>JAQPZY010001254.1:785000-1397500 GCA_029931535.1 Margaritifera margaritifera | reverse complement strand
GTGTAAGCTTCGAAAACTTACATGTACCATATGCCAATAAAAGAGTTATTAAAGCAGGATTTGAAGAACATTATATGTGTCTCCTCCAGGAATGTAATATGGATGGGAATGGAGGTGAGAGTCGAGGGAATATGGCTATTGTTATGTCTGTCTGTCTGTCTCTCCCTAAACAGTTTAGTTTCTGGAGCATAACTCGCAGAGCGTTCAAGGCCATTCAACCAATAGACAGTGCAATCAATTTCGTAGAAGTGACTTTTGATACTAAAGATTGTCCGCATTCGAGTTTTTATGTTACTATGGAAATAAAATGTTGCATAAGTAGTATATAAATTGGGAGCGATGGACCATAGGGCACTTGCATAAGTAATATAAAAAACTGCGGCTACTGGATCATAGGGAACTTTTAGTAGAAGTCTTTGCATAAGACCGGATATGTCATCATGAGATAACTCTTGTGAAAAATATCCTTTTTAAAAATATTTTCATAAATAGTTCGTTTGAATATTGAATAATAATATCAGAATAACAACTTCGCGGATTTGTACTCTTATGGTATCAAAAATTGACTTGAATAATCTGGAAAGGGTTTGAAGCGGCGGGTAAAGAATTCTTCTACGTTCTGGAAGCGTTTAACTCAAGAAAAACGTGTATAATCTTTATAATAATATTAATTAGAGATCTGTGCTGTCCATATATTTTAAAGTAACCGACTTTTATCTTCTCGATTCCTTTTTAAGTCCGAGACATTGCACATTTCACGGCCATGAGAAATCAAGCAATACTTCAGAACACTGGCTACCAGCAGACGACATTAGCAGTAGATGACTGTGCCACGGCCTGCATTTTGGAGGAAACATTTGAATGCAAGTCATACACCTATTGCTACAATACTGCTACGTGCTACCTGAGTAACATCCATCCCGATCAGAACGCTACAATGATACAATCTTCCACAGCGTGTGATTTGTATGCGAGTATGTTGTCTTTATATCTTTTGCCTTTTACTCGCCAGAATGTGATATCTCAAACAATTGCTGGAATCTAGTGTATTTAGGTATATTTGTTTTTAAAATCATTTTCTAGCTTTAATACTAGGAAGACAATATCTCAGGACATGTTATTTCCTTGATATTTGCGAATAAACAAACTGTGATATTAGTTTCAGAAACAGTCTGCTGAAGGTTTGCAGTCTCTAAACCATTTCAGCTGGGACGTTGTTATACCTTACAGCCATTATATAGAACACGAATTCATACAAACAGTTTTTCGGTCGAATTCTCTGAATATCAACATTCATTGTTTAGCATTTTGAGAAATACGCTTCATTTGCATAGCCGATTCGATCATTCTTGGAAAAAATGAGCGAAGTAAACATTGTGAAAATATAGGTTAAGTTGAATATGTTTCCAATAGGAAATTATTTTTGTCGGTATATTCTATTAAGTGTATCTAAAGCTTTTATTTATTTTCAAAACTCTTTGTAGTGTACAACGTAATCCATACCATATACAAAGCCCTGTTCCGGTAGGCAAACTATTCGTTTTTACTTGGTCCTTATTGTCATTTATCAGTAATATTTTTTGTCTGACAATTTTTTTTTATTAGTTGCCACATGAAGATTACAAAAAAAGGATGTTATGCTTCTTATAATACTCATGCCGTCTACAAAATAAGTAGGGGTTGTTGAGAGATTGTATTTTATCGTTGAATCTGAACCAGACAAACATATCAAATACCACGTAAATCACTATTTTCGATACGCAAATAAGGGCTTCCTATTTGATAATCATGAGGGTAGCATCAGTTATAAAATTATGTATTAATATCGACAGGAAATTACCTAGATGATTATACCCAGGCCCCGGGCACAATGGTTGTGTTGCCAGGAGACCAGGAGGCTTCTGGGGTCATGAGTGCAAATGACTGTGGCAGAACGTGCTCGGGTTACACGAGTTTCAGTTGCAAGGCTTTTCAATACTGTCCAAATGGGAATAAATGCTTGTTATTTAAGACCCACAACGTGAACAAGAATCCGGTTGGAACGAACTCATCGGCTGCACAATGTTACTTTTACAGCAGTGAGTACTGTTACTGTATCCAATGTTCTTTCTGAATTGTTAAAAAACATTAGAGTTCACTATGCAAGTTTATTATGTCATTGTCTCCTACATATGCAAATTTATTAACATTTTATCAAATTCACAAGTATTATCCAAAGTTTATCTTAAGGCTAACAATATTTCAACTAACTGTCGAGAAGAAAAAATAGCGAAACACTTTTCACCTCTTTGGTTTCAATAGAAGGGATTGTCCTGAATTTGCACGAAATAAAAGGAGTAACAAGGCGATCTCCTAAAGGTTGAACTAGATTAACAGAAGCAACATAATATGCGCATCTTTTATCTTCATTTTATTTCAGGAAGTCACATCAGTGACTTTGAAATGATTAACGCACGTTCACTATTGTTTGGGCCATCAGTGCTGGAATTTGATTCCATATCCCTTGACGAGTGCGCGAATACATGCATAGAACAGAAGGATTTGGGGTGTAAAGGATTGTATTACTGTGGTAACACAACCACGTGTAGGCTGACGTCGGGGAACACAGGATCTGGAGACGTCACGGCAAGTAGTTCCGGTGATTACTGTGCCTTTTACGCAAGTAAGCACAGTAGATTTGAGTTGCGGCTTTAACACTTCCTCGGGAATGATGAAAAAAGATCTAATCTTAGTTAAATAGCAAAATAATAAAGTCACTAACAGAAAAGTATACATACTATGCATGTACTTGGATAACATTTACAATGACAATTTACATTTCATCAAACCTGTAACTACTAAAAACACGTATTTGGTTAGAGTCAAAGCTACTGTTTTTCATGTCCGTTTATGAAATGCATTTTTTTTATGAAAGTACCACACACTAGACGGGGATACGTATACAAAATACGAAATTCATTAATATTTTTAAAATAATGAAACTTTACCAACATGTCGATGAGAAAATTTACAGCCTATGAATTGTGACAGTTATGTGTGAAAGAATTATATAAAGCAGATGCTGAAACATATTCCAGAGAGATTTAAGTCATAGTCACAAAGGTTTTGTTTAGAAAATGACTAGTTAACCCTTTTATTTATTAACAGTTTTAAGAGGCTGGGCTTGTAATAACCGTTATCTCACTCTTTTTTTTATTGCTGTTCTTTACTTTGCTATACTTTGTATTCTTTGTGTTGGTTGTTATCATCATTTTTGGCTTATAATTTTGATTGGATTGACATTGGTTTGAATGCAGTTCACTTGTATAAGACCTGTATATTATTTCTGTAGCCAATTCTGAAGATGCAGTTCTTTACCAAACGGTTAGATCTATAAAAAAAAGAGCGATACATAATGAATATACACATAAATTGAAAGATGACAGTGTCTAAATTATTCTTTTCTATATTGTCCATTGAGACTTGTACTATAATTTGTAGCTCATTTGGTCAAAAAGCCACGTGAGCCTATGATATATTCTTGCGTCCGTCGTGTTTTGTCCTTCCGTCAACATTCGCTATTGTCAACTTATTATTAACAAAAAACAAAAACAAACACACGCAAAATAAATAAATAAAAACAAAATACAACAACAACTGCTCAACCAGTTTCAACCAAATTCAGCAGAGGTTTCTGCCATTTAGACATTCAAGTTTTGTACAAATGATGCCGCTCTATCTTCAAATATTGCCGCTATTACTTTAAATACGTGACCCCCTTCCAACTTAAAACAACTCCCAAGCCACATGTTCACTGAAACCAAATACAACAGAAATAACTTTGACGTTAAGACCATACAAAGTTTGTACAAATGGTGCCTATCCATCTTTAAATATGGTTGTTTTTACTGGCAATAGAAAACCCTTAAATGACTTCTTCTCTAAAGCCGCTTTACTAATTTGCACCATTTTACAGAGAGCTGCTGGCATCATAACTTTTAAATTTGAAGAAATTATGCCAGTATGCCATTAAATATGACCAACGTTTCCCAAAATAAGCATAAAACTACAACAACAACAAAAACAAAAAAAAATTTATCAAAAACTGTACAGGCAATTCAGATCAAATTTAACATAGAATCATTCTGGAAGTAGACCTTTCCATTGTGTAGAAACACAAAATGAGCCTATGGTTAGGTCCTGCTTCTGTGGGGCTTCGTGCGTCGTCTGTCCGTTAAATGGATTTTTCAACTCCTTCTCAAAAATGCTAGCACAGTCGAAATCAAATGCAAGTCATATCATCAATGCATTTAATTTTGGTAATAGGGATGTTTACCCGCCATCAAATATGGCCACTGCCACTAAAGGTTTAAAAATATTGGAACCACTTTTCCATAAGCACACAACACAATCCGACCAAATCTGATATAAAGCGTTTTAACATAAAAACCTCACAATTATATACAAATGATGCCGATCCAAATACCAAACTGCTCTACATCGCTAAAAAAACATAAACTGTTAAGCTACTTTTCCAACACGGCCTAATCAGCATGATATGCACCAGTCTTGATAGAAAGTAGATATGGCCACCGTTACTAAAATATAATAAAGACACTTCCAGCGACCTTTTATCCCAAAGCGCTGTACTGATTTAGATCAAAATTGCAAGAGAGCATATTATCATCAAGAACTTCAAATTTATACTCAAAGCTGTTGATTTTCCATCATTTATAACGTGTCAAAAATACGAAACTTATTTTAACTAAATTAGGTAGGAGTCTTTAAAACCAGTGTCATGCCCAATTGTTAATACATTTGGCTTTTATACCAATGTCATGCAAGTCAGTGATATCAGACCTACTTTAGCCTATAGCTTATCTTCAGCATCTTTTCTCTGGCATATCATTGAACTGACTTTTCAAACTTTCTACTGGAAGCATGGGGATAAGAGTTTAATGTATCTCATTGAAAATACTGATTACAAAATTATGATTTACAGAGATGAATCCTGAAACAATATCTACAGCACATGTTTTCATGAATATCGGCGAATAAATGCAATGTATAATAGTATTTTTAAATCAATTGATATATTTTTATGCTACATTTGTATGGTATTTGGTCACTTTCTTCAACCAGGACAGTATTTTCCAAGTGGCTCCTATCATCCTTCATCGACATCGCCGACAACATCAGCGTCACCCAGCATTCGGTCGGTGACGTCTCCATCAGGTGGCGTAACGTCATCACCATCAAGTGCGAAATCCCAAACAGGAACCTTACCTCCCCAATACCAAAAGATTCTGTACAGAGACAAGACCGAGACAGGTATTATCCGTAATTCTGACACCCGGACCAGAGTTCTATTTAAAACACTCGATTTACTCCAAACTTATATATTACAGCGTTAAAGTTCTCAACTCTGGTATTTTCCGAACTGAAATTTCGGGAATAAATGATGCAATGCTTCTTATAACATATACTTCGCCAAAAACAACAAGCAGTACAATTGTAAGATTGCATTTTATTACTGAAGATATAAAGCGATGCAAATACTTTCAAACAAACGAATAACTATTTATGATTGGTTTAACACCAAGGGTACAGTCAAAGATACAAGTTTGGATTTGAAAAGGAATACAAATGTAATTATTAAATGCGTATTACTGTGATGACATATTCTCGTGTTCATGATTTTCAGACAACTTTCCTATTATTAATTTTTGCGAGCCCTTGATAATGAGATAAACGCCAGAGTAAACTGTTTTGTTTTGGAAATAATTACCAATATCTGGATCATATTTTTTTTAGATTACCTTTAGTTTATTTATAATTTTCATCAGAAAAAAAGGAAAGCTCCTACCCTATAGTCATGAATTTTGTTCATTAAATACTAGTTATAGTTATACTAATCTTTTCCTTCTTTACCTTGCAACTGATGCAGACTAATTTATTATTATTATTATTATTATTATTATTATTATTATTGTAAACGACGTTGTTGAAAAGAAATAGTCAATAATTTATTCTTCTGAAAATTAATAATAAAGATCATATTTTTTAGAACAAATTACAAATTAAGGTAATTACTATTTAGCGTTGCTAATTGTTATTTTGCAACATAAAATGTAATTTTAATAACATAATGTTCTGACAGTGGTCGTTTTTATTTACAGGATCAATAATTGGCGTGGCATTTGGATTGTTTATTTTGGGACTTGTTGCTGGAGCCGCGACAATGCATTTTAGACGCAGATACAAGGAGAAAAAAACGGACGAATATAATATCCACTTTATGACTGAGCAATAGCTGGATGGTATTTACAGTAGATTATATATAATCCAGAGATCATCCACATTAAAAATTATGTGATACAAAGATGAGAGAATCAAGACTAAGTTCAATGCTGGTCGTTTAAGTCTTGTTATGATAATTATGTTTAATTTTCGAATCTTTTGTGCATGCGTGTGTGCGTGTGTGTGTGTGTGTGTGTGTGTGTGTGTGTGTGTACCATGTCTTCAGTGCGATAGTTTAAATTTTCATTGTTTTGAGATAGAGAATCTTACTGGATTGTTCATTAGATGTAAAATGTATAAGACGAGTTGGAAAAAACTATATTCTAAAAATATATTGCATTATCTGATGAGTTGCATAGATTTTGTATCCGATGATCCAAGTTTGAGCTTCACAACTATGAGGACTTTGCGCTACACAGTGACGTTGCCATGTAATTTTGCAAGTCATTTTGCGACAGTGTGGCATACGGGAGTGACGTCTTGACGCTCACTGGTGATTTTAAAAACAATTCTTCATACCTTCTAGCTGGATCTAAGCCTACATACAGATATAGTAGCCAAAGAATCTGCCTCAATCACAAAAATAACTCTACAGTGATGTTATAAAATTACGGTTTACTTGACTACATGCCATATTGGATTTGCAATAAATCAAAAGTGCTGAATTTGCTCCTCTTCACTACATATCTATAGATGGTATAACATAATCTGGATAAATGAAGTACATAATGTCGTAAGTACTTATGTGTGCAAAGCAAGAGACGAAAGAGCAACATTCCATGATAATGTCCATATATATATATATATATATATATATATATATATATATATATATATATATATATATATATATATATATATATATAAGTAAACAAATGATAATGCTAAGCAATCCATTATATAGCTCTACAAAAAAATAGTGAACGTTAGGGAGTTGCTAAGCTGCTAATATCATTTTGGTATGCATTACGTCTTACAAATTTAAGCTGAAATAAATTAAAGAAAACACCATTTGTGTATCGGCTTTTATTTTTATTTACTAGATGATACATCAACGTGAATATACACATTCTATATGTACCTACATCCAGATCTCTAAGCAACCAATATTAATTCTTATAAATTTATTTTTCCTTTGTCCATCAGACGTAAGAAAATTAGCAATGTATTTCAGTTGTAAAAGAACACAACAACACAGATGTAAATGATTGGGACTGGATCATTATTTTTGTATTCCAGATATCAATGGTCAATCAGTTCCATTGATTTGAATAAAATTAATTTGGCATCAAATTGCTTATCGGCAACTTCGGAGATAGTATTCTACGTACACACTACTCCAGAGAAATTCAAACTTAGCTTTGAAGTTTGTTTTCGGTATCCGCTTAATCCATGGGAATCTTACGTTTCGTTCTGATCCATTATTTTTTTCAGGCAGAGAAATGCTTAGAGTTAATGTTTCAAACAGTTTTTTATATCCCAAAAGAAAATGAAGACAAAAAAAAAAAAAAAAAAAAAAAAACAACAACAAAATTTAAAAAAAAAACAAATGAGATAAACTAGTGGATGTTGCAGGTTTATTTATTTGTGCCTCAGTACTCGAGGAAACTTGCTTGCTTGTTATATCTTGCAAGTAGACTTTTGGGTCTTCCATAGAAATCAAGTGACGAGGTTGATCATCTGTTCTTTTATTTTTGCATAATTACTACATATGCAAGAATCAAGATAATGAATTTGCTATTTGTTTCCTGAAGAAACCTTATCACCTTTATTTTCTTGCCAGGTCGATTTTTTTAGCATTTTAACAAACATTCATCATGGAAAAGTTTTTAATATTTAATTATTAACGAAGACGTTTAATGTTTGCAACTGCAAACATACATTGGATACTAGAACAACTTACTTAACTCAGTAAACAGCAGCTCTGATAAGGAAATTAATACCATACGAGTAGTTGAGGAAACATGGAATGCAGCAAGACTAAATAAAATCCAAAAACATTCCAGCTGTCAGCCTGATTGGATGCAGCTGAAAGAAATTCAGCAAATCCGATTGCTCATTACATTTACCTTGGAAGATAGCATTGAATAAATATTGGGCAACATTCACGTTATCTTGGATTGTGACAGGTGTCTTATCTCGGGGAAGATACTGCGGTTGGTTCCTCCAGCATTACACATCGTTGTGACCAACTTTCAAGACAACCAATCGGGCGGATGTCCAGATTGCATAACAAACAAAAATCACTTAAATCAAGGTCATACCGCTGCAAATGACCACGATGTACACGCCTTCGGTATGGGATGCGTTATGATATGAACACTGGAGCGAAGTCATTATGAGAAACGATACGTTAGTTAAAGCTTTGTTCCAAATTTGGAACATTAATTTTATACATTATTGTTTTAATATTGTATTGTTTCAGTCCCATTAAAAGAATTAATATAATATATGGGAATTTCATGCCATGATAGAATTGTAAAGAAATTTTAAGGATGCAAGGTGGCATGTGTGTTACTCAGACTGTGTGTAGAAATAGACTTTACCATATATGTACGTTGTTTGAGTTACTCATGTTGAATAACATAGCATCTAATGTATTTTTCAAAGAACGAATATTACATTTTTGTATTTAAATTTGTAGGGATAATTATTTGTTGTGTAAGTTTGAGTTTGTTCGCGGTAACGGTGGCGACATATAACAACCTGGTGCAAAGACCATTGGTTCCTTAAGGAAGGCGCGAATTAATCTTCTTTGAATAAATGCCGTTTTATGCCCCCGTTTATATGAACAAATAAATATTGAATTTGTGACTTCTTGTTTCATTGTGTTATTTAAGATACAAATCAAACTCCTCTACATTCATTATGTTTATAGATTTATATTTCATACCAAAAAACGATCTTTGACCGAGGGCTGGTGTTCAAAATTGCTGAATAAATGCTGCGTTTAGCAACTTTATACTTCAAATTAGATATGGACGCAGTCTTGCTCCACAAAAAATTCAGTAGTTATTATATTTATTATGAGCAAAATTGTCTTCTAAACATCCTTGTGGAGCAAGGCTGCATTGGCACCTAAAAGCTACAAATTCAAGAGTTTTACTGTCTACAAAGCCTTGACATTTTGTTGCCGTCGAACTGGTTGTACCCCGGTCTCCACTATGCGTAAGGAAATATGACTGCAGTTTCTGCAGCATTTTATTTTATTCCTACCAGGATTGTACTAAAAATATTCATACTAAACAACAAGAAAGAGAATTTGAACAATCGTATTCACTTCATTTTTACATTCTTCATCCTTTCTGAATTTTAACTTACCTTGCTCGCAAGACTCGATTGTTTTGGGAGATGCGCCAGCGGGGATTCGGAAAAAAAGTAAATAGAGGCTGTGTGGCAGATATATCAAGTGGCATTTTATTGTTTAACATGCCTGAAAAATGCTAATTTATCACATGAAGGATGCCATAACAAATAGGAACATAAGTAGATGTATTGTTGCTTACAGACAAAGTGTAACAAAACGATTTAACGGTTTATATTTAATTATGTTCCGAAAACACCCGTCATGTGTTGGAAATTAAAGAGCATAGGGTAGATTCTACTTGCGAGGCATTCTTCACACACACACACACACAGACACAGACACACACACACACTACTTGCTATTATCTATAAAGTAATGTCAAAGCCCAAATTCACATTAGAACATTTAATTCAGTCGATTTTTTTCCAGTTTCAACAATATTTACTTTGAAAAAACGTGGACCTTTACTGTATTACAAGAAAAGAATCTTTTTCAAATGCACTATAAAATATACACTATCTGCCACATAGGAAATGTGTATACGGTACTTCATTTTCTCCAAAACCATAAAATAATAACAATAATAATTAAATATGGGGAAAATATTACAATGGTCAGAAAAGAAAACGGATTGTTGAAGTGCACGTCAACTGCAAGCTAAACAGTGTAAACCAAAAATATGTTAAATTTATAAACTAATAGACAAGTGGTTGATTGTTCGAGTGGTAGAACGTCCTTCAGCTGCGCGGAAGAACCAGGTTTGAATCTCCGATGGGAATGTGTTTTTCGTCTTTATTTTACTAACCTTTTTAATATGATAAGTACTCCCAATCTCCTTCATTATCAATTTACAGATTCAAAACTAAGTTTAACAAACTGCTGAATTTTCAATAAGTTCAATCATATGAAATAACTGGAAAATTAAATTCTATAAAATCACCTGCTATAATATGTAAATTAATTTATGCGAGTACAAATTTGAAATTTGTTTACAAATAATGGTATTATTACAGATGATGGGATGAAAATATTTGGGGGTATTCTTCTAACGGATTGGGGTGGGGTAATGGAAAGGTTCGGGTCGTATTCAGCGTTCGAAATTGTTGCCTGCCAAGGAACTCGACACCAGCTATTATTAGAGTGGACCAGATGTTTTGTTTGTTTTTATTAACAAAAGGATTTTTATACTTTGTTTCAAAAGATTTTTTTTTACCAAAGAAAAGAAAAGCAGATTATGAAAGTTAATAGTCTGTTTATTTTTTTCTTTTTTTATTCTGGAGTGGGGTGGGTAGCATAACATATCACCGAGCATGATTTCATTGCTTTGAATAGTACCATGCATGTTGGATGTAACATTTTATTTTGTTTTGCAAGAGAGAGAGAGAGAGAGAGAGAGAGAGAGAGAGAGAGAGAGAGAGAGAGAGAGAGAGAGAGAGAGAGAGAGAGATGGAGGGGCTTTTGAGAAGGGGACGGAGGGCTCTTGTCGGGAAGCTATTGAATATAAGATTTTTTTTTTTTAATCATACCATCGGTGTCAGAGTTGAGTAAATGCCGAGAGGTGACAAAGTAATATTTACAGCAACAGCAAAAAATGTAATAAAAGTGAAACTGAACAAGGACTAAAAAATCAAAATATTAAGTCGTGATATAAGTGGATGAATTATGATGCAGTAGCAGCATTTAACGGTACCTCAGCACAATAGTGGCTCTATGGTGCTAATCAAAAGTATAGTTCCAAAAATGTACAAATGAATAATTGCACACAAAGTTAGGGGATGAATTATGAAAGCAATTATGAAAGCAATTGTTATGTTAAAATGGCTTGATTTTGAAGCTGATTAAAGTGTGACAGGCTATTTGAATGAACAGTGAACGCTAACTTAGTATTCCAAGTTATGGAATAAGTAGTTGAAATCTTTAAACTTTGCATTTTATTTATGTCCTTTATACTTATTCAAACAAACATAACTAATGTGTAGTAACAACAAATATTACATCTGGTTTGGTATTAGATTAATGTACCTACAAATACATTTTTTTAAAAGAAGAGTTTTTGAAAGATTTTTTAATACTGCAGAGACCTGCCTATGCTTTTTTAAAAAAAAGAATATAATGAATCGTGGAATTAATTTTCAAGATCAAGGAGACAGAGCTTAAATGAAGATTTTTCGGGTGTGTGTGTGTGTGTGTGTGTGTACATTGACAAAAATTGTGAAAAGATCTTTCAGTCTTTCATTTCCAGGAACAAACACCAATATTTTCGGTGAACAAGAGAACTCAGAAGCCCCTAGAAAGGTTTCATTATCAATCATATCAGCCAACAATATTAAACAATATTTCGAACAGACACATTTTTTTTACTTTTATCAGTGACTGTCTTATTTTTGCAACGGAACCTAAAACAGTTTTATGTTGACTTTAAGTTAGATTTATTAATCATGGGTTATTAGGGTTAATTTGGGGTAGATTTTTTTCTAACAAATTAAAACTTTATTTTATGCAACTTTATACTAGAAAAAATAATAAAATATATAATGTCATTTTAAATTTAGTGAATAGTTTATGGATGGACAGTATCAATGAAAACTACATGGAAAAGATGGAAAATGTGCACATTTTCTTCGATATTTTTTTAGCACACGGTTTTCATGGCAACCAACACGTGAACACAAAACATATGTCAGAAATTAAATCAAGCCACCACATACTTGTAATATACATCATATGAAGAAAATAGGAGAGGGGACAGAAAACGGTCTTTATTCCGTATAGTCTTTTTATAGTCAGCATAATATGTATATACAGTATATTATTATATTTACTTCTTATTTACTTATATGTAGCTGCATGTTGCCACATTATATTATTTAATGTGACAGTTATGTATTATCAAAATCAACATTATTTTCATGATGAAATAATACTTAAATAATAAAATGAGAAGCACAAAGAAAATGTAGTAATCCGATGTGTGCATGGATACATTGAAGTGGACAATACGACACCGGCCATATACCAAAAAATAAAATTAAAAAAATAAAATTAAAAAAAAATAACATGCATAGAATCTAAATCGTAAGGATTCTAGGCTGTAAAAACATTACAGAAAGAGACAACAAAACCACAAAATCACAACCACAGGACTGAAAATGCATCGCATGATCAGCTTTTACTTATCTGCTTAAAATTAGATATATAGAAAAGCATTCCGATTGCGCCTTCAAACCAGACAAACAACAGAGACCTTTAAGACTGATCGTTGAAAATGTTTTATGCAGAAGTCGAGGTATTGCAAGAATGAACTTATAAAATCTGTCAAGCTATTGGAAGAAAAAAATCGGTTTCATCTGTCCAGACATTGCTTTAGAGAGAAAAAGATCTTGAACTTTGTTAAAGAAACAGCAACGATATAACAACTTAGACCCGAATCGAATATTTTGACAAAACAGATTAGTATAGAAAAGGGTCTCCAAAAGCAGTGATCGAGAAGCTTGGAGGTCCATATAGCTAGATGTTTCAACCGTATATTTAAAGACAATAATTCTTGTGCACATCATTTGTATACGTTTGTCAACGCTCGCATATTAAATTTATGTTACTGAAACTGGGTTTGATAATACAGTTTTGCATTTCGAATTCGCATCTCGACGTTGTTCTTTTTTAGGAAAGATAGGTCGTCGAACTTTTCTATTGATGTTATTTAGTCTGACCTAGACAGAGGTTAATTTTACATTTCGTTGAAAGCAGTTCTAACCCTAGATGTATTGGGTTAAAGTGACCCCTACTTCAGTGTCACAGCTCTACATATAGATCACATATTATAGGATTTAAATGTGCCATATTTCTATATTTAATTGTATTTTCATCTAAAAGGGGAAACATGCTCAAGTTTTAATGGAAGAGACGAAAAACATATTCTGAATGTTATATATATATATATATATATATATATATATATATATATATATATATATATATATATATATATATATATATATATATAATATAATATAATTGACTCTGTGTCAAAGGTAGAAGTAACCAACTGCATCCTTGTCGGGAGTTTAACTTTATATTGAAAAAACCTGGTAAGACCTACCAACGAATATTATCTTAATACAGCAGTAAAGACATTGCTTTTATCATGTTGTTGTTCTCGTTTCAAGGGGAGACAACATCATGCTCTGTTCATTTATCTAAATATATTACAGTCATGCTCTGTAGATGCATATTTTCAACTAGTGACGACATCAGTATTTGGATTGCACTAAATATATATAGCCTGTTTGCTGTTCTTTGATTGTCCATAAAATTATCTTTTCTTCTTATATTTAACGTCTAGACAATTATAACCAAACTCGATTTTGAAGTTCTTCTTTGACATACTCCTGTATAATTTTTCCAGAAATTGTTTATGGTGCTGTTAAAATTTGTGCCCAATACTTCAGTGGTTCAAAAACAAGCACTCTGGCGGAATTACCATGCGAAAGTGTTACTCCGTAGATTTAACAGTACAAGGACTAGATATGATTGGCTGCCATCTGAGGTTAAGTTCTCATGACATGCATGGGAACGTAATGTCGGTCCCAACCATTGCATCCGTTCAATGACAAAAAGCACAGGGGTACTATTATTAGACTGGGTAATCCCTGTTATTGGCTGTTCCATGTGTATTGACAAACTGTTGCAATAGGTACGCATAAAAATGACGATAAGAAAGAAACAAAGAAATAATAGCCAAGAAATTTAAAAAATTAAAAATCTACATGCACCTCTAATTCAACTCAAGTAAGCCTGAAGTTTTTTTTTTAGATTTGTCTTGAAATTTTTAATATTTTCAATTGTATAGTTAGTCAAGGTGTATTAAACATACGTAATTGTTATTTGAACTGTGAACGTTACGATATGATTATATTCGTAAAAAAGATGTGATTCTATGACTATTCGTAGACCAAGTTTCCTCTGACGTGGAAAGCGCTTTTATTTTTGGCTATTACTGTCTATTTCCTAAAAGACAGTAAACGCCAGATAATAGAAAGTGATTTCAAAGACAGAGACCACTCGATCTCAAGACATTAGCAGCATCGACTGGGATATATTGTCTAATAATAAACATAAAATGGGATCTTTTCAACATTGTTATCATGATCAAGTTGATGCTCTTAAATGGACAGCGATAGCTAAATAATAACAAACTATTTCCAGGACAGAGGAAACTCGGTCTAAGTATATAAAAAAATCGACTGAGAAATATATAAATTGGATTTTCTAAACACTAATCATGACCTAGCTGATGCCCGCAGATTTCAAACCAAGAACTGATCGCGATGGACCACTCGGTATTATTACACCCATCTAGCAAAAGTGTAAGAGAACCAGGGGAGTATTGGATTGTTGGATTGGATTCTGATACAGGGATTATTGGTAAGAGAGTGACAATATACTTAGAAAAAAAAAAGAAAAAAAAAAAAAAAAAAAGAACACTATAATACTGTTTCCACTCCATTATATTAACTCATTGACCCATGGAGATTCTTTGAATATTCGCTTGAAATGGGGGTAGGAAACGCATTTTTGGGGTTATTTCTGAATGTAGCCAAACACATCTACGTAAGAGAGCTTTTCATTTAGCTGGATGCTTAGGTGTATCAAAAACATTGATTTTGATTGGCTATTATGCTCGCGCATAAGCAGAACGGTAAAAATTGGACTTTTTGTGGGGGACCCACGATTTTTGTGTCCTGGTCCCTTTTTACTCCAAATCTTAAACTTATCCTACTCTTTGCAAAGGTTCATCAGTCCATGTGCAGTTCGGACTGGTCTGCTTTAGATCTAAGGTCAAAAAGTCTAAAATCCAGACACAAACTCTGGTTACAAAACTGTCAATTTTCGACCTAAAACAATCGGGTCTCACAAATTATGCTTTTTCCACTGTATTTTTTAATGCGAGTAGAAAGTCAACATTTTTTGTTATCATTATAGCGCTACATCTATATACTTTCCTGCAATACCACCAACTTTAGTGTATCTTAAATGATGTTGACGTTACAGAGCTTGGAAGTAGGGTACAACCTCATGACGCATAAACGTGGCGCTAGGGGTTAATGAGTTAAACCTACTAACCTACTTCTCAAACACAAAGTAACCTCAACCTCGAACACATCTTGAACCATACCAGGCACGTCACTGGTTCATAAAGTACAGTCGACTGAAGAGTTTACAGCATGAAAAGTTCCTATGGCATCTAAAAGAAATACCGAATTACTATTTTATGTTAGAACTTGAACTGGATAATTACTCTGCCTCTAGCGAATAATAATTTCACTACAGCCAGAGTAAATGGCGCCCGGGACAACGATGATGGCCCAAAGCCCCGTCCGCTCCCCCCCCCCCCCTCCCAACGTTAGTACGCTACAGACTACAGCTGTCTCAGATTAAGTCATTACATCAGAAATTTTCAGGAAGAAACTTTAGATTTGAGGATCAGCTTGTCAATTATTTTGTTTCATGAAGGTATTAAATTGGCTGGCATAATTATTAAAATCAATATTCAGAAGTTCCATTTCTGAAAGAAAATTAAATGAAATCATTATATTGTGTGTCACGGTACAGATAAACAGTTACGGATACACAGGCGAAAATCCTAAAATAATTACATACACAAGGCTGATGAAACCCATAAAATGTACTCAAAACAGCCTCATACGTAATGAAGACTTACACAAAGCTGATGAAACCCATATAATGTACTCAAAACAGCCTCATACGCAATGAAGACTTACACAAGGCCGATGAAACCCATTAAATATACTCAAAAAAGTCTTATACGTAATGAAGACTTACACAAGGCTGATGAAACCCATAAAATGTACTCAAAACAGTCTTATATGTAATGAAGACTTACACAAGGCTGATGAAACCCATAAAATGTACTCAAAACAGTCTTATACCTAATGAAGACTTACACAAGGCTGATGAAACCCATAAAATGTACTCAAAACAGCCTCATACGTAATGAAGACTTACACAAAGCTGATGAAACTCATAAAATGTACTCAAAACAGTCTTATACGTAATGAAGACTTACACAAAGCTGATGAAACTCATAAAATGTACTCAAACAGTCTTATACGTAATGAAGACTTACACAAAGCCGATGAAACTCATAAAATGTACTCAAACAGTCTTATACGTAATGAAGACTTACACAAGGTTGATGAAACTCATAAAATGGGGTTCAAACAGCCTTCTACACAATCACAATTTACACTACAAGGCTAATAAAAACCCAACAATCGGACTAAGCAGACTTCTACCCAGTAGAAATCACGTTTGGATTTACTATTCTGTTTTTATACAGTATAAAGAACAAAACAAAACAATAACAAACAAAATCTTCGGTTGAGAATTATGTCATAAATATGGCGTATACGCGTTTTTAATATTCACAGTTACATTATCTATTTTATGGGAAGAAGAGTTTAGGAACAGAAACTTAACTTAGAAAGTAAAGAGATAAGTTCAACATATATCAACGCCCTAATAGCGGTGGTGGGGGTTAGGATCAATCGATCGATTGAGAGATTGTTTCTTATATCCCGGCCACACACATTTCCAAAGTATAGTTTGAAAATGAAACCGACCCAAATTGAGCATTCAAGAGTTCAAGAGTATACACATACGACTTGGGGAATTTTTGAGGCTAGAGCATGTAATTAAGCAAGGGAACTAACTGTGATAAAACTTCTATAAATAGTACCCTTACCGAACTTACTAAATGTCCTGCAAGTTTCTGAAATATTTGCTTGGTAAATGTATAATTTGCGCCTGTGTGATCACTCACTGAGAAATGCTGCCTCAACGTTTTGCTCATATAACTTCACTGATTTCAAATTTCGTTATTATAATGTTCAAAATACATACAGAGTTAAAATGATTATTTATTTTAAGAACCTGCCTTGTTATGGGACACTTGTTATGCTCGTACGGACGGTTAATATGGTACTCTTATTTGTATCGAAATGTGTTGAGGAGGCTTTATTTCTACTCTTTTGTTTTTTTTTGAAAAATTTGTGAAATTTTATCATTTGAGCTGAAAATGTGATTTTAACAAGATGGCATTGTCTAATTTGCACAGGCGTTGTAGAGTTTTGTTGTTGTTGTTGTTGTTGTTGTTTTTTGTGTATTTACTATATGCTTTTAATTAACATTATCCATCTCGTGCATGAAATTGTTTGATTTACATTTTTTATTTGCAGAAGAAAAAAAAAATCTGCATTTTCGTGATTACATTTAAAAAAAATTTAAATTATTCCTAAAATTATTTGACAGATCTTCTCATTATTTGCAATAAATTGGATTTTATGGACATGTCTGTAGACTATTCTGTATCTTTAAAGCCTAACTTTTGTCGCATGAATAAAGTAGAGGACTAATAGTATGCTGAGACGCATATTTTGTCTTACTTAAAAGGAAAGGAGTTAACAGTAAGGCACTTGAAGGTAGATGAGACAAGAACAGTAAAACAAAATAGTAACACAGATATTAGTTGACACAAATGTTGTTGACTGGTTCTCGTATATGAAATAGAGAAATACACATATCAAAGTCCATTCTGAAAATATGTATGTAACCGTTCTGCAGCTGCCAAGATGGTGGTAAGGTGTCATAATTTTTTCTTCATGATAAATAAATAAATGTTTTTTACGAACTGGGTACAATTTGTTTATGACATACTTCCCAAAATTATTTCCTCGATATTCCCACATTTATGCAATGTACAACACGTCTAAAGTGTAAACTTTTCGAAGACACAAACGAAAAAAGTAACAGAATAGACGAGTGGTCAATGAAAAACCTATTTTCGAGGTTAATTGACACGTCAGTGTCGCTAGTCTTCAAGACAACAGAACTGTGTAGACTTTTTAAAAAAAGTAGCTTAGATTCAGATATATAAATTATAATTAAAGTTTTAGTATGCTTATCTGACACGTTTCCATGGGTGCACCATATCACTTTCAGTTGTAGTTTACATGTGAATGAAGCCACTTGTTTTAAATTCGCAACTTTCATCTTCCGCGCCACCCAGCTGTTCGACAGGTTATGGAGAAACAGGATTGTCGCGGATAGGGTTATAGCTATGTGCATAGTGTAGGTCTGTTAGGGCTCACGATTGACCGGCATGATGTCACAGCCATACCACACAACCAGAGTGAATGGCAAAAGATATGAGAACTGTGAAGGGCAGGAATGAGTTAATCTCAATAATTTAAAAGCTGTAAATTTTCACATATTTTTGTCATATTGTCAAATAATAATGTTTAGCAATTTATATCAGTACATTAGATAATCAGAAATATTGGTTTTGATAAAGTTATATCTATTCACATTAAGTCTCTGTACTGGTAAACCTGCCCATCAGGGGTCAGGTATGAATGATGAGTCATGTGACCATATTATACAGCACATAATAGAACCAAAACAATGTCGGTCAATATAATTTTTGATGAGGGATGAGAGGTTGCTGTTATTTCTATAATCATTTGTTGGAAGTAAGTACATTTTAAATACATTTTAGATGGATTGTTTTAGCCCATCAGATTTGTTCATAAAAGATTTAAAAATTAGTCTCTGCTCAGAAAGTGACTTAAATATACATGTTAGTGATTTAGCCTTCTGGTAATGTGCTCTTTTCCACAGATTCCTAAGCGGAATCAGGTAATAAAAATAATGACATGACTAAAGGAAGAAATCATATCGGTATTGGCAATACTAATTATGATCCAATTTATATAAAAAAGTCTTAATAGATTCTTCATAATAAATTTTGCACAGAGCCTCTGTTTAGGATCATCTGACAATATACCTGTAACAAATTGTGAATAAATTGCCACATAATGCTATTCTTTCAGTGGCTAATATCATATTCATAGAGCCTCACAAGTGACCTTATATGGAATTTTTTAACAACATCCCCATCCGCAGCAACCATAAGAAATAGGAATAATATTTTTTAAAATGTAACATTCATATTTGTTTATATCGTAGGTAGAGATATGATGCTGAGATTTAGTGGTATTTTATTCTCGTGATTGCTGTGTGCCACTGTGCACCATTGACTATAAGGAAAGATATATAAATATACAATATGTATGGTACTATTCATCATAACTTGATACTGTACCTGACCATGACAATACTGACTGTATTCTAAATTTTATAAATAACGGGTAATAGTACAACATGTGTTGATGTCTTTCACTAATCCTTGGAAAAGTTGCAAATCATTACAAGTATACCTCCAGGACAAAGCTAGTTTGAAATCAGCTTAGCTTCATCATCATCCAGTCCTGAGCAACTTGGATTTCTTTGCAGAGGTAACATTAGACCCTCATTGGCATATTGATCATTTGGCTGATGACAGGTGCAGTACAGTCTGAAATTTAATTTGTTATAAGTTTCAGTTTTCTCTAGGCTATTGGTGAACATTACCTCTTCTTAGAAATTTATTGAAGTTATGGCAACAATGCAAGAACAGTCCATTAATAAATGAATTCTTTTTCTCCCCCTTTTTATCTCATTCTCTCAATCCCTTTCTCTCTCTATTCATCTTCGTGAGTCAGCATGGGTAATAAAGTTTCAGAAACCCCAGAAGAGATTGATTAAATTTGAATAGAATTGTACCTGTTGGAAAAAAAAGCACAAAGTCCATCAATGTACTCTCTTGTGTGACAACATTTTTCTTAAGCCCCACCATAAATGTGGTTGGGGCATATATTTGTAGTACTACCCTTGTCTGTTGTACATCCCACAGGTTAGGTTATAGTACTACCCTTGTATGTCTATACATCCCACAGGTTATAGTACCAGTACTACTCTTGTCTGTACATCCCACAGGTTATAGTACTACCTTTGTATGTCTGTACATCCCACAGGTTATAGTACCAGTAATACTCTTGTCTGTACATCCCACAGGTTATAGTACCAGTACTACTATTGTATGTACATCCCACAGGTTATAGTACCAGTACTATTGTCTGTACATCCCACAGGTTATAGTACTACCCTTGTATTTCTATACATCCCACAGGTTGTAGTACCAGTACTACTCTTTTCTGTACATCCCACAGGTTATAGTACTACCCTTGTATGTCTGTACATCCCACAGGTTTATAGTACCAGTAATGCTCTTGTCTGTACACCCCACAGGTTATAGTACTACCTTTGTATGTCTGTACATCCCACAGGTTATAGTACCAGTAATACTCTTGTCTGTACATCTCACAGGTTATAGTACTACCCTTGTATGTCTATACATCCCACAGGTTATAGTACCAGTACTACTCTTATCTGTACTTCCCACATGTTATAGTACTACCTTTGTATGTCTGTACATCCCACAGGTTATAGTACCAGTAATACTCTTGTCTGTACATCCCACAGGTTAGGGTATAGTACTACCCTTGTATGTCTGTACATCCCACAGGTTATAGTACCAGTACTACTCTTGTCTGTACATCCCACAGGTTAGGTTATAGTACTATCCATGTCTGTCTGTACATCCAGCAGGTTAGGTTTGGGGTTTTGGTCAATTTCTCAAGATAGGTAGTGACATGGGCATTAAAGTTTTATGAACACATTTTTTAAAATCATATTTTTGTTTCAGGTCAGTCCCTTTTTATAGGTCAGCTATTTGTCAATGGCAGTCTAACCTCTTACATTTAATGAGTAGTACAATAATACTGTAATTTTTCTTGGTAAGGGGGTGGAGAGGGGAGGGGCTTGGTGTTATGCTAGATAGTTGCTGTGATAGCTGAAACTATATAAAAAGGAAATAAAAATAACAATCACAGTTAACATGAGAAAACTTGGCACTGTATGGTTGTTAACTTACATGTAAGTGTAAAGGTGATATATTAAACTAAGTCCTGGGAGGTTGGGCATTGAATTATACCTGACGTGTGAGAAATGGGTGGGGTTTGGAGAGAGAACAGTGGTGCAAAATATATGACAGTTATGCATAACTGATTAATGAAAACAAATTGTGATAAAAGTACTGTTTGCACACAATATTGCAGTATGGAAATTATTTTGCAAATTAAAACAAGTAAATGTGATAAAATTATTTAAAAAAACCCATTGCTTCTTGTGTCATTTTGATCAAAAGATATAAAGTAATGATGAACATGAAATCACTTCTTGTGTCCTAGGAAAATTACTGTGTAAAGCTCAATTCCTAACCATGAGTTTGTGAGTATTACAGATGTTGGCATAAGTGTCCAATGACTCCATATGCTGCCATTTTAAATGTTCAAGTATTGAAAATCACAAGGGGGTTCTGAACTGGAATGTGTTAATTAATCCATAATTTTCCTTTTACATAATCATTGGCTTTTAACCAATCAGAAACTGATATTTGGCTCGTGTGATTGACTCAGTTTTGATCTCTTTAGGCCTTTGATGTGAATATAATCCTTCAAGACTGCCAAAGTTATGTAAGACTAAATATTTATTGTAGATAACAAGTTTAACTTAACACTTATTCTCAAAATTGTCAGAGATTAATTTTCATAAGTTTTATGTCAACAAAATTGGAAAATTTTAAAGACAAGATGAAGGATACAACCTGTGTAAACCATGTGTTTTCGCCTACCAGAAACAAGGGGTCTGGCCCATTGTAGACCTATTGTTAAAATTATGGTTTAAGCAAATTTTTCTCATCAGAGTATAGAAGAGATTTTAGCATTCTTTGTTCATACATTGAATCAACTTCCAAAGGAAATAAATGGATCTTCCACATCAGATAAAGACCCAATATCTGCATGTCTTAATAGTGAAGAAAAATCTACAAACTATTTTACTTTTTATTCATGTCAGCTAACTTAGTATCTATTAAAATGTATAGATAAACTTCTTGTAGAAACAATTAGACTAGATTCTATTTTGAAGTTATAAAATCTTCATTTAATATTTAATATTTTAATATTTAATATTTCATTTAATATAGAGACTGACTTATTTTTCAGAAAATAGGCCTACAAATAAAAGCTAACCTTGAAAAGCTGACAAATCTTCATCCTAGTGGTGAGGACTTTCGGTGGTATGTACGAGTAAGTATTGCATTGTGATATTAAATTGTATATGGGAAAGTACAATATTACAGTGTGATCTTGTGTGTATATATATATATATAATATATATATATATATATACATAGTTATATGTGTATATATATATATATATACATACAGTGAAACCCCTCTATAGCACGCTTTGTTATAGCATGAATTCGGGTATAACATGATTGTGGCACGGCTCCTGAAATTTTGGAATAATTTCACAAATTTCTTGAAGTACTGCAAAGTTTTTGTGCCAAAATAAACAAGAATTTGATTTTATAATTTGGCAAGATGCATTGTATTCTTGAAGAAAAAAGTGTCTTATGATTGCATCTTTCTTTATATGAATAAAGATGTTAAATGTTTCTATTTGTGAATATTCATTTCAAATGTGTCAGTAGTCAACACTGTATTTTGATCTTAGCTCAATTTTTAAAGTTGTCACCCCATTTAAAAGTTGATAGATGTTAATCTTATTACTATTGAATCATGAACAATAAAGCCATTCGGTCTTCTTTGTGTTTTTCTTCAATGCATTCTGTGTACAATTGTTGCTCAAAAGAAAGAATATTCTCATCTGAATTTATAAATCAATTAATTTAAGTAATTGCTAATCATCAAAGTCAATCTCACTGCTAAAGGTTGTTCAAATTTTGGGACAATGATTTACAAAAACATTTATACGCCCCCCCCAAAAAAACCAAAAGCCGTTCACACTCTCATGTGGTCTTGTTATCAGACAATCGTCACACAATCAGCTGACCAGTGAATAATATCATGAATTCCCTATACAGATGACCCCATTGTTCCTTAACAATTATTCTTGCTGTAGTCATTCAAACAAATAGGTATCAGAGTGTTAATTAGTGGGTATTTACAATGGATAATGGTACATGTATACAGAAACATAAAGTTTTTACTGTTAAAGAGAAGCTTGAAGCTCAGGGCAGGATTAAGTCCGGAGTTAAACAAATGCAATTAGCTTCGACATTTAGGTGTTCACAAGTCAAGCAAACAAAGTGGTGGACTGCAAAAGTTTCTTATCCAAATTTATAAATCAATTAATTTACCTACCTTTTTTAGGGAAAACAATAGACTATCAATGCCTGCTCAATCAACCATCATACACACCCACTGAAACAAGTTTATGGTCTGAATTGTCAGGAGCATATGTAACTCCCCCCCCCCCCCCCTTTCGTCTTGACCCTCTTTATTTTCTAGCTTCAGATCATTCACATATACACAGAAAACTGTCCTTCGAATATTAGCACTGATTTTAACAGAACCATTTAAGTTGTATGGGTGGAGCGATTAGCTAATATAATCAAACAATATACTCCCCGCTTTTGCTCTGCAGTGAAGCAAAGTCATAGTTATAAACAAAAGTTTCAGTGAATATTGGGTTTATTTTATTTATTTTTTCCTCTGTCTGTTTGAGAATGACTCAACTGTTTTTATGAAACTCACTGTGTATCCATACAATCGAATGGTTTACTCCCAAGCTGGGTTCAATCAGTTTACATGTATACACTTCTGTAGAATTCTCATCGCAAGTACGTTATGAGGTCAATACAGTACATTTGATCTCCTGTATGAATTTTAAGCTCAAGTACATGTACATTTCAAACCTAAATACAGGTTTCTTTTTAGAAACTCCCAATGTCTGAATCATGCATTTTATTGTCGGTCAGAAATCAGACCCTTTGGACATGTCCAGCAAATATGAATGTTGCAGGGAAAAAAACTTTTTCAGAAGTTTGTGTGAATGTATTAGCAAGAAATTAAATATTGGGATTCAATTGGATCTATCAAATATTTTTAAAAATAAAAATTATGCTTCTTTGTGCACATTTTTGATGGAATTACTATTATGAATACAACCAGATTCGACTGGTGAGTACACATACTCTTAACTATTTACGCTTAAGTTGCCAATTTCATATACATAAAAATAAATATTAAATATGTAATGACTGTTTTAAGTAGTTCTTGTTTAGTATGGAACAAGTTTATTACTGTGTCAATAAAGTCTGTATTATTCCCCTGGCCCCCTTCCCCCCCCCCCCCCCCCCCCCCCCCCCCCCTCAGGGCTTGCATTGAATTCAGACACGTAATAATCTATGACAAAATGACTAAATATTATATATCATATTTTTGATGGAATTATTATGGATTCACTCATATGCATGCCATAAGAACGGTTGCTGACTACACGTGTCGATACTTTAACTATTCATGCTATACATTAGACATGTACATATACAAGTACCAATGCATGGTTCTCTGAATAAAGTAAAATATTATATGTGCAATCACTCTGTTTTCACTACATGTGTATTTCTCGTTTAATATGCATCGATTTAACATGGTAACTATGCCAATAAAGCACGTAGCTTTGCACCCACTATTAGCCCCCCCCCCCCTTTTTTTTGGGTGCATGCATAATTTTCTTCAGCTAAATGACTTGGTTGGTTATAGCACTGATTGGTACATAGCACGATGTCGTTTTATGGACCCCGACCATCGTGCTATAGCGTGATTCACTGTATATGTGTGTATATATATATATGTATGTATCAAGCCTTTGGAAAAACATGTATGTGCCAGACATGTCCAATTGTAATGATATTTTGACTGACTGATTGCAAAATAACTATGTCAAACATTCTTTGTTACAAATGTAAATCATATTCTTTTTCTTTTTTAACTTCACTTTTTGTCAAATCCAACAACAAAACAGATTAAAGTATACATAAGAATGTCAGAGTGATCCCATCTATACTCCTATACGTACTGTTAAGCATCAAACAGAATCTTCATAAATACCATTGCAGCTTTGTTTCAAATAAAAGCAGCGATGGAGAGGATAATCAGAAAGCAAAAATCAATCAAGCAAACAAATCACCTTTCTGAGTTTTGTTAATTGGTTAATTTCAAAAGTAAAATACTGTCAATTATCTAACAGAATCATCACTTTACATTGTCAGCTTTGCTATAAGAATAAATACCATTGCAACAGGTGTGAAACTGCCATAGGGCCATAACTTCTAACTGGGATTATACTGTACTATGCCTCAAACAAATTTGGGAGTAAACCATTAAATCATGGCAGATGTAAACCTTTTCACTCCTACAACATAAATGCTTATGTTCCAAAGTTGGTTACTAGCTTACTAGATGACATGTTATAATGTACTGTAATGACGGTAAGTCCTGGGACACTAAAAGTCTTGGGAAACCCTTAACAATTATAAAAAAAAGTGTTTTATGACCTATAAAAGTTGAGACATGGAATGATAGCAATTTTTTGTATGTATTATAAGTCTTGGGACACCTTAGAATTTTTATTTTTCTACTGATCACTTGGCTGATTTTATCGATCATAACGTTACAACAAAAAGGACTTTGCGGTTGTTAAGGGACTTTAATTATGAATTATTAGATGGAAATGTTATAAATTAATATAATTTGTTTGAAAATTTTTTTTTAAAAAAAATCCTCTATTTTCTTATCATTTCTACCTATTTCAAATATGTATAATTTCATCAGGCAATGACAAGCATTGAGCATTAGCACAATGTTGTAACCATATTAACAGTAACTTCTCCCATTTTTGCTCTAGTTTAATATTGTCAGTTTATGCATTATTGGATTAAAATTGTCAAAAGTCACCAGTAATTATATTTTCTGACTTTCTGGTACCAGTATTAAAATATTAAAACAATCAGAATAGTGTTTGGTTAATTGCTTGCATTTATACTGTAGTGACCTTATTTACATCATGGCATCACTGCATGTACATTGAAGATTTTATTTTGCACTGAATGAAGTACATCTCTTGGTTTCGGATAATACGAACCACTGCACTAAACTTCAGTAATGTCTCAAAAATATGATAAGGAAGTCTCAGAAATAATCCTTTGAAAATATTTGCAATAATAATGCAGTGGTAGTTTGCTTTATTGTAAGTGACTTTTAAATAAGTACATGTTTACTCAGCTGTGGTAATCATGCTAATAGAATGCAACAAAATGCCATACAGTGAATAATGTAGTAGAACAAAGGGGTACTGGCATTGCTTTCTGACAAAATTCCCTCTTTGCCCAAGTCAGTTTCAGGGTTTAAACAATTAACTGACCTGGATTTCTGTCAGAAAACAAAAGACAAATCCAGCAATTATAATCAAAAGGACCTGCCAAAACAACCAGCATGCTAAAAATCAAAATTAAATGAAAACACAAAACTAAAATGGATCGATGATGATCTAGGCAGTCTATTGAGAATTTTAACCTATATTATGGTCATTCTCTAATGAATATATGACAGTTATGTGAATATATACTGGTTATGTGCCTGATATATTCATAAATATTCATTAAATATGTGTCTTTTCATAAAGATTACATCACTTTGTAGGATCACTTATATCACTGAAAAACGCTAAATTTTAAGTGCATGAAACAAAGTAAATAAAACAGCAATGGAGGTATACCATATATACTCGCTTATAAGTCGACGTTTTTTACTTAGAATTTGACTCATACATATAAGCGCGACATTAAAAAAAATAAAAAAATCTTGGGGTAATGTTGTAAACTCAAGATGTTTGCAGTACATAAAAATACAATTCATATATTTTTACGTTTTCATGCCACTATTCCTATGCAGTAATGCATATATGGTATGCACTGTGTTTATCCGTTTCATGACGGTATTCATTACACAATACAAGCATCTACAGTTATTTGGATTTTATTAATTTGAAAATATTACCGGTAAATTAAATACTACCTACCGCAAAATGAAGTGTCCGTCAATGTTTACCGTGGGTGTTTACTAGTAAGTATATTGCCTCCATTTTCGTGTAAGTCCGAACAACCTGTATTTGTATTAATAGTTGTGTTTTGCTGTATAAAGACTGTGCTTGATGCAATAAAAGTTTTTATTTAATTTGTATTTTCCTTTTCCACAAGTCAGATTTAATTCCCAAGTGATATTTCCCAAGTTACCTGCCAGTGCACATGGGCCGATAAGCCTTTGGCTTGTAAAGGGACTCACTTTGTTTTCAAGTTGACAATCCTTTTGATCGAGCCACCAACCTATAATTGTTCAGTGCCAAGTAGAGTTCTACAACTTCCTGTGCATATAATTTGACCTTAATCCCTTTGCTTGTAATGGCACCACACTCTTTGTTTTCCCGCGTGACAACCCTTTGATCAAGCCGCGAGTTCAGTGCCAAGTAACAAAGGGTGGCTATTTGAACTCCCTGTGATCTTGCCGCACAATTGACATGTGTTCAGTTGCAGCCTTTAATAGATTTCTGACTTTATGATCAAAGTGTTACTCACAGAGCCCAAGCTCAGTCTTTGCATAAGCACCCGCAATGACAGTAAAGCCGAAAATCGGAGTCGGACGAGATTTATGATGACTAGACGACGATTTACAATGACTAGACGACGATGTAGGATTTCAGAACTCTATCAGACAATGAGGATTAATTCTTGGACTTTGTACCAGATGACATTGGATAGTGACATTTATAGGATACCGTGAATCACAAAAAAGTGGACTTAACTTTCATTGTTTATTTGTACGACGTGTTGAATTAATATATTACGGGATATTGTGAATCGGATCATTCTGAACTTCTATTTTTATACTGGTATGTGACCTATAATTGAATTAGTGGATTTATCATATAAATAGATTCGGAGTCAGACGATGTTTACGATGACGGGATGACATTGGAGGAATTTAGAACTTTATTTGGTAACTCTGATGATGAGGATGAATTCTTGGGCTTTGAACCAGAGGACATTAGACAGTTACATTTATAGGATACCAATTTTATACCTGTATGTGACCTATAATCCAATTCATGGATTTATAATATAAATGGATTAAAAATGTTAAGCTATATGGATTTCATTACACGAAGATGGACAAAATGTAAGTTGTAAATTTATTTGTACATATTCAGCTCAATAATGCAATTGTATTTATTCTACATTGGTTTTTGTTTTTATTTGTCCTATCTATCTATATGTCTATCTATCCAGTTTGGCTCGTTTATTTTTCCTAAGTGCAGCTCTGACTCAGTGATGACATGTCACCCCTTGCAGACGGATTTAATTTGCCAAAAACACCTCGACTTATAGGAGGGTCATAGCTGAATTGGCTTTTTGCAGCCATGAAAAGGGGGGGGGGTCGACTTATAGTCGAGTCGACTTATAATCGAGTATATACGGTAGCTAAAATGTGATCTGGAAGAATGAGATTTGGTAAAAAAAAAAATCTGCAGCTAATATTTTTATGAATAAACACGGATATAAGTGATGCTAAGCACGATATGCACTGTATAAGTACTGTCACTGTGTAAGTACTGTCCACTATGATACAGGTTTCCCGGTAAAGTCTAAACAGCTTTTGAATTATGAAGTCTTTATTTACCGTTACTTTATTTCATGTTGGAGAAATCAGAAAATATGTTGATGCAAAATAAATACTGTAAAAAAAATCATAGTAGTTTATAATATTTGATTGACATGGTAATTGAACAAGAGCTGGTCACTGTTGTATGATGTATGGCGATCTTGCCAATTTTGTCTTGACATTTTTGTGTTTATAAGTGTTGGAACACCGAAAATGTTATATTTTTTACATCCATGTAAGTCTTGGGACATGAAAAATAATAACTATTTTTTCCTGTCCCAAGAATTACCGTCATTACGGTAGCTATCTTAACAGCAGTACAGTATCAAATGACACATTACATTAAAGTGATAAAGAAATAAAGGACAATTGTTATGGCAATTCCATAGCCATATAATAACTTAGAAACTTCAAAAAAACCCAAATCTATTTATATATATTCAAGTTAACTTTCTGAGGTAAGGTGAAGGTGGGTGGGGGTATGCTGCTGCCTATTCAAATGTACTACAGCAGTTCATAATTTGTCCACACCTCTGATATGTGTGTGTGCATGTGTGTGTGCATGTGTGTGTGCATGTGTGTGTGCATGTGTGTGTGCATGTGTGCATGCATGTGTGTGTGCATGTGTGTGTGCATGTGTGTGTGCATGTGTGTGTGCATGTGTGTGTGCATGTGTGTGTGCATGTGTGTGTGCATGTGTGTGTGCATGTGTGCGTGCATGTGTATGACAGCATAAGGGATCTGCAGATATTTTCCTAGCACCTGTACAAGAGAAGTTACTTTAGAAAAGTATATACAATTTAATAAAGTTGGGTGAAGAAATAAACACATAACACTGGTAGTTACCAGATGGAATAGCATCCTTTTTGCTGTATTGGTGCAGTTATGTGCTTTTTGATTTCTTGTGCACATAATCATGCATTGATAAACTGGGAAAGATATGGGAACAGTTAAATTTCCATAAGAAAAAATACTCCTTGAGAACTTTTAGAAGTCTTTCAAAACTCATTGCAAAGGCCTTGAAAAATAGCTCTCTAGGTTTGTCAAAGCGTGTTTTAAAGTTGACATATACCTTTTTTTTCTCGCTTATAAGTCAAGTCCAAATGGAAACAACATAGACCTTGGTCTGCCATCATATAATATGCTGGCAGATCAGGGTCTGAGTTGTTTGTTCAACTGATTACTCCTAACAAATTGCAGAGACCCAGATCTGCTGGCACAATATGCAGTTGGACTTGACTTATAAGTGAGTACATACAGATTGCATAGACTCAGATCTGGGTCTGTGCAGTTTGCACTTGGATTCGACTTATAAGTGAGTATACACAATAGTATCAATTCATTAACCATTTTAACGTAATGTCCCTACATTTTAATAAGTGCATGCAAATGTTGCATAAAAAATCATTAATGACCACATGTCTCAATTCTGGCATGGTTGGGCTGGGTGTGTGGATATGATGCCAGGTCAAAATGTAATGAAGTTAACTTTGCTCTGCTTTCACAGCATACTGGAACAAATTGACAAGTGTTATACAAGCACATCATGATTTTTGCTTTCCTAGGTCCATCAACTGAGTATATTTCAAAATTTCATCTGGCAGTCTGATAACTAGCATGTGCTGTTCTGTCTTTAAAACTTACTGTACTTCTCTGTGTATTGAGCTTCAGTGTATAAATTTACTTCTCTTTCAGTTACGCTGTGCCAACTGTGGTGAAGAAACCAAGGAATTCCAATACTTGACCCTAACGGTGAGTAAAGAAACCTGCAAACAAGTTTGTCTGTTTTGAAAGCTTTGAAATATTGTGTGCATTCTAAAGATTTGTACAGATTATGCCAAACAGTGTCTTGAATGCTGAATTTCAACATTGTCAGCCTTAATTTACCGTAATTGAAAAAATTAGTTTTTGTTAGATAACTTGAATGCAAGTATCAAACCATTGTAATTTTATTGCAACTGCTACCACATCCATTAGACTACATGCCTTTACTCATTAATCCAAGACATCATTTAAAAAGTTGGCTTATTCCAATTGTTGGAGAAAAGGAAGTGATTTAAATAACTTGTTATTAATTGTTCAGACCTAGTTGTTGTGTAGTCTGATGTCACTCTACCAATGACACCCGGTCTTATGACAGCAGATGATGTCAGAACAATATCCCATGAAAAACTGGAAATTTACCACCTTTCACATGAGGTGCCAATTGCATTTGCTATTTAGTGAACAAGACTGCATTGATATAACAAAGTATTCCACTTCCATAAGTTGATAGCTTGATCATTTACCAATCACAGTCAAGTCAGCATTATGTATTACCTAATTCATACAGTCTTGTTGGTGTATTATTCTTGTTTACTGCTGCCTTTGGTGTAACAAAAAAATTATAAAATTGTATATAGGGAGTTGGTTCCAACATTTCCTGCCTTGATGAGATCAGAGTAACATCAGAGACTTGGACCACTTGGGTATGGCAGGATAAACAGAATTAGGATTAATGAGACTAGACTGTAATTATATCTAGATAAGCATTAGAATTTCCAAAAAAATCACAAAATTTTGCCAGAAAAAAAAAATTACATTTGGAATACATACTGTACCAGAAATGAGCTGCAGTATGAGATTTTCTGTTCCAAATAATGCTTTTATTCAGCTTAAGTCTTTTAGTGCTTTCCTTTATAATTCCCATCTTTTTCTTAAATTCATTCTTTTAAAGCTACAGTGAAACCTCTCAAGACCAAAATCTCACTAAACCAAAATCCTCTTGAAACCCCAAAATTTTCTGGTCTCAATTTTTTGTCTTTTAATTTCAAAAAAAAATGTTAAGTTAACCAAAAGCCCTCTACTCTGAAAACCAAAACAAATTTTTAGTCTGAAATTCGATTTTTTTCACTAAAATGAACCCCGTAAAATTAAAATGCACTCAAAACATAACCAGGTAGCTGCAGATCCCAGTTGTGAGGTTGGCCAATGGATCGGAAATATCCTAGGGCCATGCATTAAGTAAAGCAAAGCCTGGCTCGCGCACTGGCACAGATTATAACTAAGGGGACCAAACTAATTGTACTTTTAGGTGAAATTTGAGAACATCAGTGACCCAGAACCCCTCAAAATCAAAACTTTTACTTGGTCTAATTAGTTTTTGGTCCTTGAGAGGTTTCACTCTACTAAATATCTGATTTAATGATAAATTATGCATTTCAACTACCTTATATACTCGCCTATAAGTCAGGTCCAACTGCATACTACATGGACACAGATCTGCCATCATATAATGTGCTGACAGATCTGGATCTATGCGGTTTATTAGGAGTAATCAGTAGAACAAGCAACATAGACCCAGATCTGCTGGCATATTTTGTCTATGTTGTTTGCAGTTGGACCAAATGTGCAAGTGAGTATATATGGTAATTGTTTTTGAAAGAAATCAGGTTCCAGAGGGATATTCCCAGGATGAGCCATTATCAATTTACAAGAAAAGAATAATAAATATGAGCATAACTGAATCCATTTTTTTTGTGGAACCACAATAGACCAATTCAAATAATATGGCATATGTTTTGCTCCTAGGGCAATCATAAGGCCCATCAGATTTGTTTGATGGCCTTAAGAGTTTTAGATGGTTCATTGTTTTGCTTTATTTTGTGGTGCTTTATATAGAATAGAGGGTCATTTGCTCATCACATGGGCCCATTAGTTTTCTGATCTAGGTAGATCCCTGGTTCCATAATCATTAATACAGCATTGACATAGTTTTATAGATAGACTAATTGTTTCCAGTTCAGAATTAAACTAGTTTGAAAGAAAAGACTTACAAAGGATGACACTGAACAGGTTTATCTAAACCTGTAAGAGTTACAGTGTTAGTAGGGTGCAATGTTTGAATGCAACAGATTTAAATAAGTTTTATTAAATTTAAACTTTGCAAGGTTTCATTTATTTGCATGTTGCAGTCAATAAAAAAATACACCAGAACATCCAAAAGCCAGCCCCTATCCATGTAACCAGCTTTTCTTTGCAAGCTGGACACAGATTTTGGTCTCACTTATCCTTTTTAATACCAAATTAAAGCTTTATAAAAAATAATTACCCAAAATTAAAGCTTTATAAAAAATAATTACCCTCTGTCTATCTGTAGACATTTTCGTTTCCAGAGCATAATTATGAAACTGTTCCAGGTACCTCTGTGAAACTTGGTACACTTTTTGGATTAGTGGTCCAGGTGTGCTTTGTGCTATTCACAATTCTTTAGTTTCTGTACTTTTTGTTTTCATTCATTTTTCTGTCCATCCATCCATTCATCTAACCACTATCCATGCTTTCTCTTCTGGAGCATAACTCTAAAATCATCTAAGATATCTTTATGAAATTTGGTACACTTATCAAAACGGTATCAAAATTGAGGGTTCTGGATCATATGGTACTTTCTGTAGGAGTCTTTGTATCAGCAGTGGACTAAATGACTCTTGTTTATTTATATTGGCCAATTGGCCACTTTTTTAAAATGATCAAACCTTTTTGTCCCCATAGGTATCTGAATTAGTGAATTTTGACAGTATATTAAAAAAGTAATTAATGAAAAGAATAACTTTATCAATTTTATTGTAATTTTTATTTACCATATATACATGCTTAAAAGTTGGGTCTGGCTGCAAACAATATAGACCCTGATCTGCCATCGCATAATGCATGGGCAGATCAGGGTCTATGTTGTTTGTTCTACTGATTACTCCTAACAAACTGCAGAGACCCAGATCTTCCAGTACATTATATGATGGCAGATCTGGGTCTGTACAGTTTGCAGTTGGAGTTGACTTATAAGCAAGTACATACAGTAAGAATAATTATAACAGGTTAGTACCAGAGCTTTCAGTAACCCCCCAAACAGTGGCTTGTAGGTGGACATTCTACTAGTTAAGAGGACACTTGTTTTTCTCATAGTCTTTACAATCAAGTTGCCATTTGTTATAATTAAACTTCAGTCTTATGCATGCCACTTTGATATGTTGGCCTAATTTGTAGATTCATTAGTGATCCATAGAAATAAGAAAAACAAAGCACATATTGCATATCAATATATAATTTAGCTTTTTTTTAGATGTATTTGATTTCAGACATTTTCTGTAGTGTTCACAGAAAAGAAAAAATTCAATTGAAAGTACAAACACACTGATGAATAAAATGTTTTCTTGCAAATTGCAAGCAGCCAGCTTTATCACCATCTCCTTTTTCTCACCAGTATTAGCAGATAACAAGACTAATATAATCTATGTTAGTCAAGGGGTTACATTATTTATCTTCTTTAAGGACCTACTAAGCAGAATACAAATGACACATTTCTGAGGCTGAGATTTTCTTGTCTTGGTGCCAGCTCCTGTATGAATTATTTTTCTCTGTCATTTGTTTTTCAATAAGGATATCAGTTTTAAAAAAAAAAAAATATTTTCCTCTACATCATTCTGTGAGCCACAGTAGTTCACTCAGTAGAGCACTGGATTTATCATCCAAGGTTCGCAGGTTTTATACCTGCCCAGGCCAGCCCAGGTCGGCTGCCTCAGTGTGTCTCTGGTAAAGGCATTTCCCTCCCATTTCCTTGGCATGATATAGCCAATAATGTGTTAAAAGTGCCATTAAAGCCAATCAACCAATCTGAAACAACTGACACAAGACAAGCAGACTAAGACAGAAAAAAGAATGGTCCCAGATCAATGAGATATCTGTAACATGGATGAGAAATTGGTTTAACTTTTCTGCATTAGAGGTAATGGTAACAGGGATTATATTAAGATTTTATGTTAATGGTTTTTGAAAGTTACAGTATGCACAGAGTGTATTGGCCATCTTTTACTTATGCTGGGGTAGTTGTCACCTTATTACACTGCACTTCTTAGAGTTACATCAAGGTGGTGTTACAGGTGAATTCAGGCCTGTGCTTACCTGTGGTGTGGGTATCATTGACTTATGACAGATTTACAACAGGATGGGTTATCATCTGCTGTGAGGTCTTTGAAGATGAATCAGATACACTAGGTAAACCATCAACTTGCCAGGTAGACCCCAATTGGGGTCAGTAATGTCAGGCGGAATTTGCACCCACTGAGTGAAGCACTAGAACTGTCTAAATCACAACAATACATGTCACTGAACTCTACATCACTCATCATCAGGATGAGTGTAGCATGGTCAAGCAATTTTGCATGTACTGTATATTGCAGTTTGCTGGCAAGAGGTACATATTTTTGAAAAAAAGGAGGTACATATTTCAAGAAGAAAAACAAAATGGTACCCTTGGTAAATTGTGTAACATATTGCAATATTTGTGAGGATCATACATTTTATAATTCAATTTATAATTTATAATTTATAATTTTCAATGTATAATTCAATTTATAATTCAATATTTCAATAATATTGAGAAGACTTTTGAATAACTTACTAAGAACAAATTTTGAATTTGAATTCTTCAATACTACAAAACAAAATATGTTGATGATCTGAGTCTATGAATGACTAGATGTAAAGAAAAATATAAATATTGCTGGTTTGATTAAAAAAATAAAAGAAAACTGAGAAAAAAATATGTATTTTACTAATCTTTTTACAGGAGAGTTCACCATTAAAGGGAGGAAGAGGGCAGGCCAGCCTTGTCATCAAATGTCATTTATGTAGCCGGGAAAATTCAATAGGTAGCTTTAGATAAAGATTCATTCACACTTCTACCAAGAATTCTTAATTCAGTTAAGGAGTATTCATTTGCTTATGTCAATTAGGACAATTAGGGCTACAGGCATTTTTAAACCAGAATAGCTTATGCATCCATCCTTTGTTAGCACAAGTTTGTTATTGCTACTCCACTGAAACTACTCAGAGGATTGCCATGAAACTTTACACACAAATTCAGCCCAAGGTGTAGTTGGTCCTAAATGCAACTGGTGCCCCTTGGACTTAAAATATGGCCACTATGGCAGCCATCTGGAAAATCTTGTTGTTGATACTGCTCCTGAAAGTATGATCATATCAACATGATGTTTTTTGCTGAAAGACTTCTTATAGTCTTTAGTTGATCCTAAATTAAAATGGGTCTGATCTAACATCCAGTATGACTGCCATGGCAGCCATTTTGAAAATAATATTATTGCTACTCCTTCTGAATGGATAGTTGTATTGACATGGGGATTTCACTTAAAGACTTCTTATGATGTCTAGTTGGTCCAAAATGAAAATGGTCCATTTTTATATCCAATCTGGCCACCATGACATCCATTTTGAAAATGTTGTTATCACTATTTTCCTGAATGGATGGTTGTATCGACATGGGGTTTTCACTAAAAGACTTCTTATGATGGCCACCATGATGGCCATCTTGAAAATTTTATTATTGTTACTTCACCTGAATGGATGGTCATATCAACATGGATATTTCTCTAAAAGGCTTCATGTGATGTCTAGTTGGTCCTAAATGAATATGATACAGATCTGACATCCAGTATTGTTGCCATGAAGGCAGCCATATTGAAAATCTTGTGATTGCTACTCCTCCTGATGGATGGTCATATTGACATGGGATTTTCAGTAAAAGACTCCTTATGATGTCTAGTTGGTTCTAAATGAAAATGGTTTCCTTCCAGGGCCAGATTAAGACCTTTAGAGGCCCTAAGCACTGAAAAGATTATGGTGCCCCCCCTATGTAATTCAAAATAAAAACAATACTAAACCGTAATTTCTCTTTTTTTTTGGTGCCCTAAGCACGTGCTTAGTCTGCCTATTGGATAATCCAGCACAGTTCCCTTCAGACATTCCCTCAGACATCCAACATGGCCTCCATGGTAGCCATCTTGAAAATTTTGTTAGCACTACTCATCCTGAATGGATGGTTGTATCAACATGGGATTTGCAATAAAAGACTTCTAATGTTGTTTAGTTGGTCCTAAATGAAAATAGTACTGATCTGACATCCATGGCCATCTTAAAAATCTTGTTATTTGCTGCTCCTCCTGAAAGACTTATTATGTTGTCTAGTTGGTCCTATGCAATATGTAAAACTAATTCTAATGAAATTGATGCTCATCTGACCTCTAGCATGGCATCATAGCCATCTTGAAAATTGTGTTATCTCTACTCCTCTTCCATGAATAGTGGCATTGACTTGGGGTTTTCAATAAAACGCTTCTTGCAATACTTACTTGGTTCTGAATGAAAATGGTGCAGTTTAGACTGCCAGCATATATGTGCTTTTGTGAAGAAGTTTTGAAAACCAAACCTTATTGACCTTGGTGTCAAGTCAAAGGTTATTGTTGTTGCTTGCATTTATGTACTTCATTGAGCTAATGAACATAGTGACTTAGAAATATACAAGTGAATTTTTACCAGAATTTTGTATTTAGTTGAATTCCAATGAACAGTTTGATAGTCAGCGCTCTAACATTGAGTTTAAGGTCAAATGTTTTGACTTGGGTTTTTATCTGTAGGGGACTATAAGACAAGAAGTATGAATGGATTTTTATCATTTAACCCAAATTTGTGGATATATCTGAAGAATACCTTGAATAATACAGCTGCAGTAATTTTTTTTTTTCATCATTAGCATGCATCTTTTATATAAAGGTTTTGAGGGTTTCCATACTTTTCAACTTTCTAGAAAGTGGTGGTGTGGGGTTTTATTTGATCTGTTTCATATTTTAGGATTTTGTAGTTGAAAGCTGGGTCATTGCCACAGTTTAAGTCAGTGTAAATTGATAGTGAATATAAAGTTTTACTTAATATACATTTTGTTTACTGGATATAATAGCCTCTTTATTTTGTAGGATTTTTAATTTAAGGTAAAATTGTGATATTAATTTATGATTTAAAATGCCTAAATAAAACTGCAGTTCTGGCCCATTATACAATTGCAAAATGCCAACAAAGAAGCTATTTTTGCATGCTACATTTTTGAATGACTTTATCAATGCCACTTTTCTATTTTTATTTAGATTAATTCACTTTTTGGCATTTTTCATTGACCATCCGCAAAATCCAGAAAAAAACAATTTTTCTAGAATATAATATTCTAGATTATTTCTGTAATATTCATTTGCCAGGTCAGTGTTCCAAACTGCTGTTAACCATTTTCTCTTGGTTACTTCCCCTGCATCCTGCTTTCCTAGTTTGCCAGCAGGATGTCACATTGTCAGCAGTTATGGTGCATTAAAACATGCTCATTGCTTGTTTATACCTTGCTGGAGGTACTTATAAGCTCAAAAATCTTTTCCAAAATCAGGTTATTCCTTTGAATGGACAGTTGTAAAATTGTTTGAGAGTGCCTCCATCCCCTCTGCAAATCATTCATTTTGTGATGAAATCAATGTCTCCCAATCATCACATAAAGGAAGGATTACCCATGAGATGTTGGGCTGTATTTTCAGGGGAGGTAATTAGGAAAACTCCTGATGCATCATTGTTATATATGAAGTATTTACTTAATTCTTGAAACTATAATTCAAACTTTATTCTTATCAAAGTTCCTAGTGTTCAAATTTTCAAGTTTTGAGATTGAGATTTTTGCTCATAAAAAAGGAGAGTCAGGTGTGTAACCGTTATTCTAATACTGTATTAGTATCATCTGTAACTACCTTTATATGGAAAGGTGACAGGTTATTAAATTGTTGTGATTTTTTTTCCCCCAGACATAATCAAGGACTCTATGGTTCCCTACAATGCAGAGGACTCCAACAAATTCAAAACTGTTGTGGTGTTTGATTGTCGAGGTGTTGAGCCTGTTGATTTTTCACCCAGGGTAAGTTGTTTTTCTTAGGGTTTTTTTTTTGCACTTAGTTCATTTATCAGTGAACAATGTGATGTGATAGAGTTGAAAAGTGGTCTATAGTTATGGAAATTATCTATGCTTTGATTATTTTTTAAAACCATAATTGCATTGAAATTGAAATTGAAGACAATTACTATTGCCCAACTCCCAAATGAGACCCTTCATGAAAGAGGCCACTCGTTGATAAAAAGTCACAATGTCCTGCACCAATGTACACTGTTCCCCCTTTATCATACTGTTCATAAGGACCATAAAGTGACCTGTGTTATAGGTGATGGAGACATATACTCAGGGATATTCCAACAAGGCTGTGTCAAGATAGAGCATAAAAACAAACGAACAGGGTATTTAATGTTTGAATGGAATCCATGACCACATTTAAATTATGAGAAGGGGAGCAGTTTACTGATGGGCTTTATAGTGAGGGACTGCTGTATAGTAGAGCCTTGATTATCCAAATCTCATTTATCCCAGACTCCTGATTCATCCAGACCAACACACTGTTCCCCAAACAGTTTTGATAAAATGCAGATAAAGTTAAAACTCCCAATTACCAATAGTAAAACGTGTGATTGTTTGCTCACCTGGTCATAAGGCCAGATGAGCTTATGATCCTGTGTCCGGAGTTCATCATCCATTCATCAGTAAGTGCTATTTTCAACTTCTTCTCAAATCCCTCAGAACAAATTTCATCCAAACTTGGCAGGAAGCATTCTAGTATTAAGGCATTAAGATTTGTAGAAATAATACCAATCTGCCATCAAATACGTCTGTTATTACTTAAAATAGAAAAACCTTTAAACAACTTCTCAAAAACTGCTGAACAGAATTTTACCCAATTTGACAGAAAGCATTCTTGCATGAAGGCCGTTCAAATTTGTACAAAATGATTGTGCAGGGATTTTTGTTGGCTTTTTTGAAAGCCAAAATTTTGGCCCCATTCCCAACCCAATTTTTGTTTATTTTTCCCACTTTTTACCTGAAAATTCTGAATGGAAAAGAGCTAGGTTAGAGATTCAGATAACAAGCAAAGTTATAAAATCTTTATTCCCGTCTTGGGTTTCTAAGTGAAAAATGAGAAAGAAATAATAGAAATGAAAAATCAGTGTTCAAAGTTATTTTATGAGAAAAGTTGAAAAATTATGCTGGAGTAGATTGTACAACATTGCCCAGTAACTTTTTGAAGACATTTCAGTCCAATTTACGACAGTGCTTACCAAATGCTTTATGGCATTTCAACATGATGTGCTTGGCTCACTAATACACATGTGGTCTTTTTTTTTTTGTATTCCAAAAATTCCCAATATAGCTTGATTTTCTAAAAATCCTTTGAACAGAATTTTACCAAATTTGACAGCATTGTTGCATGAAGGCCTTTTAGTTTTGCACAAAGGATGCCAATCGACTGCCAAATTTGCTGCTGTTACAAAAAATGAAAAAACTTTTAAACAACTTCTTCTCAAATACTGGAGAGCAGAAGTTGGCTAAATATCACATGAAGCATCCTGGCATAAGGCCTTTCATGTTTGCACAATGGTGCTGATCTGCCATTAAATAAAGCTGCCATTACATACACTAAATAATAGAAAAACCTTTGTAGGTTTTGTCCATCAACACTATTTTGGATAGAGTTATGGCCCTTGACAATTAACTTCATATCTTCACATGGGGTGGTTGCTTGTAACCAGCATAGCTTGACAACCCTTACACATATTTGGATGCTATTTGGTAGGTGAATTGCATATTAGATGCATCTTTTAAAGGTTTGTCTTTTCATGTCTGATTTTGATGGAGTTATTGCCCTTTTTCCTTCAATATTACATCTCTCTACTTCTGATCTTTGTAACCATCCTATCTTGGGAACCATTCAACATATTGTTACACAATGTGGTGTGTATATTGTCTCATACACAATTTGGTGTGTTTATTGTCTCATACACAATTTGGTGTGTATATTGTCTCATACACAATTTGGTGTGTATATTGTCTCATAAGCTATGAGGTACATTTAAATGAGTTATATCTTGTCAATTATATTTTGGATAGAGTTATGGCCCTTGAAAATTAACTTCATATCTTCATGTGGGATGTTGCTTATAACCCACAGAGCTCAAGAATCATTTAGCATATTCTTCGGCAGTTTAATTACAAACATTGTCTCGTAGACTTACATGTGACTTTTATGGGTTTAGTCTTATTTAGAAGAGTTATGGCCTCCTAATTGCTTATCTTCCTGACTTTGGATTCTTCAAGATAACTTTACCAAAATTTGGTGGTTTTGAACCAAATTTGGCATTTGGCTTCAGATTGATGAGATCTTGAGTAAGAGTTATAGGTTACTGCATTTGTATGGGAAAATATGAACGAGTTTTCTGAGTTATACTGCACGACGTCAGGAGTGCAGTATAGCTCAGAAAAAACGAGTTCATATTTTCCCATACAAATGCAGTAACCTTTTTATTATATACTCATTTTTGCTTTTATACCTAAGGCTGAATAAGAAAAAGAACACACTACAAGAAACAAAGTAACTGAATTTCTGCTATATTCTAAAGTAAATACATAACCGAAGTTAAACCAATACACAGTAACAGTATTCATGCACACATGGCACCACCCAGTGACCTTTGAACTTGGTAGAGTACGCTCGCTCAGTGATTTGTTTCAAAAAGAAATCTTACTTTGGTCTACTTAAAATTGAAATTTTGAGTCATATAGTGAATGACTGCGCCTTGAAACAACTTTCCCAGTTGATCTGGAATGGAGGGATTTTGTTTTTCTGTCGATTCAACTAAATTCTGCTCTTTTAGTTTTTAGCTGGGTCTATTACGTACGATGTACATGTAGCTAGAGAGACTGGCCTCGACAGCAAGCTAGCTTACACATGTGTTACTGTCCTGTCATTGATAGTTTGGAATCATAAGGTGGACAAAATATGAAATTATTTTAAGTGAAATTCTCAAGAAGATGCAGGATTAAATATTTTTGTTAGGGAATATCAAATTCATTTCGTTTTGGAGTGCAGTAAATTCTTTTTTGGAATGTGATTGGAAACGTAGTCTAGATTGCAGTGCAATTTCACGCCATGGATCAGAAAGTACATTTTGAAGAAATTCAAGATGCAGAAAAGTAAGTACATTTATTGCCATTCTTATTACCAGCTATAGATGACATATTTATATGTACTGTCATAATAAATCCAAAAAATTTCTCAAAACCCCCCCCCCCAAAAAAAACGGCAAAATTGCAAAGCGGCTGGGGTGTGAGAGCCCATTTCGTCAGCGGAAAATAAGGCTTCTTCGTTATCGTGGCTTCTTGGCTCCGAGGCACTTGCTTTTATACCAAAACCCACCTTCTTTAGTTGTATTTTTTCGAATTTAGTGCTTGGACTGACTTGTAAAATTGACGGTCTCTGAGAGAAACGGAATATCATTTGGTCATAAGATGCCTTTTTATGCTATTTTTTTTATAGACTCTAGAGAGCACGGTTCATAGTTTGAATTTTGGCTAAATAAGTGTTTCAATGATCGGAATGATATTTTCAATACTGCATGCCTCACGTTTGTTGTCATAAAGCCACCGCTGTACATTGTGAATATCACGTTCAGTCATTTGCTTGGTTGAAAGATTCTTTTGTGACTCAGTGAATTCATCCACATCGTCAGCTTTATCATCTCTACTCTCAAACAGCTTGTTTAGTTCATCCACAGACAAATCTAATAAAGCAAAGCTCTGGTGTCTGCTACATTTGCGTACATTGTTTGTTTACAATAAAAAGTAGTTCCTAACATGCGATACTATTTTTAGACACACGTGTCGTGCAGTATGAAGCCCTGCAGTATGGAGAAATACTGCACAATTCTGACAATGCAAAGTTAATGGAGAAAAAAATGAGTATATAATAATTTCATATACAGCATTCCACTACATCATTTACAGGAATTATGGCCCCTGATTTCCCATCCTTGTTATTATGGTTTCTGCAGCAAGGCATTACTGCTTTATATTGATGAGTCCTTGAATGAGTTTAATTTCAAGTCTTCCATATTATCATTTAGAGAAGTTATGGTCCACGATTGCTCATCCTCCTAACTTTGCCATCCACAGCATAACTTTACTAACAAAAATTTCATTTCATCCAAAGTTATGATGTACCTTCATATTGATGAAATTTTGAATGAGTTGGATTTTCAGCATTCCACATCATCATTTAGAAGAGTTATTTTTGCACAACTTTGATTTTCCAACAAAAGTTCTTCTGTTTAAGGTGCTGCTGAGCAAATTGTATAGAGTGGGGCCATCTGTGATGAATGCAGTGCTACAAACTCTAGTGTCATGTTCAAGTTAAACTTGAAAATAAACAAATAAATATAGTTTTTCATTAATTATTCAAGTCAGAAATTACATTGCATGCATCTTTACACAAAATGTGAATAAATGCTTTTGATTAATATTGGACGGTGTAAACTGAATAAATTTCAGAATTAAACTTTTCCTTGAAGGTTGGGTTTGAAGCAGAGGGAGAAGAAACAGGCACCCCATTTCCTGAAATATCTTTGACAGAAGGGGTAAGAAGTATAATCAGTGGCTACTAAACCAGTATGTTCTGACATTTATGACTGCATATAGATCATATTGGTTCCGCTCTACAGTTTCATACTTTGCATGGTGTTTGATTTTTAAAGAAAAAAAGAATTTCCCAGGTTTCCCTCACTGGTTATCCTGGTTATTAAAAAAAGATCTTATATATGTTAGGTGTTGTTAAAATAACTTTTGATTCCCTTTAATTTGGTGTATGATTGATGGGTGTAATTTGAGTTATAGAGTGTACAGCTTGGCTTTACTTCAGATGTGCACCTCTCAAAAGACTGCAAGCTCTGCTTAGTCATTTTCACCTCCTGGATTTCAAAGGTTAGTTGGAAATTTTTTTATAAAAAAAACTTTTTATATATTGTATAATTCATTTATTGCACCTTCAGAAGCTCGTATTGTCTACTCTGACAAAAATTTTGTTCCCTATTTTAATAACTGCCAAAGTTAGTGTACTTTGGACTAGTTCAGGCTCATTTTTTGAGCACTTGGGAGCAGCCATTTTATCGGCTGTCTGCATTAGATAGTGCATAGTTTCCATAATTACCACATGTAAAGAAATTTCAGTCACAATACATGAAAGTAGCACAGAAGTATACCAACATTCTCTCCACTGTGCTTCTTGAAAATGGCAAACAACTTCACCTTATACCAGTCCATCTCTCATAAGTACATAATAACTGTAGAGTGGAACCATTAATATCAGTAGATAATTCCTATGTGCACAATTTTAAATGAGTTACTTCCCATGATCTGCAATAGCATAGGTAAACTTGGGGTTGTTTTCAAATATAGAAAGCTGGTAGGGCTAAAAGGAATTTGGTTTTAAAGAATTACCTGCTTTGTTTAAGAATTTCAAAGATGGCAGAGGGCAATACAGATGGTGCCCTCTGTATGTAATTTTTCAGATATTAAAACTGTATATACAGCAAAACCTGTAAAATTTCAAGCACTTAAAAATAACAAGTTTTTGTACACCCCACCATGACACTGTCTATCCATCCATCCATCTCTCCATCCATCAGACCTTGCTTAAGGTTTGCATTTAGGTCATTTCAGGCACTGTGATTGGGCATTTGTCTTCTATGAACATATTTCTAGTTCATTGTTTGAATTTTCATAAATTCACCATATTTAAATAATTTTTGTGTTTAGATTTTTTAATTTACTGGAAATTACTTTATTTGAGATTGCCTAAATTCTTGAAATAGAGAAATGGGAAATCCGATCTAAGTTTTCATCTGCCTCCCCCCCCCATTAAAATTAATAAATCAATCAATCAATCAGTATGTGCTCCTAAAAACATGAGTATTGAGGTGTTAACAGTAATAAATAAACTTTCATTTGTCCATTGGCTTACTACATGTTGTCAATTTCTCAACTATACCTATTTCATTAAGTGTGGTTTAACTCAATGGATTATCCAAGCTTTTTTTGAAGGCTAATTTAGGTCCTTTTGTTCTTTACTTAAATGTAAAGTCTGTCATGACATTGTTTTGATGGTGTTTACTTTCTGTATTCAAATTGCTTTGATAGCACATGTGTTCCATGTTTTCTGGTCAGATTAAATAATGACAAGGACAGCAAACTAAACCTATATCTATCTAATCACTTATATATGCATATTTCAGTACATTGAAGGTGAAGACAATATAAAAAAAATGCGGAATAAAAAGGGAATCAGTCAGTCTTTTTAATACAATTAGCATTCTGAATGTACTGTTTTCATTTTTCTACAGCATCTCAAAAGTGGGTACAGTAATAGTCCACTTTTGTAGGATTTACAATGACGACTGTAACATACAGCAGCTTGCAAAGTTTTTAGCTTCACTGGTCGAAGATTAGAAGAGCCGGTCATTTGTTGTCCGTCCATTAGCACAAGTTTGTTATTGCTACTTTTAAATTACTGGGATAATTGTCATGAAACTTTACACACACATTTTTCCAAGGGTTTTGTTGGTCCTAAATGAAAATGGTGACCCTTAAGCATAAAATATAACCATATTGAAAGTCTTCTTATCACTGCTAAATGGATGGTCAAATCAACATAAGATTTTAACTAAAAGACTTCTTATGACATGTAGATGGTCCTAAATGAAAATGGTGTCAGTTTTTGACATCCAACATGGCTGCCATGGAGATCATCTGAGTGGATGATCTAAATGAAAATGGTGCAGATCTAATGTCCAACATAGCTGCAGTAGTGGCCATGTTCAAAATCTTGATATTGTTACATCTCCTGAACAGATAGATGACATGGGATTTTCACTAAAAGACTTCTAATGACATCTAAATGGTCCTAAATGAAATAGTGCTGACCTTCAACATGGTGGCCATCTTGAAAATCTTTTTATAGCTTTTCATCCTGTATGGATAGTCATATGGGCATGAAGTCATCACTTAAAGATTGCTTATGACATGTAGATGATGCTGAATGAAAATGGTGTTGATCTGATGTCTAATGTGGCCAACATAGTAGCCATCTTGACAATTTTATTATTGCTTCTCCACCAGAATGGATGGTTTTATTGACATAATGTTTTCACACAAACACTTTTTGTGATATATAGTTGGTCCTGAATGAAAATGGTGCTGATATGACCTCTCATTATGGCTGCTATGGGTACTTCTCTAGACCAGATGGTTGTACTGACATAGTGTTTTCACAAAAACCTTTTTGCATCCAATATATTGTTGATCTTATATCAAAATGATGGTGATCTAACCTCAAAAATGGCTGCCTTGGTGGCCATCTTGAAAATCTTATGGCTACTTCTTCTGAATGGATGGTTGTATTACCATTGGTTTTTTGTTGAAACACTATCTGACTTCCAACATGTTAACCATATTTGCAATCTCAAATCTTGTTATCACTGCACCTCTGGAACAAATGATGGCATTGACATGGCATTTGCAGTGAAAGAAAAACCTCTTGCAGTATGTAATTTGTTATGTATGAAAGTGATGTGGATCTGACCTCTAACATGTCTGCACAATTGTGAACAAAGTTTGAAAACAAGACTTACTTGATTGTGGGGTTGAGTCAAAGGTCTTTGATTGCACTTTTGTACTTCACTGAGCTTATGAACACAGTAACTTGTATATATATACAAATGAATTTTGACCAGACATTGTATTTTGTTGTTTTCAATAAGCAAGCTGGTAGTCAGTATTTTAACATTGATTTCAAGGTCAAAGGTCTTGGCTTGTTTTGTTTTTTTATCTGTGATGGCTTGTGAGCATAATCACACAAACAAGTACGAATGGATTTTGATCAAATCCTAATTGTGGATATACATGTATCTGAAAACTACTTTGAATGATACCAGTTCAATAACTTGTTTTTTTTCTTCAAAACATTAATTATTAATTAAAAAAAACTTAGCATGTGGGTATATCTTGACAATATCTGAGATCTTCCATGATATTGGGTTCAAGGTCATAGACCATGACATAGATTTTGTACTGCACTTGTCTTAAGAACATGTTACCTCTGATACACAAGAGTTAGTTTTGTTACCAAATTTAGTATGTTGGACTTTCTCAAGAATATCTAAGGTGATTTCGATACTTGGCAGTTAAAAAGAATAAAAGGAGAGAAGAAACAAATGTCTTGTGGATTCCAACACGTTTTTCACCTAATAGAGTGTAAGCCTTCTAAATAAAATAAAATTCATTGAATGATGACGATACTTCTTTTTTTAAATTTAATACAAATTTGTATTGTCAGTACCATAAACTGTTGCCTTGTAGATTGTGTAGTACACCAAATTCTCATCAACTTCAGCTTTTTCCCAACTTTGTCGAAATCACATTTGACATACAAGATCTATCCTCTAGAATTTAATTAAATGATTTTGCCGATATATTTACCCAACAAATTAGAAATTCCTAATTATTGTAACAGACATTGAGTAAAAGTGGAACTTTGAATTTATGCAAGAAAAATAAAATTCTTTTTCTCAATAATTTTCCATGTTCAAAGTTTTGAAAGGTTTACATTTTTACAGGTTTTACCATACGTCATTCATTGAGAAATAAACTTAGTTTACTTTTCATTCTGTGATTAAAGCAGAAAGTTTTGAGTAACCATCAGAATTTTCAAGGTGGAAAAATGTATGAATTCAGTCAACGACTGTAAAATTACCTTCCAGGCAAAGACCTTAGTAAAATAATATTTACAAAACTGTATTGGTCAGCAAGCATGCATGGTCTGTCTGCATTGTTAGTTGTGTTTTTGATAATTATAATCTAAAATCCCATCTATTAAAACTAACAATAGAACAGTAACATTAAATTTACCTGGTAACAACTATCCTGATCAAATGCATTTTAGATGATTACAATTTGGAGATAAAAAAAAAAAATATGTAAAATTTTTGGGTACCGGTAATTCACATATTCAAATGATTCCATTTTGTAACAATAAGGTGCAGTTTATTTCTGATAATATTAAATGGTACTTTAAAAGACATTCTGAGTTTCATGCACATGTAACTGAATTCTAGAATTATCTCTATTATACAACAGAATTAAGGATCTTCATCAAGGGAGAGAACTCTTTACTCAGGAAATTATCACATATTAAGTTTCCAGTCAGTCTGATGACTTGAGTGTCTTTTGGACTTAGAGCTCATTCTCTCTTCTCTCCTTCTTGACAGTTAATAATTTATGTATATAATCAAGTATCTAACAAAACTTTGTTCACCCTAACTGATGGGGCAATTATTAGTCTAAGAGGTTCTTTTGAGAAAGTTTTGCTATTGCTTTTTGGTAGTATTCCTCTCAAGAAAATTTCTAAATGTTCCACTTTTTTTTAAACAAATAATTTCCCTTTTCTAACTCAGTATATTCCCTTCTGGAAGAAATGAAACTGGATAGAATCAGATTCAGCAACTTTTAGTCCACTACATTTAAAGTATTTCTTGTTTGAGTCTTTATGATAAGCACCAGAAGCAAGCCTTGTACATTTTTTCCAAAACCATGAATTAGGCTTATCACTGAATAAGCTTTCTTACATTTTCTTTTTTTTAAATTTGTAAAGTTGGGGATTGGCATCATATAAAGCATGGACTTCCGGGAGAATTATGGTTATTGGTCATGAGGACAGAACTAAAGGGGTTGTAATCCAAAAACAATTGAGTTTCTAAGGGAGCCCTTTGCCCCAACCTTCCTAAAAGTGTTTTCCTTGACCATTTTGGAGCATAAGCAGCCCAGATTTATCTGAAAATCTTCCCCCGTCTGTGGGAGGGTAGTAAACTTTTGGTATTTGGTAACAGATTTTACATACCATAATTATGCATGGGACTGGGAAAATAACTACATACTTTTATCATTGTTTTATTATTCATTTCCGTTGTTTTGAGAAAATGTCACCTGCCGCATCCATTCTATTGATCATTCTGGTTCGATAAATCATTTGATAACAAATATATCAAAAAGGTTGGGAAGGTTCATTAAAATAGATTAAAGACATCTAGGTAAGTCTGTCTAAATCCCAGACATAATCATATAGTCATGTCTAGTAAAAACAGGTTTACAAAGTAGCCTTAAAATTTCTTTATTGTATCCATAATGGATTACATTCCTATTACAATGTATATGCATGACGTTTCATCAGGTTTGCAGATTAATTTTATACTAACCATGAATTTGTAGTATCTGTGTTTGTATTAATAGTATTTCAATATATTTTATATGATCAATTTATGACATGTTGAAGAACTTGCCTTTTTATTGGTGTTATCTTCAATTCTAAAATCTTTATGGGCAAACAAATGATGACTCTACTTATCTTGTTCTTAAGTATTGCAGTTTTTTGTATTGCTCAAATTTAGGACACTGTGACCTAATGAAACAGGATTCTGCAAATCAGTTGGGCTACACTCTGTCCTGAAACTCTTACAGGCACCACAATTTATCACTGAGGCAAACAAATGAGATCTCTGCCTCCAAAAATACAACTGTATTTTGAATTAAATTAGGTCACTATATTATTACAAAGTCAAAGTGCATGAAATGAAGACGATTTGTTTTACTTTTTAAATGTCCTGCCTAATTTGCAGATGCAGATCAGATTTTCAATATATGTGCCTATGTAGTTAGCATTTTTTCCTTCTGCATCAAATTCATATTATGGATGTTGGAAATTCTAGAATAGAATTAAAATGGTCCACAGTAGCAGCCTACCTATCCTAATTTTATGGAAGAATTTGATAAATTTGAACATTTTTATCATTTACCTCCACAAAAGTTTTCATTTTTTTGCAGGACTGGTGTGATTATGATGAAAAAGCTAATGAATCTGTTGGAGTGTATGAAATGGAGCACCAATTTGTCCCTGTGAAAAAATAAATCTCAGTCCATACAACCTTGTATAGTCATGTATGATAAACCATTGTACAAATCTTCGATTGTGTTTCTCCTTTCAAGAAAAGGTATCACCATATGGTAGGTGATGGTGGCATTAAAAGATTTTTGTGCTGAAGTTTTTTAAAAGTGATATATAGGGACGATACATCATAGTACAAGTTGCTGGCAAAACAATCGGTCTGCAGAACCCTTGTATTTATTAATTCTTTTTTGCTTTGTATCTTTAGTGCCATTATTTGCTTTCAAAACATTTACTTACGGTCTTGAAGGTGATCAATGTGTTGTTTTGAATGTGTTTATTGAGGACATCTTGGAAGACATCCTTTCTTTAGTATTTGGTTTTGACCATTTCTGAGCATGCAAGCTGCTATATTTACAGTTATGCTTTAAATATATTGAACTACCGTATATACTCATGTATAAGCACATACCAACTGCAAACTGCATAGACCCTGATCTGCCGTTGCATAATGCGCTGGCAGATCTGGGTCTATGCAGTTTGTAAGGATTAATCAGTAGAACAAACAACATAGACCCTGATCTGCTGGTGCATAATGTGATGGCAGATCAGGGTCTATGTTGTTTGCATTTGGACCCGGCTTATACGCGAGTATAGATGGTACTTAGATTGAACCAAAATGGGCCTAGCTTAGGTGCTTATAAAAGTAGATATGCAACTCACAACAAAAGCTGATGAAATTGTATAGCTCTTGAAGTAAAACATCTTTATCCTACACTTTTTCTATTGATACCTTAAAAAGACATGTCAAAGATGTTTACTTGGGGTCTTTAAGGCAATTAGCATGTTGTTTTGAATGTGTTTATAATGATGACAGGCTAAGCAAGAAGTTGAAATTTGAATGGAGAAATTTGCTTGGTCACTCTTAAAGTACAAACTAGACATCACTTGCAACTTTTATTTGCATAGTCTGCTGTACATCTCTTTGAACAAGTGCATCAGTACAAAAGCTGATAGACCTATTTAGCTGTATGATATTGCCTGCTGGAGTTGATTTAACCTAACGTATATACTCGTGTATAAGCCTATACCAACTGCAAACTGCATAGACCCAGATTTGCCGTCACATAATGCGCCGGTGGATCTGGGTCTATGCAGTTTGTAAGGACTAATCAGTAGAACAAACAACTTAGACCCTGATCTGCTGGCACATTATGCAATGGCAGATCATGGGCTATGTTGTTTGCATTTGTACCCAGCTTATACGCAAGTATAGATGATAAGTGATTAAACTTAATCTGAGACCCAACCTGTTATTTAAATTTATTTGAGTAAATTTACTATTTCTGAGCATTTTGGTTGCAGTTACTTTAGAATCTCTCCAAAGTAAAAACTATAGACAGTTAACTAAAGAATAATGATATTTAATTGACAGAACAAATTTATTTTTAAAAAAAAGAAGTTGTCTTGAAGTTCAAATAAGAATGAAAGGGTTTCTGGTCTGTTAACTTAAAAATGTAAAATATACAACTGTATCTATATTTCTAAGAGGAGAAAGATTTCATCACCAAGTTACAATAACAATTACATTCTGTGCAGTAATAGTCATATTCCAAGGAAGATGTTGACATAACTGTAAAGTCTAATGGTAGGTAGGAATCCATATGTTGACATAACTGTAAAGTCCAATGGCAGGTAGGAATCCATATGTTGACATAACTGTAAAGTCCAATGGCAGGTAGGAATCCATATGTTGACATAACTGTAAAGTTCAATGGCAGGTAGGAATCCATATGTTGACATAGCTGTAAAGTCTAATGGTAGGTAGGAATCCATATGTTGACATAACTGTAAAGTCCAATGGCAGGTAGGAATACATATGTTGACATAACTGTAAAGTCCAATGGCAGGTAGGAATCCATATGTTGACATAACTGTAAAGTCTAATGGTAGGTAGGAATCCATATGTTGACATAACTGTAGAGTTCAGTGGCAGGTGGAATCCATATGTTGACATAGCTGTAAAGTCCAATGGCAGGTAGGAATCCATATGTTGACATAGCTGTAAAGTCCAATGGCAGGTAGGAATCCATATGTTGACATAACTGTAAAAGTCCAATGACAGGTAGGAATCCATATGTTGACATAACTGTAAAGTCTAATGGTAGGTAGGAATCCATGTGTTGACATAACTGTAAAGTCCAATGGCAAGTAGGAATCCATATGTTGACATAACTGTAAAGTCCAATGGCAGGTAGGAATCCATATGTTGACATAACTGTAAAGTCCAATGGCAGGTAGGAATCCATATGTTGACATAACTGTAAAGTCTAATGGTAGGTAGGAATCCATATGTTGACATAACTGTAAAGTCCAATGGCAGGTAGGAATCCATATGTTGACATAACTGTAAAGTCCAATGGCAGGTAGGAATCCATATGTTGCTTACATTGCATTGATTTAAAGTGGAAAAAGAAGAAATGGAAGAAATGTAACTGTCTTCATAAATGTATGCCAGGAATGATAACATTTCAAAATTTGTTGAATTATGGTTTGGCTTCTTGTTTTTGCTATTGTTTCTGAAGTCTTATACAAATACTGGGATTCTAAATAGCATTGATTGATTTTTCCCACAAGTGGGTCAGTAGATTATGTAAACAGAAGCTGAAGTGTAGTTGTAGAAGAAATGGAAAATGGGGGCTGACGATAGAAAAGGTGCTGAACTTACCTAAACATGTATTATATCATTAACATAGATGACATAGTTTCCATGCTGTAACTATAAAAGGACCAAAATAATATTTATTTACAGTCTAAGGCTAACTGTGATAATAAGCGTGACTTCAAACTCGAATATGGACATACTTGTAAAAGCATTTTCAACAAGATAAATGTATTGTTATGACTCTAGGTCTTAAAATAATGTAACAGAAAGAAAGTGAAACCAACAATGTAAGTAAAATCAACAAACAATTTATTTCTAGACAATTAAAGTGAAAATTCAAAAGATACAGTAATGTGAATTAAAGACCAAATAATCCAATAATCCTAAGGGTCCTAATCACAAGTCCTAAATATAGAATGTTCTGAATGAATACCAGTAGCCTTGAATGTCCTGATGTGCTAGTTGTCTTGAATGTCTGAATGATGTAATCCAGAATATCTTTGAATGAATTCACATAAATCCCAAAGTGAAGTATTAATCCAAAATGAGAATGAGCACTTTTAGTAATTCCAATGAATATTTCAATAATAATTACTCTCTCTAAATTTGCTCTAATTTACACAACTGTAACATCTGATTACTAAAATAAAGTCCTTAATAGACTGATCTTAATAATATGAAGTTTAGTGTAGGAATGAAATCTTGTTTACCAAACCTGTATAAATATAAGGATGTCACCTGACAGAATATTCTAGAATATGAATAACTATAATGGGAAATCACTGTGTGTACCTGATGTTTCTCACATCAAGACATGGAAAATTCCAATCTAAGTACTAAATGCTACGTAAACAAGACTAACCTTGAACTCAAATGCAGTCAACATGTTATTTAGAAAATGACCACTAAAGTACAACTTACTTCATGGACATATATTATAAATTCAGTATACATAACAGTATGTATAAGTATCATATCATTCTAGCTAGTGAAATGTTTGAATCTTTAAGGGAAAGATTTATCTTAATTCAAGGATGACACGAAAAGAAATACAAGGAAAAACAAAATTGAAAGAAAGAGAAGATAAAGAAAATTACTTGTTAAGAAAGTAAATACATGTATTTTTGATGGCATAGCAATAGTCATAGATTGTGAAGAAAGTAAGCCCTTTTCAACTGTACAGATTTTTTTCTGACATGACAGCAGTTGTGGCATGGATAATTTGGGATGGCATATAAATATTATATGCTGATGTTGAAGCAGGGTGACTATTGTGAGCCAAAGCATGGTTTACAAGTTACCTCAGGTCTTGAACAGTGAGGAAAACCTAACATGGCAAAGTAAAAACAAATCTCTATCATTATATATATCCTTATAGTTTAATATGTGAAAATACAAGTTTCCAATGATGATATGAGATGCTGGAATAGATATATTCTTATAGAAGTTATACTGGCAGCAAGAAAAAGAGCATTTTGTGACCTAGAGAAATAAATAGAAGCTGCATTACCTTTTAGGTATGAAAATTATTTTTTGCCAAGATTTTGACTCCACACCGTTCGCCCGTCTAGAAAGTTATTTCTCGTGTAGGCTACCTTGTTAACAATGTCAAAACCCTTGTGCACAATCTCACATTCTGTTATGGTCAGATACGGTCAAATATCATATAGTATTAAAAAAATATAATTTATTATAATGGTTTAGGTCATCTCAAACCGTCTGTTTCTAAAATCGTGGCTTTAAATTGCAGTAAAATTAGGAACGGGTGTGGTGGAAGTTGACAGATGAATTGAATATTTTGAGATTCGATTCAGGAGCAAGACTGGCATATAATAAAAACCTTATATACTCGGATCCAAATGTAAACAACATAGACCCTGATCTGTCATCGCATAATGCGCCTGCAGATCAGCATCAATTTTCTTTGTTCTACTGATTAGTCCTTACAAACTGCATAGACCCAGATCTGCCGGCGCATTATGCGATGGTAGATCTGGGTCTATGAAGTTTGCAGTTGGTATCGGCTTATATGCGAGTACATATGGTAGATTTTTTTTCCCTTATTAATACAGGATACCTTGCAATACAAAAAAGATACCAATTATAATATCATGTGTTTTGTAATGTTCACACGATAAAATATATCATGTATATCCCTCAGTTGCCAGTATAGCTTAAGGTCATGCTAGAGGGAAAAGTAATTTTGCCAAGGCCAAATTCAGAACTCTTTAAAAAATCATTCAGATACTCTGGTGTCCAAATATGGTGTGCCATTCCACAACAGATTAGAAAAATGCCAACTATAGTAAGTTTCAAGTCAAATTTTAAGAAATTTCTGATATTGTATTAACATGGCCTTCTCAATCGGCTGTTATTGCATCATCAGTTAGCTTCTCATGGCATCTGTCCCACCTGATTTTATTGTATTCATTAGATGGTAGTAAGTTTAATCATTTTTAAATGAAGTGTAGAAATTTTAAAGTGTCTGTGATGCATTTTATTTTTTATTAAACTATGCATGTTGACATGTGTATTAAATGTATGTTTATGTTTGTGTGATTGTATATGTGTGAATGCATATGTGTGCATGTGTACAAGAAATGAAGTGTAAAGTGGCTGTCTTCTTTTTTTAAAAAATTATTTGATTTTTGTATTTTGCAGAGTAAGTACCAGTGTCAGTATGTGTTTAAATATGTTTGTGAGTACCAGTGTAAGTATTTGTCTAAATGTGTTTGTGAGTAGAAAATGTCAATTGTATTTTTTTTAGTAAAGGATATTTCACTTTAATGTACATTCTTAGTAATATACATTTGTGTTCACCCATTTTCTTCTAAGAGCCATATGGAAAATAAGCCTTAGCTAAATATGTAACTCTCATAAAATAAAATTATTATTATTATTTATTTATTTATTGATGCATAAACAAGAATTTCTGTCTCTCAGTAAATGCCATTTCATTGAGTGAGAAGCATGCACATTTCATATCTGTTAGTTTTTCGTATTACAAAGCACTGCTACTGTTTTGTCAAAAGATGACCAAGATATATGGTTTGGTGAAAGATGCGGTTTCTTTTTTTTCCACCTATGTCCATTTCAAATAATATAATTTTTTTCAGATTTTTTTTTTTATGTTTGTATGTATGTATGTATGTATGTATTTTTTGTTGTTGAGTTTACACCAATTTTCCACCAATTATGATCACATTGTTTGTATATGTCCCGTCGTTGATTGATCATGGAAGTTTCTTTCTCATCACAATTCAAAGAAAGTTTTTGCAGGGGAAACTCCCTAAACCTAACATGTGAGAGTTCGTGAGAGCATGTTGGTCTTCTCGTCACAGTGAAGTGAGAGGTGTCACTTCATTGAGGGAATTTGGAATAGGATGTTACATTTTTCTAGAATGTGAGAAGAGTTTGGGTTTGATTCTGTCTGTAGCAAAAAGGCGAGAACTCTCAGAATTGCAGATACATTTATGCTTTATTAAATCAAAACAACATTCTATATCTAAAATTACATATGAATTCGAACATTAAATTATTCTACTTGTCTAAGGACTACCAACTCATATTTTTCTAGAATTTCTGTATCGGATATATGATACAAAATTCTATATAAAGAATCAAATGATAAATTAACCAAAATGTAGCCAAGATATACTTAAGAAGTAGTAGGAAAACAATATTTCTGAATAATGCTCAAATCATTGAGCCCGCATTCAAATACGTACACAATTTCGAATGTTAAACCATAAATGCCAAAACAATCCAGGTTTATAACTTGAAAGTATAAAGAATTAATTTCCAAAAATATTTATTGTAAAGAATGAAGTTGGCAGTGAGAAACTTTTAGAATAAAATTAATATTATAATCACAAACAATAATGACTAAATTACTAAGAATACACTGTAAGTTCATAGCATTGCTACATTTATCCTAAGTACTAGACATACATTTCTAACGAATATATAATACAATCCATTACACTATATATTTTATAATTTTTACAAATATAAATTAAAATGATGACTACCATGTTTTCAGACACGTATCATTATTATGCTGACATAGCCTAGGAAAAGAGAACTTAAAATCTATAAACAACAAAGGTGAAATCTAGAATTTACAAAGAATAAGCTAATTTCATACATGTAAAGAAGAGAAGAGAGCTCTCAGGATTGCAGATACAATTATGCTTGGGTCTACCTCACAAAAGTCACTTATATACAGTTCCCTATCTGGGATATGCCAAAATTTGCTTAAAATGGACATAGTGGAGGGGCGACCAGCATAACCCTTGGTACCAGAAAAGGTGCTATTATTCAGCAAAAATTAAGTCTAGTAGAAAGACACATTATTCTGAGACAGAGTTTATATAAGCTTCTATTTATGTTACATATCAGATGTTATTTGTATTTGATTGACAAAAAGGAAAATGGAAGTCAGCTGACTGATTTCCCTTATCTGAACAAATGTTAAATGTCACTGATAGAGAGATAGAGAGAGACTTGGCTAACTTATCTTTATGCTAACAGGTGTTATCTGTCCCTAGCTGACAAAGAGAAACGGGAAAGTGGACTCACTATTTTGAATCGTTATGCACTGAAAGGAACAACACTTTCTATTCAATAAGCAAAAACTTGTAGCAAATTCAGTGGTAACAGTATGTATGTATGTATGTGTGTGTATATGTATTCATGTATGTATGGGGTTTAATGTCACATTCAAGCAATCCCGGCTATATAGTACCGAGTAAGTTTAGGCATACCAAAAATGGCTTGTAAAAGAAAAGCAAAGACAAAAAAACAAAAAAGGGTAAAATGTTTAAAATAAAAAGTCATTTTAAAAAATATAATCCTAAATCTTTTCAAAAGTCCAAGGTCTCAGCATGGACATCATCACAGGATGCATCAGAGTGCAAAAAGGTCGCCTCTTACAACGTGCAGGAGAGTGCATATACATGTACTACATAGCCAAGCCCACAGTACTATTTTCGGATTGAGCGAAGCTAAGGTCATACAGCAGAGACAATGTGATGATACGGTACAAAATTCCTTTTCAAAATTAGCTAATATAAACAAACTGTAGTGAGTGTTGTCTCCTCTTGCTGGGAATAGCTTATGCATTGTTTTGGCTGATTTCCTAAATAATTTCAATCAAATTATACTAGATTTTTTTGTGAAATGGACAATACTCGATATCAACATGTTGTGATCGTTCCGCTTGATATCAACATGTTGTGATCATTTCGCAGCAGCGACCAATCTTCAGTTATTTTGTTAACATTGGCACGTGCCACTTGTTGTGATTAAAACTGAGCTTTGGTCTATTCCAGTTACTAATTGTAGGTACACTTGTAGACCAATCAGAGGTGGGGAATCCTATGCAGATGTTCGTATTCCATTGTCTTGTCTGAGACAGTGTGTTGTTTTCACAGTGGAAATTTAGCAATAGCAGTTGATGAATTTGTTTAATGCACAACAATAGCTGTCGAAATGTAGAATACTCATCGGATTTAACCTAGAAAAATGTGAAAGCAACACTCATTAATTGAGAATAGCCATTTATACTTGCTTATTAAGTCGAGTCCAACTGCAAACTGCACAGACCTAGATCTGTTGTTGCATAATGCAGTTTGTTAGGAGTAATTAGAAGAACAAACAACATAGGCTCTAATATGCCAGCGCCTAATGCGAGGGCAGATCAGGGTCTATGTTGTTTGCAGTTGGACTCTACTTTCAAGCGGTTATATGCGGTATCTGCATATATGACTCTACCTATGGGAAGCAAAATTGCGACTGTCAGTTTTTGCCTTTATTATATACAAGGTTCGATCCATACAAAATAAATAAATGTAAACACCATCTAACATTAAGCTCACGTGAGCTTAAACGAATGCAAACAAATTGTAAAAAAACGACATTGTAAAGGGTAATGACGTCTTATTTCACCTTGCATTTTACCTCAAATTTGTTGTTTTATTTTATCAAAGTGTATTCACAATAATTGCTGAGAAGGTTTTAACATTTACTAACTACTTTACTCATTATTTTGTGTCTCATACAGTGCTTGGCAAATGCTATTGGACCAACAAAAGAATAAAAAGAATAGCAAAAATATATCCTATTCAATAAAAGAACACCAACAGACTCTATTTGATACAGTACATTCATGTTCTTTAGATTTCAACAAATTTGCTAATCTTATTGTCGCTTCCATCATAATTTTTATCATCATCATCATCGTCTATTGAGCGTCTCTGCTCAGTTTCATTGATTCTGTTATCTGGTTCAGTAGAGAATGCTCTGATTATATTTCAATATTGGTCAAATTTTCGGAATGTAATTTCTTTCCAAACTGTGATTGTTGCCATAATTTCTTTGTTGTCTTCTTTTTTGGTGGGACTAAGATTCAAGCTATCTAGATGCTCCATGATTTCATCCAGATTATTATGGTTCTCATTTAGGCCAATGACTCTTGCCACCATTTGTGCTCATATCTTTTTGATTTCTTCAATATCCACAAGACTTTTCTAAGGCTGATGCTCACAACTTTATATTTATTTTCCACATCTTTTATTTTTTTCTTTAAAAATCAGATCATGATGGGTGTGTATGAAATGTCAAAAATCTTTTACTTCCATTCTGACTGTGGACTTCCATTATTCAAGTTCATTTAAACTCTCAATTCAAGTTCTAATTTTTGTTGTTGTCCTGTCAAGATGGACTTCATGGTTGGGGTTTTCTGCTGTTGTTGTTGATGGACTTCATGGTCGGGGTTTTTTGCTGTTGTTGTCCATGGACTTCATGGTTGGGGTTTTCTGCTGTTGTTGTCCATGGACGTCATGGTCGGGGTTTTCTGCTGTTGTTGTCCATGATCTTCAGCACGAAAACATGATTGGAGAATTGCATCTGCACATGTTAGGCAAACTACAGTTTTGTACAGAACACCGAAAGGCCAATTCCATATTTAAATCAAGTCCCCCCCTCGAAAATTAAGTAGTTGGTTCCTAAAAAACAGCATGAAGTAACAGAAGACGGGCTCAGTTGACTATCTTCTTGAGACGTCACTGACACTTCGCTTGACAATATGGAGATGTCTCGCAATGAGACACGTGAGTGTTCTTAGCCTTAGCCTTAGCCTATATATATATATATATATATATATATATATATATATATATATATATATATATATATATATATATATACACATATATATAGTGCCGTCGCAAGTTGGCGCAGGACAAAACGGTTCTCCGAGTGAGCGGCGCCTTTGGCGCACCCAACTTAGTTAACAATACCGCAAACTTCGCGAAATGGCATCCTGGTCGGTTGCCCACCCCCTTATGACGGACCTATATATATATATATATATATATATGTGTGTGTGTGTGTGACCTGTCAAAACAGCCCAACAAAAAAGCCCCGATAAAAACTTGCATTAATTTTAGCACAGAACAAAATAACCCCATAATATTAGCTCAATTGTTGAACTTTTTAAATTGTATTAAATTTTATATGAGACTTTTAACTATTAATAATTCGAGACTGAATTCGTTAATATAGTGTTTAATTATAAACTGGTAACTACAAATAATCTGTTAGAATGTGCACTGTTGATTTGTGTTCACATATTCAGATGGTCAGATTGTGTGCAACTCTACGGAAATAATTAAGAATTTCGGTATTTTCATAAGTTGAAATGAGAGAATGCACAGTAAGTACTTAAAAAAGACCCCCCCCCCCAACAATTCCGGTGCTAATTTAAAGGTTCCACCGACGAACCAATGACCATGTTGCTCCAGAGTGTTTAGATTTTCATAAGTACCGAACATGTGTTTCTCCAGAATCCCACAGCAAAATATTCATGTTTCATAAAGTGTTTTGTAGAGCACGAGGGATGGTAATATCTGCAACTATAATCGGATTCAGATATGGCTGTGATGCTGTATACATTGGCAAATGACGTGCAGCCTCAAGTAAAATTCCGCCTGTACTATGTTGGATAATTTGTCTTGGTTTTTCTGCGTCGTGTGCTGCTCGTCTACGTATCATGGCAGCCGATTTCACTGCTGCCTTCTTTGCCGGATCGGGCGCAAGACTGTGTTTCGTAATCAGTGTTGCAGCGTCATTGAGTACCTTCAATCATCCTGGACAAGTTGGCTGGACGCATCTCCACGATATACTCCCGTCTCCGTTGATTCTCGCCTGCCGATATCAAAACCGTTCGTTTAACAGGAACTCTTTTCCTTTCTGTGATTCCGCCTTCTCTATTACTGATCTACCTTTTAATCAAGCAATTGGGGACGATCTTTAACCCACGCTGGTACATATTTTAATTGGTGTTTGTCAGTCTATATAGATTAATTAGTGTTGGACCATATTGGGTAATGGCTTTGGGTGCTTAAGTACTAATGCGACATTACACTTTAAAAAAAAATAGAGTTCATATGTGGCTTCAGAACACTGCCATAATTAATCCTTTACAATCACTACCTGCTATATTTAGCATTTTTGTCGGAGCTATTTTGCCGGCGTTCATTTAATTGAACTTTCCTGACGAGGTTTTATTTGTCAGAGCTCTTTATACCTTGAGCTTTTATGTCGGGATATATGCCAAACAGGAGATTCTTTAAATCAAAGAACACAGCTAAGCCTTTCTAAAATTAGGACTAGAAAAGATGATGATCCTGTTGTAAAGCATTTTAATACAAATAATCACTCTTTAGGTGATTATATAGTGGTAGTTCTTAAAAAAAAGGGTATGGTAATGAATCGTATAGGTTGGTAAAAGAATCATTCTAGATCAAAAACTAAACACACCTCGTCTCCAAAAGGACAAAATTTTCAATGTGAATCATATTGAAATTCCCAGAAAACGTGATATGTAGCAAATGTTTATGTTTTGAAGTTGTACGTGACATCACCTTCCAGCTGTTTACATACAGAATCTACCAATGACGGCAAATTAGCCAAAACGTATGGAATCTCAGAAAGACTTTATTATTTGAAACTCAATAGAGACTCTGTGCGTGTGTGTGTATATATATATAGATATATATATATATTCCAAACTATTCAGCTGTTGAATAACTAACTCAACGCAGGTTTGCTTTGCTAAAGAGCTCAGATCGAATTCAGACTGGGGGAAAAAGTGGTAACTGGGACACTGGAGGTCATGGGACTCAGTTGCATGAAACAGAGCTGTTACCGTATTTCCCGTTTATGAAATTAATCCAATAAATTCTGAAAGTTTGTGCCAGGGAATGAACCAACATGAAATTCTGTAGAAATATAAGTCTCGCCTGTTTTGCTGGTACATGATCCATAAACTAGTCATGGACACGTAAGCAAGAAAGGTAGGTCATTACAATCACAAGTTAATTCTTTTTATGGGTGCTAACATAAGTGCTAAAAGTGAATGTACACATCAAGTTTCATGACCATGCAATCAAGGAAATTGAGCTACATGTTAACACCCCCGGCCACCCCCCCAACAAAAAGAGAAGAAATGAATAAATGGAACATGAAAAGTACATGTATGTCACTACTGCCTGCACGTACCTTCTGCATGTGGTGATTTTAAATGTGAACACGCACATTCAATTTTTTGGATGTATTTACAAAAGTGTCTGTCATCACCTGAGCTTGAACATTAGGTTATTATGATTCATTTGTACCCGGCCTAAATTAGCAAGCATCATAAGCCAGTAACTAGTAAAATCTGTCTCCCGATTAGTTACTTGTGTAGAAGAGTGCGTAGCAGACAGCATACGAAGGAGGTAGCCAGACTAATGAGCGCGGTGCATAATGGAAAAATGTATGGAGATTCCGTACTTTCACTATGATGGAGGATACTAGTTCTTTGCGGTCTCACAAGAACCGGAAATGTGATGCAGTTGTTAGCGGAGTCCCTATGACTTCCTATTGCCGATTGCTAGTGCTACCATCTGAAGGGAACGCACCATTTAGCGATAACTCTAAAAGATTGGTCAGCGGTAACTTGGAACTTTGAAGGTTCAAATCAATATGCATTGGTACTGAGGTGATACCTGAAAAAAAAGTATTAAAATGTCCAAATATCGGCGCGTTTTTTGTTGTTGTTGCAATTACCCGACTCAGTTTTTAAAACAGGTTTTGTATCTATGGTGTACATGTGATGTCTTATTAAGGTTGATTCACCTATGTCACTTCATGAAAAGGTATTCTGATGTTTTATACAAAATTCTTTCAATTTTTCAGTTTGTTATTTTTCCAGATTCTTTTCCATAAACTAGTTTTGCGATTGCACCCATTTAACTGGGTCACCTGCGGTCAGGTTAAGCACAAAATAGTCGTCCTGTCAATCGGAGTACTTGACTTGCCATAATATAATTAGTTAAATGGGCCAGCTACGGGAAAGTCACAAACAAAATAGTCTTTTTGTCAAACGGGCATACACACCGAGATAACTAAACAGGCTATAGAAGTATAATTCGTTTCGAAAAGGACTCGAACCCGTGCTGCGAGTAACGGCGACTATGATAGTCTCATGACCAGCGCCCTAGGTCGCTAGACCAATCACTTATCTTCAAGAAAGAATGGAACATGGTGAAAGATAATGACTCGAAGTGCGCGAAAACTCAATCGTTAGGCAAGCGGAATTAAACTCACCTAGATGCACACACCGACTGGATTTCTATTTAGAAATGCAAGGCATATACATGAAACTATCATTATATATTGAAACCATCTATACCTCTGCACCGTTAAGAGCCTTACACTAAATAATTTGTGTCCTTCTATACGGTACGTAAAGTAACTTGTCAGTACTCAAATAGTAGCAAGTTTATCCAATTTAACGAAATTACAACATCACTATACAAACTAAGGAACATGCTAGAATCTTGTTTATACTGCATTTGTTCCGAAAGGTCTGTGTCTTCCTAGTCTTCGCAAAAGTCGCTGCCATCTGAGTCTCTTTGCCCTTTTATTGTGACTAAAAAATCTTCTGGTTCAGTTAAAACTCTTATGATCATATCTGAATTCATGTCAATTTTACTGCATGACATTTTTTGTACAACTGCAAGAATTGTCTTCATCTCTCTATTAAAAGTCGGTCTTCGTTTTGCATAACTAAGATTTAAACAATCCAAACGCTTGTAAATTTCATCCAGACATTAGTTGTTCTCATTAATGCCAATGCTTTTGGCCTCCAAATTTGCTTCTTTCCTTTTGATTTGTTCGATATCCAGAAGACTTTTTTTACGCATCTGCCTCTCCTCTCTGTAGATATTTTCCATGGTCTCTACACTTCTACTTTGAATCTGATCCAGCTTTGCATTTATACATTCTCGAAGGTGTTCAATTTCTTGTTTAGCTGTTATCTTTCACTCTTCAAGATTTTGTAAACTGTCGATTCTTGTATCCTTGAGATCTTTTGCTTTGGTCAAGATGTTCTCCATCGTTGAGTTTCTCAGCTGATTTTGTCTCAGATGTTCATTTTCAAAGCAGGTTTTGTGACTTTCTGTGGCGCATGTGAAGCATAACATGTAGTTGTGTATGAAACAGTGAATGTTTAATTCATTATTTGGATGATGCTTGCATTTAGGCCTCTGGATTGGCTCCATTTTGTCTGCAATTGAATATAACAAGGTATAGTTTATACAAGGTAGCATTTGGACGTATCAGAGGGCTGAAGTTTATAGATCAACCTAAAACATAAACAACTGATACCAGTTTCACTAAACATCTCAAAGTTTCGTCTTCAAACCGAGATTTTAAAATATCTTTCTTATTGCTTTGGTTGATAACAATTAATTTTTCGCATAGCATTCAGCAGGCATCAGGGACTAAAATACAGTTATCATATCTTCAATTATCCTGAACACAGCATTATTTTATCTCCGAGAAAATGTTGATGATTTCCTCAAATTTGAGGAATTCCTCAACCCTATTTTTTCAAGAATACAAATATTTCCACGTGTTCAATATTAAAAATAATAAGCAATGTTTGCATCATTTCCACTATATCTACCTGTGACAAAAACATTAATATTGTCTGAAGTATCATAAGCATAATAATATAAAATCTCAGTCTGCTGGTATTGATGTGAATGACCAATTACCACACAGGAATGAATTTGCTGCTGTGTGCGATTGATAAATCCTCGCAAGTCAATATCATACACCAGTAGCTATTAAAATCTGTGCCTCCCGATTAATTAGTCAGTGACGTTATTTGCAAAATAGTGACGTCATTCCAATAGCGGCTTGTTTGGAAACATCCATCTGAACTGCAGTGATTGGTTGGTAGCTTCACATCAGCGCGGTTTATCATGTTGAATAAAAGTACGGAGACTCCGTACTTTCACTGCGATGGAAGATGATTGTTATGTGCAGTTTCATGAGCACTGGAAGTGTGATGGAGTTGTCAGCAAATTGATAAATCGGGATTGTGATTTCCTGCAAGCACCAAGTACGCAATGTTACGGAATCATACCTTTTTACCTTTTTATAATAATTTAATTTACTAATTAATGATCTCTGTTTTTAGTCTGAATAGAGGTTAGCATATCAGTATACATACGACTACTGCTCGATCAATAAGAGGTCACATGATCAATTGCACGTGAAAGGAGCTTTTAGCTGTGTAGTTTGGAAAGTAAATATCACGTGATTTTGTCTCGCGCAGATAACCTAGATTCAGTGTACTTTTGTTTCATTATGAATAACAACTTGTTGACTGTTAATTCCAGTATAAAATAGCATTCTTGAGAATTAAATTGTGTTTACTTGAAGTAAATACATTGAAAAGGCTTCTAATGCTGACAGGAACTGCATTGTGGATTTATTTGATTCTGCGCACTAGTGGTGTATAAATAGCAGATAGTCCAGTGATAAGTCATTCTTTACAATTGCTTGATCGAAGAGAGGTTATTGAAATTATTCAGTTCAGTGTGGAATTTATTTAATTAGTAATTCATCTGAATTACTATACAGCTCCGTGGAATTATCGGACATTATTCTAAAACTTGTGAGATTCCAGACTTGCAAGGATTATTTTGGATTTTATCAGAACTTGTCAGCTTCAACATATTACAGGTTATTTTCATTCGGAATACCACATCCGGATTATTTGGACTAACATCAGGAAGTGAACTTTAAAACAATTTAGGACTTTTTAGGATATTCTATACTGTAAGTTATTTTAATTCTTTCACTTTGATTGTTTGTTGAACTATTTTTATTCTTTTAATATTTTAGGAAATTAAAGATTTGCATTTTAATCTTGAAAGCTTGTTTGTGTCTTTTATTCTGTTACATTACCCCTAGAGTTGTAACAGGAATCAGATAGGAGACCGCATGCAAGACCGGTATCTTAAAAAAAAAGATTTAAAAAAAAAATTATTCTTTCTTTTTATTTTAAATCCTATATTAAGACTATAATGGGTCTGTCTAATAGGTCACATAATTTCATCCCAATGGATAGCTTGCATTCGAGGAAAGAAAGAAAGAATAAAAAAGAAAACAGCCAAATTACTGACCTTGGGGTCATAAGGTCAATATTAAGGTCACAGCGACCCACAAAAGAAAATGGTTTCCACACAATAACTTCAGCTCTAGACAACCTACAGCACACTGAACTTGTACTAGAATTATAAACTTGTTTTCATCTTAAAAAGAGTTTCTGTTATAATAGAGAAACGTCAGCTTGACCTGCAAAAACTGAAGGATAGAAAGTTTCACAGTTCACTGGCATCCACTGTAACGTGCATGGTGACATCAACCATTATGCACGCCATCAGAACTATCAAAAGGACCATCAACAAGTATAACTCGGATAGTTGCTACTACAGAACAATATCAGTAAAAAGATTACGAAGAAAAATATTTCTAAGTGTAATTTGCATCCCTGGAGTCGCACATATGCTCCACTGCTGAACACATTAAGTATAGTCGATAAAGTATATACCTTAGTCGCATTGCAGAAGCCATAGTTCTAAGAGTGGGATGGCGTCCTGCAGATGTTTCATCAGGATCTCGGAAACGTCTACTTTCGTTTCAAAGACTGCCATAGCTGGCGTCTCGCCGTTGGAATTGTACAGTTCTTCCCACGCACTCCATTCCTTGGAGGCTGTGTCTTGCTCGACGCGGTGAATGACCTCGCAGACGGATAAAGTACTATTCCTATCCACTGTATGCACGATGTTCGTCTGGAGGTAGCCATACAGAGTTCCATCGGGCTTATCGTCCAGGGTTTTCCGCACCGCACCCTGTATGTCGGCCACCACGCACTTGGCGTCCCCTGCGTCCCCGGTAGCGCACACCACCTTGCCTCTGGCGGAAACGACGTCCTTGCCGCGTAGGTAGCCGAAGACGTATATTTCGTCTGCAAATGTCGGAAGGCCAGAAAGCGGGCGAAGGTGCATGGGCCTCGAGAGGCCGTAAATATATGCGAAATGTCGTGTGTACGGCGTCCTAGTACGGTAGTAGAAAACTTGGTACACTATGCAAGTTGTCGACATACTCCTTGCGTTACAAATCTCTAATTGTCGTTTTCGAGCACCCCTCAAAGTGCGGTTGTCGAAAACGGCGGTTGTACTGGGAAACAATAGGCTCTGATAATAACGGATCGCGCCGGAATGCACTTTGGCGTTGGAATATAGGACCAGTCTCGAAACGGGCGGTACTGTGACACACCAAGATCGAGTTCTACGGACCTCATAAAGTTCCATTCAGACCCTTCGCGCACCTACTTTTCTATGTGCTCTTGAATTGCAGCGTTGGCTTCGGAGACCAGTCGCTCGGCCTCATCGATGCGCATGGGTATGGTGGCAGCCGCTTCGGAAATAAGATGTAACCTTAGTGATGTCGCCCTGCTGACCTGGTGCAACTTTCTCCAACTGTGCCGTCAACATGAGGCTAAACTTCAGACCGCCAAGTTCCCTGAGCTCTCTGCCGATGACGTTCCGCGCACTAGGCGCCATGGCATTAAGAATGCCAAAGTATCTGCTTCTAGCCTGTACCCCTCAGGCACGGTGGCGCGGTAGTCTTTCACAACCGCGTCGGCTTTGCTCGGTCGCTCTGCAAAGGCTGGCAAATTGTTGGCAACACGTCATGGTACCGGAACTGGAGGCTCAACCCTGCGATTGGGAGCCGGAACTGGCTGTCGCGTCAAAGCTGGTTGATGGTCAGGCAGTCCATTAAGCAGCTAGTTTTTCAAGTCATCAAAGTTATCCCGCGGAACAGACTGCTGAGCTGAAATTGGATGTGGTGCTGGACAAACCTTAGTTACCAGTATTGGGTCCAGAATGTCAATTTATTCACACTGGGTTATCGGCCCTCCACCAAGCAATTCACAAAGAACCAGATTAAACCGCCTCCTTGCCTTATTTGCAATCAGTTTCAGATTCTGTGCCACACGAGTGCCTGGACCCCATATTTGAAGCACGGCAAGATCACACATCCATTCCTGCTATGTGCAGCATGGATACGGCAGTACACGCCCACGCAGCATTTCTCACCTCTTTACTCCCTCGTTTAAGCTAAATACACTTGTTCTTGCCACGTAACATCATGTCTGGTTGAAGCAGTATACCATTTCATACATATTTCTTCAAAAACAAAAACCACAGCTAGCATTTATACAGGTCGAAAAAAGCTCGTGGACACGGGAATAATACCCTGTTAGAAAAGCTCGCTCGACGTGCTGGGTAAAGAGCGTTTTTGACCAGCGAATGGGGGGGGGGGGGGGTTAGATGGCTGACTGCTCCAAAAACAAAAGTTTTAAAGCCCTCGAGAGTTTGGGACCAGCCCATGGGGTGTGCTGACTGAAGCAAAACATCACTTTAAAAGCTAACTGAGAGTTTTAGACCAGCCTCTTGGTAGGGACCTGTCTAATACTTTTATTTTACATTTACTCAAGGCATCGAGCTTCCGGACCACAATGAGTACAATTAAGTAGAGGTACGAACGGTCTATATGGACTTGTACGAAAGGTCCATATTGACCTAGGAATTGTCGAGTCAGATAAATGAAACATTATGCAATGCAGAATAAAATCAGGGAAGAGTACCGAAACTGAATGGTACCAACATAGTCACGGACATTAAGACATGGGCCGTCGCTATCATCAGATATACAACTGGCGTCGTGAGCTGGAATTAGAAAGGAAGTAGAGGACCTAGAGATAAAGACCAGAAGCTAATGTACATTCATGGCACACTGCGACCAAAAGCAATGGAAAGAAACTCATCAACATATGAGGATGCAAATGGAGGTATCTTGTCTCTATTCCAAGATTAAGGTTTATAAAATAAAAGCAAAAAAGTATGCAGAGAAAACAGATAGAAGATTGCCAGAATGGAAAGAACATATGCCTGCGGTGATTAACGGCGATGCTTGGACTGTGTCAGCGTCTGAGAGCACAACTGCTGCATGCTGATATTTGGAGGTAGTTACAAGTGAGCGGGACAAATGATTGCGGCACGCGACCAGCCACTCATGGTCAAAAGGTCACAGCAAAAAAGTATATCAGAAATTTCTCCAGTGTGCAGAAGGTGCAAAAAGAGAGTAAATCGCCCAATCGGTGAAAGGCAGCAATCAAGCCCAGAGTCAAAACTTCTGTAGCGACAAGCGAGCTTTATCATACAACTCTCTCGGATATTTAAGATAAACTGTACAAGCATGTGGAATAATTATGTAGCGGACAAAATGTTGATTACAAAGCATCAAGTTATGTTGGACATCCACGCTAAGAGTTCAGGTTGGAGCACAGAAGGCCGTGCATTGTACCTGCTCGCAAAAGAATGTATTTAACAAATATTTAGTCCATTTGTTCCTATGAGAATCCAGTTTTTCAACATTTATAGACCAAATCCTACAAGGTTTTGATAGAAACATGCTTGGTGTGATTGATATGGGCAATTACACGAGAGGTTGGCGAATTTTAGCATTCGTTAATATTTTTTTCTCTTCTCCATATACATCTTATTAGGCAAAAAATCCTTCGTTTGATGTGCGATAAGTCATCTTCATGCCACACCTATTTATGACCATAGAAAGGCGCATACAGATCGGATTGTTTGAGATTCTGCGTCTCAAACTGATCTGAATAAAATATAAGCCAATTAATTCATGTCTTGGACATGCAGAATATGCATTAAATAAGTTGATTGGAACAGCAAATATTAAACACGTAGAAAATATATATCCTTTAAAAAAAACCAACAACAAAAACTCTTCTTTAATTTACAGACATCAATTTGTACACATGATTATTAAAGTATGCACCAAGCTAAATAAAATAATAATGTAAATCTAATGACATTTTTGCATGTTTTATTTATCACTTAACTTTCGAAAATGTCTGATCTAATAATAAATAATACACATGCAGCATGCACTCACCTAACCTTCTTACCACAGCAATTTGCTTTTGAAAGAAGTAGAGCAAACCTATGTTGACAAGAGATACAAAATCATTATACTTAATAAAAACAGCCAATTATATCATTTTTAAAGTAAATGATACTAATATGAAAACATTTTCTTAGGTTACGTTCATATGCTGGTCGCAATGACAATGTGAATACTGATGGTCTGTTCAAGACAAAGTGCAAGCTAAAGATTAGTAGCACTAAATATTAATCAGTTATTGAAGAAACGAAGAATTGCCAGATTTGTTAGGACATGAAGTCTCGGGATATCAGTTATTGCATCGTAGCAACACAAAGAAAAATGGATAAAAAAAGAAGTAGTTGAGAATCCCGAAATCCCACGAATAGAAAGGAACACGTACTCCGTGCTGAAAAGCATGTACGAGTATACTCCGTTCTGAAAGGCATATACTAGCATCAACACTGATTCGTTGAAGAAATAAACAGCACCAAATAAAGCAAGAAATACAGGCGCTAATGACAAAGGCCAAGAGGTATTAGAAAAGAGTGAAACAAATGCAGCTAACCAAACATTCAGAAGAAGTCAATGTAAGGTATACCTAAAACTGGAAAAAGTATCCGAAGCCAAAAGAGCATAGAGAAATATATCAGGGGAACCAACCCAGCGTACGATGGATAAACGGCTGGACAAAGGTAAGAGTAAGTTAGGGATTTTCTTCGTTTGAATGATATAAACTAATAGCAACAGATTCTAACAGACTACTTGGAGATAAACCAAACTCTTAACATAAATTGTTGGCAGTATAATAATAATAATAATAATAATAATAATAATTATACAGCCATATCAAAAATAATTTACGATACTCTCTCTCTCTCTCTCTCTGCTTACCTGTCCAAGTTGACAGCTTTTCTAGAAAAGACGCAAAATGGCTTAAAGAACGGATTTTTAAATTGGTTGGGTACAGCTGTACTGTTGTGAAGACAGGCCTAGCAGGCTTATAATTGACCAATCAAGTGTCTATTCAGCGGTCCGTTCACAGCCAAAAATAAAGAGAAAAAGTATGCCACAGTTCAGTTAACCCTCCTCTTACAATCGAGCCACATTTTTTGGTGTGTGTTTTATTTCATTTTGTTTAATACTTTTGACAACGTTCCAACCTACACTAATTTCTAGGATGATTATCACTCTAGGTAACCGGCCAAATTTAATCCTAGTCTTATGACCTTGGTATCAAAACTACAAAAAAAAAAAAGAAAAAAAAAGATCTAATTTATTCCCCCCCCCCCCCCCCAAAAAAAAATCCTAATAGAGCCGTGCTTAAAAAACAGTGCTCACAAACTAAGTCTCCAATTTGGACCGCTTTAACCTTCAGTGTGAAAGTAGCATGGTATATTATATGCTTGTTTGTATCAAGGTTAAAATGGACCTATAAAGTTTTCTTTAGCTTTGTCTTTGCTCTTCTTCTGACCGTTCACCTATAGTAATGCGTGATTTCACTTTTTTTTTCACTTTGAATTGACTGTACTGCCTGTCTAATGATGCATAATATTTTTTGTTATATATTATTTTGGTAAACGTTTAGGATGGCCTCAAAATTTTTATTGAGCCTTTATTTTTTACTACCCCCCCCCCCCCCCTTCTAAGTTAGTACACCATACTCGATCTATAAATCTATTAACTATCTATCCTGTTGGCTTGCACTGTATCCAATGACCGATTGCTTTGGATCTTTTCTTGTTGGATTTATATTGGCGTCAAATAATGTTTATTTAGTAATGTAGAGGATTAGCACCCCCCCCCCCCTTAGCGTACAGAACGAGCTTAGTAATGTCACATATTTTGTCTCCATAGATTTTGCTTTGCGATGAGGTGTAATAACTTTTATGCATCAACTTCCTCTTGAATGGATTTCAGTTTATTTCTTTCATACACGCATTTTCTTTAAAATGCAAACTCACTTATTCTTTAGCCAGGTGAACACCAACTTGCTGACTAAAGTCACACACTGGGAAATAATCTTTCACTGTTGATCCATCACATGCACAATAAAGAAATGTCTTTCTCATACGAAATCTTCGTTTGGCTAAATACAAAAAATCTCAAGTCAATGAAAACTTGAAAACCTTCAAGTATGTTTGTGACTGCTGTTAGGCTACTTGTGCTTTGTGAAATTTTATCTTTGAGAGGTAATCCAATCTGCGCACTGACTCTCAATGGAGGCAACTTTTTTGCCCTGGATGATCCAGTCATGATCTATTTGAGGTCTTTGACTTGTTTGAAAGAGTACAATTGATATCGAAAGATTGACTTTTTATTTTAAGTATTTTACACTTTTTTCTATTATCTTTGTTTCGTGTCTTCGCCATTTTCCGGATATCGAACTTTACTCGGCACTATATATTTAAGATTATGCTGATGTGCTGTTAAACGTTAAAATGCCTATATAGCCCTAGAAAAGGAATTATTCTCGATAATGTAAAGAACAAAACAAACATAAAATAAATAATCCCACCTTAATGTTATCCCACACATGCTCCACATGACATCAATATTCCTTTTTCAAACTGATTACCCAGCTACTTCTCCTGCCCCTAGCCACTAAAACTTAAAAAAGTCTTTTCAAATCAAACAATGAACTGACTTTTGCGGAGCCTTCAATTTGTTTGGAAAGCTACTACTTGTAAAGGCAAAGTTTCTGACTATTGGGAGCTTTTTCCAAGCTCATGGATTGACAGAACTGGTAGCTCTGTTGAGGCAGTCTGCAGACTTAACCCTATTCTGTGATCACAGACACAGATTTGTCGAAAATTATGTGGTAGTTTACGAACAGGCATTGTACATGGACATCGAGATCCGGTTGTGGTATCACGTGGAATTCTTGAACTTTGAGCCTTGAAGTTGAAACATGCTCGCGTAAAACAGTTTGCCATCATCGGACTCGTCTGCAATTCAACGTTGGAAATATTGAGGCTTTTTTGGACTTGATTTTGTTTTGTTTAGAACTTTGTGTGGGTGTTATGTTTTTCATTTATTTCAATTCATGTAAGGAACCGGTCACAAAAGATAAACATCCAGCTATATTTAATTTAATGTGAACCTTTGAAGTTAGACTTTAAATATTAACCTTGGATTTATTTTTTAATTTTGATTATTTTCAGATAATTAGGACTTTGGGCAATATTTGATAAAGATTTATTTTAATGTACTTAATTTATTTTTACGAATAGATATTTATGTAAATAAAATTTGTTTTAAGAAAAGATTTTCATTGTAATCAAATGGTGGTTGTCTGCTAGAACACATATTTGTTCACGTCTGATTGCTCACGTCAAAGACGTACTGTCTGTTTAGAACACATCTTGACAGACTTGGAGTTTATCAAATGTCAGATGAAGGTAAACCGTTGAAATCATAGTTTTATTGATATGGCTCAAAGAAAGGAAATGGTAGATTTGTCCTACTGGAAGGGAAATAACTTTTCCAAAATTGTTCATAAGAGACATAACTCTTGTATTTGTCAAATAAGAGACATACCTCTTGTATTTGCCAAATTAATGTTTGGTTTTTACTGACAAAACAACAGTACATTCAATTGTTCCCCGTATTTTGTAGAAATCAGGATATATTTAACTGAGCATGTCCGTCCTTCCCTCCGTCCCACTTTCGACTGCACACAATAACTCCTTTAATTGTTATTTTGTATCAACCAAATTTGGTATGCAGCGTGATACTGACGAGACCTTGGCTGAGTGCGATCGTCAGCTTTCTACTGTATCGTGTCGCATAGTTATAATCCCCTGATTGTCAGACCCACCAACTTTTTTTTCTGCACAATAAATACCTTAATTATAATTGGATTTCAACCAAATTTGTTATGTTGCTTGATATTGATGAGGCCTAAGGTGAGTTATTCGCAGAAGGACTTCTTTAATTATTTTTTTAATCAACTAAATTTAATATGCAGCTTGATATTGGTAAGAACTTGGCTCAGTTTCAATGTCAGCTTGCTGCATCATTGTTTAGCAGAGTTATAGCCCTTGATTATCCGACCTTCCTTTTTCACACAATAGATCGCTTAATTATTATTGGATTTAGACCAAATTTGGTGCGCAGCTTGATTTTGACATAGCCCCGTCAGAGTTCGATTGTCAGCGTCCTACATTATCATGTTTAGCGGTTTTACAGCCCCCGATTGAGAGATACACTCATTTCATTTCCACACAATTACTCCCTTAGCTATAATTGAATTTCAGCCACATTTTATAAGCAGCTTTATTCTGATACGGCTCCCGCTGAGTTCGATTCTTAGCATTCTACATTATCAATTAGCGGTGTTAGAGCCCCTTATTGAGAGACCCGCCCACTTTCATTTTCGCTCAGAAACATCTTTATTTGCCTTTGCATTTCAACCAAATTTATTAGACAGCTTGATGTTGATTATCAGCATTCTAGGTCATTATTTAGGAGAGTTATATCCCCTTGTTATCTGACTCGTTCACTTACGTTTCTGCACAATAACTCAATTTTATCGAGACCACCGATCAGCGATCACTTTGGTGCCCATTTGTATGTCCGTGCGTCACTATGTCAGTCCGTACGTTCGTCCTTACGTCCATGCACACTCTAGATTAATTTCAATGTTCAAGATGATTATGTGTTCAGCTTTTCAAGTACAGTTGGCCACAGAGTCATGTTACTTGGTATGTGGATACATCTTGATGCGTACAAGACCAGTTTAGTATGCATCTCTTTACTGATGAGACCTCAGCTGACTTCAGTTGTCAGCATTTGGTGTCCTTTAGCAGAGTTACCGCTGCTGATTGTCATCCCACCAACTTCTTTTCTGAACAATGACTCTCTTGTTGGATTTTAAACAAATGTTGCAGACAGCTTGATGTTAATGAAACCTCGACTGAGCTTGGTTCTCGGTGTTGCTTAGATACATATTTGGCCCGCAAGATCATTTTTAGCAGAGTTATGGTCCCTGATCTTTCGACTCACCCACATTCCTTTATGCACAAGAGCTTCCCTAATTCCGATTGGAATTCAACCAAATTTGGTATGCAACGTTATGATGATCACACCTGACTTTATTTTGATTTTCGGCATTCTATTTGTATCATCATTCAGCTGAGTTTTGACCCCTGATTGTTCTACTAACCCACTTTTGTTTCCACACGATAATTTTCTAAATTATTATCGGATTTCAAGATAATATTATATGCAACTCTATATTGATATAACTTCAGCGGAATTTGATTTTCAGCTTCCTTTGTCGTCGTTTAGTGGAGTTTTATGCCCATTGAATGTTGAACCCACAGTTTGTATGCAGCTTTATATTGATGAGACCTCACCTGTGTTCAGTTGTGAGTGCTCTATCATTCGTAGTGTCTTCCTTTACAAATGTACCTTAATTCATTGTGAGTACTCTATCATTAGTAGTGTTTTCCTTTAGAAATGTACCTTAATTCATTGTGAGTACTCTATCATTAGTAGTGTCTTCCTTTACAAATGTACCTTCATTGTGAGTACTCTATCATTAATAGTGTTTTCCTTTACAAATGTACCTTAATTCATTGTAAGTACTCTATCATTAGTAATGTCTTCCTTTACAAATGTACCTTAATTCATTTACTGTCTCACCATTGTCACCTAGTCCTTTCCTCTACAATACTACACGCCCTACTTCCAACGAAAAGCGAGGTACTTCATTTTCTGGTTTCCATTTTAGCCTAATATCAGTAGCGGATTTAGCGGAGTTCGAAGGGGATCTAAGGGAGGGGTTCCCTCCTCCGTCAAATGTAAAAAGAATAATCAAACACCTTGAAAATTCACATAAAACATATACCAAAGTTGTTTTTTCCCAGCCCTTTTCATAGTTTTCTAAAGGAGCAGCGCCACACGCGATTGTATATTAGTGCGCAACACTCTGTAAAAATTATGATAATTAGGCCGCCTTTGGTATGCCTGATGCGGCCTTGGCTATTCTAAACTGAAGATAATTAAACATAACAACCTGTTATGTAGGTCGTCTCCCGCAAATCTATTAACCTGGCATGTAATAGCCTTCGCAACGTATCAAGCCAATTATGTGGGTTCAATGCGCCCGCGAGTAAGTACTGATTTGATGGAAAAAATTTCCCAGGGACGTCTTTGTTAAATAATATAATATACATATGCATATATTTTGGTATGTTTTGATTGATTACAGTCTGGTTATGACACCGTGTCCATGAAAACAGGCGAAATTAACCTGATAATAAGTGTAAATATTGATTGAAACAAGAATAAGGTTGGTATTTTGGAAAAGTACCAATAGAGGGCGGAAGAGTAATGGCATGTAACAAAGTTGTAACTGAGGTTAATATGCATAAAATGTGTGAAAAGGAAGGAATTTAGTTTGTTTGCTGCATATAATTTTTGGTTGCATGGTTTATTTTGAAGGATGTTTTTAAACACATTATTTTTTATGTGAAGAGATGGCTCTCTTTGGTTTAGGACAGAAAAGTCTTATATTTGGTAGCACATACGAGAAAGTTTTATAATCGCATAACGAAGAGTATGATGGAAGCAGAAGTAAAAGGAAAAATGTAATTACAGAAGGGATAGGTAACTATTACCTACGTTGCCTTGTAAGTGTATGCATATTTCATAAGGAAGACAGTAATGAAATAAAGCTGAATGGAAGAACTTAACATATGTACATAAGCATAAATAATAACAGGAGGCGAAAACGAAATATAAGTTTGTTTACTGGAGAGTAGGGCATGTTAGTTCTGACATTAGATTTCAAAATTTTTGCATATTTGAATACTAAATGAGTTAAGGTTGTTAACTGTCTAAAAGTCATGGTTCATCAACTAAATATAATAGACCAAGATGTTCGCATTGTTCTTTCAGTAATCAAAATACTTATTTCAGTAGCAGTAATACCAAATATACACTTATGGTGCATTGTAATACTAACTGTGCAAACATCTAATGTTATTTATTTGATAACTTGTAAAAAGAAATATGTTGGACAAACCCGTCAGCAAGTATCTAAACGCAAGAACAAACATAGATTTGACATACATAACTTTATTGATCCATCTTTATAATCTCATGTCTCCACTCACTTTAATGACGGCTTCCATAATTTACAAGATTTTTCATTTAAGGCAATTGATATTATTAATTCGGATATTGGATTCACCGTTTGGATACTATCTACCAAAAAGGTTTAAATTCTAAGATTATATATGAACTTGTTTGATAAATTTATTGCATTTGGTCACTTCTATTGTTATTGTTGTGGATCAGAAACACATTCTCAGTAACTGGCTTGGTTGAGCTGAACACGCTTTAAAGTATTTTGCCTAATGTGCTGGGGGTATTTCTAATGTGTTGGGGTATTTCTAATGTGTTGGGGGTATTTCCACTGTGTTGGGGTATTTCTACTGTGTTGGGGTATTTCTACTGTGTTGGTGTATTTCTAATGTGTTGGGGGTATTTCTACTGTGTTGGGGTATTTCTAATGTGTTGGGGGTATTTCTACTTATCAACGGTAACCTATGCAACGCAGCTGTTCTTTTTTTTAATGATAAACTTTTAGTGTCATATTTACATGATGAAAGATACAAAAATGTATCCACAATAATATGAACATTACATACATATGTATATATATATATATATATATATATATATATATATATATATATATATATATATATATATATATATATATATATATATATATAACAAAACCACCGCTTTTTTGTATGTCAAAAACACACGCTCAAAATCTGATTAAGTTGGGCTGAGCCCACTTTAAGTATTTTGCTTACAAAGATTTTTGTAATTTCTATCTGTCAGCGACAATTTTCTTTATACATACAGCAGGCTGGTCCTTTCTTTTTCCTACTGCTGTATATCTAATAAAAATTGCCTAACGAATAACAATGAAACTGAAATTTTTAAATTTTATTTATTATTTGTAGAAAACTGACAAAAATATCAATACAAAATTATTGTGCAATTTAAAAATGTACTATCACCTCTACGGTGCATCTTTAGAACTATTTGCTTATCAAAATAATACAAAATAATTTCATTATTCTTAATTTTAAAATCTGATATTACGAAATGTTATAATCTTAACAGCTTTGTACAATAATTGTACAAAGGGGCATAAGTCAATATTAATTCTGAAATGGAATTTCTATGGATTTACCGCTTGGATACTGTCAGACAGATCTGAAAAGTTCTAATTATAGATTATTTATAATCTTCATTGATAAATTCATAATATTTATCTCTAACGTACTCTAACCAGAGTATTGACATATATGCAAAAGCAGTTTCAAAAGATAAATGCGTACATATCAATCGATTAAAATAAATTATAGGTAATTTAACTACTCTTTTTCTACTTGAGGGAATGACATGCAAAGAATATAAAAGATAGACAGAAGAATAAAAACAGATAATGAATCAGCGAGTCAATTTATCTACCCATTTTTGTACTGAGGAATAAATAAATTCAGGCTGACCATATGCACAGATTTGTCCACATTATACGGATTTTCTTCATAGTGCGTTTTTTTGTCCAGATCGAAATTTATATGGTTAAATTGACCATTTCTTTGGAATACATGCATATACTGTCTAACTTTTTTTTACAAAATGCATCTGCAGTTTGAAAATATTGCAAGCTGGAGAGAAGAATTACAGCAAAATATCATGAAAATAATTGAATACCTATATTATTTTATACTACTTCTACCGTTTCCTCAGTCGTTTTCAGTAATTGCAGATTTTATGCCTATGCTGCGGATAAAAGTAAGAATCGTTTGCAAATTCTGCTTGGCTACCCTGTAAATTAATGAATTAATTAAATAAATAAATGATCATTAAAGAAAAAGTTCGGGTTAAAAGGGAATAGCAGCAAACTTAACTGCGGAAAGAAATACATGTGCAATTTAAGAGGGCTAGAAATAAGGAATGGTTGAGTAAAGGAAAATCCTCTGTGTCAATCATATATTAACACTTTAGGCTCGTAATAATATAAGTAGGTAGGTAGGTACAGATGGATGGATTGGTGAAGGTAAGAATATATTTAGGATAGGTGGGTATGGAGAGAAAGAAAGTAAAACTGTTGAATAGATGAAGAAAGTTTTGAAGGTACACTAAATTGTGCAATTTGATTCTTTATCAGAACATAGTTTACTTACAATTCGTAGGTAAAATATTCTGCCTATCCATTGGTAAAAGCTGAACACGTAACAGCATGTCCTATTGAAACGTAGGCCCAACTGTTCCTATGCAACAAAAATAGGTAAGTGGGGCCTTTATTTTTAGAGAAATACCAATCTTCAGGGAAACGGCAATACTTAAATACTTAAATGGGGCAAGGAAGATATTTTGATAAAGATAGTTCCACATCCTTGCCTAATTTTGAACCGAAGCTTTTTGAAAACGAATCCTGTTTTTATTTATCATTTTCAGTACAGGGTACATGAGTCAATTCACAGAGAAACATAAATCCGATAATTCATAAACCAAACAGCCTCGAGATTGTTGTATGATTTGTTTTTTCTTCTTGAACCAACATGTATCAGTAAATTCCAAAGCATGTAACATTGAATTAAGAGCAATGAAATGTGAATTATGAATAAATTTTACGCCATGGAGTTTCTTCTACTTTATGAATTTAATATTAGATAATGAAAGAAAAAAACATTTTAAAAAAAGCTATTCGTAAACTTCTAATGGCTATATGGTTGTGAATTCGTATTCATTAAGCGCCATTTGTTTCTTTATATCTTGGAGAGGTACGTACACATATTCAGAGAGGGCCCTTTGTGTGTGTGTGTATATATATATATATATATATATATATATATATATATATATATATATATATATATATATATATATATATATATATATATATATATATATATGTTAGGCGTTGCGTACATAATGATTGTGTCAAAGTTTTCAGTCAGAAATCTATGTGCTGAAATGTTTATGTAGAGTTAAGGTTTTCAAATATGATCCTACCTAAGACCTAAACAAACCCACAGGGATAATACAGAATGCCAACAAATTCAATTAGATCAGAAAATAGTTAGACAAAACAACGGACAGACGAGACTCCCATTTTCCTGGTATTTGGTCGAGAACAATGGTCTCTTCTTAGTTGTTGACAAGATCGCTATTTGTAAATCCAGCCATCATCATCATCTATTTAACATATCTGCTTTGATTCGGTGGAAATTTTTATCATGATTTGTGAAATTGGCATCATTCTTTTTCTGCATGGTCTCTTGGTTTCTTCTTTGAACATGATTCAGAAGTGCATTTATGCGTTCTCAACGTTATTCAATTTGTTTTTGTTCAGTGTCTTCTTCCACCGTCTATTGTTGTATGCATGTATTGGTAAATCTAGTGTCCACTCCAGAGCCTCTGTTCTTTTTTGTCTTTAATTTTATTTTCAAAAGCAGGTTTTGTGACTTTCTCTGGTGCATGTGGAGCATATCATGTGGTTGTGTACAAAACAATGCGTGTGTAGTTCATTATTTGGATGATGCTTACATTTTGGGCTCTAGATTTGCTCCATTTTATCGGCAATAAAAGAAAACAAGGTATAGTTTATATAGTTTATCCCACTGTTTTTGTCCCCCAATTTTGCTTCTCTTCGTTTGATTTATGCGGTATCCATAAGACTTTTTTATGCATCTGCTTCTTCTCCTCTGTAGATATTTTCCATGGTCTCTACACTTCTTCTTTGAATCTAATCCAGATGTGCTTTTATGCGTTCTCGAATGTGTTCAATTTCTTGTTTAGATGTTATCTTTCACTCTTTAAGTTCTTGTAAACTGTTGACCCTTGTATCAAAAAGTTGTTTTGTCTTGGTCGAGATATTCTCCACCGTCGAGTTTCTCGCTGAATTTGTCTCAGATTTTCATTTTCAAAGTAAGTTTTGTGACTTTTTCTGGTGCATGTGGATCATGCCATGTAGCTGTGTACAAAACAGTGAATGTTTAATTCATTATTTGGATGATGCTTTGCATTTGGGCCTCTAGATTGGCTCCATTTTGTCTGCAATTTCCAAGAGAGGTACAGTTTATACAAGGCAACATTTTGTAGAGTCGGAGTTGAGTAATTCTTGGATTGAACTAATACTGTCGATAAGAATTACCTGTTCGTTTGACCTTTCAGTGGAATATCAATGAAGACCCAGCTCACTCACAAGATGGGTATTGGTGTTCATGTATCTTGCTTGCATGGCATGTACGAGTTGTCTCGTGTGAATGAAACGGGTTTACTCTCACTAATTAGTAGTCACAAATGTGGACACGTTCTTCCTATGACATGAAATGGTCGTGGTAATGAAACGAAAGCCGTTTCTTAACTCCTATATCTGTCTTTCATGTAAACTAACGTGTCGGCGATGATGAATTTTGAAGGAATGTGCTCAATATTCGTTCATTTTGTATGAAAGTTATTTCTGGAAATGTTAAAATGCCGAAAATTGAATTTTGCAAATTCTGACCTAGTTTATCATTCTTCGGTTGGTTGCGCGTCGATCAATATGGTCAAACTCTGATTTCAAAACAGGAACCGTCACATCCAACAATTGACGGCCTCAGATGAAATAACAACACATACTGAGATAACGCTATTGGAATATTATTACAAAACTTAGAATATGCATGTAGACATTTGTCATCTTTGAAATTCTTTATATATTACCTATACGTAATATCCCAAAAGGCAGCAGGATACGTTCAAAACTCTCGCTGTATATACGATTCCTAAATTATAGGTTGAATGCCAGGAGCATACAACGAGAAAATAGACCAATTACCATTTTCTGGCTCGATACAGAGTTTTCACAACAGTATCCTCTCTTTGCGAAATCTGCATACTCAAGAGAAGCTTTATTGTATTTGTCTCCTCGACAAAGACAATAAAGTTACTATTGGCTAAGCAGATTTTGTGTTTACATTTTCGGAAGCAATTGGTCATTTGCATTAAGAGCTATCCTAAGTTTCTCCAAATGGTATATCGTAAACGTCTTAGAAGTTTATCAAATGTCAGTTAAAAATGGACCATAGATATTATAGTTATATTTAGGGGGTTGTCTAACTCAAAGCTATTTATCCTCACAACATGTCTTGCATGCACTAGTCTTAGCAACATTTAAAACCAAGATCCAGCGAATAGCAATGATCAGTTGATTTTAAAGGAAAATTGTCCAGGTTCTGCTTTTTAAATGATATAATATGTCTTGATGTGTTTTAATCGATTACTGTATATTCACTGTAAAAGTTAACCTGATAATAGACATGATTTCAAACTTGTGTATTGAGATATTTGCAAAAACATTTAAAAAATATAACAACGTTCCCAGGTATAAAACGATTATAAATATTGAAAATGTTTAATTTTGAAAGGACATCGAGGCTGTGAACCAGTTGCCGCACGGAACCAGTTACTGCACAGTGTTATTTGTTCTTGATGATTTGCAGTATTTTTTTGTGAGTTGCAGATGCAAAATGTGCCGCAAATTAACGGCAGACATAGACAAACCCACTACCAGTATTAGTCCTGAATAACAACACAAACACAAATAGTGGATTAATTGGCCATGGCTCGAGGAAACCCAATAGTTAAATACCGTAGATCCCAGAGACAATTGACAAGTCTACACTAAGGTAACCGGGTATGCCAGTGTCCCTTTGGTGACAAACATGACCAGTCCGCATAGGTCCTACAGATCGGAAAGGATCAGACATAGGTTCTGCAACTGATTAGTCATGCCCACCCAAACACCGTCCTCCTCGGTCACTCTTTCTTGAGACTTACATAGGTAGGCAAGCTTCCCTCTGGTACCAGAGGTAGAGTGGGCACCTCTGGTGACAAGAAGTAGACCCGTTTTTCCACACCACTTCTTCCCTCCTAATGCACACAACATAGAGTTGTATGCAGGCACAAGCTAGTTGAGTTCCAAGATCCATAGTTGTCTCTCTGAATCAAACCAATCCAGTGGGTTTACACCCTTTATCATCCGAGCCCGCCCGAGCTAAGACAAATTATTTATTAACATAAGTAAGAAAAATAAATTTTTAATTAAACCGATGCGTGTTCACACTGCTAACTGTGCTTCCAACTGTATCCCATTACCATCAGCTAAAACAGATCTTATAAAAGTGTTCTTATTTAAAAAAACAAACACAAAAAACAAAGAAAGAAAGAAAAAAAAAATAAAAAAAATAAAAAACCGCGCAAAAACAAATCTGACACTATATATACATGTATATAAACAACAGCAACAAGGATGTTAAATTGCCCCTTTTGGCCAGACAGCACCTTAACATTCGGCAGCTCCAAGCTTCAATCTCCTCCTCGGATTGGATAATAGGTGGTTGAAATAGTAAATAGAAACAAACTGCAGACAAGGCTTCGCAGAAGCATATAAGTTGTCACTTATGCTATTATGGATGGTTGGGTGAGAAATGTGTACATGTCTTCCACAGCGCCAATCCTGGAACTGGTCCAATATAGTCGGAAGCAGAATCGCAACCTTGGCGGTTCATATTGTACATTGTACACTAGGTTAGCTCCCTTATAACATAAACTCCGCATTAAACAAATGTTTTCAATACAAAACAATATGTGCTCACCAGAACGTGCAACACTATCTTGTCCATACCGCCTTAAACCCAATTAGCATTAATCTCATAATTTGTTATGAAATGTGAATTGTTTCTTCTGCTGGTTCAAACAACCCTGCACATGATCAAGAATTGGGAACGATCATGCGGTAACCAGTTTCGTATAGCAACCGGTGCAGACTCTAAATTTCACTTCCAAGAATAACAGAAAAGAATACTAAAGAAAGAAATAAAGAAGAAAGATAAGAAGACAGAAAGAAAAAGTAATAAATAAACAGCAGATATAAAAAATTAGCGAATCAAATGATCTATCCATTTATCTGTTGAGGAATAAATAAATAAATAATTCTTCACGAGCATAATCTGGTAAAAGCAGAGGCACCAGAAAAACAAGGGACGGAAAGAAACACGTGTGTTCTTATTTTAGTAAGAAGCTAGGAAGAAGCAGGTTTTGTTTAAGGAAAGTTCCTTTAAGTTACTCGTATTAGAAATATAATTATTATAGATAATAAAGCTAAAATCCACTGACACAAACATAGACAATTTTATTTAGAGTCGGAAATTGCATTTACACAATTAGAAACATTAGCTTGATTGAGATCTTTTACCGACTATAAACAATAATATAACAATTAGCCTAAATGATCGGACATACCTACATGTATTTCTTTCGTAAATTATTTATGTGACTAGTTATAAAAAGCAGAAGAAAATCTTTATTCTATGCTAAAAATGCATACCCATCGATTGCATCCCCCCGCCCAAAATTTATAATTTCTATTTCAAAATTCAATGGAGAGAAATCAATTTCCTCGGACGGATTCTACTCTACAATTGCCTGTCGTGTAAAGATATACATGCGTAATGGCTGGCCAATACACATTTAAGAAACTATTTCAGATGCATACAGATCAGAAATATGCAAGGTCAAGGAGTTGGACAAGACTATGAAAAACGTAGACAAGTAGTATATTGTGTCACTATGTGGTCTAGAGGAATTCAGTCTAAAAAAGGATTTGTAGATTATAGGGCATATGGGAATTTAATTTAACATTAGGCCGGCATTTTTTTTTTTTTTTCCTTTTGCGGCTTTATGGCGACAATGAGAAATTAACATTAGGTCCCCATTTTTGTGGGTTTAGAGCGCCAAGGGGAAATCCTATTGTGGCGTGTTATCGTACATGTATATAGTTATATAGCGTGGTTTGTACTAAACCATTTAGCAAGGCGTAAAAATCGCACACATTTTTGCTCTCTCCAACTTTTCACACCGCAAAAGTCCCATTGCTACTGTTTCGTATTGAATTATATGCACATTCAAGTCCGTATATTACCTGTAGCTGCCGAATTTTGTGATTTTCTCGTTCGGTGCAGCATTGCTGTTTGCATTTGCCTCCATTGCGGTTTGTAGCCAATTGAATACTCATTCGTTCAGTTCTTTCCGTGTACACTATATGTTACCAGGCGCAAAATCCAAACGCATTTGGTTCCTTTGGTTTCCGGTCGTTTGATTTCCAAGGGTGTAAAAGGACGCATAGTGATCTTTCCGTCAGTTGTGTCATTGGCCGCCCAACAGTGAACATCAAAAAGCCGTAGAATCCGCCAGTTGTGTATATATTTGCCAGTGGTGTATAGAATTTACAGTTGTTTTACTATCAAGTCGTCGTTCATCCTTATAAGATAGTCACAGTGTCAGAGTCCTGCCAATATTAAAGGTGATTACCATAGATTCCCATTTAGGGGAGGTAAATTCGAGTACCTTTGTAGTTATATAGAAGTTCCAGTTTCTCCCCATTCAGCCGAGGACTTTAAATTAACCAAATATCTGTATTTATTTAAATATTTGATTGAGTGACCACATTATTCTCTCTTTTTGATAGGTTCTAAACATAACAATATTAAGGGTGCATTACTTCCCAAATTACATCGTTGTTTTAAGTAACTTAACAGTTCCACTATATCTAATCATTAATTTAACTTGACATTTTCACTGTATTTAATTATTCCTAATTTATTAGTTGTTAACTATTTAATGTTATGTTTTGAGTTTTCGGGGCTCCAATTTGTAAATAATTATAGATTCGTCTTTCTTTCACTCCACTTTCATTGCATACACCAATTTGCATTCACACATAGTAATATTTGACACTACATTCCACTTACATTTGCACAGTCTCACAAACTGTGATTATGACATTTTTATTCTTTTCTCTGTTCTTTCTCGCTCTATCCAAGGCTTGTCCACACTCACAATATTACACAAAACTGGACATTTAAATTAGAATTTATAATATCAACTTGGATGTCGTGTTGTTGTTTCCACATAAGTATCAGCTCAGTCAGTCTTGACATAAAGTAACCAAACAGAAACACTTTCTCCTCGACAGCGTTGCACTATGTTAGAAATGTCCATAGGTTGAACCTTTATAAATCCTGTATGAAGTCCATGTGTGTATGTGTGTGTGTGTGTTTGAATTTTGGCTATCCTACAATTAAGACTCTCATTTAAACCTTCTACTTATGATACTGGCAGCACGTTGTATTTCATACGTATTGAGTATCCAGTCAGGCAAATTGTCATTCATCAGTTTGTGACAAATGTTACAAATTTGTCAACCCTACACTGACTGACTTCGGTTTGCGTTACATCGTTCGTCCTGCATTTCATAAGATGAGTGAAATTGTGGCTGTTTGGCATTATTACCAATTCACTGGCAGCAAATTTTGTTACAAAAAATATTCAATGTCAAGTGAGACAAATTTAGGTTTTTCATTCAGGCATTTTGTTACAAACTATGCCAAAACCTTTCAATCCTAGATTTTAATTCTTCGACTAAAACGGCTGCAGTATTTGTTTGCTTGATAAATATATGGGCAGAGATTGTGTTGCAATGCTAATGCTTTTATGAAGCAGATTTTTTTCTTCACTAGTCAGTCTATTACAAAATTATGACTTTTTATGTCTGTCTGCAAAAATGCAAAGTGACTCTGTTCAAGTTTGAAAAAGGCCAAACTAAAAGTGCATCGAAGTTGTGCATCGTAAATTTGGATATAATTTTGTGCCAAAGCCAAAGATTGAGAGAGAGAGAGAGAGAGAGAGAGAGAGAGAGAGAGAGAGAGAGAGAGAGAGAGAAGTAAAGAATATGTAGAAAATGCTATATATCTTACTGGGTCTGTTTGGCGGGAAATGTAACATTGTAGCATTATGGATCTGTTTGGCGTCTAATGGACACTGAGGCTATACTATTTGGTTTCAAATATTGTACTCCAGACCCAAACATGACACTCTAGACCCATATTCTAATTCTATTTCTGGCTACCTACTATCCAACACCCGGTCCTTTAATTTATTGTTAGAACTTGGAAGTACAAAGGTTTTTCCTATTCTGCATGTATAGACCTGTAGATAGTTTATCGATGATAGGCCACCAATTTTAGGTCTTTTAGTGGCACGGGGACATGTAATGTTAAAATGTCGACAGGTTTAGCGCGTTAGCACTTCCTGGGGACAATGGGAATTTAACATGGGAATGACTCTATGGTCACTAACGGAGATTTAACATAGTGGATCTCTCTGGCCTCTAATGGGAAAAGTAATGTTTAAAACGTCCACAGGTTTAACGTACACTCTGACTTACCAATACGAACGTTTAAAATTTCCATATGTGACAATAATTAAAATTTGCCTGTCTTTCAATTCCTAAGTATGTATGTAGGCATGTAGGTATGTATGCATGTGGGTAGGTTGAAAGGTCAGAGGGTGGGAGGAAAATAGATAGATAGACAGACAGACATACAAGTCACACATCAAATAGGAGACACCTTACCCATCAATCATGATAATCAGACGACTATCATGTGTGTGTATGAGAGAGAGAGAGAGAGAGAGAGAGAGAGAGAGAGAGAGAGAGAGAGAGAGAGACTGTGGTAAAACTGATAAACTGATATGCTGAGACAGACCAACCAACAGAGAGAGAGAGAGAGAGAGAGAGAGAGAGAGAGAGAGAGAGAGAGAGGTGGGGTGGGAGTTTGTAGAGACTTAGCATAAGATTTTTTTTAATTGTCCATCACTACTTTTCTCTGTTGGTCGATTAGTCTGCTGCTTGACCAACCTACACAGTGAGAGAAAGAGGAAGAGGGAGAGGGAGAGCGGCATTCAGACATTTTAATATTTAAAAATAATGTTTTTAGAACCCTAATATAGGTTTTACCCCCCCCCCCCCAAAAGCATTTTATAGATTACAGTAAGTGTGTGCCTCCTAACCAAGCAATTTACCGTACAGTCTCGATAGGCTATTGCAACTTTGTATCATTGGTATTGTGAACACTTTAGATAAATCCCATGAAAAGTGTAAGCATATCATTAAGACGACCCAGGTTCTTGTAGGTTACTTGGTGTAAGTTCAAGTTCAAGGGTTTCATCCAGGTCAAATTCTTTTTCTCTCTCTCGCCATAGATTGCCACGTATGTGTGTCCCTTATGCATGAGAGAGAGAGAGAGAGAGAGAGAGAGAGAGAGAGAGAGAGAGAGAGAGAGAGAGAGAGAGATAAAAGAGACAGCATAGGGGATTTCGATGAAATTGTGTACCATCTTTACTTCATAGAAAAAGGAGATTATTAATAATTTTTCTCGTTATTTTCTTATGTCGATAATGATTAATAAGTGGAAATTCATCACTGATCTAGAGAGTATAGAAGCAATAACCACTGTTGAAACCATGTTTATATATGCGTATTCATGCGCCATGGGCGGATCACAATTTGATATACCAACAGTATTGGTATATCAAATTGCTTTATACCAACACTTTAAAAGTCATGTTATTTTTAATGTATGTGATATATATATATATATATATATATATATATATATATATATATATATATATATATATATATATATATATATATATATACGCTGTAAAGTATCATTCATATATACCAGATATATACATTTTGTTTTAAAATGAAACATTATACATGTGGTATATCAAAGATACAGCAAACATGCTATAAATATAGTTTTTTATACCACATATTCATACATATACTTACATTTCTTATGAGTTAAGATTGTCAGGAAAAAGTTGTGTATTGGATGTGGGGGTTAAGTCTTCACATCCATGCCGAGCGTGTCAGCTACAAAATGTGGTTGTGCAGTTTTTTCAATCTTGTTGGAAGTTGGTAATTTGCTTTATTATGAGCCTCTTTTTTCATTTATATTGGGTAAATGAACAAAATATGCACATGAGATTCACATTTCCAGCGCCCCGAAGAGTGAGAGCATGGTCATTAGACCACCATAAATTGCTTCAAACAGAGTGGGAAGTAGGCTGAGCGAAATGACAAACAAACAGGATGTCATTCTAACATTTAAAGTTTTTTGCAGTTGATCCAGGTCCATTATACATGAGTTACATGTACTATTGACCATAACATTCGTTTTAATCTTCCAGTCTCTCTCTCTTTCTCTCTCTGTTGGTCGGTGTGTGTGAGAGAGAGAGAGAGAGAGAGAGAGAGAGAGAGGGAGAGAGAGAGAGAGAGAGGGAGAGAGAGAGAGAGAGGGTGGAGAGAGAGAGAGGGATCCATTGAAATAAAACTGATATGCCGACTGACCAACAAACACATAAACTCATGCGAGAGAGAGAGAGAGAGAGAGAGAGAGAGAGAGAGAGAGAGAGAGAGAGAGGGTAACATGGGAAAAAGAGGGAATTTCGATTTGATTGTATCATGGACTTCGTTCATTTTAAAAATGTTGATTAAACTTTAATATATATATATATATATATATATATATATATATATATATATATATATATATATATATATATATATATATATATATATATATATATATATATATATATATTCTTTCTCCTTATTTGCCTCTTTTGTTAATGACTAATAATTGAAAATTCATCACTATTCTAGAGTGTATAGAAGCAATAGTCTACTGTAAAAACCATAATTATATGCGTATTCATACGCCATGGCGAATCACAATTTGATCTACCCACATTATTGGTATATTAACTTCCTTATTCTCATAGTTCAAAAGCCATGTTAATTTGACGAAATTACAACTTCACTAGGCGATGCAAAGGACACTCCATAATCTTATTTGTTCGAGACTGTCTGTGCCCTCCTAGTCTTCCACAAAGTCGCAGCCAAACTCTATTGAGGGTATTCGCCTTTTCTCTGTCACCGAAACTTCAGGTTTAGTTAAAGATTGTATAATCATATCTGAAGTTTTGTCAAACTTGCCACGTGAAATATTTTCTACAACTTCAAGAACTGCCTTCATCTCTCTGTTAAGAGTCGGTCTCCTTTTTGGATAACTAAGATTTAAACGATCCAAACCTTCTTTAATTTCATCTAGACATTCGTTGCTCTCATTCATATCATTGCTTTTGACCTCCAAATATACTCCTCTCCTTTTGATTTGTTCGATATCCAGAAGACTTTTTTTACGCATCTGCTTCTCCTCTGTGTAGATATTTTCCATGGTCTCTACACTTCTTCTTTGAATATGATCCAGATGTGCATTTATGCATTCTCGAAGGTGTTCAATTTCTTGCTTACCTGTTATCTTCCACTCTTCAAGTTCTTGTAAACTGTCGATCCTTGTATCCAAGAGATCTTTTGTCTTGGTCAAGATATTCTCCACCGTTGAATTTCTCTGCTGATTTTGTGTCAGATGTTCATTTTCAAAGCAGGTTTTGTGACTTTCTCTGGTGCATGTGGAGCATACCATGTAGTTGTGTACCCGATAGGACCCGATATGATTTAAATTAATTGTATTTCGGTCGGTCTTTTTATAACGTCGGCAAATAAATATACTATTAATTCAAGTCTGGGTGTGTGATAGGGAGTTACAGATTAAACATCCGTATATAATGTCATATGGACACACACACACACACACGTGTGTGTGTATGTGTGTGTGTGTATGTGTGTGTGTGTGTTGTATTTAATGCAACATAGACAAGATAAATATATAAATATTGTACGACCCAGAGAACACTTACTAAATTAAATGTAAAGCACTTTGCATTGCTGAATGAATGAGTAAAGGGAGGTAACCGAGTATAGAACGTACAATATAAGCTTCTGCAGCTGCGACCCTTTTACATCTAACCTTCTGGTAAATTCAGACACAGTTTCCCGTGAATAAAAAGCACATGAAAGCCATGAGCAAAATTTACCCGAAACGCTACAGAAGTTTAATTTGATGAAAGAAAAAGGAATGAAAACCCTGGTTCCTTCCAATTTATGAACGTCTTTTATAAGTGGATGATATATCTCTGTAGTGAAATAACATTTCCTTTAGTTGATAGGTGTGGATGCCACAAGGGAACTGTACCTTACATAGGAGATGGTCTAGTCATCATTGTCTATTTGTGTGCCCCAAGGTTTCTAGCCTGAGACGACGAATCGCTACAACAACCTCGTGCACTTGTGTAGCAACTGAAATGAAACCACGTGTCAAATGCTGGATATAGTGATGTAATCACAATGATAAACAGATTTTGGAATAGCTACATAGGGACAAAGTGCGACATGTTCTCCTTTTTCTCGTTGCATAGCATAGGTGAGTTTGCACCAACTGGGGTGATAGCAGTTGGCATTGCAGATAAGGGAATCTAAAACTTGTTTATATTTAGTTTTGAACTTATTCTGCACACCAGAACATGCTGTCTTTGTATTTTTATTTCGGTAGATGCGACAGCGATAGGTTTCTGATCGTAGTTCTCAGAATAAATATGTTGAAAATTAAGTGATTTTTTTTTTCTTTTTTTTTTTTTACAAACATTACGTTACTTTCATTCAATATTTCGAATTTTTGTACAGCATCATTGGAAAAGGTGTTTTCGTTTGTGTCACCGGACTATTGGACCTCTGATGAGAGAGAGAGAGAGAGAGAGAGAGAGAGAGAGAGAGAGAGAGAGAGAGAGAGAGAGAGAGAGAGAGAGAGAGAGAGAGTCTTTATTCATTCTAATAGCCCAAACGGACTGTGAGGATACATTTTCAATGAATTGAATTGAATGGCAGATAGTACAATAAACAACAAGGTATGGTCATCTATAGTCTACAATATACAACGAAATCATAGTAAGAAACGAAATTACATATGCATGCAGATGCAAATCCATGCAAATGAAATAAGCATATTAATTCACAAAACTTCTCCGTAGGGAGAAAGAGATATATACATTATTAAAGGTAATAATATGAAGATAAAATCAGAGGTTATGTAATTCAAATTCATATTGAAATGGTGGTCAGTCAGAATATTTACAAGATCTATGCATATACGACGGTATATCTATGATTAAAAGCTTTATAAATGTAAGTGGCCAAATTATTCAAAATTCTAGTATTCTGGATATTCATAAGTTCTATAAATTTAAACATATTTGGTCTTTTTCTGAAATATTTCTCTATATATTTGGCTCTTACATCTTTGTACAATACGCATTCAAGGACAAAATGATATTCATCTTCAATGAGGTTACAAATAGAACAAAGTCTACCATGAATTGGTTTATATGGTCTCGCCCATCTACCAGCTTCAACTTCGAGTCTGTGAGAGGATACTCTAAATTTAGCAATTGCATTTCTATATTTCAAAGAATGGATGCTATCAAGATAAAGTTTTGATCCGAAATTTGCAATATTTACATACAATAATGATCAACTACTGTTCTTAAGACGATCCATCCAGTTTTGGATAAAATTGTCAGATAGCCTTCATTTAAATGACTGTAAAAATATGTCAGTGTTACCGACCCCTTGATTAACCCAAACTTCATAGAATCCTAATCTTGACAATAAATCTTTAACTAAATATGCCCAATTTTTTTTTATTGGGAAGAGCTTCTAAATCGTTCAACATCATTTGGTATATATATTTGATATATTTGTCCTGCTTTGTCTCTAATATCTTAAACCAATACTTCAGAATGTAATAAAATCTATTGACTATCATTGTTGTAAGCCCTAACTCTCCATAAATAAAATTATTTTGTGTCGTCTTCTTCACTCCTAATATCTTTTTAGAAAAATGTAAATGCACTCTTTCAATGCATTTAGCAGGAATAAATCCCCAAACTTGGCAACAATAATATAAGATAGGTTTTATCAGTCTATCAAAAAGATTCATGACATGGCTTGTTTTTAAGGACGTAAATTTAAAAAGATATTTTCCAAGTAAAAATATGCCCTGTCAATGTTGTCTGTGCTTCAGTAAAGGCACCACCAGACATCATAACAAGTCCGAGATATGTAAACTTATTAACAATTTCCAGTTTTTCATTACAGTAAGTGAATTCCATATTTCTAGGTAAAGTACCATCTTTTCTAAAAATCATAACCTTTGTTTTTGAGGTGTTAACCACAAGTTTCCACTTAGCACAATAATCTTTGATATAATTTAACCCGGATTGAAGACCTTCGGGCGAACCTGAAAAGATGGCAATGTCATCTGCGTATAAAAGAATAAAAGGATATAACATGCCAATATCTATACCTTCAATACCATGCATGGCAAACTCTTCCTCTAAATCATTTACAAATATTGAAAAAAGAAATGGTAATAAACATTCACTTTGCCGGACACCAAGAATACAAGAGAATTCATCACTTAACTTATTATCATATTTAACTCTTGACTTTACATTGCTGTACATTGATTTGATTATATCTAAATATTTCCCCTTAAACCAAGCTTTATTAATTTATGCCATACGTTATCCTTTACTATATAATCAAACGCTTTGGTGAAATCAATAAACGCACAAAATATTTTTTACCTTGATTAATGATATGTGAAATAAGCCCATGTAAAATAAAAATATTGTCAACTGTACTCATGTTTTTTTTTTAAAATCCTGCCTGTGCTTCAATAAATACATGATTGTTTTCTGCCCAGTCAGTAAGTCTATTATTAAGTATACGTGTGAATAATTTACCTGTGCAACTAAGAAGCGTTATACCTCTATAATTATTAACATCATCTAAATTGCCTTTTTTATGCAATGGTATGACTAGGCCTTCGGACCACATTTCTGGAAAGTGACCGCTTTTAAATACAGCATTAAATAAGTTACAAAATGTATTTAAAAATATATCTTTACCATGGTAAAGAAACTCATTGATAATCATATCTGGACCAGCACTGCTGCCTGATTTTATTTGATGTAAAGCATTTTCTACCTCTTGAAGGGAAATATCTTGATTTAGTTCATTAAACATGATGTTAAACTCTCCTTTTACATATCTTTCATTAAAATGTAAAACATCCTTATCTGGTATAAACAAGTGATCATTAGAATTGTTTATAGCTTTAAAATATTTTTCAAAAGTATTTATTGTAATATTTGAGGGGTTAGGATTCACAGCATCTTTTAACATTTTCCAGTATAACATTGCATCATTAAATTTTGCTTTTTCAATTTTTTTTTATGTTTTAAGTTCATCATATTCATGTCTATATTTTCGTAGTAGTTTGTTATAGTCTGATCTTGCACCTGTCATTTCTTGTCTTGCTTTACGTGTTTTTACAACTCGAATATGATTCAATTTACTCATTAAAATTAACCTTTTTTCTTCACGTATATCATTAAACCAAGTATTATTTTTTTTCCATCATATTTCGTCGGCACTCTATCATGACATGTTTTAAGTCTTTTGAAGATTGGCAAACAAACATTGTAAAAAATATCATGTAGTGCCGACAAACAACTTTCAATAATCTCAGCGTTAACATTATCTAGTAATTGTTCGTTAATACTTTCTAGTTGTTCGGTTACAGAATCGTCACTTAATTTTGATTAATATTCATTCGTGAACTCAGGTCGCCAAACATATTTACCCTCTATACTTTTATATTCTCTTTCTTTCAAAAATGTTGCTTCGGCATCATTAACAGTATTTAATTCCAAACGTAAAGCATACAACATAATGATCTGACAAAATGTTAGGCTCACTAACATCAAACGATAGTACATTACTGAAAAGAGACTGAGAAGCAATAAAATAATCTATCAAACTACATTTGATGTCATATACATGTAGGCTGCGAGAGTTGGGTAGTCATGTGACAAGCAATGCAAATACAGAGTACCAGGTCAAATGTCATCAACGCTGTAGCTTTGTCTCATCTGTCAACAAATGAAAGATATAACGAATGTTATACTCGCAATTTATGAGAAGGTAAATCATTTTCCTATCGATATCATGCAGGTAGGACTCGATGTAAGGTCGTTTAAAGTTTGTTAAGCCTGGTAGTAAGCGGCTACCGTATGCCGATACAGCGCGGTTTCGGCGAATTCCAACTTTTCAATAGGCAATGCACTCTGACCTTACACCCCAACATAAATGTAAACATCATGAAAATGGGATTGGAAAGGTCAGAGGAAATTAGGACTATCAGTTCTGTTAAAGAGTATTAATCAATGTAAACTGTTATTCTAGCAACTTGCCGTACATCACTATACATACTAAGCCGTTAATATTCCAGCTGAATGAATACATTTTACTGGTAAAAATGGAAGACAGTAAATTGTGGCTATCATTCGGTAAGAATTTTCCAGTTAATACTTATTTGCTGATTAGATTTTAAAGTTTCCGTGGTTTCAAATACTAACGACTATTGCTAGTCACGAATGCAAGTGGGGGTACTTTGATCAGTGTAAGACAACAAATGGTGCAATAATATAGATCGCGATAGATAGAAAAGGAGACTTTTTGACTATTGGTTTATCACGAGGTTGTTACTGTTTGGAAACAGTTATCCATTTGCATTTCTCTTGATTTGGTAGTACATTTCGACCGACTAGTACCATGCCTTAGGTAACTTGCTAGTTTCACATCAGTGGAAGTCTATTTGTAGTAACCACAACCCTGTATGTAACTGATGCTATCCTTTGTACTGCAGCTGAGTATTGCCAGTCAGATGGTAACTTCATCTTACAGACATGTATGTATTTGATACGAAATTGCTTTTGAAAATTATTTCAGCAGTTTTGTCACACATTTTATTGTGAGGTGGGTTTGAGTTTCATTTACATCACAGTTGTATTTCAGATTGTAAGAGAAGACAAATAATTAAGAATGAGCAATTATCAGACGCTGGGAAAAAAATGTCAAATAGGATTTAAAATGAGCCATTCTTGATGCAGAAATAAAGGGTTGGGCCATTATTAAAGCGTGGACGATTTTTATAAAGTAATGCGGTATCTGATTATTTTGTGCACACCTGAAAGCGAATCTCTTATACATTCACTTATGAGACATATTCCAGATGCTTTGCACTTTTTATTTTCTTCTTTTGTAGTTACACTAAGACTGCAACGTTTACCAAAATGTGTAAATGTGTACACGGTTTACAATAATCGAAACGATGCCGTTTAATTGAAACAATTAGAAAGTCAATTTTCCTCTATCTACCTGCTAATCTTACTGAACAGTTGACATATATTATAATGTGCCTTGCTCAACTTGTGATTGTTTCATTTGCTGTACGTTATTATTACAGGTTCAGTTTGTAAGACATGTCTTTGTTGAATATATCTGACGATTACAGTAAAACACCATTAGGATTATAGCGACTTTGTTTCCTACTGTTAAATATACGTCCATGATGAAAGAATTCGATAATGGATCCAGATGTACCGCCTAGACGTGCGCTTGTGATGCTTTTGTATGATCTAAAATGACCAAGAAACTTTGCAGTGGCTTACAAGCTTGAAACGGTGTTTCTTCTTTTTTAATGTTACTAATCAAAGATTCTGTTAACAAACATATTGTTTAAAGGAAAATTCTGTAGTTTAAGGAACTATTTCAGCATTATCAATAAATAAACCTGATGTGTAATGTTGTGTAATGTGCGCTGTAACTAATTCTCATTAACTTCTGCTCTTTTTGCAAGCGATGCCACATTCAATGTGAAGACAATATATACATGCTTTAAAGAAAGAATTAACATAAAAATCCTACTAAACAATCCTCTTAAAAATGTCATAATATAGAATTTTATTGGAAATAGTTGTACTTGTGTCAATGACAGCCACATGCATTTTCGTTTACAATTTTACCTATTTTGTAAACGTTTACAAGCAGTAAACGAACCCAAGCCGTTTACACGTGTAAACCTTGCAGCCTTAAGTTACACTGTATGTACCATACATATTGCCAACATTAAATGACCACACATTGGAGGGACAGTATCAGAGTCAACAATTCAGTTAGTAGATATCAAAGTAAATTTAACAGGATTTTAAGTGGAAATTTACCATCTTACAATACCTCTATCAGTTGTCAAAGCTCCACCAGTACGATACAAGACTGCTAATTCAGTGCTTATGTTGTACATTTGAAACACTGGATAAAATCTGGTATCGCTGCTTGTCAATTATTTTGAGGACTTAGGTCCTCTTCGACCCCAACACCACCAAGCCACCCAATAATGCAACATAAGAGTTTAATGGTATATAAACACCTGATTGATAAAAAACATTTTCTAGCTTTATTCACTTTGTCGACCACTTTATATAAGAATCTTTTTATAGTAATTTACTCGGAATGATACAGGCAAATATGGAAATCACCCTTTTTTTAAATTAGAGATGACGATGATATTCCACAGCAAGTCAAAGAAGTTTAAATTTAAATTTGTTTAATTTCTGAAGCCGAACCTAAGTGTCAGTTTACTCTCTCTCTCTCTCTCTCTCTCTCTCTCTCTCTCTCTCTCTCTCTCTCTCTCAAACACACACACATATATATAAATATATATATATATATATATATATATATATATATATATATATATATATATATATATATGTTATTGCAAGGGTTGCTTTGTAATAATCATTGCAATTTCAAACAGATTACAGCTGTAAGCTTCAAAATAGGTTTGTCCAGTACATTGAATATATATATATATATATATATATATATATATATATATATATATATATATATATATATATATATATATATCTATATATATATATATATATATATACGACTCATAGAAGAACTCCTTCACTAATTAATTGGCGGTCAATGGGTTACAGACCTATATATATATATATATAGTTGTGTGTTTGATGAGCGTGCTAATATTGCAATCAAGTGTGAAAACTTACTAAGACAGAGGCCATCAAGATTTCACGCAATCAGGGTTACAAAAAAGCTAAGGAATTCGTCATGGAGACGGCATGAAGTATGACAAGATCAAGAGTAATATTAGTGCAGAGTGTGTTAGAAAGTTCGAACAAATTTACTAGGCTTAAAACTCTATGGAGATGATAAAGTCACAGCGATCAACATTTGAACTGGTTCAAAAATACATTCCACAGCTATAATGGTGGACAGATACATTTCACTTTGAATATTTAAATACATACTATTTTACGATGCTTATTTTCAGCGATTTATAAAAATTTCATTCCATTTGACAAAACGTTTTACACTCACCTTTGCTGTATTTATGCACAACATTTCATAGCCCAAAGTCGAATGTTCTGCACATCTTGTTTCAAATATGCCAGGGACCCATGTTTTGCCAAGCATCAAAGATATTTTTCAAAAGTCAATTATTAGCATCCCTGAAACAAATTAAAAGAAAACAGAACTTCTGATACCCCCTCCCTGTTTTGTAAATCTTTGGACGTGATGCATTTACTAGATAAAAAGATAATAGAAAGTATAGGTCAACAATGTTAGTGTGGTCCACGTTTAAAAATAGGGACAAATCTGTCTCGACAATAATAGGGGATGTAGATTTGGTACGGATAGCAAAACCCGACGTTCAACGTGTAAAATTCAACTAACACGCAAACTGAATCTCATGCTCCTTCCTTGTACTTCGTTCAAGATATTTGTTTTCTAGTTTATCCTAATGAATATGTAAACATAAAAGTTCCAGATCAATATTTTCTTACATATTGAGCTATGATTTCACCAACCTTACACACACTCCGTCTACTCCTTTGTTTTCGCTCCCGCTAAAAGTTGCTTTGTCTCTGTATAGTCTGGATGCGTTATCTTGCTGGGGCATGTAAGCGTGGATAGTTGAGTACGTCTTGTTATGATATTTGACACGGCATCTTGTTGAGTCATAGCGATATCGATCAGGAGTTTCCATTCTCGTACTTATGCAAATGCATTCCTATGTAGATTGGGAACTCGCTGGATCTTGCTATGGTATGATGTGTGACACGATATATTGTTCATCGCGAACTTTGAATCGATGTATATATTTAAGCATCTATAATACATAATATAGAGCCCCAATTATCCGAACGCGTGGAGGGAAATAAGAATCGTTTGGATAATCCATTTTATGTCTGAATATATTGGCAATATTTAGAGAATATTGTGTTGGTTCTTATGAACAAAAACTTGTAATAATCCATGTTCGGATAATCTCTTTCTCTCTGTCTCTCTGTCTGTCAGTCTCTCTCTCTGTATACACACACAGACACACAGACATATATATATATATATAACTAACTATATAACTATATAACTATATATATATATATATATATATATATATATATATATATATATATATATATATATATATATATATATTAGGGGTGAAACGATACACATGTGCCGCGATACGATTCACGATACACAGCCTACGATACGATACATGATCGATAAACATTTCAAATTGATGGTCTTTTCATCTTTAGAAGGTTTGTCAGTGGTAGGGTTGTGCCGTTTTATATGTGTTGGCATATTGGTTGTATTTCTAGTATGCGGATTACAGACATACATAGATTTAGCATCTGTTCATATGCCATTCTCATCCTGGACAAGATAAAAAAGTACATCCAAACAGACTACATATTAGTTGTTAGTGATTTTAATTCAATTATTTAGGCCATTTGAGGCCACTCCATTTGATCGTATCCCGGACTCATCTTGGTAACCACACCCTTTTTTGCACTGCATGAATGCTTTTAAAACATCTTATTATCAATTTCATGTCTTCACTTAAATTTGAAAGACATGACGGTGTTATTTTCAACACATAAGAAATATTGAAATTTCCACCTGCAAGGAAAATCTAGAGCAAGTCCAGGTGTGGGAGTGGAGATGACTAACAATTGTACTTTCTTCAGATGTAAAATAACTGCCGCGGCCGTAGGCACTCGTTTCTGTTAGTGAAAAGGAAAACTATTGTCAATGCCTACTTCCCTTCTATAGAAAAATAACAAATTAACACAAGGTGACAAACCTGCACGGTTTGAAATCTGCCTCTTTGCTGGTTCTGTGCTAATTTTATTTATCCTGTTGGCACGTTTAGTCACTGATTACCTATATCAACGTAAAAGGAAACATTCCAAACTTGTTCTCCATGTACGACTTTAGTAATTTACAGATCATTTAATAACCATTTTGAACGAAGTTTCTCTGTTGCTTTGTATCTACCTTGATCGAGTTTGGATACCAATACTTCCGGTGTGTCACGCAGTGAATAAGCTGCAGTCAATTCTGATTGATGGTTATTGTCTACCCTGAACTGAAACAAACAATAACCACCAATCAGAATTTAATGTAACATATTTCACAGAGTGACACACCGGAAGTGTAGCCCTTTAAATGTGATCCATATAGACAAGATACGAAGCAACAGAGAAACTTCGCGTAAAAGTAGTTATTAAATGATCAGTAAAGTACTTAAATCATACACGGGGAACACATTTGGAAAGTCTCCTTTACGTTGATATATATTATCAGTGGCTGAACATGCTGATGGGATAAAATAATTAGCATGTAATCGGCGAAAGGGGGCGGGGACACATTTCAAACCACGTAACCTTGTGTTAATTTGTAAAAGGTGAGTGGGTGTTTTCAACAGCATTTTTTTCTTTTTTTATAGACAAACATTAGTGCCTGTGCCTGCGACGGCCGTCTCAGATACATTCTCAGTTTAAAGAATAAAAAGGCAAAGGACTAATAATTATTCATGACTGCTGAAGATTAAAGTAACTTCTATATGGTAAGTATCGTTTTGTATCGATTCTTCAGCTCTTGTATCGATACGTGTATCGATGTGGCAATAGTATCGATGCACTGATATATCGATGAATCGTTTCGCCCCTAATATATATATATATATATATATATATATATATATATATATATATATATATATATATATATATATATATATATATATATATATATATATATATATACACTGTGACTTATTTTTTGTGGGTATACATTTTCGTGTTTTTATTGACATTTTAATTGGTGCTTAAGACAAAGGCCATCAAGATTTCAAGCAATACCAAAGATTTAACTGAGTGGGAGTAGTGGGGGGCGGGCGGAGGTTGAGGGGAAAATTGAAAGGTCACGTTGTATTCCTATGTTAAAACCTATTTGGGGTCTTGTTTTGAATTTTTTGCTCAAGAAATAAATTATTTTTGGTGAAAAGCGATCTTTAATGAAGGAAAAAGGGCATTATTTACTATAAAAATATATTGGTTGAAAACAGCTAGGAATAGTAAAATGATAACTCTTAGAAGATGTCTGAATGTCAAAATAAATTTGTCGAATAAAAAAGTTTGTCTTAATAGTACAAAATAATTCTTTGAAGATGTCTTGATATAAAAAAAATTCTTTTATGTAGAGAGAATACAAAGAACACCATGTTTCTTTTGATATATTGCATTTTTTTCTAAGGGTATAAAAGGACGGATAGTGAGCGTTCCGTCAGTTGTGTCCTTGGCCTCTCAACCATTAACATCAAGAAGCCATATAATCCACCAGTTTTATATATATTTGCCTGTTTAAAGAATTGATCTATCCAGTCGTCGTTCATTCTTATAAGATAGTCACAGTGTCATAGTTCTGTCAATGTTAGAGGTGCTTACTATAGATTCCCATTTAGCGTTACGATCGTCTGCTTATCACTGGAGGTAAACCCAAGTACCATTGTAGTCACACTGAAGTTCCAGTTTGTCCCATTTCAGTTGAAGACTTTAAATTAACCAAATATCTATATTTACTTAAATATCTGGATGGGTGGCCACATTATTCCCTGTTTATTATTTGAACACAATAATATTAAGGTTGAATTACTTGTATTTATTTTCCACTGTATGTCTATCTGACTGTCTGTCTACCTGTCTTTCACATATTCCATAGTTATTTTAAGTAGCAAGTCATTAACGTATTAGTTATTAATAAAGTTATTTGTTGAGTTATCTGGGTTCCAATTTGTAAAAAATTATAGATTCATCCTGCTGTCTCTCAACTTTCATTGCATACATCAATAAGAATTCACACATTGTAATATTTAGTAATGGGACACTCTCGTTACGTAAATTTCCCTGAACCAAGGTATCCGGGGTCTCTGTAGTTATTCTGTCAGTTGAGGGCCTGACTACAGGTGTGTCAGGTGTAGTTTGGTTATTCAACGGTGACTTTGGTACTTCCAAGGGTGGAAACATGATTCTGATTTGCTCCAAAAGACTTATATCTGGAGACTCCAGCTTGTTCTGATTATTAACTGGCCTTTCCATTAACCTCAGCACCGCGGTTAACATAATTGAGGAGATGGAAGACCTTCCTGGGACTGCAGCTTTCTCCGACAGCATAAAATTAGGAGACTCAAGCATGGTTGAAAAATTACCACAAAGGCGGGCGGTATCAGATCATCAGGTAGACTGCCAGTACCAAGGGCATCTTTTGCAGTTGCTGGGGTCCCTGGAAAGGACAAGTGTATAGATTTTGGTGATTTTAGGGGACTGAGTGACATCAAACAATCCCTTCGCGTCTTCTGGGGAGGATCGAAGTGATGGACGGTCTCCACGTGACGCTTCATATAATAACTTCGACTTTTTGGTAGTCTGTATTCACACAAGAGTCATATGTGATGACTGGACTATGGCGATCTCTCAAATGTCTTTCGAGTTGCTTCTATTGGTCATACTTAAACTCATGCTCAGTGAACATTCTGTAAAGAGAGTATAAAGTAATTTGTAATTAAAATGTGTACTGGAGGAAAATTTGACAGAATAATGCTATACTTAGATAATTATGTTATGTTTTATGGTTCTTCAACGTCCCCAAATGGTTCTGTACCAATAGAACTATGTAACAAAAAGGATAGTAAGGGAATGAAATCACTTCACATATAAATAGTCTCCTAACTTGTTCTTTACATTTCATGTGTGTGTAAGCTGCCAGCCATACAACTGTCCAAAAGAAGGTTTAAGATTATTTTTGGTGTACACATTGATGTTTTGTTTTTGGGCCACGCTGAATTTTGTTAACAAAATCTGAATGTTTACCTATAATCTGGTATGGTCCATTGCACATAAGTTGCAGCTTGGTCAAGATACTCTTTTTCCTTTTATTATGGAGTAACCAGACAGCACTTCCAACTTGATATTTGTTACTAGTCAGCCTGTGATTATACTGTTTCTGTCGTTGGACTCCAATAAATGATTCCGAGATCTATAGTGAATTATCCATCTTTCTTTTTCGCAGAGATTCAACGTAAGCATCAGGGCTTGCTGCAAATCGGTTATCATCAGAATCTAAACCATACAATAGGTCCACTTGTAATTCAATCTCTCTTCCCAGTATCTCTCGATTAGGCGAACACCTTGTACTTTTATGAACTGATGATCTATAATCCATCATCAACAAGGGTAATCATTGTCCCGATCCTTCTGACTGGGTGAGACATGGTTACTAAGCATATCATCCATTGTTCGATTGAATCTTTCTACTTGTCCATTAGCTTGTGGGTGATCTCGTTGTGTATACGTTCAAGATTCTGAATAGTTCCTTAAATAGAAGTGACTCAAACTTCTTCTTTGGTCTGTTAGTATTTGTCTGGGCACCCCTCACCGACTGATAAAATGATCCACGAAGGTATTGACCACTGAAACCGCTTCTTGGTTCTTAATTTTGATGGCCTCTGTCCTTTGTGTGAAATATTCTGTAATGGTTAGCAAGTACTTATTACCATCTTCTGTCTCGGGTAGAGGACTCAATATATCCAAAGCCACTCTCTCCATTGACATTCCTACATGGTATTGTTTTAAAGCTGCCTTACCCTTCCTGGGAGGTGGATTCCTAGCATGACACTCTTTACAGCTTTTGCACCAGTTGGAAACTGGCTATTTCAACCCTACCCAATAAACTCTTTAACGTAGTCTTTAAACGAGTCAATCCCAACTGTCAATTATGCATCATTTGTAAAATATGAGATTGGAGAGTCTTTGGTAGTATTAATTACAGTGAAATTTAGATTTCGTTACGTATGGCTGTTCCCATCTCCTATATAAAACACCATCAGTAATTTTTATGCGGTCAGAGTGAGACCATAGCGCCTTTACCTCCCCATTACGTATGGAAACTTCAATCTGGCCTCTCTCCGAATAATTTCCATTTATGGCATAATGACAGAACTGGGTCCAAAATGTGGGATTCTCTAAATTCCACTAGACTCTTTGGTACAAACCAACTACTACTAGCTTATACTTGAATCGGTTCAGGCAGGCATATTGCTGACTGACAGTTTATACTCCCTTTGTTTTTCTTTACGGTCATCAGTGTCTTCCTGAGAGATAATCTCCCTTCGTCTGCTTACGAGTCAACACGCTGCACAGATTTTTTGTTCCTCAAATCTTTGTGAGCACAGAAGTTGCATCCAGAACAAATTATCATAGGGAGTCCGTCAGCGTTACCATTGGCCCTTCCATGCCGATATTGAATAATGAAGTCATAAGTTCCTAGTATTTCTAGCCATTTGGCCATTTGGCCTTTAGCAAGCTTAATCTCATCATCCAGGCCAATTCACCATGATCAGTTCTGACTTTGAAGTGCCTGCCCTATAAATAATGATGAAAGGGAATCACTGCTTCAAATATGGATAAAAGTTTCCTACGTATGACATAATATTGTTTTCCCGTTTTTGTGAGTGCCCTACTGTAATATGCTATCACTCTCTCTTGTCCTTCCTATATTTGCGATAGAACACCACCAATCGCTACTTCACTAGCATCAACACCCAAGAAGAAAAGGGCCAGCGATAGATGATTAGGCCAGAATGGGGGCTGTATTTAAAGCTCTTTTGAGCCAAGGAAGGCTTCCTCAGACTCATCTGTTCAAAGAAACTGTTTGTTATGTCCTGTAAGTTTATGCATAAGTCGTGCTTTGTTAGCAAAACCAACAATACACCGTGTAATAGGAATGTTCCCAAATAGCTTCTCATTTCGTGGACATTTGTTTGGTTTTGGTCACTTTTCAACTGCTTCTAATTTCTCTGGTTCAGTTGGAACTTTGACACCACATGGCCTAGAAAGGTTACTTGCTTTTCAAAGAAATGTCATTTCTTAGAGGACACTTTCAATCCAGCATTCTCTAACCGTTCTAGAACTGTGCGTCTCAAATGAGTCATAAACATTTTTAATATCATCCAAATACACTGAACAAGCCTCATACTTTAGTCCTACAAAAATGCATTCCATCAATTGTTCAAATGTTGGTACCGCATTACATACCCCACAAGGTAGTATTCGGAACTGGTATAAACCATTCGATGATACAAAGGCTGTTTTCTCGCGATAACATGAAACCATTTAATCTTGCCAGTATTCACTAGCAAGGTCGAACGTGGAGAACCATTGTCAGCCTCGCAAAACATCAAACAAGTCATTTGGTCGTGGAAGTGGGTATGAGTCCTTTAAAGTTTCACTGCTGAGCGGCATGTAATCAAGACATAGTCGTAGTGATCTATATTTCTTGCTGGCTACAATCTAGGTGAAACCCATGGATTTTCTGAAGGTTCAGTAACCCCGTGGTCAAGCATTTTTTTATATATCTCTATCTCTACTTGTTCTCTTATAGCTATGGGTAAATGCCTTGGGGTTTATTTTATTGGCTGTGCATCATCAGTATTTATTTTATGTTTTATCCTTTTAGTGCGACCTATGTCATTCTTTCCTACTGAAAAAAGTGCCTATATTTCCACACAATTGTGAAACAGATCGGTTAACACTACATGAAGTTAGTATTACTCTGCTAGTTTATCCTCTGTTTCAGTCATTTTACTGATTCTACTTCTTTCTACACTTTCTGTAAGTTTATTCTGCTTTTCTGAGATAAATTCCACCTGATGGCCTACTGCGACTTTAGTGTGCTTGTAAAATCGCTGTGACTCATCGTTTACGTTAACAAAATTAAATGGGGATAAATTTAATTCTTGTTAGGATCCACTACCGACCTGGCAGTTAGAATTCCCTTTTCTTCAAACCTGGTACTGTTGGCTTCTATCAAGACACTGTAACCATTTGGTTTCTCGCCTTCTAATTTTGCATTTACAATCATTTCCGTGCGATGTGGAATGCAGACGTCTTCCACCAGTGTAATTCTAACTTCAGACAGCATTTGACTTTACAGCTGACACTTTATTCTTTCCCAATATATGATAAGTTAACCTTTTCCCATATCTGTTGTCAATTATTCTTTGAGAGGAAGTCATGACAAGCGGTACTTCCAAGGCTGCGAACACAATGCAGTGTATGTTGCAGCTACCGCGTATTTTTATGAGTTTTCTTTACACTTTCAAAGGAGGTTACAAAACTTTCATTAGTAATGTTTAAGGCTACGCGGTCTTCTGACACATTTATAACATAATATTTCTTTGGGTGTAGCACTGTTATTGCCGCACCAGTGTCATCCTAATTAGTTCAGGAAATATTTTAGATTTCAGATCCTCTTTTGGTGTATTGATTACATCCCCAGCTGAAACCTGACCAAAATCTTCAGTTGAAATGAGTTTGCCTGCTTGGATTTTTGTACAATACCTTCGCCACAAGATCTAATCTTCTTCTCTGTTAAACCTTTCTGTCTTTAGCGACACTCTCTTCGAGTGTCCCTCCTTCCCGCAGTGATAACAACATCCATTCATTTCGGCAACTTGTCTTGGTTCTTGTCTGATTTTGTTAAACTCATTCTCCTCAACCTTTACCAGGCGTACTCTAATATCATTTAATCTAGATTCAGAGCACTAATCATTAAGTAAACTTACTTCCTCTACTACTTCTTATTACATTTGTAGCCCTCATGGTGATGCAGTGCATCTAACACCGCCCCTTTGAAAAGTTTCAAATTCTAACTCGGAAGTAGAGCATCGTCAATGTTTCTGAGTTTACCCTGGTAGACTGTCGATTCTAACTCTTTATCATTTAAGGCCTCAACAAAGCAGTCTGTAGAAAATTCTTCCCGAACTTCTGTAGGTGCTGTTGTGTAGATCATGCGGAACAGTATCTTAATATCTTGAGCTAGTTTCAGAAAGTGGTTCAGACATTTGTCGTACTCGACTCTTCATCTGGACTCTGTACAGTTCTGATTGGTCTCTGGGCTCAAACCTAGCTGTTAAAGCTGGTACAAGATGAAGATAGGTTCGACGCAATTCTGGTCTCAAATCACAGAGAATCCCCTGTGCTGTACCCTTCAGGCTTGTTGCTAATTCCATGGCTTTTACGGTTTCAATCCATTTGTTTATTTCGGAAATCATGTCAAAATATACAAATTAGTCATTCAAATCTGTCGAACCGTCATAGGTTGCAGGTTGCTTTCATGCGTGAAAGCCCTCCCATCCCCCTCCCCCAGGTAAAGTCTGTTGTTCCTCAAATCACAATGAAGTAACCGGACTAATATCTCCATACCAGCTCCTACGCTGTATGCCCCTCTCTAAAAGGCGGTGGCGGTCAGGCATATTTGTCCTGTCTTGCTGCTCTTCGTCGAATCGTTGCCCCTACCCACTGGGATATGCTGCGCAGATATATCCACTCCTCCTCCTGTCCGGTTGTGACTAGGAAGGATGACATCATCTCTATTATGAGGTGATTGTTTGGCCTCGATTTCCTCAAGAACTTCCGCTTTTCATCCCGCAAGCAGTCCAGCTGCCGCCTTAAGTCTCTCCATTTTGGTGACTTATAATTAGGTAAACCAGCACAGTTCAAGGTCACCGTAGTACCATATGTTTCATCATGGGTTTCCTGGTATGGTTCTTTATCCGTAGAACCACCTCTCCACTTGGAGAACCGACTATTGTCGTATAGGAGCAGTCGTGGACAGGGAGTTGTGTCCCCAGTGGAACCTCTTCTTCAGACTTGGCCATAATGGAATTGCCTTATACTGGTATGTCCGCAGAAGGCCTTCCATCTCCTCAAATATGTCAGCCCCAGTACTAAGGTTAGCTTAAAGGCAAGATAACAATTAAGACAAGCTGGAGTCTGCAGATGTTGAGAGAGAGAGAGAGAGAGAGAGAGAGAGAGAGAGAGAGAGAGAGAGAGAGAGAGAGAGAGAGAGAGAGAGAGAGAGAGAGAGAGAGTTGATATTTAAAGAGTTCAAGTTTCCAGTGCCACCAGAGCAAACAGCAGGTTTCATTACAGATGCAAGGGAATTATTGTTAGAGACATTTAAACGACAGTCCCGAGCTAAAGATGACGATCGTTTGAGACTATCCATTAATTACGACAGTTTGAAGTCTCCTGTCTGGATCGAGTTTAGTACACCGGCAGAATTATCACCTTCATAAATTATCGACAAAATTCAACACGTCCAACAATCCAATGATGAGTTTGACATGACCTATGGAAAAGCCACCCTTCTCATGACACACGTTTTGCCTACAAGAGTTAGCAGACAACGCAGAAAAGTTTTATCGGTGGACAATCTTTGCAGTACCAAACAAAGTATCGTTTAGATTAACAATGACCAAGATCAAATGTGTTTAGCCCGTGCCATCGTGGTGGTTCTAACTTATGCCGAGAACAACGGTACAGTGGAATGGAAACGATCATGGGATAGGATTCAAAGATCGGAAACACTACAACAATGAAGAGAAGCTGAACTGCTTTTGCAGCAAGCGTGCATTTCCAAAGAGATCATATGTGGAATTCCTGAAATACAAAACTTCAAGACGTGTTGGCACCTCGTTATACATTGAAAGTATACGCTCAAGTCGTTTGTGGAGCAGTTGTATTCGTTATCGTCTTCTTAGTCCATCATTAAAATATACTACCGACAGTAGCAATAACGACAGCAGCTTCGCCGCCAACGCCAGTCAGAAATCTTCCAATCACAATTCTTGCCAATGAGTTACTCCTTGGAGACCAGAATCATCGAACAATGAATATGCAATTTTATTTAACATTACCTAGTGACAGTTCTATGGATGTGTATCCTACAACACATTTATTCCACAGCTAAGTTGCCTCAAGCCATACAAGAGGATCAGGAAGCTCATTTTGAAGTGGCTTTCGTACAAATTTATCCCACTCAAGTAAAAAATGTGGTTGGAGATCAAACCACTTTCGTTTCATTTGCAAATCCAAAACGTCATCACCAGTGAATGCCCAATTGAATATCTATTCCATGATAATTCCTGCAGGATTGTATTTTAATGCTCAACATCTCGTCGAAACGATTTCAGCTATTTTCAGCAATCAATTTGGTAAAGCACTGGAGAAAACTCCCATAAGTGTACTGATCGAGTACCATAAAATTCCCGTCTTGAGATGTATTTTTCCAAACGGAAAACTCTGTCCATCAGATTTTCTCCCAGTTTGTCTGCTATTCTGGGTGGAAAAATAAACATAGCATTGCACTCAAAAGACATTCACAACAACGATTTAGTCTACAAGTATTTTCGCTTCCCTATTGAATTGAACGAAGGACTGAATTTGATGTTGGTGTATTCGGATGTCTTTGAGTACTACGTCGTAGGAAACACAGCTCTTCCGTTACTGAGAGTCATTCCTTTCAAAGTGGATTCTGAGATAATTGCTTACCCAGAAAAAGAATAAGAAAAGAAGAACAGCTGTCTGAGAATTGGACGTTTTTGATTACTAACTTAAAAAAAATGAAAATGATGCAAGTCAGAACTCGATCTGTTTGTCATCCCACCGAATATGATGACAATGCAAGAATTCCAATGGGTAGAATTTCATCATGTGTCGTCTGTGACCAATTCAGGACAACACGGCTGCCCATATGAAAGTCAACGTTCTCAAAACGGACAACAGCAATCCAGGCGCTGATGACAGCGTGGCTACCGTCAACAATTTCATGCATTCTTTGTTCAGCAAAGTGGATTTATACTTTAATAACAAACTAGTCAGCAGCTCCTGTTTTGCTCGTGAAAAAATCACAGACCTAGCCAGAGAACATTGTCATTGATGTCAAATCGACCATCCTAGTCAGAAACAAAGAGACAAATGTTTGATGATGAGTTCAGAAGACAAGGCAGAAGAGTATCTGGAAGAGGCATGGTCCCGTAGACCCCTCTAGTGTCCTTCACATGTTAAACCTATGGACAATTTTAACATAGGATTTCCCGTAGACACCTCAATCGCCATTTAGCGTAAACCCACGCCGTAATGTTAACCCCCGTAAACCGCTCAATCGTCACATGAAACTTGGTATACTTAAATATCATCACTTGAAAGTGTGTCACGTACTATGTTGGTGGTAACACTTAAACTCAAACGATGTAAACCTCAGGTTTTATAATGTAGCATCCACTTTTCCAGAAATACATCGTACAAAAAGGCCGGACCCTAAACATAAATCAAGTACTGTAGTAGCATCAATTTTCGTGATTTTCCTTGTTGCCCCGAACCACGAATTTAAATACTCATTTTCTTACTGTGTGTTGTTCTTAGAGATTAATGAACCTACTAGTATTTAATAAATCAATCTCAATACTGTAATTTGGAAATAAAATATTAGCTTTTACACGTGCTTGTTTTATTTTAAACCTTTGAAAAAAGAATTATAAAGCATTTTATATTGTTTCAATGCACACGTGTCGATAAAATATCCGATAGCTGTAATTTCCACTGACTGCCTTAAATTGATATGTGAGATAAGTAAGGATAGAGAGAAACAAGAAAAAATATAAGGTATTCAAACACTAGTAATGTTGAAAATGAAAGAAAGAATAATAAAAAATAATAGTATATGAAAATTAAATTAAATACTTATTCAAATCGATCGCTTGAGCTGCAATTATCCATTCAGTCCGAATTGGCTTGATTAATGAGGTTGCAATCAGTGATCGTCACAAGTAGCATCTTCCTTTCTTTCGTGATGGCCTCCACGACCTGTTTAGCAAACCAGTTGTGGAATTGTGATTTTAATTATTCTTTGTACTCTTTATTTATCGTCAAGTCTAGTGGTTGAAGTCGGTCTGTACATGAGGCAGGCACAAACAAACGCGTGATTCCACTGTCTTTCAATTTAGTTAGCATCTTCTTATATATATGGGCTCTAGACACATCAAATATTGCCGCTGTCTGCTGATTGCATTGAGCAAAGGGCAGCCGGTCACGTGTTTTGTTTCCTTTATGGATAGTGGTTTAAGGTAGAGATCATACAGGTTACTTGAATATCCGATTGACTTAGTATTCTTGTCTGCGTCGGCTTCCTGTCATGTTGAGCACTCAGACCACGGTGTAAGTGATTGACGTTGACATGAGTGTTATTTGTGATCATACAGACGGTAGTATTGTTTTAGTGTTGTTGGCTGCGTCAGCTTCCATTGATGTTATTCACTTGGACAAAAACACGGTGTCAGTATTGAACTTGTCAGGCTTTTGATTTGTGCTCATACACGTGAAAGTATTGTTATAAACATTCAAGTGACCGCCGTTTGCATCGGCATAGTTTTATTCTTTTTTATTCTTTATTTTGGATATTTGTAGAGGTTAAAACACGAAATTAAACACTTAGTAATATGCAAACTTTGACAGGCAAAACCAAGAATTTAAGTATCCACGAAAATGTCTTTGTTTTTAGAAAACCACGAAAATTGAGCGCCACGAAAATAAATGATAATACAGTATGAGACATATCTAAGATATTTCGAATGTCAACAAAGCGTTGCACTACTAAATAACTGGTTAGCAACACTTGTATACACTCATCTGGAGCACATAGGTGGCGCTATCAAAATTTGACAAATGTTACACACATTTTCAAAAGAAAACACTCTGTAATGATATGGAGCCATCTAGCTCCAAAACAAGAAGAACTTCTAAAACAACATCGTACTATTTTCAATTTTTGGGGAGGTAAATTACTATGAATCCGATTCTAAGGATGATGAGGTGAACAATCGGAATAATACTCACAGAATTATGTTAAAATTACATCGTCACTCGTAGGTTGCACGAGGATAACTTTGAAAACTTCACATGTCTCGCAAATGAAGGTGCAACTGTGGTAGATTATTATATAGCCCGCAGTGCATTTGCTTCTTACCCAGCAAATTTTGCAGTTGGAGATAACTGTGAATCAGTATATTTTTCACTAACATGTGAACTGACCTTCAGACATTGTCATGATTCATCTTTTAATGATGATAATTAGGATGATGAGGGTTAACAAAGTTTGAAAATAATTATATGGGTTGAAAATAAAAATGATGTATTCATTTATACCTCTCATACATTTTTCAGCAGTAAAAAGATGCAATTTTGGATTTATTGCTGTCAGTGACGATGTAGCCATCAACAAGAGTGAAAATATATATCACTTATTAGCTCAAACCATGAAATGCCATACCCCGAATGTCTTGCCCTCAAACCATGAAATGCCATACCCCGAATGTCTTGCCCTCATCTTCCCAAAACCTCAGGTAGGGTGACCCCCAGGTAGGGTGACCAATGTAGGGAACTGAGACGAGTTAAATTGTACGCTCTTTATAAATTTAGAACATATAGCTCAAAAGAAAATTTGAATTCTTATCTTACTTTAACGCGTAAATTTTAAACAATGTGTAAAATGAAGGGGTACAATAGAAGAAAACTAACAAGTAAGTTAAGCACAGCATGGACCAACCCAACGATGTTTTGGAGTACTATCAAATATGCTAGACAAATCAAATCATATAAAAGCGGCACATCATGTCAAAGTACAATGCTATCAAAATCGATGCACACTCTCTTCCCTCTGGTGATGATGTTGATGATATCCCTGAGAAGCACACTGATGATGAAGAATTTATGAGAAGTATTTGAATATAAGGTCAAGAAAAGATTGGGTGATAGACTATATGTTGACTGAGATGTTAAGCACCAAATTTCAGAAGTTACTCTAATATTAACTCATTTGTTTAAGACTGTATTTCAATATAGGAATTACCCACGAGCATGGGGAGAAAGTATTATTTGTACAATACACACGAAAGGAGCTGTAAATACAAGCGTTTCAGTCATTGTTGCTTAACAATGTATTCAACGGCATCTTAATAACAGTTTGATAGCAAGTAGAGGGAATACGAGACTGTCAGCGCAGTTGTAAATGTTTAAAAGAAATTCAAAGATAGGGTGTTTAGAAACGAGGTTTCTATTACACTGGGGGTTCGAATTTAATTTGCAGTACCATAAGAGACTGTGAGCGCACTTTTGCTTGGAGGGTGTCTGATTTATTTTGTTGTACCAGATATTTATATTGACAGAGCTGGACCAGACCCGTACGACTAATATAAGTTCGATCTTTTTTTTGGCGTGGGCTGTCGACCACAAAGAACAAATACAATGAAAATAGATCCACTGATAAATACAAAATCCAGCTCTCCTTCTGCTTGCATACTCTAGTGTAGTTTGTACTATTGTGCTATTTAAATCTTACTACTACGATAAATGAAGATGACAAAACACTACAATAATTGCGGTACAGAAAGAAAAAAGAAATACTGTAACACGCAAGGGGTCTCAATACCACAAACGAATCAAACAACACATGCGTGAGCTTGGCTTGAGGTCCATTGTTTCCCCTATTTCCAAGGACCTCAAGACAACAATCGTTGTCAACTGAAGGGTTCTTAAAGCAAAAGTACATACAAAATATAAACAGAAAAATGCAGAATACATTCAAAACAGGATATAAAGAATTGTAGCATAAATTAGAGAGAAATATCATCCCGATGTCAACAAGCAACAGACAAACAAAATAGCCGGACACAGAGAGCAAATATGTCATAGTCTGCGATCTGAATGGTTTTAAGCGATTGATCACTAGACCATACTATTTTTAGAGATCAAGTTTTGTGCGGTTTCTCTTTATCTGCATTAGAAAGAATAGACTGGTTTACACTGCACTTAGCATGATAACCAGTCTGCATTCTTTGCCTGTTACATCCACCACATTTTCCAAGTTGGCCCATACATGTCTACGACAGGATCAAATTTGAAGGATTTGCATCACTATTTCATATTCAAATTGATGAGTAGAGCAAATATAAGTTCTTTTTGGTTTTTGTTTATTTGTCAACAAAGTAAAGATCGAATTATTTGATAATTGTATATAAATAAAGCTTTAAATATGTTGACCTATAGTATATTGTGAAAGACAGACTGTTTGTGTAAGCCTGTAATAGATCAGTGTGTGCATGAATAAATTGAATTGTACTCTCTTTCATTTGCAATTTTTAACTATTTAGCTGAGAAAGATGGTATTTATACAGGCTACTCAATCGCGATATATAGGGATGTTCAGACATTGATGGTGCGACTTAACACAAAATAAATACCATCCAGAAGGTTATTATATACATACATTCACAGCTAAGTTTAACCACCAGATGAGGCGAGAGAAAAATCAATATTTTCCGATTTTAACATTATAGCATGTAGAACTGTTCGGACAATAACTAGAGTTAAGGGTGATTTCAAATAAGTACACTTCATAGGCAGAAACATATCTGCAAAACATCCTTTAATTTTTCAAAAGACCAGAAAAATTATCAGAACACAAAATGCTATGTTACAGTGTAGACAACTCGATATATACAATGCATAAAGAAGGTTCAGTTGTAAAGTTTTAAATGTTACACAATCAATCTAAAGGTTTTGTATGTTATTTACTGTGAATTTGAAAGTATCATCGTGCTGTATATGAAGCGTCCGTGTTGCGCACTAGAAAATTTTAAATAGCGCTATGCATCAAGCAGATATATCCTGGACATTGTCAAACAGAACAAGGAGGATTCTACTGATAAAATACATCTTATGGTCAAATGATGCACATACAAGTTGAAAGGAAAGCACCCAGTGATCTTTTTACAAAACCAGAATTCTCGAAACTTGTCTAAGCTCTTATTAGGCATCACAGTGCTAGTCTGCTCCCAAAATGATACAAATTTGAAGGACATGCAAGAAATGTGCACACACTTTATATCATAGAAAATCAAACGTTTTCACATTAAAATTAAAATTTAATGACAAGAGTATTTGATAGGAGATTATTGCTAAAACAAGAAAAAACAGTTTTCAGTTATGTAGCTGGCAATACTGAGGTGCTCATTTTCATATTTCGATTGTGTTTGAATTTTTTAAAATCCTAATACAATTTCTGTGTAAACCTTACATTTATACTTGGAATTCAGGCAAAATGATGTTTATATAACTGAGTGCTAATTTCCGCTTGCCTAGCAAGTAAGTTCCCGTGCATGACAATTCTTTGCATCTGCCTTCGACTTTGTTCTTTCATCTTTTTTGGGACGAGCTTATGGCCAATTGGTGAAAGGACGCTGATGCATGAAAGCCAGCCAGTAAGTGCCGTTACTCCCAGCACGAACTCATTTTCTGGTTTAAACGATTTATAAATAATTTTCTATAATTGTTTGGGTGGGATAGGATGAACGGCACATTATAGTCTGTCACGTGTTTAATATCTATGTAGGTACTTGTAGGGCATGGTTGACTCTTAAAATTTTGGACCAACGGGTTTCAATGACATGGACCTTTGGTCAATGTATGCGGTCTTGAACTAAACTTTCTTTGCAGAAACCATTATTTTCTTATTAATCTTCCCATGATCTTGACCCTTGAGTTTTAGTTCCCGAAATCGATAGCTTCCTTTATTACAATAAATGCAAGTCATCCACAAAGTTTGATCAAGGAACTTACTCTCTGCAAAACCCATTTTTTCTTGAATCTCAATGATCATGACCTTTGAGCCTTTGACCCCAAGATAATTAGTCCTATTTCATACCTTAGGTGGAAGCTCTCCACAAAATTTGGACAAGGTACGTAGTCACGAACTAAAGTTATTATGCAAACACAGTCTTTTTTCTTTTGGTCACGGTGAACCTTGACCTTCGAACTTTTGATTCCCAAATCATCAAGCTTGTTTCTTCCCCACAGTGTAAGTCATCCACAACCATTGGTGAAGGTACATGGTCGAAAACTGAAATTTGTGTGCAGGAATAATTTGTCATTTTTCAGTGACATTGGTCTTTACTTTTGACCTTTTTACCCCCAAATAAAGAGCTTTCTTTCTTACTGCAAGTGCAAGCCATCCGCAAAGTTTATTCCAGGCCTGCGTTGTCGAACTAAAGTTATTGTGCGTAAACCATTATTATTCTCTCAATAACAGTGAGTTTGATCTGTGATCTGACGACACATTCGATACGCTAACTCCTTACACCAAGTGCAAGCCTTCCACAAAACATAGTCCGGATTTGTGATGTAGAATTAATGTTATTGTGTAGAAAATATTTTGTCTTCTTTCAGTCACAGTGACTTTGACCTGTGACCCCAAAATCGATAGGTGTCTCCTTACTCCAAGTACATGCTGTCTACAAAGTTTCGTAACAGTCAGTGGCGGATTTCCCATTAGGCAGTCAAGGCAGCTGCACAGGGCGGCAAAATTGGGAAGGGGGGGGGGGGCAGATTTTAAAGTATGAAAATCTGCCTTTGTTAAAAAAAAATATTTTTGTACAAAATAAACTGTAGTTAAATTTGACCATTATTTAAAGGCGTAAATGTCTTTAAATACTCTAGTTTTAAGGCTTTGTTTTGAGCTGGTGGGGTGGGGATGGTGGGGGTGGGGGATCAATTCTGACAGTTCCTGGGAGCAGCAAAATCATAAATCCGTCACTGGTAACCGTACATAGCGGAGAACTCGAGTTATAGTGTGGAAACGAAAAATGGCGTATGAAAACAAGGATAATAAATAAATCAAAGCAATCCTATTTGAAAAAGGAGCAGGCCTACGTATCAGTAAAATATTTTAAGTACATTTTTCCCATTTAAAAAGGGTTTGCACTTTGCAATCTTGCTATGCGCCATGAATTGTCCCGCTATGTGGTATAATCTCAGGTACTAGTACTTTACGATGCACATAGCAGTCGAAATTTACAAAAATTCAGGTAATTTCAAGAATTTAGATAAGCTTGATTTATTTGTTTGTTGTGTATACTATGGATACAGACATACATAAATTTCCAAAAGGGTACATTTGAACTGTGGTTGGAAGTGGAAAATGAACATACCTCGCTCGCTCTGTCGTGAATAATCAGTCATTATAATATCTTTATTCAAAGTTGTTGAACAAATACCTATGCATCACATACGGAAATGCATGGTTTTACCTTTTTCTCGTAAAGTTGAACTTGATACCTTGGCTACTGCACAAAAGACGAACAAGTTTATATATACTGTAAAATATCCGCGATTGCTACACGTACGCTGCGAGTGGAAGTTTAGTGTCTAATCCGAGCAATTTATTTTTAACATCTTTAAAGTTCGAAAGTCGAAGTTTTCGTCCTAACCCTGCTACCCCTATGAGAGATAATGGAACCGCTAAAACATGTACGTACTATATATATAAATATATATATATATATATATATATATATATATATATATATATATATATATATATATATAAATATTATACATGCTGTATCATTCATATGCACGAGATATATACATTTTGTATTAAAATGAAACATTACACGTGTGGTATATCAAAGAAACAGCGAACATGCCATAAATATAGTTATTGATACCCCATACTAATACATACACTTACATTTCCAATGAGTTAAGATTTTCTGGAAAAAGTTATGCATTGGGGGTGGGGGTTAACTCTTCACTCCATGCCGAGTGTGTCCGCTAAAAAATGTGGTTGTGAAGTTTTTTTCAATCTTGTTAGAAGTTGGTAATTTGCTTTTTTATGAACTTCTTTTTGATTCATATTAAGTAAATGTACCAAACACGCATGAGATTCAAACTTCCAGCGTCCCGAAGAGTGAAAGCGTGGTCATTAGATCACCATACATTGCTTTAAACAGTGTGGGAAGTAGGCTTAGCGAAATGACAAACAAACATGATGTAATTCTAAGATTTAAAGTTATTGACAGTTGATCCAGGTCCATTATACTTTACTTATTTGTACTACTGACCATAACATTCGTTTTAATCCTCTCTCTCTCTGTATGTTGGTCGGTTTGTCTGTTAGTTTTACCACAACAGATCGATCGATCGATCGAGAGATATCTGGATCCATTGAAGTAAAACTGACAGGCTGACTGACCAGCGAACAAACACACACACACCAGAGAGAGAGAGAGAGAGAGAGAGAGAGAGAGAGAGAGAGAGAGAGAGAGAGAGAGAGAGATATAACATGGGAAGCAGAGGGGATTTCGATTTGATTGTATAATGTACTTCCTTGATTTTAAAAATGTAGATTAAACGTGAATCTATCTATCTATCTATCTTCTCCTTATTTGCCTTTTTTATTAATGATCAATAATTGAAAATTCATCACTGTTCTAGTGAGTATTGAAGCAATAGTCTACTGTTAAAACCATAATTATATGCGTATTCAGACGCCATGGCGATTCACAATTTGATCCACCCACATTATTGGTATATTAACTTCTTTATACTCATACTTCAAAAGCCATGTTAATTTGACGAAATTACAACTTCACTAGGAGATGCAAGGGACACTCCATAATCTTGTTTGTTCGAGACGGTCTGTGCCCTCCTAGTCTTCCACAAAGTCGCTGCCTAACTCTATTGAGGGTATTCGCCTTTTCTCTGTCACCGAATCTTCAGGTTTAGTTAAAGATTTTATAATTATATCTGAAGTTTTGTCAAACTTGCCACGTGAAATATTTTCTACAACTTCAAGAACTGCCTTCATCTCTCTGTTAAGACTCGGTCTCCTTTTTGGATAACGAAGATTTAATCGATCCAAACCTTCTTTAATTTCATCTAGACATTCGTTGCTCTCATTCATGTCATTGCTTTTGACCTCCAAATATACTCCTCTCCTTTTGATTTGTTCGATATCCAGAAGACTTTTTTTACGCATCTGCTTCTCCTCTGTGTAGATATTTTCCATGGTCTCTACACTTCTTCTTTGAATATGATCCAGATGTGCATTTATGCATTCTCGAAGGTGTTCAATTTCTTGCTTACCTGTTATCTTCCACTCTTCAAGTTCTTGTAAACTGTCGATCCTTGTATCCAAGAGATCTTTTGTCTTGGTCAAGATATTCCCCACCGTTGAATTTCTTTGCTGATTTTGTGTCAGATGTTCATTTTCAAAGCAGGTTTTGTGACTTTCTCTGGTGCATGTGGAGCATACCATGTAGTTGTGTACGAAACAGTGAATGTTTAATTCATTATTTGGATGATGCTTGCATTTAGGCCTGTGGATTTGCTCCATTTTGTCTGCAATTATAACAAGGTATAGTTTATACATGGTAGCACTTGGACGTATCAGAGGGCTGCAGTTAACAGATCGAACTAACACTTAAACTACTGATCCCAGTTTCACTAAACATCTCAAAATGTCTTCCTCAGACAGAGATTTGTAAATATCTGATGACAGTAAATTATTGTACAGAGCATTCAGCAGGCATCAGGGATTAAAACAGTCATAATACATTCAATTTTTCTTATACACGCATTATTTTATCTCCAAGGGAATTTGTAGAGGATTTCCTCAAACTTCAGGAATTCCTTAACTATTTGTTCAAGAATTTTTTTTCCACGTGTTCAATATTAAAACTAATAAGTGATTTTAAATTTTTTTCCACTATTTCTACCTCTGACAAAATATTAATATTGTCTGAAGTATCAAAATCATAATAATGCAAACTCTCAGTCTGCTTTTAACTACGTGAATGACCAATCAGTGCACAGAGACGGTTTTATTCTTGCCTGTGACTAATAAATCGTGAACGGGCTTTCCAGCATACTTTATGTACGCAATCAGTTAGGAGACCGGTATCTAGTCCATCACACGCGGCTGCTATGGTCAGTGAGGCAATGCTGGAAAAAAGTGGATAGTTAATGCTGATTCTTTATTAAAACAACATGCTCACTAAAGTTTGTTTCTGACCGCGCCAAAGACACTGAACAGTGTGCGCTTTGTGAATCAGATTCAATGCGCTATGCTCACCCTATGTTTGCACTCTCTTTTTTTTACTTTGCTCGGGGCTAGAATGGGCCGTCTAAGAGGTCTCATAATTTCACTTAACTGTTATTACCACAAAGAGGCATAGAGCGATACGTGAACGCAGATGCGAACAGTTATTAATAGGTTACCTATATAGATAGTTTCTCATTCTACGAAATGAGAAGATCTACAATCAGATGCTGCAGTCGGAAATAAGATTTCACTTCCATTCCATCCACTTGACCCTAATATTCTAGACGAATCAAATAAATTCGTCCTCGTCAGTTCTGAATAGGTTCCATTTTAAAGCGTCTCCTTAACTAGGTCAAAAACCAAACATTACCAAGTCGATAAAGAATCAGTAGTTTAAGAGAACACAGTGGAAGAATAATATCTGTAAGCATTACCTGTACGATATGGTTACTTATTTCATAATGAAATATTGAAAAATACCAGTGGGAAAAAATGATATCGGCACAGTGGCGACACGACTTTTATCTCCACAATGGCTATATCACATCTCTCTCTCTCTCTCTCTCTCTCTCTCTCTCTCTCTCTCTCTCTCTCTCTCTCTCTCTCTCTCTCTCTGGATAAATAGATCTTAAACTGTGTCAAGAATATACGTTCTAACATACATTTAAGTAATCAATGCGGAAGCGCCATCAAGAAATGGTTAAAAATGAGCTCCAAAGAACAAAAAGTAGGCTTCAAGTATTAACTTTCTTATGATTAGTTTTCCACATGAATCATGAAAATTGTCAGTCACAGAACTTACATGACATGTTGGTATTCTATATTCTGTGTCACCCATACAGCATCCTACACCTGTTACACTCTAGGACAAACGGTATACATTTTTTAGGAAAACTTCTTGATTAAATATAGTAATCAAATTGTTTAAGTAGTGATTTTAACTCTTATCAAAATCATAATTTTGATTGAAAAAAATGGAGAAGTTGGGCATTGATGTGTGTTGATTGCAAACCGAAATCAAGTGATCATCGAAATTTGGGGGCAGCTTTTGTTACGGTTGGTTGGTTGGTTGGTATGGGTTTAACGCCATTTTTCAGCACATGATAGGCTATACATCGCGGCCGGTATATTTGGTGGAGGAAGAACCTGAGAAAACCCCGCGAAGAACCACCGACCCACGGGAAGCTACTGGCAAGCTTTCTCAGATATCCACGTTGGCATAGCCCGAGAGTCGAACCCAGGCGGACAGAGGTGAGATGTCAGTGATCTGTAAAGGCGAGCGCCTTAGACCACTCGGCCACCCGGGGCCCCACTTTTGTTACGGAACAAGACTGAATGCAGAAATGAACAAAATAAAGAACCAAACTCATTACAAATAAACTCACAATCATTAAAATAATCTTTTGTTTAAAGATGTTAAGCTCTCTTTTCTGCCGGATACGACGGCTCTGTGATGTTTCTGCAGTATTTACTGCAGCCCCAGCAATGTTCACTGTATCAATAAATGCAATAACGAAAATACAACTTTCTTCATTTTGCATGAAAATATTCATTAATTTGACAAAATACACAATCTAAAGCATCATATGGACAAGCTAAATTTGTATTAAAAAAAACTCTACGGTTTATGCCTTAAAAATATATACTGAATAGAAAATCTAGGCTTTTTTTTTTTAGTAGATATAAGAAAATAGTTCAAGTGGAAACATTTTGTATTGTCACTCGTATTGTATTGTCAATTGCTTCGCCACTCGTGACAATACATATTTCCACTTCATAAATGAACTATTTGCTTATATCTGCTAAAAAATAAAAAATGGATTTTTTTTTAGATATTCTCTATGTAACCCCGTTATAGACTTTCTGCATAGTTTTAGCCAAGCATTTTCAATAGAATTTAAAACATATGGGGTCATAGACAAGGTCGATTCAGTACAGTATATTTATTTACCGACGTTCGTTCGTTGGATTAACGACGTGTCTGAGCGTAGAACGTACAATATGAGCCTCTGAAGTTGAGACCCTTTACATCTAACCTTCCGGTAGATTCAGACCCAGTTTCCAATGAGTAACGAGCATGTGAGTCATGTAAAAATTTCCCCGAAACGCTGCAGAAGTTCAATTTGATGAAAGAATAAGAAATATAAATCCTTGTTCCTTCCAATTTATGAACCTCTTTTATAAACGGATGATATATCTTAGTACTGAAATAACTTTTGCTTTAGTTGATGGGTGTGGATGCCATCAGGGAACTGTACCTTACATAGGAGAAGGACTAGTCATCATTGTCTATTTATGTGCCCCAAGGTTTCTAGCCTGAGACGACGAATCGCTACAACAACCTCGTGCACTTGTGTAGCAACTGAAATGAAACTACATGTCAAATGCTGGATATAGTGATGTAATCACAATGATAAACAGATTTTGGAATAGCTACATAGGGACAAAGTGCGACATGTTATCCTTTTTCTCGTTGCAAAGCATAAGTGCGTTTGCGCCATGTGGGGTCATAGCAGTTGGCATTGCAGATAAGGTGATCTAAAACTTGTTTATATTTTATTTTTGAGCTTATTCTGCACACCAGAACATGCTGTTTTTGTTTGGCTACTCATCGTTGTAACCTGCTTTTTATTATTTTTATTTTTACAAACAGCCACCCGTACAATATATAGTACTGCATTATAATGTAGTACTAGTAGCAAACAGGTTATTTAGACAGGTCAATAGTGATTTCAATGTAAGCAGTTTTTGCATCTCTTGGTTACTAACGGTTGACGCAAATTACGTTCCAGTATGACTCACCTCAGATTTTTCTTTATGTTTTGATATATATATATATATATATAATGTAGTGTAATATATATATATATATATATATATATATATATATATATATATATATATATATATATATATATATATATATACATACATACATACATGTGTGTCTGTTATTGGAAGGGTTGCTCTGTCATAATCATTGTAATTTCAAACTGGTTCCAGCTGTAAGCTTCAAAATAGGTTTGTCCGGTACATTGAGAACATACAGATGCGACTCATAGTGAACTCCTTCACTGATTACAGACCCACTCTTGGCAGATTGTGACGTGTGTAAAACCTAGTGGATTGGTTTGAACCAGGGAGACAACTATCTATCATGGAACTCAACTAGCTTGTGCCCACACTACCTAGTGTGCATTAGGAGGAAAGGAGTGAAATGGAAAAAGGGTTTGCTCATGCCACCACAGGGACCCACTCAGTCTCTGGTAGGGGAGTTTGTATGTAAGTCTTAAGAAAGAGTAACCGAGTAGGTTGGTGTTTTGGGCTGGCATGTGTAATTGCAGAACTTAATATTAGATCCAGTCCGAACCAAGGTGCCTAGGCAGACTGGTCACCGTATGGTACCAAAGGGACACTTGCATGCCAGATTACCTTAGTGTAGGCTGAATCTACGCTGTTAACCTATTGGGTTTCCTTGGACCGTGGTCAGATTATCAAACTATTTGGGTTGCTATTTCAGAACTAATACTAGTAGTAGGCTAGGTCTGCTGTTTTATATATATATATATATATATATATATATATATATATATATATATATATATATATAAATATATATACGAGAATGGTAATATTGGAATCAAGTGTGAATACTTACTAAGAAAGGCTATCAAGATTTCAGTCAATCAGAGATTTAACTGAGTTAGGATGGTGAAGGCTACAAAACCAAGGAATTTGTCATGCACACGGCATGAAGTATGACACGATCAAGAGTAATATTAGAGCAGAGAGTATGTTAGGCCTAAAACTCTATGGATATGACACAGTCTCAGCGGTCAACATTTGAGTTGGCTTCAGTGGCGTACTAAGGTTAAATGGCGCCCGGGGCGACGATGATGGCCTAAAGGGCCAGAATACGAGGCCCGAATTTTTATCAGCTGTTTTGGCGCCCCAAGACCTCTGGCGTTGCCCCGTCCGCCCCCCCCCCCCCCCCCCCCCCCCCCCCCGTTAGTACGCTACTGCTTGGCTTACAAATACATTTCACAGCTATAATGGTGGACAGATACATTTCACTTTCAGTATTTAAATAAATACTATTTTGCGATGCTAATTTTTAGCGATTTATAAAAAAAAATAACTCACTTTGACAAGACTTTTTACACTCACCTTTGCTGTACCTATGCACAACATTTCAATGCCCGAAGTCGAATGTTCTGCACACCTTGTTTCAGGGACCCATGTTTTGCCAAGCATAAAAGAGTTTGTTTAAAAAGTCACTTATTAGTCTCCCTTAAACAAATTTAAAAAAAAACAGACTTGATGCATTTTCTGGATAAAAAAGTCATAAAACGTATATGTCAACAACGTTTGTATATATCAAACTTGCCACCATCAATCTGTAATAAACATATATGTATATTTAAATATTTGCTGAGGGCTAATCGGTTGAATGTAAATAAATATCTACGTTATACTTATACATAAAAATAAAAAATGTTATTCGCAGTTCAATTAGAACTACCGAAACTTTAGCATCATTTGATGATTGTTTGCTATGCACATTTGCACAAATGCATGAATATCCCAGGGCTCTAACTAAGATTGCTAATTTGTTTGTCCCAAGTTCGTAGCTAATACTTTTTTGTGACATGCAGCATAATAAAAGCCTTTAGTGGAGGAAAATAGCGCTATGTTTGGATCACTGCATTAGGGGTTTACAAATGCATGAGTTTACAGCAATTTTTTTTCAGAATGACGTCAATTGGTACATTTTATCCATAGCCAAAAAAGGCCTTTTGTTTTCTAGTTTATTCTTAATCACTTTGTAAAATTAAAATTCCAAATCAAAAGGTTGAACTATGGTTTCATGACACTCCCAACTTTCCGTCTACTCGTTTGTTTTCAGAGTCACAGTAGCTCATTTGGTAGAACATCGGACTCGTAAGCAAAGGGTCGCGGGTTCGATACCCGACCAGGCGCAGCTCGGGCCGGCTGTTTCTGTGTGTTCTTGCGAAAGGCACTTAGCTCCCATTTTCTCGGCATGATGTCGCCAATAATGTGCTAAAAGTGCCGTTAAAACCAACAGAACAAAACAAACACTCCCGTGAAATCTCGCGTTATCACTGTATAATAGGTACGCGTAATAGTGGCGCTCTCCAGTTTCGTATTTTGCTTAGATTTTTAAAGAAAAAGAATTACCCAGGTTTTCCTGACTGGCTGTCCTTGCTATTTAAAAATACCTTGTATATCTTAGGTATTGTTAAAAGAACTTTGAATTCCCTTTATTTTGGTGTATGATTGATGGGTGAAATTTGGGTTATAGAGTATACAGCTTGGTCTTACTTAAGATGTGCACCTCTCAAAAAACTGCTAGCTCCGCTTGGTCATTTTCACTTCCTGGACTTCAAAGGTAAATTTTAAAAAAAAGAGCCCATAACTTTTTTTACTTTTTAGATATTTTGTAATTCATTCATAGTACTTTCAGAGGCTGGTATTGTCTGCTCTGGCAAAATTCGTTTCCCTATTTTAATAACTGCTGAAAATAGTGTACTTTTGACTAGTTCAGGCTGATTTTTCGAGTACTTTGGAGCGGCCATTTTGTCTGCTGTGTGCTTAGATCATGTCCAGTTTCCGCAAGTACAATATGTAAAGAAATTTCAGCCACAGTACATGAAAGTAACATAGAGGTATGCCAACATTCTCTCCATTGTGCATGTTGCAAATGCAAAATACTTCATTTTACACCTGTCACTCTCTCAGAAGCATGTATTATCTGTAGAGCGCCCCCAATCTCATTGTGTCATGGTGATATTGATCGGGGTTTTCCAATCGTTCATATGTATGTATATTATATGTCGCGAAAAGTGATGTGAAGTATATGTTTAAGTATCTACAGTACTTAATATAGAGTCGCGATTCCCCGAACTCGTAGAGGGACATAAGAATGGTTTGGATAATTGATTTTACATATGTAGATATTGAAAATGTTTTGAGAGCATCGTGTTGTTTATTAGGAACCAAATATTTAAATAATCCAGGTTTGGATAATCTATCTTAATGTGTATCAACCTATTGTGATTTCATTATTTTCGTGGAAATAAATTTTCATTTCTTTTAATTGACACTTTAGTCGGTTTTTAAATGTATTGATTAGGGCGGGCATTTCCATGCAGCAACCTGGAAATCCGCGAAAATTGATACTCTACGGCCAATAGTTAATTGACATCTATTTATCTATCTATCTCGTGCGATACTTGATTCTTCTCCCCCCCCCCCACCACCACCACCACCACCACACACACAAGAATTCCTACTTATAAAATCCATAAACTTTTACAGTAAATGACGATTTTCAAACGTTCCTCAACACATATACTTCGATTACAATTTGACTTTATTCATTCGCAGCTTGCAAAAACTGGAAATATTTTTTAAAAACAACTTCGAGCGTTGCTCACATTTCTGACTAGCTGTTCAAAAGCAATACAAATTGTACACATGAAATATTGATTGAAAAATGAAACTGCCTCAGAACCCCAATACAGAGATCTGTAATGCACATAGCAATGCCAAATTTTGAAACTCCTGCATCTGTAGTAAATACAGGCATTTCACAGAATGCGTTAAATGGAAGCTTGCTAATCCCGTTTATACTGCTGTTTTCTCACCGATCACATAAAGGATGTTCTCTTTCTGCTAGAACCTTATAGTTCCATCATCAAAATCACCCTCCCTATTTTGACCTAAACCACGCAAAAAAGTAAAACAAAATCCCTTACCTCACACTTTTTCTCTTACCTTGTCGACGTCCTTGTCTTTAGTATTTGCACAATTTATTGATTTTCTTCTGGCCACGTCGAGGCTACACCTTTTTCTTCGTAATGTAATGAATGGAATTCTAAGAAAGTCAATTAATTAATCAATATTTTCTTTCGATATTCATTTCCGCTGTATAACTTTAAAGCCGTTTGAGACTTTAGAAATAAAATTTAGTATAATTATACATCATCATTAGGTGTGTCGCTTATCAAATTGAGTGTCTTATCTTTAAGGTGAAGGTCACGGTTCAATATTTTATGTTGCATCACAATTTTCCATTTGCTCCATAGCTTTAAGTCTGTTTAAGATTAAGGGATGGAACTTGGTATATTTAAACATCATCACTAGAAAGTGTGCCGCATACTACACTGGGGTAACGCCTAAACTCAAAAGAGCAAAACTTGAAGTCTTATAATGTATCGTTCACTTTACTATAAATAAATCATACATCAAGACCAAACCCGTAAAGCAGCAGTGTCTGTAATTTTGTGTATTTTTTAATAGTGCAGGTCATTAAATTAATTTAAAGTACCAACTTATCAGCCAAAATAATGCACAGAAATACGAGGTTTATCCAGATTCAATCAATAAACTGCAAAATAAACGAGTGAAATTATTCTACAGGACTCAAGGTACTAACGATATGGAAGAATGGGAACCAGTCTAGAAATTGGTGAAGATAAAATAGAGTATATATGGGTTTGGCTGGCCAGGATGGGTTGATAATACAAGTAAAATTTTTAGTAGAAAGAATCTTTTGAGAGCTTACCCTAGTTGTAACTGAAAAATAAGAGACAATGTTTTATTGATGGAATTTTAGTCCTGTTACTGACTTGACTTTGGAAAATCATTACTGAAATTATCACCTGTTTCTTTGGTATGGAATTGAAGCACACATGTTTCAAGCACATGTAAAATAAAACAAAAATGCCGTGGGACATATGGCTTTCTCCACGTACAAGCTTGCATCAAGAGTGGCTCTATACTGATAAATATAGGTTTGATCGTGATCATCCAGAAATTTAAAGTTATTGAAGTTTTAATATCAGGGTGTTTCCGTAGGTGTACTATGGGGGCTGAATTAGTGCCGTGAGTCCTACAGATAGAGCGACCAGTTATCAACGTTTGGAACGCCATATTGAGCTAGAAAAAGTGAAATTGTTTGAGTTAAAGAAGACAAAATACTATGGATACATGCGATAAAAACATGTTACCCTTTAAAACAGAGAAACAATCAATGAAGTAAAAAATTTCTAACAATATTTCCAAAACTGACAATCGTGACTATTTTTTATATATATATATATATATATATATATATATATATATATATATATATATATATATATATATATATATATCATGAATTGACGCTAGCTAAAATTATCCTTTCTTCTTGTGCTATGGTGTCAGAGAACATTGATCCTTCAGTCACGTGTCCAGTCTCCAGCCCACTAGCTGGTCCTATCTTTATTTTGAGAGATAACGACCTCATCACACCTCTCCATAAATGTCCTTATGCATTGCGCAATAAGTGTTGTTATTTTCTTTGGTTTTGAGATAATTTTAGGAGGGGGTGTCACTCGCGCTCTCTATTGTTTGTTTGTTTTTTTGTTTGTTTCGAGGGGGTTGTTTTTATGGGTTGTTTTTCGAGGGAAAAGGGGCAGGGGTTGTTAAGCCGCGGCTTATTTAATTGATGCTCCCAGTACATAAAATAAAATTTTCGAGAGTAGGGAATCACTCACTTAGTTTGGATTCCAGATATGGAGACTATTAACCGTACCCCCATCCCAACTAGTGAAAATTGATTCTCAGGTCTAGGGAGGATAAACATATATTTTAGTCCGATAAATCCTCCCCCCGCAAAAAAAACAAACAAAAAAAAAACAAAAAAAACTGATACTGATGGACTATTTGTGGGTCTGATATCGCCTATTAATAAATTCGAGGAATCGTTTGCAGACAGAACTGTCCGCAATATATCCGTGTACACTTTAGACACTTACCGGTATTTCTCGCGTCTTTTGAGCTGCCGTCGGTGGAATGGTCCTTTTGGCGATATGTACTGACTATTTCTGGATCAAATCCTATGTTTGACAACTTGCAAATCCACATGGAATAACACAACCCTAAGTCCTGTGGCTATTCTGAATTTCGTGGCTACATACTGCTGTTACAGGTAAGTGTCTAAACTGTACGTGGGTGTGTTCCGGACAGATTTTTATGCAGCAAGATTGTACATTTTAATGAACAGGTGACATCAGACGCACAAATAATCTATCATTATCAACACAGATTTGGGGGGGGGGGGCGATTTATCGGACTACATACATACATACATACTTCGAATTCGAAGATGACCATGACATCACTAACTGGTTTGGTTTCTGTGAGTACGTGATTGACTGATCAGGCCAATTTGTGCTCTGAACTGTCTGTGGCGCACTTGACATGAGATGGCGTTTGGGGTTGCTTGATCAATAGAGGACATGCTGCAGTTCTGAGATTTACGCTGCACGTGCTTCTGCACTGCTTCTGCAATTCTCCGTTCAAAGTCTGTAGTTCTGGTATGGACGAGACTCCACCAGGTGGAGCGATCATGTGCGAGATCTTCCCAAGACTCGGGGTCAATGTTGAAGTGTTTCAAGGATGACTTGAGGGAATCTTTGAAGCGTTTCTTCTGACTACCCTGAGATCGCTTTCCCTCCTTCAGCTCGCTGTAGAAGATCTTCTTTGGTAGACGCTATTCTGACATCCTGACCTGGTGATATAGCCTGTCCATCTCAACTGGGATTTCATCAGCAGAGCGTGGATGCTTGGAATGCCTGCCCGTGTGAGAACCTCACTGTCTGGGACCCTGTCCTGCCTTCTTATCCTCATTGGTTTCCTCAAGCAGCCCATTTGAAAATGCCTTTGTAGATCTTGCGTTTTGTTTGTTGACTGATGCATCTGCGTTCCCACACATTTGCACGCAGTCTGCCAAAGGCTACACTTGCTTTAGTAATTTTGGCTTTGGTTTCATCATCGATGTGGACTGCACGTGACAGTGTGCTACCGAGATAGGTGAACTTGTCCACCACCACGAGGGTTTGGCCATTTAATATGATGGTAGGCTCTACGTAAGGCTTTCCTGGTGCAGGTTGGTGCATCACCTCTGACTTCTTGATACTGATTGTGAGACCACAATTGTCACAAGGTGAAGAGAAATGGTCCATACTCTGTTGCATGTCAGACTCGGATCTGGCATTCAGGAAACAGTCGTCAGCAAATAGGAGATCACGAAAAGGCACTTCCTGTAACTTCGTCTTCGCCTGTAGTCTCTTCAGATTGAACAGCTTGCCGTCAGTCCGGTATCTGATGTCTATCCCAGTGTCATAATCACGGAAGGCATCAGTACGCATGGCAGCAAACATCATACTGAAGAGGGTTGTGGCCAATACACAGCCTTGCTTGACTGGGAATGGTTCAGATAGCTCGCCGTATTCCACGACACAAGCGAGCATACCATCATGGAATTGCCGAACTATCACGATGATTTTCTCTGGGCAACCAAATTTTGCTATGATCTTCCAAAGGCCTTCGTGGCTGACTGTGTCAAAGGTTTTGTCAGGTCGATGAATGTCGTGTACAGGTTGGTGTCTGTTTCTGGCATTTCTCCTGGAGCTGACAAGCTGCAAACACCATGTCTGTGGTCCCTCTTCCTTTTCCTGAAACCATACTGACTCTCTGGCAGGAGCAGTGGATCGATCTGATGTACAAGACGTTTCAGCATATTTCTGCCAAGGATTTTACCCGCTATTGACAGCAAGGAGATGCCCCGATGGTTGTCGCAAGATTGTATGTTGCCTTTCCACTTGTACAAGTGGACTATGGATGCATCCTTGTACTCCTGTGGTATAGTTCCCTGAATCCACATTGACTGGAAGAGTTAGTCAGTTTCTGTGCCATGTGCGAGCCTCCAGCTTCGTAGACTTCTGCTGGTATAGCATCTGCTCCAGGTGCTTTGCCGTTCGACAGCAGGTCAATTGCTTTCACAGTTTCAGTCAGCGTTGGAGGATCAGCTAGTGATACGTTGATGATCACTTGGGGCAGTCTATCAATTACCTCCTCGGTGATAGATGACTGTTGGTATAGGATGTTGTTGAAGTGTTCTGCCCATCTTTGAAGTACCTTTTCTTTGTCAGTAAGCAGTGTGGCGCTGTCAGCACTAAGTATTAGAGCTGTTCCTGATTACTATGGTCAGTAGATTGTCTTCAAAGCATCATAGAAGTTCTTCATGTCATTCTTGTCTGCATAGGACTTAATCTCATCTGTCTTATTGCTCAGCCATGAGTCTTGCAACTCTCTGAGTCTGCATTGGACAATCCTCTTAATGTTGTTGAAGGCTGCCTTCTTAGATGATAAAGTGCTGTCCTCTAGACAGGTCTTCTGTAGCCGATGTTTATCATTCAGAAGTCTCTGTATAGCAGCATCGTCCTTATCAAACCAATCTTGATGTTAACGTGTGTTGGGACCGAGAGTTTTGGATGCATTTGATTACACAGAGTATCTGAATGATGCCCAGTTTTCCTCGGCATTCTCAGAGTTTATATATATTGTATCCAGTTGCCTGCACAGTTCTTCGACAAATACCTGTTTCACAATCTCCCTTTTCAAACGTGGAGTGGGGATGGGTTGGGTGGGGGTGATGTGTGTGTATGTTTTTTGTTATAAGTATGCTTCGGGGAGCATTACAAATACTGAGTGGAGGAAAATGAGTGAATGTAATATTAACCGTTAGCATGTAGTTTGATTTCGATTCAGTATTATGATATGGATTTGAGTTGAATTCCTTCTAATATGACCTCTGGTGAAATTACACTACCAGAAATTACTTTCCTCTAATTTTCATATTATAATAATGCTAAGCTTTTCAAAGACTTGCAGACTCACTACCTCAATAATGAGCAAACAAATAGTGACCTTAGTGGCTTGCTTCAATGCCACTACAGTACTGTACCGTGTCATTCATACATACCTTGCTGAAATAAAATATAGTTTAAGAAAAAAATCAAACTATCTAAATGTAAGCAAGAGAAATAATGTATCTTTGCATCAATAGATGCATAACTATATACTCCAATATATGTATGTATGCATGCTATATTATGCTATGTTATGTTATGTTATGTTATGTTATGTTATGTTATGTTATGTTATGTTATGTTATGTTATGTTATGTATGTATGTATGTATGTATGTATGTATGTATGTATGTATGTATGTATGTATCTATGTATCTATGTATCTATGTATCTATGTATCTATGTATGTACGTACGTACGTGTAGGCCTGCTACTGTAAGAAACAGTAGATGGTACTGCCTGTCACTGTTGACCCAGAGTGGACAGCTACATCTGGATTCCTCTGAAAGTCCTTACTGGTGGATCAGGCGGCCGAGCAGAAATGCTCGTCCCCCGGAGTGAAGGTAGATTACAAGAGCTGTGTGGACAGCACAGGGCATCAACTCAGGTGCAATAGGAACTGATGGCCATCCACTGCATCGGATATTGTCTCCAGAGGTCTCGACATTGTCGTGCCACTGAATTCAGACAGGCCTTGACGAGATAGCGAGGGCGACTCTGTGCAACTTTCCCTCACTTAAATCCAACTCACGCGCAAGTCATAACACCATTCCCCTCCCCCTACCAGATACTTTCAAGTCCTGTGGCGATGGGCGAGCAGCAAAGCAGCAGGTGTGGATACAGCAGCCCTTGGGTGACCAAGTGCCCTTTTTAGAATCACACTGCTTACCTCCACAGCATGAGGAAAGGGCTAGAAAAGGTGAAATAAACATTGCCTGCTTCACCTTAACCCTGGTCAGCATACAGTGACTGAAGGGGATGTCATCTTAGCGGTCGACAACCTGACAAGAAGACAATGATGATGCAACTCACCATCGATGCCTGGAATGTACGCACACTAATGGAGAGTACACCAGCCGATAGACCGGTGAGAAGAACAGCTCTAGTTGGTAGAGAACCGGCCAGATTCAGCACCCAGATAGCAGCCGAGTGAAATTCAACTAGCCGAGAAAAGAGAGCGACGTGCGGCTTATGCTGGGTTTGCCATCAAATCACAGCTAGTTAGCAAGCTCACAAATCTCAAAGAGGCCATGAATAACAGACTGATCCAAATGAGACTCCTACTGTTTGGAAAAAGACATGCAACTATCATCAGCACCTATGCACCAACCATGACCAAGCCAGATGAGATCAAGGACAAATTGTATGAAGAGCTGTTGTCTTTTATTGCAGAAGTACCAAAGGCAGACAAGCTCATCACACTTGGTGACTTCAATGCTAAAGTTGGCACAGATCACAGGGTATGGCAAGGTGGCATTGTGTCATTGTCAAAAATGACTTTGGCAAATGGAACAACAACGGATGAATACGACCTCCTAATCAACAACAGAGTCTTCCGCCTGTCAAACCACAACAAGACATATTGGATGCACCCGCGCTTCAAGCACTGGTAGCTTCTAATTAGGTATCTGATCCAATGGTAGGAAAAGTGTAAAGGAATTCCTCGAGCTGATTTCGAGAATAGGGAGCTAAATATATGGTAGCTGTAACAAAGCCCATGAAGATATTACCTCTTATGTCCATATATGGAGCTTGCAATCCCCTTTATAAAAGATTTTAACATGCGTCGCTGTTTCATATTTTTTTACCAAGGGATTTGTTAGACCCTGCCTTCCATCCCCCCCCCCCCAAAAAAAGAAGTTTTGACGAAATTCTGCAATACGTGGACTCCTACTTACAGAGCTTTGATTTCAACCCATATTTCATAATTCCTAGTTAGTGATCTGCTCCAACAGTATGAAAAGATTAGAAACAAAATTCTCTAGCCGACTTCGAGAAATAGGGGGTTAAATATTTGGAAGCCGTAAAAAAAAACGTAAGGGGACTTAATCTAACGTCCAAATAGTTTTGAAATGGGCCCTTCTTTGAGATTTTGTATCTAGGGAGATGTTCGACCTCCAGAAGAAGTATTGCCAAAATTTGTCAAGCTACATGTCTGATTTGTAGTCCAGTTCGAGTCAAACATGCGACATTTCTCACAATGGATATAAAATGTATGGGCAATCGTCTTGGCCAAAAACAGGGTGCGCTTTAGAAAGCAAGAACACTCACGATCAAGGATGCGGACACCATCAATATTACCGGCAACGCCGCCTCAGTGAAGAACTTTTTACAGGCAGAATCTTTGAAGGTGGAATGTTCACCGGTCCAGAAAAGGCTTAAACGGGGTAATGTCATCACCTGCGTCACATAGAACTCCAGCCCCTACGATCGTAAGAGATTTTCTCTGCGATACCGATAGGACCAGTTGCAGTTTGGTACCCAGGCCCATCTGAACCAGAGACTACATCGAAAAGGTTGCTCGGCCACAGTTAATAGCGGCTCTTACTCAGTTTCAACAGATGCCTGAAGGGTACGGCGATCAATATCCCGTCTCATCATGACTGGCAGTGGCATGGAAATGCGAATTGTCTTCACCTGTCAGAACTGGACTTTGATATCAGAGGTGGATCGGCTAAGGTCATTACCGGTTCCGACACGTCCTCGCCTCATACCCGAAAGAACCGGGTACAGTGATCAAATATGCCGTCTTATCCCGTCCAGGCATCAGACAACCGGCACTGGCATCGATGATCAAAGAATCTCTATCCAGTAAGGACCTCCCTGTGACATTTAGGACCCATGCCTGACAATTCCATCACCGGTCCCGGCTACGTCACGACCTGTCACTGGCTCTTCGGCGACGATATAGTACCAGAGTTACGCACGTAATACTGGATAGTTGCAGTGCAAATCCCGCTTCCGGTACTTTTAACGGACCATTGACGATTCACTCAGTTAATGGCTGTAGATTACAGTATCCGAAACTGGCCGCACCCCAGTTTAGTTTGCCGCCCATCTCGACCGACTTCGCCTGTTTCGTCACAGGCATCGCGGAAGGCGTCCATCTCTAACCGGTATTCTGCGTTTGAGGATTCACGCTCACAAGCGCTGTCTTCCATACTCGATTCGACGATGCCCCCAAAAGACTCGAGTTTTCTGATTCTTGCCTTCTGAGTTTGGCCTGTCTCCTTCTACACCGTCGCTAGCAATGTAGAAAGTACCCGCATCTGTCGACTTGTTGCCGAAGACCAGCCAATATACAGACAGGTTCCACAGTCGGCACTGTTTAGAGAGGCAGCTTCAAGATCAAAGTGTCAACAAACCTTTCTTCTTGCAAGAAAGACTCCCATCTAACTTTAACAAGACTTTTATCAGGTGCACAGGCGTGTTTTTCAGACAGATGTTTCAGCCGTCGACAAAGACGTTACAGGCCCGGAAATGTCAAAGCCCTAATCCATTTGCATGGGACGGAAGTCATTCCTCGAAACACAGCAGGTTGTCCGAAATAGGATCTATGCTTGGTTTGGCATCGATTGCTATATCTCAGCAATCTGAACACAACCTAGTTTCGCCCGTCGATAACACCGATGTTCAAGCTAAGGAGTCAGTCACGTGGATCGCGTGTGTTCTTTATAGAGCAGCACAACACACAATGGCTAATTCCATAACAGCGGCAGGGAATTTACTGTCACCTTCCTGAAGGATCATCACAGAGCCGCTCTTAGATCACATCCGTTGTCGTCTAATTAACTCTACCGTGGTCATGTCAAGTAAGATGGTAATCAGGCCGCCAAAGAGACACACATTGGACAGGCCAAAAATGTATGGTCTCAGCCATCGTTTCAGAGCAGAGCCCTTAGAAACAAAAAAAAAAAAAAACGCCCCCACCCCATGGCATGCTTTTCAAGGGCCTTAGGAGACAAAAAGAGGAGATATAAGGAGCGTTTCCGTTCCCGTTTCTCATCCCCTCAAACTCCATATCGCGGAAAATGACGCCATGCTCACGACGCCCTTTTCACATATCCCGTGGGTGGGGGTGGGGGGAAGGGGGGGGGGAGAGGAGACTAAAACAATTCATAGCTGAATGAGAAGTAATTTGCCCCGACAATCCGTGGGTTTTGCAAATCGTCTCAGAGGTCATTTAGATCAAGTTGACCCTCTCCCCCATTGTCAAGGGATTCTTTCGCCACAGACGTACTGAGAGATCCATTCAGAACCGACGTTCTGCAGCAAGAGACAAACAATCTACGTACAAGTAGGGCGCTAGAGATTATTCGAAACATAGATTAACCCAGATTTTTCTGAAGACTGTTCATGATGCCAAAAGCAAACTGCATCCTTCGCCCGGGCATAGATCAAAGCTCTCTCAACCATTTGTTTCGTGTAGCATAGTTCAAAACGAATACACAGAGACTGGTCCTCAATGCCGTTCAGGACAGATACTTCACAGTCAGTGTAGACTTCCAAGACGCATACCTCCATATTCCAATTCACAAGTCTTCCAGGAAATTCCTGATGTTCGATTTCAAGGATACAGTATGCCAATTCAGGGTACTCTCTTTTAGTCTGAACAACAGTCGTTGGGTCTTCGCTAGAATTATGGACAGAGCCATCCAACGTCCGTAACTTCTAACTACCTGGAAGACATTTCTCAAAAGCACCAGGTGAATTATAATCTATATCGAGACATGAAATCCCTTGTTTCACTTCTGCTCCGTCTTGGATTCTTTGTCAATAAGGACAAATCCTATATAAATCTCATCTCAACAATTTACCCACTTTGTTATGGAGCTAAAAACGTTTATGAACATGGTATGTCTACCCCAGGAACGTGCCTTGACAATCGTCTCGACTGTGTCTTCTCTTCTCTCAGAAAATTTATCCAAGCCCAAGAATTTCTTCGCCTCCTGTGGCTCCCAGTGTATGAGGCCATTGCAAATGATTATATTGTTCCAGTGGCGTTCGAAGTTTGGCCCGCTGAAATCAAGTGATTCCGGTTTCGGGATATATGACGTCACATCTCAGCAAATGGAGAACATCAACTGTCTTACAGAGCGTATTCCCGTGAGGACTCAGCCCCCGGAAATCATGATTTTCACAGATTGTCAGCTCGGCAAGCTGGTTAGCCCTCCCCCTCCTTAGCACTCCTCCTGCCCTCGTTTCGAGAAGTCAGCGGGATGTGGCCCATTCAGGACCTTGCATTACACATCAATCTCTTGGAGATGAAGGCTATAGTGAATGCATTTCAATCGTGGCAGGCGACGCTGTCTGAAAAGTGCGTTCTCAGTCTGTCAGACAACTCCACTTTTTTAAATTACGTCAGTAGGCAAGGAGGGACCGAATCCCCATATCTGTGCTTTCTTGTTTTATATTTTCTCATGTTGTGTCTTCGACTACAAATTCACATTCAAGTCCGGCATTTCCTGGCAGACTCACTGTCTTAGCAGAACCAGACAACTCAAATCAAATGATCAATTCACCCCTCGGTATTCAGACGAATCTGCACCCGTTGGGGTCGACCACTCGTAGATCTATTTGCAACGAGGTGGAATGAAAAGTGACCCGCATTTTGACCCTCTAGTTCCAAATCCAAAAGTCTGGGCAGTCGATGCTTTTTCCGTAAATTGGAATAGTCCTTTAACACCTCTGATCCCCAAGGTCTTGTAGAAAGCGAAGGAGTCAGAATGCCGTCTAATCCTGAGTGTACCCCTCAAGTGGAAAAATTCATGGATAAACGATCGATTTAACACATACCTAAGAAACAATTGTTAAATAGGGGTCGAAATCAAAATTCTCTAAGTAGGGCTTCACGCATTGCAAAATTTGGATATAATCGGTTCTCATCGTACCGGTTTAATGTTTCCGTTATCGATAAGGACCTTCCTATTTCTCTTATTCCTCTCGACGAACTTCGTCAATACTTCTTTTGGGGGTCAAACATATCCCTAGGTACAAAATATCAAAGAACGATCCATGTCTAAATCCTTAGGGTCAGTATCTGGACTTAAGAGGTAACATCCTTATGGGTTTTGTTATAGATACCTTATAGTTTAGCCCCCTTTTCATCGAAATCAGCTCGACGAATTTTCTTCAAACTTTTCCAACTGTTGGAGCAGAACCCTAGCTAGAAACGCTCAAAGAGACATTAAAAGCAAAATCCTCTTAGTAGGGGTTCAGTTGGTGCAAAGTTTTGATGATATAATCGATCCACATTGTGCCTGCTTTTCATACCCTGTACCCATAAGTTGCCATTGAAATCAAGTTGGTTACTTATTCATTTTTCTTTATTCCCAATAATGAATGAGTAACTAGTTACTTATTCCCGATTTAAAAGTTTTTGCATCGACTTGTTTACTCATTCCTTGTTCCCGATTCAATAAGGAATAAGTTACCACTTACTTATTCCTAATTCAAAAAGTGCTACATCAAATTTGAACACTCTTCAGGGCATTCATAGCTAGTGGTGCACGAATGTAGGACAGTCAGTCACAGGACAAAAAGTCACAGACATAGAGTCACAGGACAAAAAGTCACAATTTGAATTTTCACTATTATGAGAGACATGTTGGACAAAAAGTCACTGGACATAAAAGTCACTTTGAATTTTGCAATGTTGCAGGTTTCTATATGACACAACTTAATCAATTGCAACTTCTTCATTGAAATATTAATTAATAAATAAAGTATCAACCGTATGATTTTTAAATATTTTCTAAATATTTTATAACAGTTTGCAACAAAACCAAAATAAGAGTATACATAGTACTAACAAAATAATCACTTTGTTGTAACTGTCACTACTAATGCAAAAGTTCATTAATGATTTCATTTAAATGGTTTTAAAAAATCTTCAAAGATAATTCTTGGTGCAGTGCTGTATTTATTGTCAATCAAATGTTCATAGCAACACCACGAAGAAACTCTGGAATGATCTTCCTGCCCGAAATAAAATTAGTACACAAAATATGTAATCTCTTCTGTAGTAGAACTAGGCATTGTGGTGCTCTTTGCATCTTGCTGCACTGGTAGCGTCTAATTGTTCTTTTGCAGTTGTCTTCAACCGGCAGCATGGCTTTGACATCATTGAAACAAACTGATACACATTCTGCAAAAATCTGACTGGATGCACCATGACTTGACAAAACTTTCTCTCTCATGTTGCTGTGTTTTTTTTACTAGTTTCACAGTTGTTTCGTCAGGGGCATGATTATGGGGATGGCCTGGAATTAGATTCTTTGACGAAGTTCTTCTGTGGACAAACTACCTCTTCACCCAGTGCTGGACCTAAGTGTGCACTTCCACCATTGCTTGGTCTGACGTAATTCATGTACAGTATTCATGTAACCTTAAAAACAGAGTTTAGAACTACCCTTGTTGCTTGTGATGATTTCCATCTTGGAATAATGTCTTTGACAAAACGTTGGAATTTTTTTTTTCGTCAATCAAACATATGGTGTTTGTGCTCATATGCCCATATTTGAAGCCATGGAAAGTAAAGCCATTTAGCACCAAAAAAAAAATAGTTTCATTTTATTTACATACTTGTTTTAAAAGTAATTAGAGATTGAAACCAAAATTTGACTTTTATATTCTTATCAAAACTGCCTTTTCCTGTCAAACAGGAGCCTTTAATAAAGCTCAGTGATCTCATTGTTATATGTTTGTTGTACAATTTTCCCTTAAGACTTCAGCTGCTGAACAATTTCCCTTTTCATGTGAAGCCATCAATGTATTGTAATCATTAATAGTAATAATTATAAAATGTGACTGTATGTCCTGTGACTTTTTGTCCTAGATGTCCACGATTACTATGATAATTCAAACTGTGACTTTTTGTCCTGTGACTTTCTGTCCTATGTGTATTTGTGACTTTTTGTTCTGTGACTTTCTGTCTGTTAACCGGGCAGACCCCTATAATATGTTGAGACGAAACAATTAGTCTAGCCCAATTGGAGAAATAGGAGTGTTCTTATTGGAACCAGCTTTTTAAAGCTGGATATTGAGAGGACAGATTATATTAAAAACTTGGGTGACGTGAACCCTTCCTTAAAATATTTTCATCTGAACACCTCTTTGATTGTTTATAGTTAGGAATCTACTCCAACAGTAGGAATTAGCCGCCTATTTCTCGAAATGGGATCGACGAATTTTCTCTAAACCTTTCCTTCGGGAATAAGGAATAAGTAACCAACTTGATGTCGATCATTAAAATGGTCCGGATAATCGAATTTATGTCTGTATATATTGGAAATATTTTGAGAAAATTGTTTCGGTTCTCATGAAGCAAAAATGGGAATTATACATCGGTACTTAAATTTGTGGATTGCAGAGGGCGCTCGATGGTTTCTAGGTAGGAATCTACTCCAACAGTAGGAATTAGCCCCCTATTTCTCGAAATAGGGTCGACGAAGTTTCTCTAAACCTTTCCTTTTGTTGGAGCAGATCCCTAACTAGAAGCTGTCAAAGAGGGGTTCAGATGAAAGTATTTCAAGAAAGGGTTCACATCATTACAAATTTTAATATAATTGGTCCTCTCAATATTCAGCTTTATATAGCTGGTACCGATAAGTAAGAACACTCCTATATCTCCGACTGGGCTAGCCTAATTGTATCATCTCAACGTATTATAGGGCTCTACGTGGACCACTAGCTATGAATGCCCTGAAGAGCGTTCAAATTTGATGTAGCATTTGTTTTAATCTGGAATAAACAAGTGGTAACTTATTCCTTATTGAATCGGTAACTGAATGCTTATTTCTTATTGAATAGGGAATAAGGAATAAGTAACCAACATAATGTAAATCATGAAAATGCTCTGGATAATCGGATTTCTATATGTATATACTGGAAATATTTACAGAAAATTGTTTCGGTTCTCATGAAGCAAAAATGGGAAATATATATCGACACTTAAATTTGTGGATTGTAGAGGGCGCCGGATAGTCTTGACGGAAGGGTTATTGTTCTTTTGCACTTTAAATTCGTAGTTTGCATCAACCATGAATTCACGAAAATGTTTCGTATCACACTAAAAATATCTATCTATCTATGTATCTCATTCGATAATTAATACTACTTTTCCCAGAACAAAAATGACTTTAAAATAATTCCTACTTGTATAAAATCCATAGATTTTTATAGCAATTGATCATTTTTAAATGAGAATCACTATATGTACTTCAAGTAAAATTTACTGTATTCATTCACACTTTGCAGGGAACTGAAAATATTTTTAAAATAAAGAGTCTTAGTCACATTTCTAACTAGCTCGTTCAAGGCAATACAAAATGTGTACATTAAATATTGAATAAAAAATGAAGCCGCCTCTTACCTCCAACACAAAAAGAAATGTAGACAAAATTATACGTTTTCATACTCGTGCATATGCAATAAATAAGGTCTCTTTCACAGAAATACGCTAGTGGGAAGCGTTCTTAGCCCATTTATACAGCTGGTTTTACAAAGGAAGTTTTATTTCTGCTGGAACCTTCTTCTTCCATCATTAAAATCACCCACACCCCCTCCATTTCACCTAAATCACGCAAAAGGTAAAAACTACGTCACATATTTTGCCTTACCTTGTCGGCGACCTTGTCTTGAGTACTTTGCACCATAGCATTGAGGGGAAATGATTTATGACTTGTTTGTGAAATTTAGATTAATACCCTCTCGTGTGCTGTTAAGAGAACATTTCTAGATCACTTGTAAAATTTAAATTATGACCATCTCGCGTAGTCCCACAAGAACATTTTTAGCCCACTTGTACAAATTTTAATTAGTCCTACGAATTTTTGAGTGAGCTCCTAGTGGTACAAGAACATTTAACGTCCACTTGTAAAATTTGTAAATTAGTCCTATGAAGTTTTTAGTGAGCACCGACCACACACACACAAAAAAAAAAAAAAAAAAAAAAAAATGTCATACTGATAGATTATAATTACTTGCATCGAAAATTGTACATTACCTGCTGCGCTGGCCCACCTGCAAATTTTAAATTAATATGATCTTTCTTTGCACAATAAATGAAAAAGATCACACGAATAAATTCTATATATAGTCCAGGTTATCCATTCGTGGACCACTATCTATGAATGCCCTGAAGAGTGTTCAAATTTGATGTAGCACTTTTTGAATCGGAAATAAGTAAGTGGTAACTTATTCCTTATTGAATCGGGAATAAGGAATAAGTAAACAAGTGGATGCCAAAACTTTTAAATCGGTAAGAAGTAACTAGTTAATCATTCATTAAGTAACAAACATGATTTCAATGGCAACTTATGGGTACAGGGTATGAAAAGCATGTACAGTGTGGATCGATTATATCAAAACTTTGCACCAACTGAACCCCTACCTACTAGATGACTTTGATTTTAAAGCCTCTTTGGCAGTTTCTAGTTAGGAATCAATTCCAATGGTAGAAAAAGTTAAAGAACATTCGTCGAGCCGATTTGGAGCAATAGGTAGATACACATATGATACGTATAACAAAACCCAAAATGAGATTACCTCTTATGTCCATATATAGACCCTACAGTCCACCCCTACAAATATTTTGACATGGTTCGTTGTTTCCATTTTTGTACCTAGAGATATGTTTCACCCACAAAAATGTCTTGACGAAGTTTGTCGAGAGGAGTCAGATAACCACAAGGGTCCTCATGGATACTAGCAATATTAAACCAGTACAGTATGGACCGATTAGATCCAACATTTGCAATGCATGAACCCCTACTAAGAGAATTTTGATTTCAACCCCTATTTGACATTTGTCAGTTAGGGGTGTGTTCCAATAGTAGCAAAAAGTATAGGGAAAAGTCATCGATTCGACAAACAGAGAGATAAATATATGAGGTGTATATTAAAGGTCGTGAGTAGTTTAAATCTTAGGTCCATATATAGGCCATAACATCCCTCCTTAAATGATTTTGACATGGATCCTTCTTTGAATTGTTATATCTAGTGATATATTCGACCCCCAGACGATTTATTGACAAAGTTAGTCGAGGGTAATTAGATACATAAGATGGTCAATATGGGTACAGGAGTACACAGTAGACCGATTCTATCAACAATTTGCACCCTTACATAGAGGATTTCGATTTCAACCCCCCTTTGCCAGTTTCTACTTAGGTGTCTGCTTGGAGAGTAGGTAAAGTTTACTGAAAATTCGTCAAGCCGATTACGAGAAGGAGGGGGCTAAATATATTGAGCACACAACAAACTCCGTAAGTGGATTAAATCTTACGCTCCTCAGATAAATTTATATGAACCCTTCTTTGAGATCTTGTACCTAGGATATGTTCTATCCCCAGTAGAAATATTGAGAAAATTCGTCTTGCGGAATCAAAGAAATAGTGGGAACTTTTCTGTACCATCTATGTAAAGCTGGTAGATTGTGAATCGAGTCTATCAAATCGTGTCTCTACGTAAAATACTACTTTGGGAATTTTGATTTCAGATCCTATGTGATAATTCCTAGATAGGGATCAGTTCCAACAGTTGCAAAGGTTCAGAAAAAATGTGTCGACCCTTATTTGAGGTTTTGTATTAGGGACTTGTTCAACCACAGAAGAAGTATTAACAAAATGCTTCGAGCGGAATCTGAGAAATAGGAGAGTCCTTATAGTTAGAGTCTATATAAAACCAGTACAGGCATGACCGATTGTATCAACTCTCTTTTGAACGTGAATCCCTTGAAATAAGTATATTTAAAACTACTCTTTGACAGTTCTTACTCATAGATAGTCTCCAACAGTAGGAAACGTTTTGAAGAAATGAGTCGAGTAGATTTTGAGAAATCAGAGGCTTAATACATGCCATCAAGAAAAAGCTCGTATGGAGATAACATTTTAAATCACTTATGGATCGTAACATCTCCTCCCAAAAGGATTTTGACGTGAATCCTTTTGTGATTCTGTATTTCGGGATTTGTTCAGAGAGGCGAGATTATGTCAATGCTCTGCACAACGCCAACACTGCCTACAATATTTTGATTTGAACCCTTCTTGGAAAGTTTGTAGGTATTGATCTTCCTCAAGAACAGAAAATGTTTAGACGAAATTCTAGAGAGCCGAGGCTGAATAGATGGTAATAATAAAAATATTATTACGTCATGGTGTTGATTTTAATAGCCCGTTTTAAAACCATTTTGATATGGACCCCTGTTTGAGATTCTGTCAGTAGGGATACGTTTCGACACCTTGAAAAAGGATTGACGAAATTCGTTGCCCCAAATCGGAGAAATAAGAGGGTCATTATGGATTGTTTACATATAAACAGTAGAAAGATAATCGATGATATAAACAATTTGGCTATGAGATACCCTACTCAGAGTGTTTTATTTTAACCTGTTTTGGAGATGTTGTAGTCAGGAATTTTATCAAACATTCGGATAAGTTCGGACGAAATTAGTTGAGCGGGTTGCAGGAAAGATGGAGGCTAAACAGAGAATCATTCTATAAAGCATTTAGGTAGATACACAATAGTTCCACAAATGAACGATCAGATCATTTGCTTACAATATTTAGCGCTTGAACCTTTATTTGGCCTCCGGCAGTTTGGGGTTTGCTTGAACCCCTAGAATACGTTTTGAAAATAGAAAGATGAACGATTCTATCGACATTTTGGACTACGCGAACCCATGCTTAAAGCATTTTGATTTGAACTCTTCTATGAATGTTTGCAGTTCAGAATCTATTCCAAAAGCAGAAAAAGTTAAGACAAAATTCGAGCAATCGGATACTGAATAGATGGTAGTTATACAAATCCCGTAATGAGATTAGATATTATGTCAACGTGTGGATCCCGTAATGAGATTACATATTATGTCCACGTGTGGATCCCGTAATGAGATTACATATTATGTCCACGTGTGGATCCCGTAGTAGATTACATATTATGTCCACGTGTGGATACTAACATCTTTTTCATTAAAGTATTTGGCCTGGATTCCTTTTTGTGATTTTATATGTACGGATCTATTCTGACCCCTGGAAGAAGGGTTGGTGAAATTCGTCCAACTGAATCGGAGAAACCAATTTTTTTGTAAAATATGTTTCTTCGGTAATACTTACCAGATCATAATACATTAAGAGTTAGGCCATTACTGTGCAGATATATCCCTCCCAAGATGTTTTGAATAATAAAAGTGTTAAAATACGTTTGCCCATTCAGATTGGAGTCAGACAAAAGTGATAGATAGGGGGATTGGCCCTAAGTCACTTCATAGTTCAGTTACTACTGGAATGGATATGCTTGCTCTGACAGGTAATTTTTAATTTTTGGAGGCTGGGAGGTTATGCCTGTGTTATGATGGAGTATGAATTATCGAAGAAACATATTTTACTCCAAAACTACTATCTTCTTCAAATACATTATCCGATCACAATACATCAAAGGAATAGGTAAGACGTGGAGGGAGTTACATCTCTTACCTCGGAGAAAGTGCAGTCTCCGATTCCGTAATATACGTGAAGTAGCTTCAAATCTTGTGAGAGATATGGGCTAGAATTAGCAACCCAATATGTCCATTTGCGGTTGTAGGGAACTTGTTTCCCCCTGCATATACAGCGGAAGTCGAGATGCCGCGTCATTGTCAAGCTGCTTAACGACCCATCCAGGTAGCATGCTTTGCTGTTGCTATAGGTACCACCAGACGAACTGAGTCCATTGGTATCAAAGGTTTCTGACGTAAACACTACCTTTGACCTATATCACAGTGCTTGGATAATGTCAGGTAGGGAGACGTTACGTTCGAATGCTATACTTGTGGCTACTGCCTTCATGAGCCGATATGTGCAAGAAGCTAATTTGATCTTGGGTTAGTTCTTTGTATGCAGAGCTAATAACCCATCTTACTTGAAGGTAGCTCCTGAGCTGATATATCGTCGTTTCCTTCTTTCAATAGTAGAAATAAATGAGATCTCCCTCTTTTGATCGGATCCGTTAGCTTCAGGTACCACTTCAATGCCCATATGGGGTCCTGTAGACACATTTGAGGCGATGGGTCTACCGACGAAAGAAGCTTCCCAACAATGGACTGATTGCTCATTTGGGGGAGCCTGTTTATACTAATGAAAACAGGAGCCGTCATAAGTGCAGATTGTACTATCGCGCCGAAACTGCAGACAGATCGGATCGATCGACAAGGTGTGTATCCCCCGGATATGCCTACTGTGGCTAAAAGACTATGAAGCAGGTTTGTATGGGAGGTGAGTCAATGAAGCTCTAGATATTGGCTCAGAAGGTGCTTTGTTCAGCCGTGTCAGAACCCACGGTATATTCCATTCGGATACATGTTTTCAAAACCTTCTGTCGAGACAAATCAAAGTTCGCCAGAAGGTCAGAGAGATCTTTGTTTTGTCGATTATTCTTCTTCCATGATGGCGAAATGTGCCTGAGATCATGGAACGGTAGCCTTATAGTCATGTGGGCTAACTTATTCTCTTTGAGAATGTTTGCTATTTGTGCTATCGAGTCTTTTACCGGAGTGATGTTTCTCTGCTCGGACATCGGGAGAACACTCCATTTTCCTTCTCATTCACTTAAAGTGGTGGGCCTTCTTGACGGAGCGATTATGTGTATCACCTATTCTGAGAAATCTTTTTCCCTAATGGTATGCTTAATGTAAGCCAGGCATGCAGGTACAACAGTCCCGGTTTGTGATGAAATACCTGCATTTGCGGTTGCTTGAGTATGCGAGGAAAAACCAAGATTTTCCCAGGAATTTCCGCTGCTAAGTTCCATATATCGTTTATCCATGATTTGCTTCCACTTGAGGGGTACAATCAGGATTACACGGCATTCTGACTCCATCGCTTTCTACAAGACCTTGGGGATCAGAGGTGTTAAAGGACTATTCCAATTTACGGAAAAAGCATCGACTGCCCAGAATTTTGGATTTGAAACTAGAGGGTCAAAATGTGGGTCACTTTTCATTCCACCTCGTTGCAAATAGATCTACGAGTGGTCGACCCCAACGGGTGTAGATTCGTCTGAATACCGAGGGGTGAATTGATCATTTGATTTGAGTTGTCTGGTTCTGCCAAGACAGTGAGTCTGCCAGGAATGTGCCGGACTTGAATGTGATTTTGTAGTTGAAGACACCCCTGAGAAAATACCAAACGAGAAAGTACATATATGGGGATTCGGTCCCTACTTGCCTACTGATGTAATTTATAAAAGTGGAGTTGTCGGACAGAATGATAAGGCACTTTTCAGACCGCGTCGCCTGCCACGATTGAGATGGCCTTCATCTCCAAGAGATTGATGTGTAATGCACAGTCGTGAATGGGCCACATCCCGCTGACTTCTCGAAACGAGAGCAGGAGGGGGGTTAACCAGCCTGCCGAGCTGACAATCTGTGCAAATCGTTATTTTCGGGGGCTGAGTCCTCAACGGAATACGCTCTGTAAGACTGTTGAATTTCTCTATTTGCTGATATGTGACATCATATATCCCGAAACCGGAATCACTTGTTTCAGCGGTCCAAACTTCTAACACCACTGGGAAAATATAATCATTTGCAATGGTTTCATAAACAGGTGGCCCAGAATGATGAGATCCGCTGCCGCATTGAGGAGCCACAGGAGGCGAAGAAATTCTCGGGCTTAGATTGGTTCTCTGAGAGAAGAGAAGACACAGTCGAGACGATTTTCAAGGCACGTTCCTGAGGTAGACATACCATGTTCATAAACGTTTTTAGCTCCATACCAAAGTTGGTAAATTGTTGAGATGAGATTATGTCGGATTTGTCCTTATTGACAATGAATTCAAAACGATTTCATGTCTCGATATAGATTATAACTCACCTGGTGCTTTTGAGAAATGTCGTCCAGGTAGTTAGAAGTTACGGACGTTGAGTGGCTCTGTCCATAATTCTAGCGAAGATCCAGGGACTTGTGTCCAGACCAAAAGGAAGTGCCCTTAATTGGTATACTGTATCCCTGAAATCGAACATCACGAATTTCCTGGAAGACTTGTGAATTGGAATATGGAGGTATGCGTCTTGGAAGTCTACACTGACTGTGAAGTATCTGTCCTGAACGGCACTGAGGACCAGTCTCTGTGTATTCGTTTTGAACCATGGTACACGAAACAAATGGTTGAGAGAGCTTTGATCTATGCCCGGGCGAAGGATGCAGTTTGCTTTTGGCACCATGAACAGTCTTCAGAAAAATCTGGGTGAATGTATGTTTCGAACAATATCTAGCGCCCTACTTGTGCGTAGGTTGTTTGTCTCTGGCTGCAGAACGTCGGATCTGAATGGGTCTCTCACGACGTCTGTAGATGGAGAGAAGTTATTGATCATTTCATACCTTGTGCTTAATTTGATCTTCTCTAGCCTTGATCAGCACAAGATGTCATCATTGGACAAATCTGTGATATATGAGGCCAAGCGAAAACAGATCAAAGAATGCCAAATTACCATCCGATGAAGAAATCAGAGACTACCATAGAATGATAAAGGAATTTAAGACATACAAATGTATTATAGGGGACATTTTGAATCAGGTTATATATTGTCTAGATATTTAAACATCGTAAATATTTAGTACATGCCACAATTACCATGATGCTTATGGTAACTGCTTTTCTGGTCGAATGATTGCTACAATTCTTGCATTAACAATTGTAAACTTAGTTTTAAAAATGTAGCATTTTGACCAAATATTCCATTGTGTAATCATTCACCTACTTCTAATCAATTCAATGACAAGATTAAACAACGACTGAAGAATATATTGCCAACTTTTGTTCAAGTTAGCACAGAAATCAATAGCAGCAATACCTGGAAATATTGGAGGCATAATAAGTTGGTTACTTTCAACTGCAGGAAAGATTGTTTCCTTCCTTCCTTGCTTGCTGATTATTTCTACTCATTTTAGCATTAATTGGTTTGCTATTTACCATTGTCATTACAGGTATAAATACTGTCATTGAAAGAGTTGAGAGAAAGTAGAAACTTTTTGTAAGCCAAAGGAATCCAGTTCCGACTACAATCATAACCAAAATGAACGATGCTTATTCGCGTCGTGATATTTATTAAAGCTTAACTCATAACCATATCAATAGGAACTAGAAAGATAACATTACCAACAATATCATAGTCAAAATTTGACTTTTGAGTCCGAAATATAATGCTCAAATGTGCTCATCTTTTCGTTTGAATCGTAAACTTGCTGACCCAGTATTAAAACCGCTACTAACATTTTAGCTGTGTCTTGTACAGTAGCTTCAGACTGAGTTATAATTTTCATGTTAGAAACTTCGGCACACAGTGTGGCAATCACATAAGATTAAGTACTCTGGTTTAGTCTTGCTGTTTCTTCTTGTGTTAGTCCGTTGCTATCTTATAAAAAGAATTATGTCCAACCATAATCTTCCTCACTTGTTTTGTCTAATGCATTGCTTTCATCAAATGAAATCTTTCTCTAATATGCAACCATACCAGCTTTTAGATATCTCCAATCTAAATTTGGTGAGACATGAAACTTGTCGTTACAGAATTAATTAAGTTGTTTTAGATTCATGCTTTAGTATCAGAGTCAAATGATTAATCATCTGGTAATGGTAATGAACATTCAGATACATTGGCGTGAAAAGCATGGATGGGCTTTACTATGTTAGGAATGTTTGGATCTGATATATTCCAATAACTTATTCCAGATCCAGCCTTTGAACACCATACAGCCCAGTTCAGTTGATTCTGCCAAAAGGTTATATCACACTGAACTCTGTATCTCTAAACTGAATCATCACTATCATATTTTAAAGTGTAGTCTTTGAAAATGTCTAATGTTCTGTACGTGAAGAGTTCATGTTGCATATAGTAGATGTGTATGTCTGTGAGTACGTTTGTAATACCAGGATAAGCAGAAACATTAATTTGTGTTGCTTGAAAGGATAAGGGGTAATTCTCGATAATTGTTCGAATCTACTATCCATTTAGTTACCACAATTTTCGCAACTGAATATCTAGCTTAAATCCACTAAATCATGCATTATGTTTGACTGTTTTTCCTGCTTATTCACCTTCTTAATCTTCTATTTGTCCACTTTAACTTCCTTTGCATATCTTTCTCTACATTACATACATGCTTGTCCCTCTTCAATTTCTCCTCAGGGCTTTAGCGTACTCTGCATGAACTTTAGATTTACGATGAATCTGAGACATTTAAGATCAATTTGTGATCAATTATTGAGTCAATGTAGTAGTAGACTAGCGTATACACTGTATCTCGTTTCCGCGTGTTTAAACAGGAAGTGCACATTTTGAGATAATTTAAAGAAATGCAAAACAATACATAAAGGCAAGAAAATATGCAATTCAAAACTTATGAAGCCCTATGAATTACTTATACATCACGAGTGAGCAAAATTATCAATAAATTAATCCCGACACATGCAATCACATATGCTTTCAAATATTACATTTGAAATATATCTATTGTGCAAGGAATTATTTACAGTCACTTGCTTTGAGTTTCTATCAACTGAGATAATGTTTTCTGTTAAATCATTTAATATCCAGATATATTTGTATTATACTTTTACAATACTACACATCAAAAATAGTTAATATACTACTATCTTTACAGTTCGATACAATTATTTCTTGCATTATATTCTGTGTAAGTTCTCTAATCAATCGAATATATAATATCCTTTACCTTAATGAAATACTTGGTAGATAGTCTTATCACATTTATCCATGACTTGAGTTCCATTTGTTCTGAAATATCGTTTAAACCACCAAGTAGCATAATCAGTATATTATCATCTAACTAATTACAGATATCACGGTAAATCTCTGGAGGCATATATGTGGATAGATTCTCCATCAAATTGTTTCTGTCGTCCAAGGTTAAGGGACAATTCATTGAAATGTGTAAAATACATTTATCACTTGTTTTCCCACATAGGGGACACATTCCAGATCTTTATTTCATTCCTCCAATACGAATTAATGTCGCATACTCCATTTTTCTGCTTGAGTCAATATAGGGAAGTTTCCATAAATGGTGCATTTTAAATCCAAGATGAATTTTAAAAAATCGACCGAATCTCTCACTTGGATTTCTGATATTCATTTCATGTTTTCTCTCCTCGAATACCTGAATTCTCGTCCCAATTAAGTTTTTCCATGTTAATTTGTCTAGAAACCTTCCAGTGAAAATAAAGTCCTTGAGATAATCTTCTAAATCATACTTTTTGAGCACAGAATATATATCATATATAAAAGAATTATAACTATGTTTGGGGTCAAAAATCAGATTGCCAACAGTCCAGAGGAAAATCTTTTTAGCAGTTAAATTTGCCAATGTTCTACAAATACGACCTAAAAATATAAGTTTTTGCTTATCTATGCGAGCTTCCATTGAAATCATTTCCCAAGCATGCTGTAGTGGATCCTAACGGCGATCTTTGAGGGAAACCTTGTACTCTCCGGGCGAAATATCGTTGTATTTTCTCCAATGTTTCAATGCCCTGATATGTCATATTGAACCAGAGTTCTGAGACATATAAAGCAGACGGCAATATAACTCTTTCCCAGACTTTGACAGAAAGTACAGGGTTCATTCCATTTGCATTTAATCCAATTGAGTATAGTGGGTTTATTACACGTTTAGCTTTATCACAAAAATAATCTACACGATCATTTATTTTTCGTTGACTGGGAAAAAGTAACTCCCGCATATTTCACTTTTTTGTTCTAGGAATATCCCGTAATCATAAGGTAATTCCATTTGACGAATACACTTCCTTGTTTCCACTGATATTCATCCAATTACTCTTGCTAGGATTATATTTCAATTTCCACTTCTGTGCATACTGATAAGCTGTATTCACAAGTATCTGTTATCCATTCAGAGTAGAACTTGGAAGAGTAGTATCGTCTGCTAAAAGTGCGCCAGGTATGTTCATCTGACCCACTTTTAAACCTCAATTAGTCATTATTAATTCTCTTAATAAATCATTTATGTACACGAGAACAAAAAAGCCCACATTACACGCCCTTGAATAACTCCCCTTCGTAACGGAAATACGTTCGATATACGTCCTCTACACGATACACAAGCACTTGACTGTATGTAGGAATGGGCGATTATTCTGCATTAATTTCCAATTTAAAAAAAAAATTTAATAGTCCGCAATGCCACAGTCTATCGAATGCCTTTTCGTTATCCAGAAAATCAGAATACACATTAGAGTTATTATTTATATAGTACATTAGACATTCTTGAAGGGTAAATGCAGCAGAGATAACTCCAGCCTCCTTACGAAATACAAACTGATAAGGATGTGGAAAGTTTATTTTGCCTAACTACTTTTGAATTCTGGTCATCAATATTTTTTAAAAACATTTTCCCAAACAAGATGACAATGTTATACCACGATAATTCATCAGATCCTTTTTATCTTTACCATTTTGTTTGTATATCGGTAGAATCATCCCATATCTACATACATTAGGTAAATATTCAAACTGGATCATATAATTAAAAAGAAAAAACATTGTGTACTGTAGTTTATTCATTTAAAAAAAGATGTAGATTAAAGGTATATATGGATATTTTTTTTCTCGTTATTTATCCTATTTTATTAATGATTAATAATGGAAAATTCATCACTGTTCTAGAGAGTATAGAAACAATCTTCTACTATTGAAACCGTACTTATATGTGTATTCATACGACATGAGCGAATCGCAATTTGATATATCCACACTACTGGTATATTAACTTCTTTATAATAATACTACAATAGCCATGTTAACTTGACGAAATTACACCTTCACTAAACGATGCAAGGGACACGTCATAGTCTTGTTTTGTTAGTTACGGTCTGTGCCCTCCTTGTCTTCCACAAAGTCGCTGCTACAATCGTCTGAACGTCTTCGCTCTGCGACTGAATCTTCTGTTTTATTTAAAGATCCTATGATCATATCTGAATTTACGTCAATTTTACCACTTGAAATATTTTCTACAACTTCGAGAATTGCCTTCATCTCTCCACTAAGAGTCGGTCTTCTTTTCGTGTAACTTTCAAGATCTAAACGATCCAAACGCTCTTTAATTTCATTTAGACCTTCGTTTTTTTCATTCATGTCACTGCTTTTGGTTTCCAAATTTGATCCTCTTGTTTTGATTTCTTCGATATCCAGAAGACTTTTTCTATTCATCAGCTTCTCCTTTCTGTATATATTTTCCATGGCCTCTACACTTCTACTTTGAATCTGATCTAGATATGCATTTATGCGTTCTCGAAGGTGTTCAATTTCTTGTTTAGTTGTTATCTTCCACTCTTCAAGCTCCAGTAAATTGTCGATCTTTGAATCCACGAGATCTTTTGCCTTGGTCAAGATATTCTCCACCGTCGAGTTTCTCTGCTGATTTTGTCTCAGATTTTCATTTGTAAAGCAGGTTTTGTGACTTTGTCTGGTGCATGTGGAGCATACCATGTAGTTGTGTACGGAACAGTGAATGTTTAATTCATTATTAGGATGATCCTTGCATTTGGGTGTGTGGATTTGCTCCATTTTGTCTGCAATTGAATACAACAAAGTATAGTTCATACAAGTTAGCACTTTGACGTATCTGAAGTTTGCGGTTCATACATCAAACTAACACAGACAACTGGTTCCAGTTTCACTAAACATCTCAAAATTTTTTTCGCAGACTGACAGTTATAAATATCTTTCCTATTGCATGGTTGATGACAATTAAGTTTTTTTTAACAAAACATTCAGCAGGCATCAGGGATTAAAATACAGTCATAATATCTTCAATTTTCCTTACAAAAACATTATTTTACCTCTGAGAGAATTTATAGAGGATTTCCCAAACTTCAGGAATTCGTTAACTCTTTGTTCAAGAATAAAATTTCCACGTGTTCAATACTAAAACTAATAAACGATTTTTGCATATTTCCACTATTTCTACCTGTGACAAAAATATTAATATTATCTGAAGTATCAAAAGCATAATAATGCAAAATCTCACTTTGCTTTAAATTACGTGAATTACCAACCGGTACACAGTGATGGTTTTATTCTCATATTCCTATATCCGTATGATTGTGGTCTCCAGTATGGAACACAGGTGCAGGATAGTTCTATCCTACCTCACACGTGACCTTTATTCTGACTGGTAGACTATTTTGACCTTCTACTGCGAGTATAGTGCATACATAGTAGCAAACACTTCCCGATTTCTATCATCACTTGAACATTCTTTCACAATAATTAAGATAAACATCAATTGCAACACATTTACTTACTACAGCAAGCAGTGTTTTAAGTTAAAGTGTCCCGCAAACAGGCCGTTCCGTACTGATCGACCTAGATACATGTACGGCTTCTCTAGTGCAATTTCGAGTCTAAAAAGCCATTGTTGTAAACGTTATTTTTAAAAATTATTGTTCTCATTATTATTTTCAAGGGTTAAATCAATTCTAGATCAATGTTGAATCGGTGACCATTACATTACTTTTTGTCTGTTTCGATTAATTTTATGGATAAGACTGGATTTTAATTTTTTACCTGTTCAAAGATGTTATATGATTTTTCAAACACGTATCCGGAGCATCTTGATAAATTAATCAACTTAGGAATTATCTTGGGAAAACAGCGACGCCTACTTGGAGAAAAATATAACAAGCAATCTGAAAAAACATTAGATGATATTGTGCAAGAAAAAATAAAGTCGCTAACGTTAAGTACACCACCTAGTACAGATAGCGAAACGAGCGAATACTATATGAATGCTCACATTGAAACATTAAGCGAATATTCTAGCAATAGCGAAGATCACCAAGAACAAATCAACTAGAAAAATGTTTTTGGTATAATATATGGAATCACCAACGGCACGTTTTCGTAATTCTGAGAGAATTTTATAAAGGGAAGAGCGTAAGCGGGATATGCATTGTGGCGAGTTTGGTGGAAATTCTCATGCAAAGACACACAAACTATGACATCAATATACATAAAACAGTACACTACATTTTATGTTATCGGATGCCATTGTACAAGCGGTGGTTATTTACGAGTTTGTATAGTATATCCGTGTACTGATGAGTATGCAGTGATTTGGCCAAATACCGAAGTGAAGAAACTTTTTTTTGAACACAAAGATGTATTTAACTTTGATCCTCAGTTGCTGCGGTCCAGTGACAAAGTTTGTGTAGAAAGGAATTGCCAAGAATTTGGAAATTACAATGACGTCGACCGTGTCCGTGATACCGAACAAGACATGCTTCGAAGGCTCATCGCGGACCCGGCATTCGAATCCGGAAAAATCTTTAATGGTGGACTCATTGCCGTACATAGTAAAAATTCAAAACTGAAACTGACAAAGCCTATCTACGTTGGCGTGTCCGTGCTGGACTTGTCAAAACTGCTCAAGTATGAGTTTTATTATGATAAAATCAAACCGCGGTACGGTGACAACATCAAGATGTTGTACACTGATACAGATTCGCTTTTGATGTAGATCACAACTGGTGACGTGTACACGGACAGAGCTGAGCCAAGTTTTGTAAACGAATTTGACAACGATTATCTGAAAGCGCATCCGTTGTTTAGCAACACCAACAAAAAGTCGTATGAAAATTCAAAGACTAGTGCGCTGGTAATCCTATCGAAGAATACGTGGGACTGCGCTCCAAAATGTACTCGATGGTCGGGACCGAAAACAAAAAGAGGGCGAAAGGAGTTCAGAGGGTTATTGTTGAAAAAGATCTCACACACGATACCAAACGATGGATATTCCCAGACGGAATTATCCCTTATGCGTACAGGCATCGTGCAATGGCAAATACGCTTACGATTGACGTTTGTGCGCTCGCGCACTAATGCGATGCCCTAGCGTAAAATAGATATTGATGGCAATTCCGTATTCGCGGAGATGACTTGTAATTTCTCTTGCACAAATGCTTGGGTCCACTTGCCGTCGGCGCCAAATGTTAACGTGTTGGTTGCCTTGGAAAGTCAATCTGATCAGCGATTGTAAATACATCGACGAACCATACCGGGCCAGTAGCACGACGTTGCCGCCCCTCTAACTCCCCAGGTGCATACAAATATCGAACAAAATTGTATCCGAGTGATTCTAACTATGGTGGTTGTGAAATAATTCTCACAGCGGTGACAGTCTTTTGTCGAATCGCACAAGCGGGTTTAAATCCAATCACGCGTGCGATTTCATTATTCAGCAATGTTATGACTGGACGAAGCCGTGTTACCCACTCGCGAGATCGCTCTGCGATCCGAGATCTCATTAACAATTCTGTAATAACCGTGGCTATGTTAACGGTCCGCGTGTGTAAATACGTTTAAGCGCATCCGCGACACCAGTCGAATCTTTAAACGTCAGCGGCTCCGCTTCTTTGTATCTGCTAACTATATCTACAATGGTTATAAGTACGCCCACGTACCCGATCGTGCAGAAGAAATAAAAGATCAGCCTGGTGAACTTGGTTAGGTGTTTGGACATCAAACCAACCTTGGGAAGTCTTTCTTGGCGCGGGTAGGTAATTTTCAACAGCGCTTGTTTACCCATCCATGCTCGAGCAATACCATGGTTGACTGCTGTCGCGTCTGCTAACTTTTCAACAGCGGCTTCATCTTTCCAATAACCGCGCGGGCTGTAGTATATTTTTGATAATGCTCATTCAGCAACTACACTCTTTTTATCTACGTTTATGTATTATATCAATATATTTTACCTCCAATGAGTGGACTTTGCGTACGGGAGGTGGAACCTCCCGAAACAACCTTAGCCTTCATACCCCCTTTGATGATCCATCTAGCGATTCTTTCTCCGAGTGTAGGATTATTAGCATTCAAATCATGGATGAGATCTATATCGGCACGTTGGCGCGCACGGATATCATTTGATTGTAAGCAAGATCATGTCCGCAACATGCAGCATCGACGCGATTTACGGGTGCTTCTCCGAGCCCTGGTTGGTTGTTAGAATCAAGTCGTATATCCAGCCGTGTTCCAGACCCACAGTAATTGCATCTGGGAATATGCTTATCACCAAGATATTTACTCCATGGTGTACCGGGTAGTTTCGCTAACGCGGCAGCTACATCACCGACGACGACCTTTTTTTTTCAGACCCTGCGCGTCTACGGCCAATGGAACTGGCTGTTCCAATAAAAGTGAACTTCTTTGCTCCACATCGAACACAAGTTCCAGCGATCGCGGATTTACCATTATGTGTTTGAACTCGAGTTGGATTCGCAGTACGTGTCTTTGCGCGGCATCGGACACAATATGAAGACATGGTTGTATTATACAACAATTTTGTTGACATTTAACATGGCATCATGAGAAAGAAAAAACGAAGATGCTTTTGGAAGAAGAAAAAAACGGGGGAAAAAAACGGAAAAAAATAAAGATAATTTGGGAAAAATCAAAGATTTTTCTGTCATTGACTTTTCCGCGCTGGCAGTGCCCAAACCGACCAAGCACGACGATCTGTTTCCAAACTCAGTTCGTGCGTTGCTCATTGGTCCGGCTGGATCAGGGAAAAATCAATTATTGTTGTCTATGATTATACCATGGTTGACGTGGGATCGGTTGTATGTAATTGCACCGTCGGCGGATGATCAGCCGTGTTACGACGTACTCAAAGATTTTGCGGGCGCGCTTGCGTCGTCGTTGGGTGGTAAAGCCACCACGTCCACGGTTGATTTCTTTTCCACAACCGATGAAGTATCTACCATTTCTGACCTTGATCCTAGTGAGAATAATCTTGTCGTGTACGATGAAAACCAAATTAATCCCGCGCGAATATTTTCCCGAGGTCGACATAAAAACACAGATGCGATTTATTTAACACATTGATACGCACACGTGCCTAACGAGATTCGGGACAACTGTAACATGTTGATAATATTTCATGGTGTTGACGCGCATGGCCTCTCAAATATTAATTGGACCTTGTGCGCTGGCGACCATTCGTTTGATGAGTTTCGAAATATGTTCGCGAATGCCACCTCGGACCCGTATAGTTTTCTCACTATTGACTTGACTGGTGGACCCGGAAAATATCGAGCCGGTTTGGATAAAGCAATTTAACAACCACGATAAAAATATAAATGTTGAAAACCAAAAGAACTCCGTTTAAGAAAGCTCCGCTTTCCGCCAGTAATACCATAGCAGAATATGGGAAGCGACGCATTCAAGCTGCTCACGAACACCAGGAACTGATTCGTAATGTTATAGCCGGCCGCAAACGTGTCAAAACTATGTTACAGTTGCGACAAACTGCACGAGAAGATCTCACAGAGGGCTTTGAACAAATATTTGCACCGTTGATTAAACCAACAAAAGAGATTGTGACCAATGCTGCGGAAACTGTTGAACAAACAAAGCAAGTCGCGGAAACCACTGCCGCGATGATAGGAACACAACGACAACCTGGCCCAATCAGGCGTTCGCCAACACAATTAGTACAAATACAAAAACAGTTAGAGGCAATGCAAAAGGATGTTGGAGAGGCACTTATGCATCTTCCACAACAAGAACCACATCAAAGTTAAAACCACCAAACGGATAAAATGTTTATAGAACCAGCACGGCAGCAAATCTTTGAAAATCCTATACGTTTGACCATTTAATACCTAATGAAAAGCAACTAAAAGCATAACCTACAAGCGAATAGCAGCCCCAAAGAGAACTGTCCCGCATGGGTATACAAGGAGTGGACTTGAAAAAGCAGAATACGTAGTAATGATCCTACGTGGCCTGAATTTGAAAAGCTTGTTAGCCACTATCGAGCCATAAGTAAAGAAAAGGCTAAACCATCTGTGGCTATTTTTCAAAAGACTTTCAAAGCCGCTATAGACCAAATCTATTAAACGGACCCAAACCAAGCAGATGTGTCTACCGAGGAAGAGGAAGAACAATATATCTCCCCATCGGAGGAGGAGCCACCAAAACCTGGACCCTCTTACGAATCGCAAGTGCCTGCACCAACAAGCGAAGCTGCATCTGCAATGACAGAAATTGCTCAATTCCAAGCTGGAAAAACAAAAGAGCAACACACAAAGAAAGGAGAAGGCCTTGGTGGACCGTGTGACCTTCACGACCTTGCTGATCGGCTAGAAACACTTGTGGGATCGGTTTGCGCTGGCAACAACGCACCAGAAGCCGTTAATGAGGCCACATCGATTTGTCAGCGGTTGCTCACCAATGATATCATGGACCCGAAGACGTTTCACAATAATGAGTTCTGAAACACTTAGCGTCTTACGTGAAATCAATGCTGCGTTGCAGCGTGTTGTTGCAAATGCAACCCCAAGCGTTACCTCGATGATCACGATCTCGTCAACGACACCAAAATTCGATGTGAACTTTTTCTACACCAATTACCGCAGGTGTATCACGCACACTCGAGATTGCATTGGCGTCGTTGCGCGTTTATCGCAGTTGGCATAATATTCGATCGCGGCCGTATTGAGGCTTCCCCACAAATAACTCGTTTGTGTTTTCGTCAGACGGTGGCCTCACCTGGAATGTTGTTGGACTTCCCACAAGTGCGTACGAGCTTGAATCAATAAATAATTAAATCCGACGAAGAATCGAATTGGTGAGCGGTAGAGACACTGACATTTTTATACGCGAACATGAGACCACACTCAGCTCTGCTATATCGATTACAGTTCCAAAGTACGAGGCTGATTTTGCACAGTCATCGTTGAGAACAGTTCTTGGTTGGCCTGAAGATATTAATGAGATTTCCCCAGATGAACAAATTTTACGCGCGGGATACAACTTTGCGCCAGACATTGTCACGATCACAACCACTGCTCAGGTTAATCTGACCTGTGACGCCATCAGCGGCAGTTATTAAGCTTCAACCTCAACAACACAAGCGTCGCAGGGTTATATATTATTTGGGTTTGCTGTGACTAAGGTCCCCGGTGATCTGATATCGATTACTCCCGCGACGTTTGTGTATCTTCCATCGCCTAATGGTCGGTTGACGCATACTCGTTTGACCCTTATGGTACAGGACGGGCACGTGCTGGACCTGTGCGGTCAGACCTTGACGATACAACTGTACATTAGATATAATGACAGTCGTAGGTAGATATGTGTTACCAGTGCGTGTTGCAAACACGAGAAAACCCGTTTACGTGGCTTATTTCGGAAATGGTCTTGGTGATGTGATTACAAATCTGGCAATTGTGAGCGGATTACGGTTGTCGCGCGAAAGGTATTAGACAAAACCAATAATAAATAAGTGTAAACAATGGCCCGATTCAAAGATACATCCGATACCGCGTTTAACATGGACGTACCTGTGTTGGTAGATCGCAGCACCAAAGATTTTCGGTATTATTCGCACCCGGCTATGGTCACTGATCAACCAGAAATAGAATTACAAGTGCAGGACACGTCTAGATTTTTTCGTCCGTGTGAGGCCTTCTTGGAAATTGAGGGAAAACTTGTACATGGTGACAACTGTCACGATTTCAACGCCGGTACCAAGATTGGATTTGTCAACAATGGTAGCATGGCGTTGTTCAGCAGCGCACGTTATTTCATCGATGGAAAGGAAATCGAATCAATTCTCGACAACGTTGACATTGCCACGACGATTATCGGACTCGCCAGATACAGTGACGATTATTCAAGATCTGCTGGCCCTTCTATGGTGTTTCACAATGACGCCGCTGACCATGCAGATCATATACAGCATATTATTGGATATGTCAAAAGCGAAGTATCAGATGCAGCAACGCCTGCTGTAGTTGCCATCAGACATGCACCCAAGAAGGGATATTCAGGGACAGTTTACATGGCAAATAAGTACCCAACATGGCCTTAGCGCACCAAAACACATGTTCGTGGCGTTTCAAAAAATGGATCTAGAAAATAAACAACATCAAAGTGCTATTATATTTGACAAACTAGGAATGTCTGACGTTTCTTTGCGGTTAAACGGTTATCAGGAACCCTCTGAAGAAATTTTGCTTAACTTCACAGACAATCAAGTCGCACGTGCATACCACAAGCTATGGTCATACATAGACCGACATCAAAACATTGACACAGGTCTGCAGATTTTCCAGCACGACTTTCGAACGTTGTACCCGATTTATTACTTTTCGCTGGAACACCTCGAGTTGTTTAAATAGTCTGTATCAGACGTGTACTTTCAATCCCGTATAGGTGGGCCCATTCTCGCCTACAATCCTGGCGCCGCTCCCCAGGTCATAGGTTGTTGTCAATGCATTGCTGTGATCCTTTCTGATAAGTTTCTGTTATTGGAGGGCACAGGTGGCCGAATGAGGGTCCTTGACGCGCCAGTGGAAAATTCATAATTGAACCTTTTACATTTTTAATTAATAATGTTCTATAACGAAGTTAACGTTGACCTTAGCCCAAATCAACTTGCGAAAATCAAAAGCGCAATACGAAACTATTGTGGGGTCACGTTGAGGCTTTCTCCGGCGAAGTTAACTGGAAATGTCTCCGTGTGGTTAATCCAATCGCAACTTAATCAGCTTAACGTAGCCAAACGAGAGAACACCTCGGTGACATTAACGTGATCAAAGTCAGAGGTGACACAACTGTAAAAGACTGGTAGAATATTTCCATTACTTGCGGCGATTCCAGCGTTGTTAGCGGTTGCGGCTCTTGTGGTTGCAAAAGCAGCTGCGTTAGGGGATGTCGGAACTGCATTTTGAATGGCTTTGCAAATCGCTGGTGGAGGCGGAGCCTCTCGAGGTGGAAATTATTTTGCAAAAAAATGGAAACGGTCTTCGATTATCCAAGCCTGGAAACCAAAGGATTCTGATCGGAAGTGGTCTTCCGTTATGGCTTCGCCGTTGACCAATTTTGATTTACTCACAACGACAAAGTCAGTCAAGCATATCTGAGGTGTCATTATGCGGGATGAACTTGCATCGATGATTCCCCGCATAAGGAAAACCGGGATTGTTAACCCAGATTTATCAACAGGACCTGGAACTCATTAGGCTGTACATGTCGACACCCAAACATCTTTTATATTTTGACTCGGACGGGCTTGTTGTTGATCATTTAACCCGAAGCGGACGACAACCGCTGTTTTATTCAACGCTGCCGTTCCAAACTCGGTTGGACGGGCCGATATGTGGTCATCTTGTTGCTGAAGAGTTGCGTGCACTCGAGCGTTCACCTACCCCGCAAACACTTATTGATTTTACGTTAAACTACACTTGATAGCATACAAAATGCCTATTAACAGTTACGGAAGTTCAACCGCCAGACGGCGCGGTGCTGATGTGGTTTTGACCAGATTTGCCACCAAAGCGGATTTGGCTGAGTTTACCAGCCGAGTTGTTGCTGACGTTTACCCGGGCGAGCTTGGGAGTTTCTAAGATCGAATTGGAAGTCTTAAAATGTCTAACGTGGACATTCAAAATATTGTTTTAAAAGCGGATTTGCCTGAGTTTATCAGCCGGGCTGACATCAACCAAGGTGAGCTTGTGATTTTCTCACTGTTTTTAGGCTGCGAGGCGCTGTCGCGAAAAACCTGGCTAAAATCACTGAAAACGGGGGAATCAGAGACTCTAACGTATCTATTGCTTTTATCAAATACTATGGTGATACTGCTAATGGTGGGATGAAACAATACGTGGACGAACTGATCGCCAATGTGCCTTTGCCACCACGCGTAGTAACTTCATGGAACGCAATTATAAGAATATTAACCAAAGAAGCAGAGGAACAAATTAACCTCTTAACCTTAGCAAATGGCCGACTTGTTTTCCTTCCTCTTGAAATTGGTTTTGACAGCCATAAAAATCAAATCTTAAAAGTGTGTAAGTCCGATCATATTTGTTTATTATAACCGGAAATAGTGGCCGGTTGAGTCAAATTGTGATGTTAAAAAATAATCAGCAGCGTCATGCTTTGATGCCAATATCACGTATCGACAAAAGCAATGGTGTTCGTTCTGAATTTTTCACAGTTACATTATCAACAACATTAGTTGCTGGAGATGAAATTCAGTTCGAAGTAATCAACATCTATCCGGGCGGATACTTAACTGTCTTTGGTGTTTGTGTTTAAGATTAGATTTATCATTACATATAAGTAATAGATTCTTACCGCGGTGATGAGGTTGTGTTGGATCGGCTGACCAGTGATGCCAACATCGATATTGATTTGGTTCCACTTGTTGACGAATATCTGTTTCAAAATGGTGTGACCAGACCCTCGTATACGCTGATATATAATCCTCCTAAGGATCAAATATAAATCAACCGTTGGGAGCACCCTGCAGTACCAATACCATCTCGAAGCCAGCTTGGAATCATTGCATTATCACATGAAAATGTCCGATCAGGCGTGAAACATCCAGGAATTGTTTCTACAACGATGAAGTAATATTCACCGATAAGGCCACCCCGGTTGCATTCCCAGTTAATTACGTTGCGCCAACATTGACTCAGCTGAGAAGAGAAATATCTCGACTGCTGTTTAACAAGGACGCACTTGTTCGTGTAACAGTTCTTGGATAAGACGAGTACAATCGTTTCAGACACCAACCAAGCGCGTAATTAATACGGTTCTAAGTGAACGTGGTGTCCCAGAAAGCACAATTGCCGGAGATTTAAGTATTCCACACGAAGATATTTTCTATGATTGTATGGCAGTTGTATCAGTAAAAAAGGGTAATTGGTTAGAAGTGCGTGTGTGTGTTGCACCTGAACCAGGCACGATTTTTTGAGCAATTGTACTATGCTATGACAATATTAATAGAAGAATTATAATGGAATCTCAATGTTACCGACGCGAAACAATAATCGAAGCAGAACTGCAACTGCAAGATGAAATCGTTAAGAGAAGCGCGCTGCTCACGAAATACAAACGCGTGTGTGTGGTCGTCGGTGCTATTTGTGGGTTTGCCGCGGCAGCAACTGTTGGCCTTGGTGTTGCTGGAATCACGACGACGGCAGCTATTATAGGTGCGCCAATCGGAATTGTTGTCGGGGCTATATCGATAGTAACCTGTGTCGCAGGCGCTGCTAGCAATATAATTTCGATACGACTGCATTCGCGAATACGTGTTTATTCGGAACTTCTCGCGGCGACACAAAGCAGTCTCAATACGAGTAGCAAGCTGTATTCGATAACCATCGATGATAAAACGATTACCATCGCGGAGTTCGAGACTATGTTTGCGGAAATGGAAAACCACCGGCAATTCGGCACAGAAACGGAACCGTGCTGGCGACCAAAAACATGTATTGATAAGTAACCCTCGACACACATCACTGCGCTAGCTGAGAAATTTTGCTGTGTAAAATTCCCGTAGCGACATTGATAGTATAAATCGTAGTGATTGCTGCGCTACCTGGAAAATTCCCAGAGAGACTTAATAGTATAAATCCTAGTGATTACCCCCTGGGAAATTATATTTTGTAAACCCAACCGCGCATGTACTAATATGTGACGATCGAGACAAAAAATACTAAAGTCATGGGGTATAGAAGCGCTGACTTATCCCAGCAATAAAAATGTAAAACGCCTAATGTACCTCTGCTGCAGTTGTGACCCTAGTACCTGTAAACTTCAGGTAGATTCAGACTCACTTTTCAGTGAATAAAGAGCACGTGAAAGTCGTGTACAAATGTTTTCGAAACGTTGCAGAAGTTTAATCTGATGCAAAACAAATATTGCTCCTTTCAACTTATAAACGTCTTTAGAAATAGGTTATATATCTCCCATCTGAAATAACGTTTGATTTAGTTGACGGGTGTGGATGCGACCAGGGAACTGTACAGTACATAGGAGATGGACTAGCCATCGTTGTCTATTTATATGTCACAAGGTTTCCAACCTGAAAGGACGAATTGCTACAACAACCGCACGTAGTTATGTAGCAGCTGAGATGTAATTTGATTTTCAGATCGCTGTCGGATCAACCTGGAAAAAGCCAGATTCATCAGATAGAGAGCACATGTCAACGCGGTAGTCACGTGGTACCAACAAAAACCGCGTAGACATGTGTTCTGTGCTTGATGAATCTGGTTTTCTTCAGGTAGCAGCTACAGCGACAGGTTTCTGGTCGTTGGGAATAAATATGTCGAAATGTATGTGTCCTTTCGTTTTTGTATTTTTTACAAATATGACGTGATTTTCATTTAATATTTTCTAAACATTTTTACAACAACATTGGAAAGGGAGCTTATGTTATTATCATGTGACTATTGGACCTTTGATGTGATGGATATGAATGCTGCGAGATTTGGGTAGTCATGTGACTAGCAGTGCAAATGCAGAGTATCAGGTCAAATCAACTCTGTAGCTTTGTCTCATCTGTCAACGAATTAAAGATATAACGAATGTTATACTCGCAATTTATGAGAAAATAATTATCTTCCTGTCGATTTTATGCAGGTAGGGCTTGATGTAAGGTCGTTTAAGTTTGCTAGGCCCGGTAGTTAGCGGTTACGCTAAGCCGACTCCGCGCGGTTTCGGCGAATTCCAACTCTTCGATAGGCGGTGCGCTCTGACGTCATATCTCCACATAAATGTAAAAATATCTAAAGTGGAATGGACAAGATCAGAGAAAACTAGGACTATCAGTTGTGTTAAGGAGTATTAACCAATTTCAACTGTTATTCTTGGAACTTACCATATATCACGACACATACTAGCCCGTTAATATGCCAGATGAATGATTAAATTCCATTGGTAAAAAATGGAAGACAGTAAATTCTGGCATTCATTCGGTGTGAAATTTCCAGCTGATACATATCTCCTGATTTAATTCCCATGTTTCCATAGTTTCAAATACTGACGACTATTGCCAGTCACGAGTAAAGTGGGTGTGTTTGTATCATTTTAAAACAACAAATGGTGTACTAATTAATATAGCTCCAGAGAGATAGAAAATGATACTTTTTGACTATTGGTTTATCACGAGATTGTTACTATTTGGAAACAGTTATCCATTTGCATTTCTCTTGATTTGGTAATATACATTTCGACCGACTTGTACCATGCCTGAGGTAACTTGCTAGTTTCACAGCAGTGGAAGTCTATTTGTTGTAGTCAGAGCACTGTGTGTAACTGATGCTATCCTGAGTGTCGCCAGTTCAAAGGGTCACTTGATCTTACTAGACAGTCATATCGGGCTACATGTATGTATTTGATACGAAGTTGCTTCAGACGTTTTGTCATACATTTTATTGCGAGGTGGGTTTGAGATTCGTTTTCTTCACAATTGTATTTCAGATTATAAGACACGACTCATACTTAAGAATGAGCAATTATCATGGGCTATGAAAAAAAATGTAAAATTGGATTCTAAAATGAGCCATTCTTGATGCGGAAATAAAGGGTTGGGTCATTATTAGAACATGGGCGATGTTTGGAAGAAATGCGGTACCTTATTATTTTGTGAACACCTGAAAGCGAATCGTTGATAGCTTGACTCATGAGACATATTCCAAATGCTTTGCACTTTTTTTTCTCCTTTTGAAGTTACACTGTATGCACTGTACTTATTGCCAACATTAAATGACCACACCTTGGAGGGACAGTATCATAGTCAACAGTTCAATTAGTAGATATCAAAGTAAATTTAACAGGATTTAAGTGGAAATTTACCATCTTACACTAACTCTATCAGTTGTCAAAGCTCTACCAATACGATACAATACTCCTAATTCAATGCTTCATTTGTAAATTTTTAACACTGGATCAAATATGTTATCTCTGCTTGTCAATTATTTGAGGACCTAGGCCCTCTTCCACCCCAACCCCACTTACCGCCACTCTAATGCAATATAAAAGAGTTTAACGGAATCTTTACACCTGATTGATAAAATACATTTACACCTGATTGATAAAATACATTTATACCCGATTGATAAAATACATATACAAATGACTGATAAAAATACATTTACACCTGATTGATAAAATACTTTTACACCTGATTGATAAAATACATTTATACCTGATTGATAAAATACATATACAAATGACTGATAAAAAATACATTTACATCTGATTGATAAAATACATTTACACCCGATTGATAAAATACATATACAAATGACTGATAAAAATACATTTACACTTGATTGATAAAATACATTTACACCTGATTGATAAAATACATTTATACCTGATTGATAAAATACATAATACGACTGACTGATAAAAATACATTTTCTCGCTTTATTCGCTTTGTCGACGACTTTATAGAAGAATCTTTTGATCGTAATTTACTCAGAATGATACAGGCAAATATGGAAATCACCCTCTTTTTGTATTAGATATGACGATGAATTTCTACAGCAAGTCATAGAAGTTTAAATTTAAATTTCTTTAATAGCTGAACCCATATATATATATATATATATATATATATATATATATAGATATATATATATATATATATATATATATATATATATATATATATATATATACATATATATATAGATATATATATATATGTGTGTGTGTGTGTGTGTGTGAATAGATATGAGCGTTTTAATATTGGAATCAAGTGTGAAAACTTACAAAGACAGAGGCCATCACAATTTCAGCAGTCAGAGATTTAACTGAGTTTAGGATGGTGAAGACTACTAAAGCCAAGGAATTCTTCCTGCAGACAGCATGAAGTATGACACGATGAAGAGTAATATTAGAGTAGAGAGTATGTTATGCCTAAAACTCTATGGAGATGATACACTTTCAGCGATCAACATTTGAGTTGGCTTAAAAGTACATTTCACAGCTATAATGGTGGGCGGATACATTTCACCTTCAATATTGAACAAAATACTATTTTACGATGCTAATTTTTAGCGAGTTAAAAACAAATATTAATTCCCTCTGAGAAGACTTTTTACATTCACCTTTGCTGTACTTATGCACAACATTTCAATGTCTGAAGTCAAATGTTCTGCACACCTTGTTTCACATATGCCAGGGACTCATGTTTTGCGAAGCAACAAAGATGTTGTTTAAAAAGTCACGTGTTAGTCTCCCTTAAACAAATTAAAAGAAAATAGAACTTCTAATACCCGTTGCCTTTGTTGTAAATTTTTGGACGTGATGAATTTACTGGGGAAAAAAAAGTTATAGAACATATAAGTCAATAACGTTATTGTGGCCCACGTTTAAAAACAGGGACGAATCTAACTTGACAAGATTAGTGGATGTATTTTTGGTACAGATAGCAAACTCAACGTTCAGTGTGTATAATTCAACTAACACGCAAACTAAATTGTATGCCCCTACCTTGCACTTCGTTGAAGATATTTGTTTTCCAGTTTATCCTTAATGAATATGTAAACTTAAAAGTTCGTCGACTTCTTTGTTTTGACACCCGCTAGATCTTGCGTTGTTTCGATATAGTCAGTACGCGTTATCTTTTTGGGTCATTACGATATCTATCAGGAGATGTATGTATGTATGTATGTATGTATGTATGTATGTATGTATGTATGTATGTATGTATGTATGTATGTATGTATGTATGGAACGACGTGGTCATGTAGATGGGTAATTGGGTGGGTGTTGCTTTAGTATGGTGTATGACACGATATATTGTACATCGCGATGTTTGATGTGATGTATTTATTTAAGCATCTATAATTATCTGAATTCAGGGAGGGAAATAAGAATGGTTTGGATACTCGATTTTATGTCTAAATGTATTGGAAATATATTGAGAATATTGTTTTGCTTCTTATGAACCAAAACGTTTAATAATCCAGGTTCGGATATCTATCTATCTATTTATCTATTTACTTTGAATTCATTTATTTTCGTGGGTTTAAATTATCGTCTTTTTTAATTGACTTTTAATTGGTACTTAAGAGAGAGGCCATCCAGATTTCAAGCAACCGAACACCAGAGATTCAACTGAGTGGAGGATGTCGAAGGGTATAACAACCAACCCCCCAACCCCAAGGAATTATTCATGCAGACGATACAAAGTATGACAAGTTCATACTATTAGTGATATTAGAACGGGGTATGCTAGAAAGTTTAAAAATTTTGCTAGGCCTAAACTCAATGGAGAAGTTACCGTCTCATCCATCATTATTTTAGCTGGTTCAAAAATACATTACTCAGCTATAATGGTGGACAGACACATTTCACTGTCAAATATTTAAATAAATAGTGTTTTACGATGCTAAGAGATGTATGAAAAATTAATTCCCTTTGTTATGACTTCTTACAATCTCCTGTGCACAACGTTTCAATGTCCAAAGTCAATGTTCCTGTACACCTCGTGTCACATATGCAATTTTCATGGTTGCCTTGTAAAAGACCTTTACAGTGATCGGTTTCAAATGAGATTCTTTTAGCCTAAGCACAGACAATGGCTCATTGTCCTTCTTTCTAAAAAGAGACTGTCCCATACACAAACATTTAAGTGTTCGAGAGATTATACAATAAGATACGGAAGCAATAAAAGCACGACAGATGTTTTTAAAGAGTTAATTGTTAGCATCCCGTAAAATTTGGCAGTAAAACAAAAAAATTAAAAATTAAAAAAATAAATAAAAAAGAACAGAAAAGAAAACTTTCAATAAAGTTCTATTTTTTCGCTCAGGCCCCTTTTTTTGTCATTTATTGGACGTGATGTATTTACAAGAAGAAAAAAAATGACCGAAGTTATTGGTCAACAACGCTATTGTAGCCTACATTTATAAACAAGGACGAATCTAGGTCGACAAAGATAGGCGATGAAGGTTTGGCACAGATAAAAACTCGACGTTCAGTGTCCAAAATTTAGCTAACTTGCAAACTAAATCTCATGCCCCTGTCTTGTACTTTGTTCAAGATATTTGTTTTCTTGTTTATTCTTATTCAATATGTAAAATTAAAATTTCCAAATCAACATTTTCTTATTTTTACTTTCACCTACCTCCGCACTTTCCGTCTACTCCTTTGTTTTCACTCACGCCCGCTAAATCATGCGTTATCTACGTATAATCAGTACACGTTATGTTGTTGGGGCATTGTATGTATGTATGTATGTATGTATGTATGTATGTATGTATGTATGTATGTATGTATGTATGTATGTATGTATGTATGTATGTATGTATGTATGTGCGTGGTTATGTAGATGGGTAATTGGGTACGTCTTGCCATGGTATATGACATGGTATATTGTTGGTCGCGAAATGTGATGTGATGTATATATATATATATATATATTAGCAGAAATGCTACAATTGGTCGACAGACAAGCAACCTTTGAGCGACAGCTGTTGCCCAGAGGATATATCTAGTGTCACCCAAAAGTAAAACAATATTGCCTACTATTTCTGCGAAAAGAAAAGTGTATTAACCACTTCATAATTATGAATGGGATAGTAATACGGTTAAAACTTTTTTTTAAACCAAGTTTATTATAAAAGGATGCGTAGATGTTTACATTGTAAGTTTTGATGTATATTCGCGGGGCAACCTTCCGGCGACATCATTTATACTATGTTTATCTCTGTTGATTGCATGTAAATGTACATGACTAAAGTAGATTTTAAAATGCTTTTTTATCATCATCATTGTTACGTATTGAACCGTTATCAGAAACAATGTGAAATATAACCCACATATTAGCTAGAGGTTGGCCAACTTCTAGGTTTAACCCCGAAGTCACACTTTCTAGTGTGCTGCGCATGATTCTAGTCAGCCTCCGGACAACCCGACCTGTTAAAAATTACGGCTGGTTTGCCATTAAGTTAGGGAAAGCGCATGTTATTGAATATAAATGTAATGCAGGGATTTGCAGACGTAACAAGGATTTAGCAGGTTGGTAGATCATGCGATTTGACTGACTATATAGCCTGTGTGACCGTTGCTTGTGTTGGAAGTTTCCATCATTATGGGCTATAATTGTTAATGCACAATTGAGTACAGGTGGGCGGGGGACGGTACTCTGATTGTGAAGAAATGGCTACAAATTATGGTAATAGTGAAGTCCCATTTCTTTCAGGTAAGGATCCTATAACATTTAGCAGTAAGTGTAGCAATAGGTTACGCCGCTAGAGGGCGCTGGCGATCAAGATTAACCGTTTCTCAAAATAGCAACGTCATTACACCTAGTACTTTATCCGCTTTCATATGTAAAAAGCCGACATTATTACACCCGAATGTATTCATGGCTGAAAGGTCAACTGTCTATATTTAGCGTATATGACATTGGGTCTTTTCCACAACATAACTGGCGAAAATAAACAACAAAAGAATTTTTCAAACGCAGAAAAGCTAAATGAACGAACATATATGCTCACCTACGCCTGCTTTTTAAACATTTTGGAGTACTTTTTACGAGAATAATGGTAAAATCTGTGCAAATATTTGCGTAAAACCCCGGAATTACGTCTTTTTTAAAGCCCACCCATGATTACAAGAACCGTAACTCTTCCCGGCACGAGGCTGCGTAACAAATGTAAACAGTGACAACAGTATCGTCCAACCACCTGATGTCGTGTGAATCCTTCAATCGTGCGCCATGTTTCTCGAGATAGTGACGTCATCAACTGTGTCACCAGCGTTCTTCAAGAGTGACTGGAATGAATTAAACAGTAAAATCAGATAAAATCAGATTTAAACAGGTCATTTGATGTAATTTTAAAAAATCATAATGAAAATCTATATTTTCACTAATGCCTTATTTGTGTCAGAAATTTTGGCCTTGAATTTTATATTATATGCTAAAGATTGCGCCGCCGATCACATGATGGCTTTCTTTACATATTTTGATCAGGATAACCCACTTTGGGAATTTATACAACTGGATAGCCAATGTAAATATTTGGTTTTAATCATGTGGGGTTCTTATACAACGTAAGAAAAATTTACACTCGAAATGTATATTCACTACGGACTTTTTCGTTTCAGTATTTTTCATAATGAACATATATTCTACATCAAAAGACATTGAATCTATTATAATAAAATATGTATCCATTCACCAGTGTCTAATTTTAAATTTCTCTCTCCCTCTGTCTCTGTCTGTCTGTCTCTCTCTCAGTCTGTTGAGTCATGTATTTATATGGTAAAGAACAAGCAAGCAGTAATGTAAGTGCACAAACTGCATATAGAATTAACGGAGAAAAAAATTTCATTGTTAATTTTTTTTTTTAATTTCAAAAACATGGAGACGCTATAAACTAATAATATCCATACCTTGACCTAACTGGCACATTCCAGTCATATACCACGCGACTTTTTAGTCTGTGTCACGAACCATAGATGCCACTTCCGGAAATAAGTAAACTTACACACGCTCGGAAAAACGGTAATTCTGAACTAATGTACATGAATGCCAACAAATTTTAACGATGGTTAAATGAAATAGATATAGTTGAACACTTTCTATGGTTATTTGAATAGATTATCACAATATTATAACGAACGCGTTAAAATTCACGTTAAGTGAACGAAAAGTGGTTGTTCGAGGATACGACATAAATTGGATTAAAAACACACGAAAACTTCATTTTATGAAAAATCAGACTTTTATACCAAGGAATCAGATTATACAAACGTATTGTCAGTTATTATACTAAATTTATTACAAAATTTTGGAACGACTTTTAATGTGTAATGTATGTTTGAGGTTAGAGACTCGACGGGTGATACCGATAATGAGATATATGTAACTGAATCACTGAGATATTATCACTGTTAGGCCAGCTACACTAGTAACTGTGAATCACTGAGATATTATCACTGTCAGGCCATCTACACTAGTAACTGTGAATCACTGATATATTATCACTGTCAGGCCATCTACACTAGTAACTGTGAATCACTGACATATTATCACTGTCAGGCCATCTACACTAGTAACTGTGAATCACTGAGATATTATCACTGTCAGGCCAGCTACACTAGTAACTGTGAATCACTGAGATATTATCACTGTCAGGTCATCTACACTAGTAACTGTGAATCACTGAGATATTATCACTGTCAGGCCATCTACACTAGTAACTGAGAATCACTGAGATATTATCACTGTCAGGCCAGCTACACTAGTAACTGAGAATCACTGAGATATTTCACTGTCAGGCCAGCTAAGTAAGATTCTTATCTAGAGACACTGGCATTCAAATTAAAATTTTCATATTTAGTAATGAACACATGGGTCTTATAAATTTATCTGAAATGCCAGTTCATTTTCTGCAGTTTTATCATGGTTTGAAAATGCAGTAAAGTGGATTTCTAAATAAATAAGTGAATTATTAAATATATAAAATATAAATAAGTGAATGAATAAATAAATAAAAACAGACCAGGTTGCGAGAACATGTGGGTCTAATAAATATCTGAAATGCCAGTTCATTTTCTTCATGTGTATCTTTTTACCCGTTGTCATCCACCTCCCTCCCTCCTTGTTTCTGTCTTTATAACTTTTCATTATTTATTCTTCAAAGCTAAATCCCAGATACATTTTATTATATCTCTTGCATTTAAAGGTGGTCTGACCTAACCCTCGGTAGCGTGGGTCACGAGAACGATTAAGATATCTTCAGTAAACTGGGTACAACATGCATTGTCATGTAGCTCAACATCCCTGGGAGATTAAGGGGTCTTTTCAGTATTAATCTATTCTATATATTAACAAATAACACTTTAATTCTGCATTTCACATTTTAATTGATTGTTTCTTTCAATCTAGACTATTTGGAATATATGTCGCTTTTCAAAACTCCAAAATCAATTACAATCCAGTTTTGGAAATTAGTTTTTATTGGTAGTCAACCACCATCTCTTCAATCTTTGTGGACCACTGCCAGCATGACACTCAAGTTCACTTACTAACTAAAACTTACTAGTTGTGTCATGTAGTCTATAAATAGAATACTTAGAAATGTATGCGAGGCTCAGAATAGGATGGGTCATCATGGCACACACCTGCACCTGACTATTTCGGAAGATAAAAACAGTAGAAAAGAAAGAAGCAAAGGAAAATCAAATATCTACCTTCAGTCACTTGTATTTCTACATTACAATGTTATAAACTAATAAAGGTGAACAAAAGACTATTCTAATGTAAAATTGATATATATTTTCAATTCTGTATTCGGAAGGATGAAACCTACCAGTGCCTTTTATGAGCTGAAATCATTGAATTACTTTATTTCCCAGTGATAACACTTTGTTTACATCACAAAGGTTAGATAAGAGGGGGCAATTCATTCCAAGGATGTCTGTGTTTCAATGTAAACCACCCAGTTATTGCAGGATTCAACCTGATAGTGCAAAGTTAGAATCACTAGGCCTTGTTGACTGTATAACTTGGGTTAGGTATATTTGGGGGTAGTTGTCAAAATCAAGAATTTGGCATTCTCAGATTCCTTATCTCCAAGTTTCACCTTATTCTTTAACTACCAGAACAGCCCATATTTATATAATTAAACGTGATATATTGGTACTATTACTTAGATATATAGTTTCAAGGTTTGCTTTTGAAACCAGGATACCTACCAGTGCCTTTTCAAAGTTTAAAACATTGAAGTAGGTTATCTCCCTGCTAGATAACTTTGTTGATTGCACAAAGGTTTGATAAGAGCGGACAATTCATTCTAAGGATGTCTTTGTTCGATTTAAACCACTCAATACTTACTGGTTTGAACCCGATAGTGTAAACTTGGAACAACTGGACTTGTTGACTGTGTTACATGTGCTACTTAGTTTTGCGGTAGTTGTCAAAATCAAGAATGTGGCACTTTCCAAGGAAGTTTTGACCCAAATATTGAAAACGTGTCAGCCCAAAATTATGACCAGAATAATTTATGATGAAATTGAAAAACACAAATCAGCTATTTAACGTATTTATCTTACTCTATATTCCGCAATATTGCAATTTGAACGGATAAACATAAAAAGCTACAAGGTGGTAAAGAATTACAAGTATGTTATAACATGAGGTATGAAAAGATAGATAGATAGATTGGTTAATCATGTGTCTGGCCTTGTAGAATCATTTCCATCCTATAATCACATATCTTGACCCCAACTTCTAGCATACACTACGGCCTATAAGGAAAAGTAAAATGAGTACTGAACAAACTAAATATCTTTACCTAACTAAAAGTCCTTTTAGTTTTTAATGTTGTACATGAAAAAAGCCATGGTATTAAAATTTGTCTGCACTCATGTGTGTTGTCAATATAAAGCATTGTGAAGTGTTATAAAACTTACTTTAAATACCCAAAGACAATATCATGCCTTAAGTACTTCTTCCTTTATGTAATTTGACCAAGAAATGGGTTTCTTTATTTGTGGAGGCACTGACTGGATTCGATTTTTGGAGAGAGTGCTGTTATTGATTGATCTTAAACTGAGTCGATACTGAACAGTTAGAAGCTACTGTGATATTAAACTATATATATTTTTACAATTTCAGAAGTATATATAAGTACATGTATATCACAAAAAGCTCGCAATAGAAGGTGTATATATGTGATACATTCAGCAAATGAAATTGCAAATTACTGAATACAAATAATATAGAATTCTTACCATTTCTTCATCTTGGAATTCTTGATTATATCATATACTCTGTGTCTTCAAGCCAAAATTGTAAATATTCTTGCAAAAAGTTACAAAACTATTCAGAACACATCTTGGAGTGATTGTCAGTCAAACACACATCACAAAAAACAGTCGAATCTCATTTGGTACAAAATATAGACCTACAATCTAGTATGCCCAATACAGTATAGAAACCCCAAATTTACTGGCTAGCTTGTATATACAGGGAACTCAAAATAGGGGCTTTATAACTGGACAGTTAGCTGGGAGTCTAGAAGCAATTAAATTTTACACGAGTGAAAATCGAACTTGCTGATAACAAGACTGATGACAGATAAAACAAACAACGGCAGCCAAGCAGCAGAATCAGATATATTTAGAGCTGGGGCCTGTCCTAGGAGTATGCTACTAAAATGTTACTTCTCATTATCAACTAGTCATGGCACTCCAAACCCATGTATACTCTATGTTCACCCATTTCTATACTGGTTCCCATTGTTCCATATAATTAGTACCGTGAGTCCTGAACAGCCTCTTCAATAGTTAAAACAATCAGCACATAAGTATCAAAAGGAATATTCAGATTTATTGGGGAAAAAACAACAACAGGAAATGCAGCAAGTATCCAGGTACATTTATTGGACATCATATATCGACTTGAGTATTGCTCATGGCAGGAGATATGACTTCCACTACCATGTGAACGTTCAGAAGGAAACCAATAAATATTACATGAACTTGAGGGATCAAGCAAAGAAGCCATTGACCTCCATTGGGTTTTGAACTGCAGTTTGTGAAACTGAACTTGGTGTAACTAAGGTCTAAGTGTATTTTGCCAACTTTTTAATTGAAAATGATGTGATGTTGCCTTTATCAGATCACACTTCTGAACTTTTCAAATGTATGTTTTCCAATTTGAAGATAGCAGAACATGATATTTTGTTACACCTTATTGAAAATTGGTCAAACTTAAGAAAAATATAAACTGCCTTAATGAGAAGGTACTGTTAGTGTTGGCAGGTCTGCAATACTCGCTATATTGACCTGATGAAAAGTTAAATTCTGAAAATATTATGATAAAAGCCAAAAAGCCACTTTGGTTACAAAAGGGGCCAGCATATTTTTGTAAAGATCACTTTATTCCGAATTTATTTTCTGCATTATAATTAATGTTTACAGCAGAAGTGAACTGTGTACTCGTTGATTACATTCTGGTTTAAAATAATATTGGTGATATTATGATCACCTTCATCCATCCACCAGTTCATCATTTTGTCACCTCCTACAGCTTTGATGGAGCAGTCTTGAAATATATTATAAATGATCCCCCTTTATGTAAAATGGAGCATTCCTTGCTCATGACAAGGAATTTATAAATTTGTAGATTTTAAAGGCACGTTCAGTCTACATTTGCCCATTGGGCTGTACTTTATCACAATGTAAAATTAACATGAACTGTAACAAAATATGTAGAAATGAGGGAGGTGACTGAACAGTGATAAACAAGTGACACTACTTAAATATTTGAGTATACAAAGTTTACGAGTTGTGGACATGCACGAAAACTTTAAAGTAGAATAAATTATATTGTAATGTGTACAATATAGGAGGTGACCTTTAATCACCTCTACCACTCTCGCCCCACCACCACAAATGGGGATTCATGCCGATAAAGGGAAAGTATTTGTTACTTACTAAACGTTAAATATTACAAGTTTCATGAAGTTTGTATTACTAGTTTTAGTGATTTGGTATTCCACAAAAACTTCAACATAGTGTTGATAATGATGATGTCACATGACAGAGATCACTATGTTTCAGATTTTCTCAGAAAAAGACAAGACAAAAAACTGAAGTTTGTCGTGTCACTTGCTTGTGTCAATATAGAATTCCCATGTTTGCTTATGTTTCATACATGTATATGCTTAATTTTGTGGCATGCGCTTTATCACATTTAACAGTTAGACACAGTAATGTGCATGCTTTTTAGGATCTAATTGCAAAGTTGTTATATAATCAGAAAGAGAAATTATTATCTGTGTATTTTTTTTCAGAAAAAAACATACACCAAGGGATGAGGCAAAGTTTTGGATTGAATGTCGTCTTGATCCAGATGGATTCAACCCAAAATATACATCAGTATGTTCTAACTGAAGTATAGTCATCCATGGCATAATTATTGTGTGCAAGTAAAAAAAGATAATGTTTTATAACGTGACAAAAGGAACATTATATTTTACTTTTTCCACACAAAATATTTAAAATCAGTTGAATAGATTCATTTTTGTACCAACCTGAACTTCATAAACATCATTATATTAATCTTTTGTGAAATGAGGCATTATGTATGATTCTTTAACATTGTTAACTATGTTTTCATCTTAAATATAGTGTTTACATTGAAGTTTTATAGAAATTATAACTGTAAGCAAGTGTACACTGAATTTTTCTTACCATTAGCTAAAATGAAGATTTTGTTTAAGGTGGAGATGGAATGCAAGGGGCTCTATCATATAATTCTACTATGAATGTGTTTGTATTGCTCTTATTCTAAATGCATGATCAATTGTACTGTCTCTAAACTGCGTTGTTTTGAGGAAACACTATGGTTATGTACAGGCAGATATTGCTCAACACGACTGGCCTCGTTTATTTTCAAAATGTCAGTTTCTTGCGTCAACACCATTAACATAATATCATCAGTTTGATGTCGTTTCATGTAACTATTGATTTGAAACATATATCTTGTTTAGAAAATCAACTGAAAAAGATCATATCCGCTTGTCTTGTATGGGTGTTTACCATGTATGTTTGCACCTGAAGTATGTTTGCACCTGAAGTATGATCAAACTTATTTTATTTTATATTGCCTGTGAAGCCCAAAACAAGGCATAGGCATCATTTTGCCAATAGAACCAGCAAAGACTTGAACATTGTTTTTTGTTCATCACATTTGACTCCACTTAATCTGCAACTCTTGTTGTACAGTCATCCTAAACTGCCAAAAGTTAGTCACAAAGACCTGGTCTTGTGCTGCCATGATTACATATATTTTTTTGTCTGTAGCTAATTATTCCTCACAATGTTCAATATACAGTCATGAAACTTAATGGGAATATTCATCCCAAGGGTTTCTTTTACCCATCTACAAAAAGTAGGTCATTGATTTTACATTTCAGGTTCTGTTAATTATGTTCATTTTTTTGCATTAAGCTAACTTTCTAGGATCTCTGATATTGTTGCATGTTCAAACATGAAACTTGTTTTTCCTGATCGTGATAAGCTGTACCCATTAGTAACAACATTCGGTTGAAGCAACCTACTTTTTAACATTCACTCATGTTTATCTTGTAACTTTTTACAAAATTAAAATAAGCTTCATTTCATTGACACTATTGTGTAAAGTTATGACTCATCATTATGTACTTTCAACAGTGGTAAAAGTAGGTCATATTGACCTATTATGTGTTCCATTTATTCAAAAAATCATTGATCTCAAGTTTTTGTTCACTTAAACTGTTGTATGCAGTTATAAAACTTGATAGCAGCATGCATGTTCAAGGAGCATGTCACATCATTGACAAAAGTTGAATTGGTACTGTGAATCGTTAACTCCATTTCTCTTAATCTTTTGCTTGCACAACCATGACTTGTTCTTACTGTAGTCATTTTTATACACACGTATATATTAACATATTTGAAAAGCTAGATACAATGACCTGTGTTATTTCTTAAGTATCTTTGCTAAGTATTTTTTTAAAAAACGACTACGGTGCAGTAGAGACACAGCGTTCTACACAATTTCTGTTAAAGTAGTCTTTAAATGTACAAATTATTGCATTGGGAATGACAAAAATAAAAACAAAATCTATTGAACGATATATTTATCAGCCAAAATTTAAAAAAATCGTATATCGCAAAAACAGCATTTCTAGTTTTTGCATTATTAGGCTATTTATAAAGTTTACAGTATTGGTCCAGAGCTTGCAAACCTGGAACAGTGTTTATTTTGTGCTCATTATGTACAAATTTACCTTATTTCAAATAGTGATTGCAATTGCAGGAATTGTAAATTGTATAGTTTCTTGCAGTGTTTGTAAGTGTAAGAACTGTAATGTTTCCAACTCAGCACTTATTTTCAGGCATAATATTTTTCACGTGAATCTAAATGTGACTTATTGTTCTAGGTTTTGTACCAATGTGTTGGGGTGGGGAATTTCTAAGATCTGTTAGCCCATAGCCTAGCAAAAATGATGAAGGGGAAATGTTATTGAAGTTCTGTTTTTGATCCCTATATAAACGTTGAACAATTCATACAAGATTTCTCTTGTCTGCCAACTATTTTACTTGCCTGACTAGTTGAACTTGGAACTGTTGTCCCTACAATGCATTTTCTTGGTCATTTATCCATTAACTGTTATTGCTGCTCCTCCTGAACAGAAAGGCCTAGTGACTTGAGGTTGTCACCAGAAGATGTTTATGATATCTAGTCAGTCCTAAATTAAAGGTGTGCCAATCTTACATCCAATATGGCTGCCATCTTGAAACTCTTATTGTTACTACTACTGTATGGATGGTCATATTAGCATGTGGTTTTTGACCAAAAGACTATTTATTTTGACTCCTTTATCCTAAATGAAAATGGTGCTGATCTGACATCAGATGTGACTGTTGTGGCAGCCATCTTGAAAATCTTGTTACTGCCATCTCATAAAAGGAAATCATATCAACATAGGGTTTGCAACAGATGACTTCTTATCAAGTCTAGCTGGTACTAATGAAAATGGTACCGATCTTACTTTCAACATGACTGCCATTGTAGCCATCTTGAAAACTGTGTTATCATTCTCCTGAATGGATGGTCATATTGACATTTGGTTTTCACCAAAAGTCTTTTAGTGGTCATAAATGAAAATGTTGCAGAGCTGATATCCACGATGGCTAACGTGGCAGCCACATACAATCTTATTAATGCTTCTTCTCCTAAATGGAAAGTCATATCGACATGGGATTTTCACTAGTAGACTTCTTGTGGTGTCTAGTTCCAAAGTAAAAACGATGCTGATCTGATGTTGAATGTGTCCACCATGGTGGCCATCTTAAAAGTCTTGTAATCACTACTACTTCTGAATGGATGGTCTTATCAGCATAGGGTTTTCACCAAAAGACTTTATATATGATGTCTGGTTGGTCCTAAATGATGCCAATCTTACAGCCAATATGGTTGCTACAGTGACCATCTTGTAAAATATTTCATCTCTACTCCTCCTGAATGAATGGTCATATCAACATAGGGTTTCACCAAAAGACTTAATATAAAACAATGGTGCCAATCTTGCATCCAATATGATTGCCACTGTGGCCATTTTGAAAATCAAGTTTTTCCTCCAGAATATCAAAGATAGTTTCCACACCCAGCATTTAAGAAAAAGAAACAATTTCTGGTTCCTGTAAATTCATTTCAGTCAGTGGAGCATCATTTGCTTGGAGGAACCCCTGTTTTACAGCCAGGTGAGCGTTTGCTATTAATGCCCTTTGTCCATGCTTTTGGTATTGCCTTTTGTCCGGTGTGCATCATCTGGTGTCCGATGGTAATTGTTATTTTCAGCTGACACACCAATTTCAACCAGACTTGTCAACCTTGTAAATACATTCATTTTTAAAACTATTCCCGATTGTGTTCCTGTTTTGAGTTAGAAAAGATTTTTCTTCTTGCTATTAAATATGTTGCTTTTTGAAGAAAGATAAAATGGAGTCTTGTTTTTTATTTATTGAAAACAAATTGTATTGACATGCTCTTTCACGTTTCTCTCTATCTATCTTGGTCATTGGTCAAGTTTTATTTCACGTCCGTCTTTACCGAATCGGTGGGTGGGGTGGAGTCTTCACGCCTGTGCTTTTCCTAATTAAAGCAGTGCGTTCACCAGTCTTGACACACATGGTTGATTTGTCAACCAAACAAAATGAGTAGCATGGCAAAACTTAGTGAAGCCCTGGTGCACACGCATAGGGTCAGACACCATCTAATTCATGAAAAGAAGGACAAAAAGATCCCCTATATTCTTGAATAGGCCCTAAGAACTCTTAGAAGACGTAATTCAAGAGTAAATTATCAGGGATAAAGAAGAATGGGAAAGAAAAAAGACAAGGAGGAGCATCTTACATATCAGGAATATCTTAGATGGCAACAACAGCAGCAACATCAGCATGAGGGACGAGAAGAGGTGAAGTGCAGAATGGACACAGATGACTTCTCTTTTTCCTTCACAAAGAAGGGTCCCTGTGCTGCGGTGAAGCCAATGGTGAGATGTGGCAGTCATGTTTAGGCGCTAAAATCCAGGACCAGTCACCAACCAAAACGGCCCTTTTCGGGGCCACCCACATCTCAAAAAAAGAGAGATACTAATCATTTTGCCAAAATAATTTGTTTGTATGTTTGTGTATGTCTTTGTCTTTCCCCAAAAAAACTTAAAACCTCGTCCCGTATAAAATGTGTGTTTGTTGGGTATAGTGTGTGTTTGTGTGGGTATAGAGTGTGTCTATTAATACTCCCTTACCCTTGCGTAAACCTATGTAAAAATATCTGAAAATGGTTTTCTTTTAGGTCCCCGCGATTTCTGTTCAATTGTTCTTTTGTGTGAGTGTTGTTTTCCTTCACATATGTGCTTCAAGCACATAAAGCAGTACATTCAGCAGTCATGCTACTCATCGTCGGCCAGACAAGAAGGAAGAATGGCAGAACATTGCAAGGTGGGCAAGTTGATGAAGGCGACCAGTTTGATGGAACAAGTTCAGCACCTCCTGGGCAGGGTGGAGGAGATGGAGTGCTACCCACACACGATACTCTTAAAGAGGGAAGTCACATGTCTGAGAATTGTTTAACAGTTCGTCAGAGAGGTGATGGATGAGGAAGTTTTACAGATCAAAGCAGTGTGGGCTGAGGAGAGAAGGGTCAAGAAGCATAAGAAGAGGGAGAGGAGACGAAAGAGGGAATTCAACGAGCTCAATAAGAACTGGATGAAAATCCACGAAAAATGTCGCAGATTTGGTCATCCAGATTAGATGCCTGCGGAGGAGGCCAGCAAGATTTAGGTTCGTGGTCTCCACCAAGACATCGTGGAGGAAAAATGGAGAGAACTGGGGCAAAGATGTGCGGCCTGCATACGCCCTACCCAAGAGGTGCAACCACTAAGGGAGAGTAGTCACTGTGGTAAAACCTAACAGCCCTTCTTCAGGGACACCCAGATCACTAGAAAACAGATACCAATCAAATGCCAATTCTTGTGTGTTTTATGTTTTGTGTATGTTTGTATATGTCTATGTCTTCCCAACAAAAAACTAAAACTGAAACCCCTTTACCTCTTCTCATGTGTTTGTATGTGTGCGTGGGTATAGTAGTGTGTCTATAAATACTTCCTACCCTTTGTGTGTGATAGTATGTTTGTGTGTATATAAGTGCACATTGTGAGCATATACACTCCAACCCTTGTGTGTGAGATGCTATGTTCGTATGTATGCAAGTGTATATCAACATTCCTACACTTTTCGTTGGATAGTAGTGGGGGGTGTTTGGATAGTAATCAAAAAGCGGTTGCTTGATAGTAGGTGTGTGTTTGGATGGTAATCAAAAAGCGGTTGCTTGATAGTAGGTGTGTGTTTGGATGGTAATCAAAAAGCGGTTGCTTGATAGTAGGTGTGTGTTTGGATGGTAATCAAAAAGCGGTTGCTTGATAGTAGGTGTGTGTTTGGATGGTAATCAAAAAGCGGTTGCTTGATAGTAGGTGTGTGTTTGGATGGTAATCAAAAAGCGGTTGCTTGATAGTAGGTGTGTGTTTGGATGGTAATCAAAAAGCGGTTGCTTGATAGTAGGTGTGTGTTTGGATGGTAATCAAAAAGCGGTTGCTTGATAGTAGGTGTGTGTTTGGATGGTAATCAAAAAGCGGTTGCTTGATAGTAGGTGTGTGTTTGGATAGTAATCAAAAAGCGGTTGCTTGATAGTAGGTGTGTGTTTGGATGGTAATCAAAAAGCGGTTGCTTGATAGTAGGTGTGTGTTTGGATGGTAATCAAAAAGCGGTTGCTTGATAGTATGTGTTTGTTTTGATAGTAATCAAATAGCGGTTGCTTGATAGTAGGTGTGTGTTTGAATAGTAATCAAAAAGCGGTTGCTTGATAGTAGGTGTGTGTTTGGATGGTAATCAAAAAGGGGTTGCTTGATAGTAGGTGTGTGTTTGGATGGTAATCAAAAAGCGGTTGCTTGATAGTAGGTGTGTGTTTGGATAGTAATCAAAAAGCGGTTGCTGGATTGTAGGGGTGTGTGTTGGATTGTAATAAAAATGCTGGTTGATGGAGTGTTTATGTGGTTTATTGGATTTAATTTTTTTAAAAATAATATTACCATTCCCGTTTGGCTCCAAAAACCCACAATGTTAAATTCCTGTTTGGCTCTAGAATACCACACAAAGTTAAAATCCCGTTTGGCTCTAGAGCGCTTCTTAATGTAAACCTAAGGCGTAATGTTCATTCCCGTTTGGCTCTAGGGTGGCCCATATAACTACTCGTACCGGCAGGGAAAAATTAGAACAAAATGCAAACAGCTAAGAGCTGAAATTAAATAAAATGTGAAAAATTGACGTAATTACGTCAACAGCATGATTGGAAACCTAACCTCAAATTCGAAGTCTTGCGGGAAATACATCAACATCTCACACACACACACACACACACACACACACACACACACACACACACACACACACACACCAAACAAGACGCATATGATATTCCTTCACTAAAGACAGATACCAGATTAGTAGAAACCAATACAGAGAAGGCTAAAACCCTGAACACACAATTCTACAGTGCGTTTAGCCATTTCAGTGACATGGTTTCACCGTGTATATTCCCAAAAGTGCCAAAAATGAGTAATACAGCACTAACATGTTTAGGAGTTCAAAAGTTGTTACATGGCTTAAACCTATCAAATGTTTGTGGACCGGATGACAAAATCCAAAAGTACTTGAGACACTATCTTCTGAGTTGGCACAAGTGCTTACACACCTATTTTAACAATCATTGGACATTTGCAACATCCCAAAGGATTGGTTTCTAGTAAATATATACCCACTGTTCAGAAACGGTGATCGCGCAATGGCCAGTACTTACCGCCCAATCCCATTCACCAGTGTTTTTTGCAAAGCGCTTGAGCATATTGTTTGTTTTAACATCAGGAAGCACTTGGATAACTTTTCTATCATATCGGATAAACAACATGCCTTCCGGATATAACACATCTGCGAAGCACAACTTTGTTGTGTTATTGATGTTTGGGCTAAACAGTTAGACAAAGGTGACCAAGGAGACATTTTTTTTTAATTGTTAAAGAGTAAACTGTTTCGTTATGGAATTGCAGGCAAACCTCTACCCTGGAAAGATGCTTTTTTCCCCTTTTTTTCCCCCCAAGAATAATGTGTGATCGTAAATCTGGCTGGTCAAAAGTAGCTTGTGGAGCACCTCAAGGCACATTACTTGGACCAGTGCTCTTCTCCTCGCTCATCAATGACATCATGATTGAAATTAACTAAAAAATTCGACTCTTCGCAGATGACTGTATATGCTATAGATCAATCAAAACCGAATAGGGTACCACAATATTACAAAACGACATTAAAAAACTAGGATAGTGGGACCGAAAATGGGGCATGCGATTCCAACCTAAAAAATGCAACACAATGCAAATGACAAGAAAGAAATACCATAAAAAACTAATATGTCGTATCCATTGGAAGGTACTACTTTAGAAAACCTCAAGCAAATAAAATATTTAGGAGTCACAATTATTTGTGATCTGAAATGGAACCTTCAAATTCAAGACTTATGCACCAAAGCAAATCGTACTTTAGGCCTATTAAGACGTAACTTTTCATCTTGCCCACAAAATGCGAAAGAACTGGCTTTCAAGGCTTTAGTTAGACCTATTTTAGAATACGCTTGTACAGTTTGGGACCCCCATTCCCAGGTTTTAGAAAATTAAATTGAAAAATCCAAAAGCCAGCAGCCAGGGTTGTTACATCCAATTATGAATATATCTCAGGAAGTATGGGCTCAATATTGAATAAGTTGTCTTGGAAACCATTAAAAAGACGTATACTGGAGAATAGATTGATATTTTTTTGTACAAAGGTCTGAAAACAAAGCAAAATACCCTGCCACAATTTAATCAAACCGAAATGAATCAGTAGAAATCAATACGAATATAATTCAGCTTTCTCCCCAAAACAAATATTTATCACAACTGCCGAATCCTCAGAAAATCAAATTGAAAACTTATCAAAGTTAGTACGGACGCTTTTTTTCTAAAATAAGTACTTGTTGTAAAGATTGACGCTGCGCTGTGCAAAACATTTCATTGTGATGAAGCACCAAACTAATCAAGATACACGAGCAACGAGCTTATAAGACTGTAAGATGTGTGCATCCTACTCTGTGAATCTATCACCTTTCACTACAAGAGAACATTAAATGATTGCTTACGTAAAAGTTTTTTTTTTTAAAAAAAAACATCCAGCTGCTCCGAGAAACTACTAAGACGTTTTTATTTTTTATTTTTTGTTCATATAAAATCCAAATCGAATCTAAACTTTACAACAACTATCAAAACTTTAACTCGCTTTCAACCAAGTGACATTTTGACGATTAACCGATATAGACTATAGGACTCGCGATACTAATTTTAATTATAGAATTTTATGGCACAACTGTGAACCAGTCTAGAAATGGTGACCATAAAATAGAGTATATACATTTTTGATCACTCATAATTGACTAATGATGAAAAGTAAAATTTTAGTGAAAACATAGAGACAAGATTCTATTGATGCAATTTTAGTATCTGTATAGACTTGACCTAGGGACACTCGATAATGAACATAGCACCGGATTCGTTAGATACAGAATGGATAATACATTTCATGCACATGTAGATAATAAAAATAAAATAAATCCTGCTGGTCATATCGTTTTCTCCACGCAGAAGCTTGCATCAAGAATGGGTCTATACTGAGAAATATAGGTTTGATCATGAGCATTTAGAAATTAAAGTTATCGATATTTTAATATGGTGCTTCCATAGGTTTACTATGGGAGTTGAAATGGTACCGTGAGTCGTAAAACATTGTTACCGGTGCGGAGAATTACTACTTTCATAGCAATGCGACATCCTGTGCACAGGGAAAGTTGTCGATTGCGAACAACAACAAAAAAATAGAGAAATTGTCCTTAACAAAATTGCTTAAAAGAAAAACTTTGGTTAATGCCTTTTTTTTCTACACACTTTACATTTAATACAATGGTTTGTCACAAGCAGTTACCGGTAGTTTTCCTTTAAGAAGATATTTTGCATTTTTTTTTATGTGGTACAACCTTCCATTTCGCACCCCACTCCCCCCCCCCCCCCCACTTCCGAAAAAGCTACGATATCCAGCCAGAGTCTGATTTTCCCTTCTGTTCATTTTATTTACATTTTTACCTTCCTTAAACAGTCATCCCCCCTCAGGCAAGTTTTATCCATTATCCACATGGTTGCTTAATAAATTTGCACTTTTGTTTTAATTTACCGCTTTTCTTCACTTTTCTCGATAGTTTAATTATAGATCTTTTGGGGATCTTGATATATTAAGATAGGGTTCTATTTCATGGTCTCTTTTTTACCCATTGTTGTCTTCTGGTAATGCCGAGTTTTTAAATTTATTTTTTGATTTATTTTTCTCTCATTTAGCCGCTACGACAGTGGTTTATGGACTTACAGATTGTAACTACAGCAGTTTCTAAGAATCCGTGTCATCACAATCTCCCTTTTTTTATCAAAGTTTTGTTTCGTTTTTGTGGGCTTTAACATCACTTTGAACACACTATTTGCTATTTCAAACGAGGAAATGGGAGCTAAGTGCCCTTCCTAAGGACACTCTGAGGCAGCCGAACTAGGCTTGATTGGGTGGGTACTGAACCCGCAACTCCAGGATTACAAGTCCAACTCTTTACTAATTGAGCTACTGCGACTCCCTTTTTCTCCAAGGGATTTGCAAATTAGAAAAGCCTGGTTTAAACAAAAGACCTGAGGTATAATCACTGTTGACCTATATGTAAGTTTATCATAATTTATCATCCATCCATCCATCTCTCAATCCCTCCCTCCCTTTATCCCTCAATTCCTCCCTTGCACTCAGACACACTTATATTAAAATATGTAAAATGTGCAGCATACTTTCAAGAAATTTGTTTTTTTAAACATATTTAAGTGTGTTTTTTATCTAGGCTGTATTTTTATAGATAGATCAATTATGAAAATGTTTGCATATTTTCATGTTGGATTTTTGTAGGGAAAATAATTAAAGCGAGCAAATGACGTCAAAAAGTATCCGTAGATTTCACTGAGAGGCAACAAATTTAGAATACTTTCATAATACTTTCGACTGCTCTGTCGAATTTTTAGAATTCTTTGGGGAAGAAAAGCACAAAAAAAAAAAAAGCCTTGACAACTGCAGAATGGAAACAGGGTTCTAAATTCGCTGTACTCGTATCTAACTTAAGATCCCGGGATACAACACTATATGTAGTGTTTACTGTTTGAAATCTGCAAGATAGTCGACGAAGTAAAGTTAAAAAAGTACAGGGGAGTGTAAAATTCAAACTGAATTTACAGATTATTTGTTGTCTTATCCTATCTACGGCTTGAACTTGACCCTTTGGATAGAGACCATCTGCTGGTATGAAATGGAGTAAGACCCATCACTGAGACCCATTCCTTTTTCTCCATGAATTCGTTTTCCATTTGAGATAGTGATTGGAATAAAAGGGGAAGGTCGGATTTGCGACACACCATTCAACTTTGGTGGTATATCTGCACTTGTGTCCTCTCGATTATTAGGGAGCATAAAATTCACTTTTTCTTGGGGTCATGAACACTGATTCTTCGAACAAATATATCGAATTTCACGTTAGATCCAGATGCTATTTGAAACGTCCTTTGCAAGCCTACCTATGCGAACTGGGCTTTCAAGGCTGTTTCATATGTTTTCCTCTTATAGTCGCAAATCTGATTAAGAGATATTAAAACTTTAACTGGCCTTGATCATAATCACACAACATTGTGAATGGATTTCTTTGCGTAAGAAATCATCATGCATTTTGAATTTAAGAAAACATCTCCACTGCTATGTCCACCAACGCGTTGAATCAAATAAACAAGAAAAAAAAAAAAAACACGCACACACAAACAAACAAACAAAGAAACAAACGCACCCCCACTTGTACCCAATCCACATCCCAACCCATCCGAAACAGACGGAAATCGCTAATCCACCAGGATCAATTTGTTCGGCCGCATATAAGATACCTGGATAAAAAGTAATGAATTTCTATGCAAAGTTTGCCTTGATGTCTAGGCAATTCTAGACGGATTAATAGCCATCGGATATAAGATATGGTTACTAGGGAAGACATTTTGGAAACAATGTTGTCTCTACCCATGCTGAAATGATGGTCGCATCGACTTGTTTCTTTTTAACACAGCTGGGATTAACAATATTTATGTATGGGTTGTTCCTTCACTCATTAATCTTTATTTCCGCCTTTAGGAGATTTTTCATAAAGGAATATGACAAAAATAGTTACAGTGACATCATAGTTGCATGTATACAAGTATACACAGCAGTTGCACACACAAACACAAAAAGACACAAGGTGTTTCACTGCAGATATATGACTGTGGTGGATGTACTTTTCGGCATAACCCAATGGTTTCATCCGTTTCGGCAATCGCTATGAGGCAATATGACTATAGGCGAGTGACCCTGTATGCACTTCCCCAAGAAAAAAAAAACTGAATCAATTCACTTTTTACACATGCATATGAAACTGAAATTATTAGTATCATTAAAGATTGAATATATTACATATATTATATGGCCAAATTGTTGTTCTTGTTAGTGCTACTCTTGTCAAATTGGAGAGTCATATTTTCATGGTTGTTTGGCTAAACTATTCTCACAAAATACAGTCAATGAAATTGTAAGATCTGATCTCCTGCGTGGTCGCCTAAGCTGTGAACCTAATAATCTTTCTATCTTTTCTCCTTCTGAAGGAAAAGTCGAATCGGCATAGTTTGAATTAAAACCGATTGATATGTTTCCATGTCTTAAAGCGTATATCGGTTAATTCAACCGTTATAACCATTATAACCCGCAAACACCACATTCTAAGAAATTCAGTATAATTAAAAAAAAATAAAAAAATAAAAAAAAACTCTTGTCTTGCGCATATGAGTAATATTTCCAATGGAAGTAAACATCTCTCTTTGTTCATGAATATTTTGTTTGAACGAGCTCATAAAATGGTGTGTTCAGTAAAACTAACTTCTTTCTTTTCAAATGGTTTGGACCAGCTTTTATATTAAAGCATAGGTACCATAGACGGCACAGTTCATATGAATGTTGATCGCCAAACTTTATGACCCTGATTCAAGAAATCTCTGTCTCTGTCTGTCTGTCTGTCTGTCTCTCTCTCTCTCTCTCTCTCTCTCTCTCGGATTATGTAACAAGCATTGGTGAAATCGGTTTTAAAATTGTTTATGCAAAGACAAATAACATTTTCACTACCACTAAATTTGATCTTGAAGCACCCCATGCAAAATTATTAGTTTTTCATGCGAAAGAAAACATATGTTCAAACTTTCGTAAACATTCGATGTGTAGTAGTTAAGTTATTACCCACAAACATTTTCAAAGGCAAAATTTATTTTAGGAACAGTGATCTTGCCTCGTAGCTACATCCAGATTGGTAGGGTTCTTTCCCAAGTCCAGGCAAAGTTGCACTGAAATTTATTCACTATAACTGGAGTTATTTACCAGAAATGAAATATCATGATATGAGAATTAAGCTCTAGGGTTCAAGGTCACTGTTACTGAAAAAGTGATTATTCCTATGCATTTAATTTATATTTAAATTCATATCTGTACACAAATTATATACATCACATATAAAGTATTGATAACTTTTATTTTTTTTAAAAATGTGTAAATGTTTTCTACACAACACAACAGCCTTTTTAGACCTCTCTTTAATCTCGTGACACCGCGAGTCCTGATTTTGAATTTATACAACATTTAAGTTTAACAATGAAAAATACGATGAATTGCAATGATGACTATTTGGATGAGATGTTCTGGCCCCGAAATCATAAAACTTTCAGATCTTAGAATGAGAAATTGTTCGAAACTTTGAGATCAGATTTCCCGCAGGCTATTTATGATAACCAGAGAAAAGTTTCAGCTTTTGGTACTTCCATTAAAATACTTCTGTAAATCTGGAAATTGTTTCCTAGGGTGGAACTGTGATTTTTACAGACTGGATTTTCAGTAAAGATCTAATATGTTTACTTGAAAAGGTTTAATAATTTAAGGTCAGGTTTTGTCAGTTTGCTCCTCTAAAGTATTTATGCAAATTGTACAGCTTTTACATATTTGAATCTGAGTTACGACTATTGAATTTGTAAAGGTTTGAAATTCAAGGCCTGGACATTTAGTCTCCAGAAAGTGGATTCCTAACTGTGGTCTGGGTGAGAAGAGCAGGAATCCCAAAATATGTGCAGAAAACTACAGTGAAAACCGAAAGAGCGAATATAACTCTTATGGACTATAATTATCATCATAGTTTCTGTATCATTTTCAGGTTATCCTCTGAACATATTCTAGTCTAGTTAATTTAACGTCTTTTCTGACAAATTAGGATATTTTTCTATTTACCTCTCTGAGATAGCACAGGTACGTACCACCATGATTCACGGAGCCAGAAAAATGATGGTCAGTTAATGAGCAGTCCTCATTATGCACAGTTCAAAAACATTTGGGAGTCCAAGACCAGTGTTTTAAATTCCTGTAGTATACATGCAGTACTTGTAGAGAGGTCTGTGGTTTATTAAAATGAACAAAAGGACCAATAGGTTTCAGCCGTATTCTTTAGTGACTGAATAAATAAACTTTTCGATGACTCTCTTCCCAGTCACGGACTTATCAATCACTAATGTTTTGATAAACACGGCACCCCTTATAGCTAAATAATGAACTGAGATGTATTTAACATTATCTTAATTTGAGCATTTCGTGGTTTGTCAAAAAACTGTGAGGTGTTTAAAATCTAAGCAGTCATAACAAAAACGATAATAAAAGGACGGAAGAAACAAACTTCTGTATACCCGCAAATTTTAACTAAATGAACAATCGAATGTTTCAGTTTTCTAGTATTTCCTTGCAGTTTTGATATAATTGCAACATTTTGTGTGTGCAGGATTCCTGAAATGGCTGCGAGCATTACACGAATGACAGTATTAAAATTCAAAGTTAGGCTTGTGATTATGGTGCAATTAACAGCGAGAAAAACTGTATGCGAATGGCAGGGTAAAGGTTACATGTGAAACTATCGAGAGCATGACAGGTCTAAAATCATCCTCAGACCTAAGAAATTATTTATTTATCATTAAATACTTTAAAGATAGTATACACACTTTGGGTCGTTCCCTTGCCCCAGAACTTTGGAAATAATTCAGAGTTTCTCAGTTCACCATCAAAGATGAGAATATGTGATGTATATAAAGAAAGGTATACAGCTTAAAGATATAGATGATATTTGCCTGTATTGAATGAATTACGGATATATTTGCAAATTTTCTTTTTATTTTATGCTCAAACTTATTTGCTAGCAATAATTATAACAGACTGAAGTAGCACATTTATTATTGTATTCCGCGCGATAATGTCAGCTGTTTACGGTTTATGTTCTGCTGTGTTTTGTGTATATTTACACAGAAAATATCGGTGCCCTGGGTGACCCATTAGTTTAAGGCATCTCACCTCTGTCCGCGTGTGTTTGAATCTCACCTCGACCAACGTGGGTAAGTGGCAAAGCTTGCCAGTAGCTTCCTATGGGTCGGTGGTTCTTCCCGTGGTCTTCCCGGGTTCTTCCTCCACCAAATATACTGGCCGCCATGCATAGCCTATGATGTGCTGAACAATGATGTTAAACCCACAAAACCAATGAACAGAAAATATAAATAGCAGCATAATTCTCTTTCCTAACTCAACGTAAAAAAAGCACATAAACAAAAATAATTTTAAAAAAATGCACCCTCTGGTATTTGAACGTGGTACACCTGCCTGACAGGTAGCCATGCTTACCACTAAACCATGCAAGTGACATAACAGTGGATCAAATTTCTTGGTCATAATGTTATCGATATCAATTGAGCAATTGGCGGCAGCGAAGAAAGTATTTTCACAATTCACTGCAGTGAGTCATCAAAATAATATCGGTTGGAAAATAATCCATTAATTCAAGGACTAGCATAAAATAAAAATCCAATAACATGTAAAATACACGTATAATGAATGCAATATACAGTAATAAAAAAAAATCACGTCCGACCGATTATAAAACCACCCCACTATAGAGATATAAAATCTAAAGAACCACATTTATTTTCTAGATTAAAACTTTATACTATCCAAATTAAAACCACTCCGCTAGTCTGGATTACGAACAGTGATACTTACATTTTACCCCGCTAATTAAATCACGCAATTACTGATATTGATCACATAAACCACTACCCGATGGATGCCGAGAGCAAGACCCCGATATTTAGACTACTCTGATTATGCAACCACTTTCTTTCAGTCCCTCTGGTGGTCGTAGTATCGAATGTTCATTGTATATGATACAATTAAGTGATTACCTTTGAGCAACATATATACAGAACCTTTGGGCGACACATACACATACGTCGCCCAATAGCTGGTCATATGCATGAACGTAAATCGTTTTACCTTGTGGCGACAGTAAATGTTTGTCATTTATTTTGTTTTACCACTTTTGTATGCCTTTTTACATTCCTTACAATATTCCCTACAGAAGTCACTATGTAGGCACAATAATGTACAAAGATGTCGCCGAAAGGTACCAATTTATATGCTGTCGCCTAAAGGTCGGATTTGTCATTATATATATATATATATATATATATATATATATATATATATAACCCACGTGACAAATAATAATTCAAAATGGCGGCCAGCGCCTAAATATTAAGGTAGAAAGTCATGAAAATGTTATGATCTTACGACCGTACTTTTGATTTTATTTAAAAAAGTGTGCGCATGCGTGCGAAAACTGGAACTATTGTTTGTTTTTTTTATGTAAAAAAATCTTTTTGCACATGGGTACTAAAACCGGAAATAATTTTGGGGTTAAACTTGAAAAGGTCACGTGGTATTCCTATGTTAAAATATATTTGACTCCCTGTTTTGATTTTTGTGAACAAAAATCAATCAAAAGCTGTATTTCATATTTTTTTTCATCAAGTACAAAAGGATTTTCATTTTTCTTTTATAAACATAAAAAAAAGTTTTCATTACTATAGAAACTCTATTAACTGAGAACTCCTAGCAATAGTAAAATGATGGTTCTTTGAAGATCTCTTAATGTCAACATAAATTTGTATTCGCCAAAGATTTTTTTTTTCTTTAGTAAATATACTATCGGTTGGAAAAACTTAGGAATAGAACAAAATTATTCTTTGTAAATGTCCTGATAAAAAATATTTCTTTTATAAATAGAGAAAAAAAGTACCTCGTATTCCTTTTTAAACATTGCATTCTTACTCCCCACAATTAGACCAGTTTGCTGCTAAATCTAGTAACAACGTTTGCTTGGGTACAATAAGATCTAAATAACTTCACGTAGAAATACTTTCTCCGCAAAGCATAATAGAGTGCTGCTTTTCTTTATGATTTTATAATAGGATCATTTTTTCTTCACGAAACACAGAACGTTAGATTTCAGAATACCATATAATGATTTTAATGATTGTAGTAAGAGCGACTGGCATAAGTTTCAGTTATGAAGTTGTGTAGTGTGGTGTGGAGTACGTGTTATAGACAAAACTTGGACGATCATTTTTTTTTTTTTTTTTTTTTCTTCATTGTAGATAGAAGTAAGCCCTCCATATTATAATGAATTATATATATATATATATATATATATATATATATATATATATATATATATATATATATATATATATATATATACACACACACACACACACACATATATATATATATATATATATATATATATATATATATATATATATATATATATATATATATTATGATTTTCACAGGCAAAAGTAACAAAAGGGTACCATCATGGCCTGCCTACACTACTCATTGTTGCTCCCTTTTTATAATTTGTTTAATTTTTTGCGTTTTTTAAATTTAGTTTGGTGGGATGCATATTTGGTTTTTTTAAAACCTTTTTTTAAACAGTGTATTTATAAAATTAGAAAATAGTAATCCATTTTTTAACTTGAATCATTGCCACTTTTTTGTATTTCTTTTAATGAAGCTTAGTAGAAGTACATTATGCGTTTTAGATTTTTGTGGCCGAGATAGGTCAATTCCCCACTGATTTAGTATTTTATCGCGATCGTCACATATTAGTGCATACGATGCGGGTTTATTAAATATAATTCTAAACAAGAGCGTGTGATTTTGTGTAGCAAAAAAAGGCGGCTAGCTGTTATTAATTTTCCAATTATAATTATTATTGTCGTTGTTTATATTTCTCTTTGCAAACAAAATCTGCGGGCAGTCAGGCCTATATTATTGATTGTGGCTATAATACACTTTTTTGTGCCACTGCAGGAATGCGATTATTGATCGCCACCGACTGTGTAAAATATTCTGCTTATATTATTTTCTCTGCAGCAGAATATGTTATACCAGCAGAGAATATTTTGTACTGGCAGAGTTAGTCTGATATTATTTTCTCCGCAGCTGAGTTATCGGATGTCAGTTGGTATAGGAACTGCGTGTTCTGATGAGTATGCAGTGAATTGGATAAATACTGAATTGAAGAAAATTATATTAAAACACAAAAATTTATTTGAGTTTGATCCTCAGTCAATGCCGCCTAGTGACCGAGTTTATTTACAACGCACTGCCAAGAATTTGGAAATTACCATCACAGATGAAAATTCTTTTACAGTAAATAGCCGTACAATCAAATACTATTCATTGCGAGTATCTGTACAATCTGTTGTATTCGGTGCAGTGCACACACGCCTCAAGTTACGTACACCATCAATCGAAAACATAGATGATTATATATATATGAAAACACAGATGATTATTTTTATTAAAGAATACAATTTTTAAATATATAAGAAGTTCAATGGCATTAGGACGAAATCAATGTAAAGGTGTATGCCTTGGAAAACATGAACTCTGCAGTAGTACATGCCATTATGAATACTGTAAATCACATTTGTTCGCGTTACGTGTTGGTCCGGGTGCTCGACCATGCGCCTACGATGCGGGATCGGTGTAAAGTCTCGCGACCAGCTTTGCAACCATGTGGACCAGTTTGCCTGTGCAACAAAAATGGAACCCATTGCTGCAGAAATACCCTACACTGTTGAGGAAACACCCGATGACGCTGTTGAAAACGATACCGAAGTAAATGAAATAATAGCCAGGATTGAGACAATCGCCTGGTAAAGTAAAAATTCTATAACAATTTATAGACGAGATTTGCAATTTAACAAAGATTTTTCCCTTATATAACAGTATATAACAGTATGTGGACTGTGATTCAACTAAAACAACTCGCGCAACAGCGTGGGATACGAATACCAAGCCGTATGTGAAAAGCTGGCATACTTGCGTTATTAGGACCCGTAACTGAACCACAACTAGTTGTACAAAACCCGCCAGCAACCGGTTACACCGGCAACAGCAACGGTGCGATAACTGAGACAATTCACGCGAGCGTAACATACAAATACCAAGAGGTGCAAGAAAAGCTAACATACTTGCGTTATTATGTATTATAGTCGAACCGCGCCAGACCATGATACAGCTTCATGAAACAGTGGCACAATTCAATACCAAAATTCATCCATGAGTCAAGATTGCAGAAATTACAAATATATTTCAAGATGAACAAAACCGTCGACGCGTCGCAGCTAATATCGTTGCTGAGGCAGTCGAGTATGTTCGTGAAAAAGACCGCCATCATACAGCAGCTGCTATCGCCGCTGAGGCTGCTGCATATGTTGGTAAAAACAAGTATCTGAGTGTAAGTTTCACATGCGTAAGAGTGATCATATGAATCATCTTGCTATTATTCCAAACGAGTACGCACCAAGCAAAGACTTTACAAAACTGTTATCGAATATGTGCCCGGAAATCGTGTCGACGTTATAACGCTCTGGCACCTCTAGAGTTAAAGCGGATATTGTTGTCCATGAGCATTTGACCATGCCACTTAATCGCAAGTCATCAGACAAGGATGGATTTAAAACCACAACCACGTGGCTTCATGGTTGTCCACTTATAATCCTGATCCGCAAAGACACAAAGGCTATCAATGAAGCAATCGATAAAGGTACTGAAAAGATTCTCCACATGCTGGCAAATATACCAGCGCAGGTTCGGGATGGACTCTTGACAGATGTGCGTACATATTTCCCAAAACATACCATTCCGCGGATCCGATTACATACCAACTCCAGAATATGTTCCGCCGCGGTCAGTTATAGATGTGAAAAACGATGACCATCCCGTGAGCAAGAATACAGATCAGCCGCGGAAATGCTAGAAATACTTGCATGAACTTAATTTCGGCAACATTGAATTTCCGGTGCAGGTTACTAAGGCGATACTAAAAATGTTTGAAGAACTTAACCCCAGTATCGCCGTTAACGTGTACATTTGGGACAAAGTCTTTTATCTGCTTGAACTATCCCCACTTGTATAAAGCAAAAACTGCGGTGGAATTAGTGAAAAACCACAGCGTACAATTGTGCCAGAACCTGGTAAAAATATTCTAAAGTTTACAGTGGTGCAGCGAAAGATGCGGACTTTGAATGTTATAACAAATACACCACAAGTTGCGGAACAAATTGCATGTGGGTTTTGCTACACTGTAGTCAGATGTAATGGAACAACTGGGCCACCAATGTTGCTTTGTGGCCAAAACTCAGTTGCGGTGTTTCTTCAATTGCTCGACGGCACGGTGAAATGGATCCACAAACAGCTCTACTCACCTGCAGACATGATCATGACCCGTGATGATATTGATAAGTGTATCGCGACCAATGATTGCTGGATCTGTAATGGTGCTTTTAATTTCACTGATGCGAAAGTTCATGATCGCTGTCATATCACTGGCGCATACAGAGGAACCGCACATAATGCATGCAATCGGCGGTTGTAAATTAAACCAAATAAAATCGAAATTCCTTTGGTGTTTCATAACCTGCGTGGGTATGATGGCCACTTAATAATGCAGGCAGCAGCCACTGCATTGAATGCACCAAAAGCGTTATCCCCAACAACATGGAGAAATACAGGAAGTTTAGTCTCAGACAACTGCAATTTATTTATTCGATGCATTTTCTGAATTCATCATTGGACAAACTAGTAAACAACCTTGCAGCGAATGGTAATGATATTTTTACAAATACTCGTCGACATGGTTGTGCTTCCCCTACTGAAATGGAGAAGTTTAACCTGCTGAATCGAAAAGGAATGTATCCCTACGATTACATGAGTGACTGGGACAAGTTTGCTGAAACCCAGTTACCACCGATCGAGGCATTTTATTCGTCGATGTCTCGCGAAGCTATTTCCGCCAACGATTACACACATGCAAACAAAATCTGGTCCGCATTCGAATGTAAAAATATGGGCGACTACCACGAGCTGTATCTGCGAATGGATGTGTTGCTGCTCGCTGATGTCTTTGAGGCGTTTCGTGATACAGCCAAGCGTGTGTACAATCTGGACCCCGCGCACTAGTTTACATCGCCGAAAATGGCTTAGGATGCGCTTTTATCAAAAACCAAGGTGGAGTTGGAATTGCTGACTGATATCGATCAGCAATTGTTTATCGAGCGTTCACTTCAGTGTGGGATTTCCATGGCGAGCCACCTATACGCGCGCGCGAACAACCCACGCGTGGACGGATATGACCCCGCTGCCCCAAAGAGTTACATCATGTATCTTGACGCCAACAACGTGTATGGACAATGATGCAGCCCCTGCCTGTTGGTCGGTTTGAATTGTATTGATCCCACACAAGTGGACGTACGAAAACACGTACATGAGTACGACAGCAGCAGCGACCACTGTTACTTCTTTGAAGTTGACTTGGAATATAAAGATGAGCTTCACCACACTCATAATGATTAACCTCTTGCATCAGAAGCGTTGGTGGTGCCCCGCGGGTGGTTGTCCCAGTATCAGTGCGCAGTCGTGGACGAATCCAAACGCAAGTTCACTGAATGCACCAAGCTTGTTCCAAATCTTCGGACTAAAACCAATTATGTAGTCCACATATGAAACCTGCAGATGTGTTTGCGATTTGGAATGCGCGTAAGCAAAATTAATCGAGTGCTTGGATTTCGCAAGCGCGCCTAGATTGCTCTGTACATGCAAATGAATACAGATCTGCCTACCAAGGCCACGAACAAGTTTGAGAAGGATTTCCTAAAACTCACGAATAATTCTGTGCTTGGGAAAACAACAGAAAACTTGCGAAAGCAAATCTGTGTCCACCTTGTCCGTCATACCGAACAAAACAAGCTTGGAAGGCTTATTGCTGACCCGGCATTCGAATCCCGAAAGATCTTCCATGGTGGACTCATTGCCGTACGTAGTAAGAGTTGACAAAACCAATCTATGCTGGCATGTCCATGCCGGACTTGTCGAAGCTGCTCGTGTACAAGTTTAATTACGACAAGATTAAACCATTGTACAACGATCGAGTAAAGATGCTTTACACAGACACCGACTCGCTGTTGATTCATATAACCACCAACGATGTGTTTTCGCATATTGCATCAGACACACTCGCGAACGAATTTGACAACAGTGATTATTCGAAAGAACACCCGTTGTTTAGTAACACCAACAAAAAGGTCGTAGGAAAATTCAAAGATGAATGTGCGGGAAAGCCAATCAAGGAATACGCGGGACTACGCCCCAAAATGTGCTTGATTGTGGTAGGAACTGGAGCCCGGGGCTCCACCAATAGAACTGGAAGTTCCGGATCCCAAAACATAAAAAAAGCGAAAGTAGTTTCTCGGGTTATTGTTGCAACAGATCTCAAACACGAGATGCATGTGGAATGTCTTCACGAACGACGCAAATTCACACACACAGCAAATATGATTCGGTCGCAGAAGCACTGCAGGAGTGTATACCAATGCACCAAGGTGAGTTTGTCTCCGCTTGATACCAAAACGATTGATATTCGCCGATGAAATTACAACTTACGCGTTTGGACATCATGCGATTGCAAATCAACTTACGGGTGACGTTGATGCGATTCACTAGTGTAAAATAGATCTTGGTGGAAGTTCTGTATTCGCGGGAACGACTTGTAATTCCTCTCGCACAAATGTTTTACTTGGTGGCTTTGCTGATTGTTGATCCACTAGGGGCCAAATGATAACGTGTCGGTTGCCTTGGAAAGTCAATCTGATCAGCGATGGTAAATACATCGACGGACCATACCGGGTCAGTAGCATGATGTTGTCCACCTTCTAACTCCCCAGGTGCATACAGATACCTAACAAAATTTTTTCCGAGTGATTCTAACGATGGTGGTTGTGAATCAATTTATAGGTAACGTTGACAGTGCTTTGTCGAGTCGCATTAGCGGGTTTTAATCCAATCGAGTTCATTATTCAACACTGCTATGACTGATTGAAGCCATGTTACCCGCTCATGTGATCGCTCTGCAATCCGAGACCGAGATCTCATTAACAATTCTTGCGCCTACTGATGTCCAAATAATCTTTCCGCAAGTGTACGGTTAAATCGTTCCACAATAGCTTGGTCACGATGTATATTAACATGTCCAACACGAACCTGCACATGGTGTTTTGTCAACGCAGCAACGGTTGAGAAATTCTTTACCTGGATCCACTTGTAATAACCGTGGCCATGTTAACAGTCCACGTGTAAATACGTTTAAGCGCATCTGCAACACCAGTCGAATCTTTAGATGTCAGCGGTTCCACTTCTTTGTATCTGCTAACGATATATACAATGGTTATAACTACGCCCACATACCCGATCATGCAGAAGAAATATAAGATCAGTCTGGTGCACTTCGTTAGGTGTTTGGACATCAAACCAACCACAGGAAATCGTTCTTGGCACAGGCAGGTAAATTTGCCACAGTGCTTGTTTATTCAACCATGCTCGAGCAATACAATTGTTGACTTTTGCTGCGTTTGCTAACATTTCAACAGCAGCTTCACCTTTCCAATAACCGCGCAGACTGTAGTATAATTTTGATTATGTCCCTTCAGCACTAGTCTTTTTATCCATGTTTGTTTGTTTGCTTGTTATACCAACATATTTTACCTCCAATGAGTGAACTTTGTTCACCATCTAGTGGCCACGAGAGGCTTTGCCTAGTTTACTTTATCCAAGGGAGGTGGAATCTCCAAGAACAATCTTGACCCTTCATACCTCCTTTGATGATCGATCTAGCAATTCTTTGTCCGAGTGTAGGATTAATAGTATTCAAATCATGGATGAGATCTATATCAGCACGTTGACGCCCACGAATATTATTGTTGTTTTGTATGCGAGATCATGTCGGTAACATGCAGCATCAACACGATTTTAAGGTGCTTCTCCAGGCTTTGGTTGGTTGTTAGAATCAAGTCATATATACAGCCGTGTACCAGGCCCACAGTAATTGTATCAGTGAATGTGTTTTTTCACCAGGGTATTTACTCCATGGTGTCCTGGTTAACTTTACTAATGCAGCAGCAACATCACCGCCGACTTTTTTTAGACCTGGAGCTTTCAGCTCCATGAATAGACTGGGAAGGTCTGACAAACATGAACTTCTTTGCTCCACATCAACAGAAGTTCCAGCAATTGCGGCTCAACCATTACGTGTTTGAACTCGAGTTGGATTTGCAGTACGTGTTTTTGCATGGCATCTGACACAATGTAAAGACATGATTGTATTATACAACAATTGTGGTGATATTTAACATGGCATCACGAAAAAGGAAAATCACCAAAGATGCTAAAGATTTTACCATCATTTACTTTTCCGCGCAGGCAGCACCCAAACCACTCAAGCATGGTAACATGTTTCTAAACTCGGTTCGCGCATTGTTCATTGGTCCAGCAAAAACCCAACTGTTGTTGAATATGATTTTACGATGGTTGATGTTGGATCACCTGTATGTGTCTACGCCGTCGGCTGACAATCAGCCGTGTTATGACGTACTCAAAGATTTTGCGGGCATGCTTGTGTTGTTGTTGGGTGGTGAATCCACCATGTCCACCATTGATTTCGTTTTCACAATTGATGAAGCTCCTACTATTGATGACTAGGTATAACAAGATTTTCAAGATGGCTGCTGTGGTGGCCATAGTGGATGTCAGATTGGCACCATTTTCATTTAGAACTAAGTAGATATAATAAGAAGTCTTGTAATGAAAACCCCATGTTGATATGATCATCCATTCAGGTGGAATAGCGAAAACAAGATTTTCAAAATGGCCACGATGGTGGCCATATTGGATGTCTGAGCAGACCTTTTCATTTAGGACCAAACTGATATCACACGAAGTCTTTTAGTGAAACCTGCATGTTCATATGACCATCCATTCAGGTGGAGTAGCAATAACAAGGTTTTCAAAATTGTCAGAGCTGGCCATTTTCATTTAGGACGAACTAGATATCATAAAAGGTCTTCTGCTGAAAACCCTATGTCGATATGACTTTTCATTCTTCTGGAGTAGTAATAACAAGATTTTAAAAATGGCTGCCATGGTGTCCATATTGGACATCAAATTAGCATCATTTTCATTTGGGACCAATTAGACATCATAAGATGTCTTTTAGTAAAAACTTGATGTTGATTTGACCATCCACTCAGGAGTAGCAATAACAAGATTTTCCAGATGTGGTTGGCATATTGGATGTCTAAGCAGCACCATTTTCATTTAGGACCAACAAGCCCATGGGAATAAATGTGTGTGTGTAAAGTCCCATGTCGATCCACCATGTAGTTTAGGAGTAGCGATAACAAACTTGTCCTAATGGATGTACATGGACATTGGATGACAGACAATAGACAACAGACCATTCCATAAACTCTTCTACTCTATGATCAGTAGAACTAAAAATGATTATTATTTGTTTTGAATGGCCAGTTTAATTGTGTGGTGGTAAGTTTTACAGCCAAAACTGTAATGAATTCGTTATGGTGGAAATGATCAAAAAAACAACTCTTTTTAGCATTTCATGCTACTACTACCAGCAGCAGTGTTGTCTGTATATGAAAAAAACAGTTAAAATTAACCGTTAACACTTTCTGAGACTACTGATTATACGATTTTTCTTTTCGTTGTCGGTGCAGTCTGATACAGGTGGTATGGTCAGGAGGCTCCGATTTAATGAATTTACTCTAAAAAAACAAGTCTATAGGTTGAAAGCTTTGACAAAGATTAAATATTATTTTGGGAGATTGTAATAACCAAGGTGGTGTTGTGGGAACATACGATTGACAAGATTTAATTTTGCTGCTTCTTGATGAGGATGAATCCATATTCCAAATGGTGGAATAAAATTTAGTTTCTTAGTGTACATGGTGTGGTATTTGGACCTAATGAGTACATCATATGCAGGACTAGATGTAGTAGATGATAGTTTTATAGTATACTCATTCGTCTGAGATAAAGTGATGGTTCTTTTGCCTCAACATGGAGGCTTCTGAAGGGGAAGTTCTAAATGCTCCCACACCAAGTCTAAAAGTCCTTGGTCATGTATTGGATCAAGCATCTGCAGTTAAGATTTGCGAGTTGATCTGTACACAACGGAGCTATAGTCAAGTTTAGATGTTACTCAAGTACTGTATAACTGGAGTAACACCTTGTTGTTTGCAGTTGGACCAGACTTATAAGCAAGTATACATGGTATTTATTAATGTTTTTATTTTTGGAATATATCTTTCATTGATGATTAAAACACTGAAAAACTGATTACAAATAAAACTGCTATTATTATTAATAATTAGGAGTGTTAATGGTAGTAAAAAGTTTAATACTGTCCCTTTTTTTTTTAATAACATCAACAAAACATAAAAAAATATTGACAGCAACTATGCTACTACTATCCAAAGTTGCTGTTTTAATTTGATATTATTATTTCTATCCTTATAAGCAAGACCAAGTTGGATTTTTAATGGTGGAGAGGAGTTATTGTATCATTAGATACAAGTCTCTTCAGAAAAACTAATGAATTATTTTGCCACTGAAATTTTTTACCTCTTTTAATTGTTCAGCATGGTTATTTTTACTTGTAGGACCACTATTATAATTTACAGACTGCAAACCATAGTTACAAGTGTCATCAAGCATTGTGGTTTGACCATTAAAATTTTCCGGGACCATTGTGGGTCATTACAACTGTCCTCTTATCATTATATCACAATTGTTACAACCATTATCAAGTGTTGGGACTATCCCCTGTAATGGAGAGACTGAATTTCGCATCATTGTGTTACCCCTGTTTGGCATTGTGTTACCATTGTACTGCTTGCATTACCATTGTGTAGCATCGTTACATTGTGCGGCAATTGTGTTATTGTTACAAATGTTACACTTAAGACACCTGGGACTATCTGATAAAAGATGGGGACACACAGCTATGCTGCAGAATTCTACTAAGACTCTGCAACAAAAGTTAACAATTATTAATGAAAAATTTGGTAAAAGTTTCAGAAAGAAAACTTGACAGAAAATTGGCTTGTTAAATTGCAGTAATCTCATTCTGTATGATAATGCTTGTAACTTTCACTCTTCCACTTATCTAATCCAAAAGCAGATTATTTTCATACTTGATGCAACTTTTTTGTCAAAATGTATTAAAACATTTTGGAGACTAACTGTATCTGTCAATCAGAATGCAGAAAGTTTACTGATCTTTTAGTTTTTGTAAAACCCAATACTTTCTTTGGACCGTTCCTAGTAAGGTTACATTCAAACCTGAACAGATTTGGTCAAACAGTCTGGATATTATTCTGCAGATGAGTCCATTTTCAGTACCATACAAATTACTGTAATTTTAGTTTGAATCACCCCATTTATAGTATTATTGAAATTTTAAATCATGTGGTGTACATCTTTTAGACATGTCTTCCAGACAGAGCCACATGTGATCCACAAAATGCCATGACTCTCCTGTGAACAATGTAATGATAACACTGGCCAGAAATGTGGAATCCTGGCACATCAGGGTACAAACTTAGGGCATGTAGTGATGTTGTAACAACATTTCAGTTGAATATTACCAATGTTTCAGTTAAATAAAGCAACTAATGCAGAAGATACATTACTTTTCAACTAATGCTGACAATACATCACTTTTCAACTAATGCAGACGACACATTACTTGTCAACTAATGCAGACGACACATTTTTTGTCAACTAATGCAGACGACACATTACTTGTCAACTAATGCAGATGATACATCACTTTTCAACTAATGCAGATACATTACTTGTCAACTAATGCAGACAATACATTACTTGTCAACTAATGAAGATGATACATTACTTTCAACAAAATGCAGATGATACATTACTTTTCAACTAATTCTGACAATACATCACTTTCCAACTAATGCAGACGACACATTACTTGTCAACTAATGCAGACGACACATTACTTTTCAACTAATGCAGACGACACATCACTTTTCAACTAATGCAGATGACACATTACTTGTCAACTAATGCAGACGATACATCACTTTTCAACTAATGCAGATACATTACTTGTCAACTAATGCAGACAATACATTACTTGTCAACTAATTAAGATGATACATTACTTTCAACAAATGCAGATGATACATTACTTTCAACTATTGCAGATGATACATTGCTGGTCAATTAATGCAGACGATACATTACTTTTCAAAAACTTGAACACAGGACCATAACACTGTTGATGCTGCCACCATTGCTGCTGGAAAAGTTGTACTTACCAATACGTCTCATCATTCACAGGCAAAGCAACAAAACCCATAATGCAGTGTTCAGTTAAGTGCAGGCAGATCTCTAAAACATAAATTTACCTTTTGGGACCCTCTTAAAGAAGCTAACATTCAAATGATTAGGTTACTCTTACATACTGTATATACTCGCTTACAAGTCGAGTCCAACTACAAACTGCACGAACCCAGATCTTCTGTCGCATAATTCACTGGCAGATCTGGGTCTATGCAGCTTTTTAGGAGTAATCAGTAGAACAAACAACATAAACCCTGATCTGCCAGCACATTATGCAATGGCAGATCACGGTCTAAGTTGTTTGCAGTTGAACTGGACTTATAAGTGAGTTTATACAGTAAGGAGCTAAAATTATAGCTCACTAAAGTATTTCCAGTGCATCTTGAACCTTCAAATCCTAGTCTTGCACTCCCAATGTTCTAAGACTATGCAGCCTGTGAACCTTCAAGAACTAGAAAAGGACATTCAGTTTTCTGAAACTGTGAATACTGTGGGTGTACATTTTCCCCAACAGGTCATAAGAAATAAGCTATAGGTGAACAGAAATAAAGAACTCTTGCATTCCACAAGTTAAGAAGAAAACATGAAAATTTTAATGAAACCAAAAGATAGTAAATTAAAGTCAATAAGTTCTATTATAATCCAGAGGGTATTTTCTATATATTTTTTTTTTACCACAAGATGAAATATATCCAGAAATGAATAGGAAAATAAAACTGTATTTTCATTATATACCAATCTTGTTCCTGAATCAAAGCCATTCTTTCCCAAGTTCACCTCGACATAAATTTTATTCATAGGCTGATCATAAAAATGGAAGCAATTTAAGAGAAAGGTTGGTTTGGGATCACCTAATCTGTTGCAATAAATTACATTTCCTACTTTTATAAAATATTTTACCATATGCAACCACAAAGCAAGTCTGACTGAGTGAAACAACACACCAGGTTTTTAACATTGTTGGCAAGGTACTACAAGCGACATAACTTCATAAAGAAGCAAATTGTGGTATTCAAATATCTTCAGCAAAAACTAATTTCCATGCCTGAAAGTAATGCAGTTTCCATTTATTGCTCAAGTTCACAAAAAACTTGTTTTGCTTCCTGCAAATATAAATATTGTTCGAATATATATTCAGTCATCACATGGCATCATGGGAAATCTTGTATTTTTACATTAAAATAGAATTATATATATTTATCATGTGAAAAATATAGGAGTAAAAAAATATGAAAAATATTTCACCAATAACTTTATATATTTTTTAATTAAGTACATAATAAAACGTTTTATTAATTTGCCTTGAATTTACACCCACTAACAGAATCCCTCTTTTCCCACCTGCACCCTCAGTTTTCCTATCAGGACAAACTATTTCAGGAGACTTTTGTTCCAGACCTTGCAGTGTCAAAGGTCTGAAAGGAGCTCTGAAAATTGTGTAACCAAACAAAACAAATATCACTCTTTATCAGTGATTAAAAGAAAGGACACACATGATATGAAACATGTATATTTTATTACCAACATAAATAAGAAGAAATTTTAAAAAATATATATTTGCTACGGTCTCTGGTAAGGATGTGAAGATGAAGCAGCCTTTATTTGTGTCTTGATAGTACTTGTAGCTTTGGATATTGTTGCACCTGAAACAATAATTGAAATTACATTTTTTTTTATATAGTTAAACAACTTTAACTTCTTTTATTTGTATTCTGTAAAACCCTGTGTCGCACCTACATCTGTACTCTGATGCACTTCCCCCACCTCCCTCCGGTTTCTGACTTTCCAAAACACAAAATTTTAAAACTGCTTATGACAATGCCACTGTCATCACCACCGGAAAAGTGACAACTATGTCTCACGAAGCTAATGTAGATGAGACAATAAGAAGTGCTATCCATTTTCTCATTTCCCCCAAGCATTAATAATTTATATTTAAATTGCAATACATAAAGGTATTTCACATAACTCTTGCCATAACTTACAGACAGCTAGTAAAGATATGGAGTAATTATATATATAGGCTTGTCATAAAATCTTTTTATAATACATCTCAATATAATTTACATCATTTCCTGTAATTAATCCTAATTACTGTGAATTCACTATTTCTTTTAGAAGTATCAATTTTTGTGGATTTCATAGTTGCAACAAATCATGAATTTAAAGACCCAAAGAACAGTATTTCTACAATAGAACAACCATATATACTCGGTTTAATAAGTTGAGTCCAGCTGCAAACAACATAGACCCTGATCTGCCATCACATAATGTGCTGGCAGATCAGGGTCTATGTTGTTTGTTCTACTCCTAACGAACTGCATACAACCAGACCTGTCCGTGCATTATGCAATGGCAGATCTGGGTTTGTGCAGTTTGCAGTTGGACTCAACATATAAGCGAATATAAATGGTACTTCCAAAATCCATGAATTTAAGTACTTATTAAACTTACATTTTCTGGAAAAGCCACCAAAATAATATGCACAAAAATAAATGAATTCATGGTATTCATTGTTTGAAACTTCTGAAGTCCAATAAAAATGAGAAAAGATAAGTATCTTTTTAAACAGATTGAGAGTACTGTGACACTTAACTGTTTCCATATAAGAGTCGGAAATGTACATGCATACATGCTGAAATCAGGACACGGTGGTTATTGTTCAAAGGTTATCAAGTCAGAATTTATAAGTACAACACCATATTGCTGAATCCTTGATAACTTTAAAAGCTTTTAGTACTTTGTTATTAAAAGGAAGCCTTACATAAAAAGTTCATAAATTTGGTATTTTACTCCCTGGTTTGAAATGAATTACATTTTTTTAAAAATTGATGATGTATTTCATGAACACTACAAAAAAGAAACTTACAATATCAGAGTCATCAAGACAATAACAATGCCCATTAGAAAGTTTGAAAAAACTTAGTGTCTAAGACTAATTCTGGGTGCATTCACTATATGACTTTATTTGAGTGTTCTTCCAGTGATCAAGTACTATAATATCAAACATGCAAGGAAAATTCAGAACATGTCCAGATAGCATAGTTTATAAACATGGACTGTGCATACAACAGGAGCAATATGCCAACAACTTTTGACTAAGCGCTTAAAATGAACCTTTATGCATTTTTCGTATATTTGTTTGAGTAAAATTTGCATTTTATGTAGAGCTCTGATATAATATGTGTACATGTATAATGATTATAAGAGAAAAACATTTTTATTGAAAAATCTATCTGGACTTAAACGGCATTCAGCAAAGCATAAAATGTAGCTCATACTACATGGGGATATCACTCTAGTCTGATTCCAACCTATGTAGGCAGACAACTTTTGGCTTTTTTATAGCTAAAACTTAACTTGGGAGGGCTGGATTTGCAAGGTAGTGGTCATACTCTAAAGGCATTATGATTAGGTAATGTATCTGAAGAAAAAACATGCAAGCCTAAACCCTTTAAATCAGCCTAAACTCTCTATAGTTTTCACATTCATGCTATCATGATTAAGCAATAATTCACATTCCCTCCCGACTCTAATTTTATTATAGAAAGCTAAAATATGCTCTAATAGTAGAATGGTCCTGAATATGTTGCCAACTGGGAGAAAAAAAATTACTGAATGGAGAAGATACATTAGAGAATTTTGGGATTGAGTCTCCCACTACTATTTGGAACAAACCAACTGATTCCCAATCAGGTCTATTATGTGCAGTTTATAAGAAATCTGACTCTGGACACACATCACTAATTATCGGCTGACTTATCCATACTATGTCTTTCACAGATATTTGGAAAGTCATGTTTTCAGCATGCCATATTGGTATGTACTAAGAGTAATTTCCAAACTGCACAATATTAATAACATGGTTAAGAGGGATGATGCTGATCTGGAAGAGGACAGTGTTTGAAACATTGCATTTGCCCTGAACTAAAGTCATACAGCCAGACACTTGTCTGACATAAATATCTACTAGTCCCTGGTATCAGGCTATCCAATTTATACAGTCATGTCAAGGTGACTTACTTTGAACTTTTTGTTGCTGCTGTTGATTTGGCATGCCTTGTGGCTGTGTGCTACTTGAGTCTGGTTTTCTTGCGGGCTTGATGCCCTTCCCAAACAAGATGGTGGACACCAGATTGTTGGTGTCAGAAGTGGAAAATGTTACTGGCTGATTAGACTTCTGATCTGCAGCAAAAGGAGAAAAAATTTAATTTACCAAGTAATACTAAATACACCCCTGACAAAAAGTTAAGCAACAACTTTTAAACTAAGAATTATGTAGCAATTCAAAGTTTTTACATTCTTAGTCAACTATATGTAAACCGTGACTTTTTTGGAAAGAGGACAAACAATGACTTTGCCTTGTTGTATGTAATGTCAACACCCATGACTTATGACTTTAAAAACTATTAATGACTACTTAATCTTACACAAATGCTCATTGTCTATAAAATTTATGAAACAAGCTGAATTAGTCCTCATTTTTGCAAACCTTAGTTTGTAAAAGAATTCAAACTCTTGAAATCATTCAACAAGTTTCTCAAATTTCATATGAAATATGCTGAAATGGAACATTCTTTTTATCACATAAAATATATACTTAGATGTTTATTAAAAATATCTTAAGATGTTTGGTGACAAGATCTGACTAGCACAAATACACTTTAGAGATAACTATTTGACCTCATGTGAAATAACGATGTAGGATGTACACATGTAATAACATGTGTTCATAAAACACAGTATCTTGCCAGCAAACAGCATTATTATGACACAGCTTATGCAGGTCAAACAGGAATGCCCAGCATATCTGGATACAAATTTTAGATATAAAAAATTATTACATGATTTCAGTGAGAGACGCCTTTTCAATGGATGACATGATATCATGTGATTTGTGACTCATACTGCAATGTCATGGCATCATAATGTAGTTTTATCATGTCATGCACTTTAAATGCTATTTTCACTATAATGACACAAAATGAATTTAACATTAGCATTAACTATGTATGTATGAATGTGTACAGTATATATGTACAAGGTTTAATGGCTCATCAGCACAATCTTGACATATATAGTACCATTTAAAAATCCAGTTTTAAAAATATAAAGGGACAAATTGTGAAAAACTTTAGGAAAATAAACCCATTCCAAATAAAAGTAAATATGAAGTCCTTGAAGGTAAAGGGCAAACAACTGAAAAAGGTTGTAAAAATATAAAGGTTAAATACTGCTAAAATCTTCGGGAAGATAAACAAATCCAAATAAAAGTAAATATTTTCTTTTACAAGAAAAAAGATAAATTATGTAATAAAACAGTTATAAACCTCTTTTTTAGGTTAACTTAAAGTGTTATGAACCAATAAACTCCTCATATAAACCTCAACTTCATATGGGTCAATAAGAGGTTTACTGGTTCATAAAACTCATCATATAAACCTCAACTTCGCATCGGTCAATACAAGGTTTACTGCTTCATAAAACTTCATATTCACCTCAACAACAGTCATTATTTTGAATAATACTATGATCACAGAAAATATGTACGACTAACACAAATTTTAACATAGCACCTCAGCACTGTTTATACTGCTGCCACGATCACAAAAAATACCAGCGGGGTTTATGATACAACACGTGAAATTGATACCATGTATTCTTGTAAAGTGAATTAGCAATTAAACTTATGCCAGTTTTTAAAACTCTTGATCATGAAAACCACATGTGTGTCTCTTGAAATCTTAATTTTATTTGTTTACATCATCATCAATTGTTCAGAAGACTGATCATTATGAAAACATTACAGCTATAACAAAACAATGATACATATCAGGTAAAATTCAAGCATCATAATTTTTATATATGTAATACGTGTAATAACACCTCATGACATTACCAAATGATGTCATATAATTATGCAAAGAAAAGGCCTAAAAATCAAGGTATCTGAATGTGTTTCAAAGTTATTTCACTACACTATTCTGAAGTTTGGTAAAATAAAATCAGTAATTTTGTCATGTGATATATAGAATCTTATATTTGTGCCAATTTTAACTGAAATTAATGAACTCGCCAAATAATTTCAATCTTTTGCTAGCCAATTATTTGACTCATTTAATAAATTTCATCTGAAATAAGCACCCATGTAATATCCTCTAAGTATGATATTGGGACCTCTGTAGCATGATATGCAGTGTATTGTAATGTCACCATTAACAATACACAGTTCCAGAAAATATCTATAACTCACAATGAGGTAGCAATAAACAGGTTTTGGCTATAATTGCAGGCTAGAATGGACCATCTCCAAACTGTTCCCCAGATGTCATCATAAACAATGCCAGTGCCTGTATAAACTGTTTGACCCTAGGGTCAGCCTCATTTTGAAACATCGTTTAAGTTACTTTTGCTACATATTTTTATGTGAAAAGATCAATAAATTTACTATGACAGTGTTAGATCTGATAACTTAAGTGTTAAATAATTTTACATTATCCATTACTTTTGGCAAAATTCTTTTGAAAGAAAGGTTAACTTGAGAAAAACCTTTTCTGCAAGTTTCGCACAGACTGCCACTTGTAGTAGCAGTGGAGTTACCCAAGCTGTAAAGGGAGGTAACCCACTGTGAGAAAAATGGGACTATCTCGTATTTGAAACCACCCATTATTAATTTACAAGTGCTTCACTGTACCTGGTATCTCGCCTGCATTTGTACATCAATGTGTTCACCCAGCATCTGACTTGCAAAAACTTTAACAACAAGCTTAAAAACAAAACTTTAATGCTGATGACACTGCAGCCACTGGAAAAGTACTACTATGTCTCACCATGCAGGAGAATCCCCAAATCTCATGATTTTTTACTCTCCAAATAACTCTACTGAACAAAATGGGATATATTTCATACGTACAGGTAGTCACAAAATGTGTCCTAAATATTATTTTAGCAAAGAGAGTGGATCACCAATGGTTAATTAACGACAAAATAACTCGTTCTGAAAATTTCCAAAACTCAGCAAATTTATTATCTTGCCTGCAACAATGTTGCTGCAGCTGTAGTAACACATGACTAAACAACTGCGACCTTGATCTCAGTTGATACTGGATGGACAGACATTGTCACTACAATGTCTCACCTTTTGCAAAATTCATTGCATGTGACAAAAATAAGCAAATGCTGAGCTAGGAAAAAATATGCAACCACTCAAACACATTGTAGGCCAAAACTTAATCTTGAACCCAGTTAGACATGTGTATTCCAGCTCTATATACTGTGGTTTCATTTATTTTCATGGGTATACATTTTCATGGTTTTGTAAAAAAAAAAAAGACAATTTTGTGGTTACTGAATTTTTGGAAGTTTGCATATTAACAGGTATTTTATTTTGGGGATTAACCTCTACAAACACCCAAAATAAAGAATACAAAAGAACAAGTATATGCCAACAATGAAGGGTGGTCGATTGAAATGTTAAAACAATACTACTGCCAGTATTAGCACAAATCAAACACTGGTGATGATCAATAATTACATTACTAAAAACATTAAATGGAGCCGATGCATCCAAACACAACAGCAAGTGGTTACTTAAACATACCCATATCATCATACACTAAAACCACTGTCCAAAAGGGACCAACCATTTAATTTTCAGAGGGGGGGGGGATTTCTGGCACTCAAATAGCTTGAAAAAATAAATTCTTGCTCCGATTCAAAGAACAAAAAAAACCCCACTATTATATCCATTATATTAGTTGAAGAAGAAAAAAAAATTATCTTGTAAAAGAAAAAAAAATTCCGGACTTGAAAGAAAATCATAGACCCTGTCCCCAAAAATTAAATGGTTGGTTTCTAAAGTTGCATCATCAGTACATTCTGACGATTTTCTGGATGTCATCATTCCATATGTGAATTAAACATGTGACCAACTGTCACTTACTCAATGCAGTCATCTGGATGTGGCAACTTTTGATCTGTAGTGGAGGAAAGCAGCCGACAATAAAATATCTGAGACTGGCCCTAGCTTTCCGTGGCTTTGGAGTTGTGTGTAATTTTGCAATTTCTGGATTATTTACGAGACAAATGTTTGTGCGTACCTGGAGAACTGACTGACGCAATGTTTATTCAGTGCTTTTATCCAAAAATCAGTGAAGTGTAAGCTTTGGTACTGTTCTGTAATTAGTGTATATACACAGCCTTTAATTAGCACTTGTGCTTCAATGAACAGTTGCAATATCTTACAGTCTTGTTATTCTTTTTCTTTTGGATTAAAAATGTGGATAAAATTAGATGTGCCTTGAGGAGGGTCTAAATTTTAACAGGAAAGATTTGCTACCTGTAATTCAAAGTATACATGTTTCCAGTTATCTCTGTTCTATGTACAATATTCATTCAGATGGATCACAACTGTGGTTAAATCTTAAATCACAGAGAATTGCAGAGAATAAGGTAAGTGAAATTTTGCCATATATGTATTTTAACAGCAGTTTCATTTCAATTATTCATCAATGTAAAAAAGTATTAAATCTAATTTTAGCGCATCATTTCATTATTGTTTTCATTTTCAGTAATGTTAGAACTATCTCTTTTCTCTCTATCCATACTGATCTCACAACATATATAAATTTAAGGGAGTCAGTAGAAAAGACATACTGGATAGTGTAGACATACCTGTACATGTGCATTAAAACAATATAAACTACTTAATAATTATTTTTTTCAAAATGGGTTACAACAAACACATGTAAAAAATAATATTTTACTACAGTAATAACGTTGAATTATCAAATAGCTGAGCATTGCTGATCGTTAAGAATTTATCAATAAGAAAATGTGTGTGTGGTGGGTGTTCTGCACCACATGTGAATAATCTTTCATTAGGTCTTTAAATTCATGGTACAGAGCAAACACGAAATCTATAAAAGCTCATACCCCACAAAATATAGTGAGACCACAGCATAGGAATTGTCACTTTGTGCATATAACATGAAATCATCTATTCTTGACACCATTGTAAATAATGAGGCAGATGTACAGAAATAAAACAAAATGTACCCCATCACCAATCACATGAAACTGTTGAGTGCTACTTGTGTCTGGAAAATTATGACTGTACTGTTTAAAGTATTGCAAGACATACCCCATGCTGGACCTGGTAAGCTGTTAAAGTTTTCGCTACTTAAGAAATAACTTCAAGTATTTTCATTTATTGCAACCCTAAACTGTGAGCCTATCTATCAAGAAGCAACCTCGGGACCCACACTAATTGTTTGTCGCAATTGTTTTTAAAACTCTAATTATTTTATTTCAACCATACCATTGCATAGGAAGTTCCTACAACTTATGCAACGTTCTCTTGATGGCTCAAATGTTGGCATGATTTGGTCCTTAACAGACATTAAATTGTCTGTTATATTTGTTGTTCACTTGCACATGTATTTCACAATGACTGATTTTCTCAAATGCATGTCTTTGGATTTATTCCAAAATTAATTTTGGATCATGGGTTAATGTATTATATAAGCTTTTACAAAATTTCTTTCATCGCTAATCCCGAGATGTTTCAGGGTCTGAAAAATCTTGGACATGGAGCCAACAGGCAAACAGAATGCTGGACTTGGGCAACTATATGCTGAGTTCAGGTAGCCAAGTGGACTGCTACATCATATCATTGCTTCTACATTTGTTTTCAAAACAGAACTATGAAATATGTCACAAAGGAGAATATTACTATTAAAGGTAAAAAAATATGGAGGTTTCCGTTTAAATTTATCTTCGAATCTTTCACATATGAAAACCCCATATTTGCTGTTATTCTAAATTTTTATTGCATCATTTACAAATAATTGTTAAAAAGTGTGACCCTCACAAAAGTTGATGCAGGTATTATCTGCCACTGATATGTATAAGGAAGTGATGTATCAGTTGAACAAAGAGATCGCTATTGTATAGATTTGTGTGTAGGAAATCTGCAATAGGTTATGAAATGAACAGTGATCCTGTGGAAATTTAAGAAAAATTAAACAACTAAAATTATAGTTAGGGTCAATATGGTATTGATAGAGAATAAAAAAATATTTTTAAAATGATGACAATTACTGGATAGAATTACAATAATACTGTGCATTCAAACACAGAAGGTGATCTCGACATATTCTCTAATTTTCCTAATATATAAATCACAGCGCAAAAAATAAATACAGCAGATCCCTTTTTTTTTTGTCAACATTATCGACAATAACTCTTCAAAAATGAACTTCTGTTGAAATTGTGCATGGAAGACCCTGCCACCTTTCACTGTAACCCCTTATCTCCTAACATAAATATTCAGCCATTGCTACTCTTTTTTCTCCATGATAAATCTATAAAGTAAAAATATGTGATTGCAGTTTTAATTTCTGTACCATATGAAAGGGAACGACTTTTTTTCTCTCTATATTCTAATTCTTTTCTCTCTCATGCTTGATCACCACCTCATTTTCTCTTGATGATTGCCTAAATGTCTGACACCTTTTTTCAACAGTTAGAAGCATCTGTGATGATTTGATTGCTTGTAATATGCTGGAAAAAAAGAGCAGTATGGCCTACTTGGAAAGCTCTTCATAATATTTCCTGGTTTGACAGTATAATCAGTGGATCCCTACTTTCTGCATCTTTCTTTGTTTAGAAATTTACAAACAGAAAACAATATCCCTTTTTCATTTGTTTTTCATCACAATTTATGACTATATACTGCACAAAATCTGTCATTTTTAATTGAAATGACTGTGCAGTTAGTACACTTCAACATCAGTGACTGATCGGCTTGTTCAAGAATAATGTCGCACATAACCGCAAAGCAAGCCTTAGTCAAGGTAGGTAATATAGTTGGTAATTTTGGGCAATCTAACTTTTCATTAATTTAAATGGTGAATTTTGAGAATTCAATTGGAGTAAATTTTACCAGAGAATTGGATTTTTAATCTACACATACTGTTCTACAATAAAGATGACAAATTTACATTTTGAAGATTTTCACCATAACTGACCTTTAAAGACTCATAACAAGGACAGAAGAAAGCCTAACTGATAGCAGTTAATATTAAAGCACCTTCTCTGTGCTACAATATTTAAGCTGGGCCACCATCTTTTTTTTAAAATTTGTTGGACTCAGTGTTTAAATTCTGATTTGAGTCTTTGTGCAAAGTAAGGCAAGGATACAAGTCTCAAAAGAATTGAAATGATTTAGAGTCACAATGAACCACTGTATACAATAGAACTCTGATTATCCAGACACATTAGAAAACAATGATTTTGTCCATAAAATCACCTGGATAATCAATTTTAATCAGATGGAGATTTAATGCTTGGAGAGCATTATGGGAGTCTGTACAAGTGAATAATCCAGATAACAGGTGTTCTTCTGTATTACTACTTACTTGATTCACTCTCCCATTCCTCTTTAGCTGAGTTTATGATGTCAAGTAGATTGCTGGTAATCTTGTTGAGATTATTGAACTGTTTCTGAAAGCAGCGAAACATAAATCACTTCTATATGAAACATGCTCTGTGAAAATTTTAGAATAAAATTTATCAAACAGGAGAGACCCTGACCTTAAGACAAAGAGAAGGTTACAAACAGTACATGTATCAAATAAAATAAAAAAAATGTACTAATACATATTCATATGGTACACTGACTGCATTAAAAAGACGATGTTTGTATGGCATTGTTCAGACCAGTATATTACTATATGGGGTGATAATGGCCTGTAGATAGGAAAAATGGGGTAAGGATAATTTTTTCACCTGATGGACAAAATTGTCTGTGTGATGAATTTTGTCAAGAAAAAAGAGAAAATTCCAATTCAGATTTATCTGAGAGTCAAAAGAAAGCTTATTATGTCTGGTAGGGAAAGATCTTCAAAATTACTACCACAACCACAATAAATGCAGTGTTGTTTAGGCCTAAGATGATATATTGATAATTTTCTGTTCTCATGTTGTATTGAGGTAGTCTGTAGAAGGCTGATAGGACAATAAAATAATTGATTTAAAAAAATTCAAAAATAAAAGCACCAACAGCTTTACATTACTAACAACCAGCACATATGGCTGGGTCTTGGCACTATTTTCACAACTAACTTCCATCATATATAGTCTGCATATGGAAGTAGGCCATGGCATGAGACTGGTTGCAAGTGTTTTCAGAACTGCATCATGCAGTTGCGAAATATCAGAGAATGTGCCAGTCTATACAAGGACAAGAGTTTTCTAATGTGCAGACAGTTGGTTACTATTTCTAGTTTGGAAAATTCTAAAAATCTCTGCTGCAATTTCAAGAAGTAAAATGATTTATACACAATCTAAAAACATTTTATTATGTATAATGATGTCTTGTTTTGTTCAAGGAAATTGCACCATCTGAAACTAAAGTATTTCTAAAAAGAAAATCCCTGCATTACCCTGCTTTGTCATAGTCACCCACAAAATATGTGCCCCTAGAGTCAAGTCCTTGAGGGGTAAGAACAGAACCTAGGACCAAATTTAGTTGCATATCTGAATGGATCTTTCCATGCCATGTAAGTGTATATATGGTTACAGGATGGGGATCTCAACAGTTTCATAAGTTATGACCTTGAGATTAAGTGCCTGGGGTAGGGATGAACCCAGAACCAATGTCAGTTGCATGTATAAATTTGTTTTTTCATGCCAAGTAAGTGTATATTAGGGTTGGGATTTCAATAGTTTCTCTGTTATGACCCAGGAATTAGGCCCCTGGGGGTAAAAACAGACCCTGTGGCTAAAGACAGCTGCATGTCTAAATTCATCTTTTCACGCCCAATAAGTGTATGATGTATAGTTACAAAGTGGCAATCTCAGTGTTTTCTAAGTTGTGACCCAGGTGTCTCATTCTAACCCTCTATTTGACAAGTATTGACACTTGGGTCAGTGATCACACACATTGGTTGTTAGACCCACATTTCTCGAGTCCCACCCCCATGGGTGTGATCAAAATTATAAAACTGATGTGCACATCTACAGAACATCCCCACTCATATCCCAAGGTTGCAAGTTTCTATCTTAAGCCATGCTGGAGGAGTTAAGGGATATTACAAAATGCATGCACACACGAACAAATGCACGCATGGATGGGCAGGATAGCAAATCCTCACCTTTTCAGTAAAAAGGAGCATGGGTATACCGTATTTTGGTGTGTATAACGCACAGTTTTTTCACCTAATTTTATTATCTTAAGTCGGGGGTGCGCGTTTTATACAAGAACTAAAAAAAAAGGGATTTGATGCAATAGATTGAACTCCATCAACTAGACGAACCTTTAAAGGGCCCTTTTAAGGGAAAACCATAAAATCGGAAAGATACAATTTCAATATTGCCACTTTTTCATTCACTATCCAAAATGACCGACTGTTGTTGCACTATGAAAATGGAGCGAAATACCGGTAGTCACGATTTTAAAATGTATTATATCACATGCGCGTTATATGGCAGAACTACGTTTTTTCCACTCATTTTGAGTCGAAAATCGGGGTGCGCATTATACACACCAAAATACGGTAATAAAATACTGGAATTGACACAGGGGCATGGCCTTGCTTAAACTCTGGTATGGGCTGTCTATTATTCTGTTATTGCCTTCTCCCTTGGGAACTGTTCACCTAGTAGTGTTGTCTGGTGGGGTATAGTACCCAAATCTTTGGAGAACAGTTCCCTAGTGTTGTCTGGTGGAGTATAGTGCCGAAGACTTTGGAGAACAGTTCCCAAGGGAGAAGGCAATAACAGAATTAGTATTTCACATGATGTGATGTGATGTCATATCATGTCAGCATGTGTCAATATTGCCTGCTGGAACAGGCATATTGATCATAGCCAGGTATTGTATCCTTAAGTCAAGGGAAAACGAGTATTGTCTATAAATAAATCCCTGTAATTAGCCGATTTGCAATTAAGAATTTGTGATGTACTAAACCATGATATAATCTTCATTATACAATATCATGGCTAACACACTGCATTATACAAGGGTAATGATATTTTGCTATACCCTTGTGTAGAAAGATTGAAAAAACGATTCTAAGGACAGGTTTTTTTTGTTAGTTTTAACGACACTTGTAACACATTACTGGCTATATCATACAGAGGAAATAGAAGCTAAATGCCTTTCCAAAGGACACACCAAGGCAGCCTACCCCGGCTGGCTTGGGAGGGTATCAAACCTGAGACAATTGGATTATAAGGAAGAAAAAAAATATATGCGTGTTTCCAGTCGGCTGACCGTCTCTGTTTCTCATTGCCGACCCTAGCACTTTCCCTCCCCCTCCAATTTTTTTATTTTTAAAAAAAAAAAAATCGCATTGCCAAAATTGATTTGTGCATTTAATTGAGCCGGTTTTGCCCAGTACTTTGAAGCGCTTGAAATATTATTTGATTTATATATAATGTTTTAAAAAAAATAAAAAATACCTGCCTACCCTAATTTTAAAACCAGTGCAATAGGAAACATACATATTTTTTATTTTTGGCCTGAGTTGGATGCTCTACCAACTGAGCCATCACAGTTCCCTTTCAACTTGCAGCTATTATCCAAATTCCTGAACAGAATGAAAAACCAAATTAAGTGCACAGAATGTACATTTTCTCTCTTTATAATACCTGTGCAGTTTCTTGCATGACTGTTCCTGCCTTGCTGGTCAGCTGTGATATTTTCTCCTCTACTTCTGGTTCTGGCTTAGTTCGAAGGTAATCAGGTACCACTGCATGATTAAACATCATCACCCTTCTCTCTGTTAATTTCTGCAAAAAAAAAAAATAAATGACACTATATTTTTCTTTTTCTGATATAGATTATATTTTAAAGTGAAGTTGTTAAATTTCTATTTTGTTTATATTTTATATTTTGTTTATAGCATTATCTAATAGACATTAAGTCAAATGAATGCAAGACCAGGGCTGTACAAATGTTTTCTACAGCCAGTTGTCAGGATAAGTGATTTCTCCTGACCAATGTTTGCCTTGTCCCATTTTTTTTACTTCATTTTCCAGTGTTTAATGTCTGTAATGATAAAAGCTGCATTTATAACTATGTTGGTATTACTGTTACTATTAGGTAGTAATGTGATGTAGTTATGTTTATATAATGTGCTTTGATTTATTTTCATTGGTAGCAATTTTCATGGGTACTTAAATTTGTGGATTGGCCTCTGTCAAAGTTTGCATATTTATAAACATTTTATTTCATGGATTAACCTCTACAAATACCCCAAATAAAGAATACAAAAGAACAAAAATATGCTGAGAACAAACTGATCACCTGAATGGTTAAACAATACTACCACCAATATGTGCACTAATCAAACAGCTGTCAAGATCAATCCCTTACATCATGTTTTTATCTGAGTGCTCAACATCAAACAGAGCCGATGCAGCCAACAATACCAAAACAGTTACTGTTTTATTTAAACCATTGTCCATAAAGTTGCACCATCAGTACATTGTGATGATCATGTTATGTGAATAATGTTATCATTTCATATGTGAACCAAATACTTGATCAACTGCCCCTTGCTCAATGCAATCAGCAGACTGTGGCAACCTTTAATGTATAGTGTAGGAAAGTGACTCGATAAAAAATGTCAGAGAGATTGGTCCCAATTATCTATGGCTTTGAGAAAGATGAACTTGTGTAACTTGCAATTTCAGGATTACTTACGTGGCAAACACTGGTGTGTACCAGAAGACTAACATGATGTTTATTTAGTTTTTTGTCTGAAAATCAGTGAAGTGTGAGCTTTAGTACTGTACTGTAATTAATGTGTATACATACATATTGTTTAATTAGCACTTGTGCTTCAAGCAGTAGTTTTAGTACTGTACAGTCTTCTTGTTCCCTTAGAGTAAAAATATTGGATAAAATGACAGGTGTTTTCAGGAGGATTTAAATTTTAATAGGCAAGTTTTCTACCTGTAATTAGAAGCAGGGTTCTCCAGAGGGTTTTGAAAGTTGGAGTCCAGTACTCCTTCGTTGAAAAAAGTTAGGGTCCCAGCCCCAAAAATAGTAGTCCCAATAATGACACTTTTTTTCCTTGCATTAATTCAGGCATAATGCACATATTGTTCTGTCATCAGTATAAATATCATCAGATTGCCAATGCTCATTCACTGTTAAATATTTAGTATCATTATAAAAGAATGAAAATCTAAGACAGTTGAGAACAGTGATAAATGTGATTGTTTGTGAAGTTATGACTATAACCAGATAACAATTTTAAATGGCTTTACCTTGCCATTCTTAAATTTTGTGTGCAGCTAGAAGGAATCAAGGAAGAGACTAAAGTTTCTTTTCTAAACTAATTTATTTAATTAGCTTAAATAATTCCAATAAATAAAATTTGCCAAGACACTGGAAGAAGAAACAAATGACAATATTCGTTCATTTATTTTGTTTCATCTTTGTGCAACACAGTATATTACATTTTCTTAAACAAAGTTGAACTCCACTGCAGGTTAAGGATCAAAACAACAACCTCATGCCTAGTGAATGTTGAACTTTGCAATTTCAGTGTTCCATGGGTTGCCATTGAATGTTTCCCTTTCACAGTTGTGACACCATGTACATACAGCTAATAATATCCCATATCTTTGATGTTTTGCGACCCATGGGAAATGTCCGATTCCATAATTCATACCACAAATCTATCAGTCTCTTAGGTGTTCTGTTTTCTTTATCAGAATTAGATACATTGACTACTTTCTGTCAGATAATCTCACAAGAATCAGTGTATTCAATTTCATGGTTTGGTTAGAAAATGCTTATTTGTTGGTACTTACTTTTGTGGATTCATCATTTGCAAAGAAAAAACAAACAAAAACATTCAACAATGTATGTATCTCTACAAAAGATAATACAGACATTCACTTTCACGCATTTTCGAGCAAACAGGCTTAATGCCTACAGCAGTAATTAAGTTAATTAGGTAAGTTTTTCACTGCCAATACTAAGCATGAATTCAGAGATCTAAATCAAACAAGATACTAACAACCTTTTACATGCATGTACTAGCTTAATGTCATTACTTATATTAAGACCGCAGTCAGTTTTTTCAGTGTTCTTAAAGACAGCTAGCAAAACATAAACTCAAGACAATTAGGATTTAGCACTAAAACAAAGACAATGACAGCGAATGAAACCTTTCAAAACAAAGCCAAAGACAGCCAATGAAGCCTTTCAAAACAAAGCTTATATCTGTTCAACGTAACACAGTTCTGTCTAAATTTAATGTCACTCTCTCAACTACAATAATGCCGCTGAGACAGTAGTCGAAAAGCCAGAAATTTAAAAAGCAGCTACCGTAGTACTTGTTTTCAAAGTACATGGCAGGGAGAAGCTGCTGACTCATGTAAGGGAAAACAGCATATTACTAAGTACTGTCTGTACCAGATGAATGCAACCCCCAGATTCATATATCACAGCTCAGGTTATAGCTAAATTAAATGAATGGGAAGACAGTAGAGATGTACTGTAAAATAAGGTCTCGATTGATATACCCTCATGGAAATTCAAACAAAGTGGATTATCTCCACACATGACATAATGTTATATCAGATGAACATGAATAAAGTGGGCTTGGAGAAAGTGGGACTGATTTTCTCATTGTTTAATCAGCAGTAGTTATATATCTGAAATATGTTCAATAATAACAATGTGCATTTGTGTTCTGTTTGCTCAGTGGAATAATAGTATTTGAGATCACCAAATATAAAATGCAGTGATAACATTTTAGTTTATTTACAAAATGACTAATGTTTTAATCAATGATGCTTTACCCTCGGATATGGAAGAGGGGAGTGGGTGGCACTTTTAATATCAACTTGGTACATATTTTGTTGCAACTTTAAATTCGTGGTCTAGCTTACCCGTGAAAATTGGTTACCCATGCGTTTAAAATGATTCACAGTATTTCAGACCTTTATTTTCTTACCTCAAGTTCAGCATCTCTGTCAGGGGAAAGCACAAGTGGTAAAAATACATGGTTCCTCAGGGCTGGTACTTTGTCATTTTTTAATAATCGTCCAAGAGAGTTCAACTGTCCTGATAATAATGCGAAATTATCAAGTACTGATGGCCTGGAAAAGATATATTCAATAAATTGTTTAAATTTAGAAATGGCATTTATATTTACTTAATATATACATTCACTATAAGTCAAGATATTTTTCCAAAAGTTTCTAATCATGGACTTACAAGCTAGATATACTAAAAAATCTTTGATCTATAAGCTGTATAAATTCAAGATCTTAATAAAACCTGTCTGGATCAGCATCATTTGTATAAACTTAAAAACCATATCTATGCCATGCTTTCAGTAAAATTTGGTCAAATTTTGTTCAGAAGATTTTGAGAAGTTGTTTAAAGGTTCTTCTATTTTTAGTAATGGTGGTCATATTGGACAATGGATCTGCATCCACTGAACAAACTTGAAAGGCATTGATGCCATAATACTCCCTGTAAAATTATATGCAAATTTCTTAGCAGTACTTGTGAAGAAACTGTAAATTTAATTGTGAATGGACAACACATGATGGACGATGGACCATACTATAAGCTCATTTGGCCTTACAGCCAGGCCACATATTCTTGAAATATTTTGACTGAAGCTCAAACCCAAAACTCCCAAATCTGTACAATACTTAGGGTGAACCTACATCATCAAATTTTGTTTAGCAGTTCTAGGGGAGGAACATAAGTTAGGAAAAATCTGAAATTTCTATGGTTCTAGCTTTATTCTTATTCAAGTTTAGACTGTCAAAGTTCCAGGACTTTCAGTTTGAGTTTCTTGCTAAAAAAGTTTCAAGAATACAAGGTTAAGTGAGCTAAAAAATACTAGGGTCATAGATTAATTACCCATTTAATCTGCAGATTTAAGCAAGGGGGTAGACTTACAAATTAGTTACGTTGATTAATAAACATTTACATGTATGAATGGTAAGTATGGAGCACAAATAATAAGAACCTTGCATATAACCAACTAATTGATAGGAACATCTAAAACTATAACTGTTTCACCAGTTCATTCTATTCATTCACTGCAAAAAATAATGAAATATTTCATTAATCTGTGTTGGTACTCTGGCAAACTGTTTTAGATAAACAAACCAGCAGTGTGACAGACACGTTACAGAGATTTGCATGGAAAGAGCCATGCACCCATCAGGCCAGATGCAAAGTTGTGATGTTACATTGCATAGTTTACCATCTAGTGGATATACCTGCCAGATAGTAATTGATTCCTTCAGGATGCCACACAAGAAGACACAAGATAACGTTCCTTTAACCACATGCCAGAATCCAAGCATAACAATTGTTTATTGTATAAAATGAGCATACCATATTAGGGTCCACACCAGGGGGCAATTCAGGCAAAATGGTCGCCCTCAAGTCTGTTATTTTGCCTAAACACTCCCAAAAGCAAAGATCACTTCATCCAGCCTTGATTCAAGCCCATATATCCCTTTTTGGTTTCAATACAATGCAATAATCATCAAAGTAAACAATAACTTTTGTCAATTTTCCCTTCAAAGATAAAGGTGGAAAATTAGAAAAAGATTTATGCTCTGTAGTCTATTTTGGTGCTAAGCCGATGATCATAAATGCCATAAATTATACTTCTATTTACATAATTCTTGCCAAAAATTCACACATGACCCTTGAAAAATGAATGAATTTGTATAGCCCAATTAGAAAAAAATTATGCCTCAATGGATGTATCCTGGTCCATTACAAATAAAATGAATCATTTATCCAATATATCAACCACTAAATGAATGAAAACATGACTTTTAATATGGAAACAGTTGCCGATCTTCAACTGTAACCTATGCTCAAGGTTGCCATAATTATGTTGTACAAAAACTGTCGTGAAGAAAATAATAAAAGTTTTAATATTTTCATAAAATGTTAATAATACTTCATCATTATTTAAATCATCTCACATGAATATCTGCAGAAACACATAAGTTTAAAGTGACTATTTTGAACATTATACAGTTTTAACTTTCTACACCTACTTCTCCCCATTTTAGCAAAGTCTGCCCCATTCTGGCTGGAGAGAGAAGTCATTTCACCCAAATATTAGAGCCCAACATGGACCCTGTATATGTACATCCTTAATATGTCAAGACTGCGCTAATGCAATGGAATGCACTGTATTGTCTAAATTCTTCACAATGATTTCATAATTTGATATTATTGTATTGAGCCATAGATAACTATACTGACTGTAGGTGCAGCATTAGTCATTTCACTTTCTTAAATTGCCACAAGATCACTGTTCATTTCATAACATATCATGAATCTCTTGCACTACTTTAGTGAGTTCTATGTTACACTAACATGCTACTTCCACACAAGTATCAGAGGGAGCCATGGCAGCTCAGTTGATAGAATGTCGGACTCATAATCCAAGGTTTGCAGGCTTGATACCTGCCAAGGCCAGCCTGGGTTGGCTGTCACAGTGTGTCCTTGGGAAAGGGACTTAGCTCCCTTTTCCTCTGAATGATATAACCAACGTATTAACAGTGCCATTAAAACCTATCAAGAAACAACCAAGAATCAGGCAGGATGTGATGCATGCTCCAACTTTAGTGAGGGTAATACTTTTACACAAAATAGTTCATAATTTATTAAACAGAAATTTTAAACATGAATGAATATGTTTTTTTTTTTCAGGAATTAAGGATTTTGTAAAAAATTCTTCTTATAATCAGTGACCTTGACCTTTGACCTTTTTACCCCAAAATCAACAGCCTTTTTCCTTACCATAAGTGCATGCCATTTACAAAGTTTGGGCTGGGTCTGTGATGAATAACTAATGTTATTGTGCTGAAGCCATTTTTCTTCTGTCAGTTACCTTTACTTTGACTGTTTGACAACAAAATCAATAGCCTTCTTCCTTACCCCCAGTGCAAGCCACCCACAAAATTTGGTTGAGGTATGTCATGTATAACTAATGTTATTGTGCAGAAACCATTTTTAAAAAAAAATTCAGTGACCTTGACCTTTGCCCTTTTTGCTCCAAAATCAACAGTTCTTCCTTACACCAAGTGCAAGCCATCCATAAAGTTTGGTAACCGTAGATGATGGCAAACTCCAGTTATTGTGAAGAAACCATTGCGCTATTTTCAGTTAGAGTGACATTGACCTTTTGCGCCAGAAATCAATAGGGTTCTTCCTTACCCCATGTGCAAAATATTCACAAAGTTTGGTAATGGTATATGTGGAGAACTCAAGTTACTGTGTAGAAACTATTTTGTTTTCCTGCTATATGTCACAGTGACCTTGATCTTTAGAGCCCCAAATGATAGGGTTTTTCCTTACCCCAAGTGAAAGCCATCTACAAAGTTTGGTAACTATAGATGGTGGACAACTAAAGCTATTGAGCAGAAACCATATTGGTAACAGATTGATGGACCAACAGGCAACATAAAAAAATAATACATTATGGCAGGTGTATACAAAATATTTAACTTGTTCAGAAAATGTTAAATTGCCACATTGATCTTAAACAAAGCCACTGCAGATATAGATACTGTATATGTAGTAAGGCAAGTGAATCCACTAGTCTTATCCTCACAGTAAGTGAAGCATTTTTTTCAGCAGCATGTAAAAGAACAAAATACATACATTTTCACTAACTGTATCATAACCCTTGTATGAAAGATGTATAGCAGTTAGAATCAAATTAAAAGGCCAATTTTGCCTACTGATAATAGTAGTTATCATTGTATAATAATATAAATGCATAGAGTGACTCCTACAAACTACGGATTCCTTCATTAGATATGCAATATGGCATGTAATTTTAGTAAGTATACATTTATTTATGTCAATGCAGCATTTGAACACAAAGCTTGGGATATTATCACATTATAATTATTTAAGAAAAAGATGTGTCTTAGCTAAGGAAACTAGACAGGTATTCATGGAACATTAATGCATCTGAATGTGTTTCAGTTTTCAGGCTGATTATGAAATGACCAAGACCAAACAGTGTGCAAGGGACTGAATGCCCACTGGCCGTGGATTTTTAAAAATAATTGTTGGACCAAGAAGTTGCATCTAACTAGTCCAAAATTTTCACAAAAGAAAGAATGAAGGAATGTCATCATTTTGTGGTAGTCCTCTAAACTTATCTTTCTTGTGTTAGTTGCTCAAAATTTAAGTGCTGTTGATTTGCTGCCTGCTTTTTACAATCATAATTACATCACATCTAATATTACTATCTGTAGTTTTTACAGTGATGAGATAGACAGGTAGATAGATAAATAGATGGATGGATCGACAGACAGACGATTACTTTCAAAGGGTACTTTTAAACATTTTGAAGACAGATCTCTATTTCAGCAATGTTGTTTGTGTTCTTACCAGTTCAATGTCTCGTATTCATGCTCCAGCTTGAAGAGGAACAACTGAATGGCATTCTTTAGTTCCTGTACTCTTTGAATCAGTCCCTCTAAGGACTGCTCCAGCTGCTTTTCTTCTTTCTTTAATACAAATCATACAATATCAGAGTCATGTGGTTTTGCATTTACAATAATTAATATACACAAGCACTACGTAAGCTAAACTGAAAGTTCCCTGCATGGCACCCATAGAGTACATAACAAAAATCCAAGAAAATGAAGACAGAATGTAGTTATGGTTGATTTTAGATTAGTGAACTGAGTACGTCCCAAGCTTACTGAATAGAGTGTGCTCATTGCCAAAGAAGCTTAAGACAATCAATTTCATTGACTGACAGAAATGTCTTGCTGATTTTCATTAGCATGGGCACCAATCCAGAGCGCATGGTCATGACATGGATAGAAAATGTAAAGAGAAGATGAAATCATTAGTATCAAGACTGCTGCATTCATTTCCAACGTAGCATACAGGGAGGAAAAAATGTAAGCTCAAATGTCCAAAATAAATTATAGAGGGAAATGGTTACTTGAGCACGAGGAATTCAAATCCCAATAAGAAGGATTGTGACAGAGGAGGCTGATAATGATCACGGGCATTCAGGTCGTGGATTTATTAATTCTGCAATACATATTCACTTTTCCAGCATTATATTCTTAAATCCAGCATTATATTCTTAAATCAGTCATTGTTCAGTCAGACTATTGTATGGTGTGCTACAATTTCCTTGTCCACTAAAATAACATTGGCCATGGTTATTTTAGCAGATGTAACTGACTAATCATTTTCTCTCAGGATTAGAATTTGAGTTATGTCCTTTTACATATTCTGACCATCCTATCAAGGTCAAAAGGCCTGAAAAGCTAAATACAGAAGAAAGTGCATCGCTATTAGAAACACAAACTATTCTTCATAAGAGAGAGAAGACAGCATGCCATAGGTTTTGGATGGACGAAAACCCTCCAAGCCAAAAATGTACTGTTGTGGTGTTAAGCAAGATGGCCATATCAGGTCCTGGCCTTTCTTGAGAGGGGAATCTCAGGGAGACCACTGTATAACAAAGTTGACCAGTGCATGAAAAATCAGGTCCTTCATGATGGATTGTCATCCAAAACAGTGTTTTTTTCAATTAAGATTTTTCCTGTATAGAAGTAGACACATAATATATCATTCCTCATAAGTGAGTGGCACAGCTATGTACATGTAAATGCACATCATGCCACTTGTAGTGCATCTTCTGGAGCTACTTATCTCTGTCAAAAACCATCAAGGCTCACTTTGTTCTTATTTATCCCCATACTTTACAAAAGGAAACTGATTGCGATACCCTCCATCAGTATGTCCATAACTCCATCTCCTCCCTAAACTGATGGACAGAAATTCACCAAAGTTGGTACATATAGTACATGTACTGTAGGTTTTCGAAGTAATAACCATCTACAAAAGATTATAGCCTTTGGGCCCCTCTCCCAAAATGTCTGGGAGGTTGGGGGTCAAAGTTCAAATAGGTGCATACAAAAATTGTAGTAACAATTATATTACTTTTTTTTAAACCAAATTTGAAACATTCACAGCAAGACACATAACAGATACAACAGAAGATGGGTATGATTATCAATATGCTAGAAACTCACAAATCAAGATATATAAAAGGCTAAAGTTTCATTAAAATATTTTCATTGGTTCAATTTATACCTGTACATGGATATAAGTCACCAAATTATATTTCCCCATACTGTGACCTTGATCTTGAGGCAGAGGGCATCATTATGGTATGTTACACACTGTCTAGTCATGATATATAACTGGTTCAAGCATCATTAAAATATCTCCGATGTACATGGCCGAATATGTCGTTAATTAAAAAATCAATAAATCAAATCAAATATCTTCAGCAGTTCAAAAGTTATACTCTGAACAAGGTTACAAGTCACAGAATCACATTTTCCATTGATGTGACCTTGATCTTTGGGCAGGTGCACAGTTATGTTATGTGATACACCACCTAGCTATAATATACACTTGGGCAGTTCTTTAAAATATCTTCAGTGGTTCAAAAGTTAGACCTTGAAAATTACAGAAGTCATAGAATTACATTTTCCATCACTGTAACAGTGACCTTGAGGTAGGGGGAATAGCTATGGTACATGACACTGTCTAGGCATGATATATACCTGTGCAAAGTTTCATAAAAATATCTGCAGTGGTTAAAAAGTTATACTTTGAACAAGGATACAAGTCTCAGAATTCTATTTTCCTTTGAGAAAATGGGCATGGCTATGCTAAGAGATACACCATCTAGTCATGATATATATCTGGGCAAAAATTCATGTTGGGATCTGCCATTGTGATTCATGGCAATAGCTTAAGTTTTGATTGGACAAACAAAATCCAACTAAAGTTTTAAAAAATTATTTTTTTTGGATCTCAGCCAAGACTATAGCTTTTACTATAGAAAATAAGAAAATCATGGGAAATTTTTATTATTTGACTTGATACCCAAGGAACTAACAGAAGCAGGATACAGGGGCTGACAAAAGCTGCATCTGTGCTACAGTATGCTGAATCCAGGTAGTACAGCTGACTACTAAACATCATAACTTGTTCTACAGTTTTCAAAACATCACTGTACAAAATGAATACCGCATAAAACATAACAAAACACCAATCTATACCATCTCCAAGAAGACATACGAGTTATGTCCCTCTGCAATAGATCAGAGGTCAATCGCGGTAAACATGTATTGTGCTAAACTGGGTGTTCATTCAAATGCATCAGAGAAATCGAAAACACACAAAAATTATGTACAGATTTGGTCTAAGTTTATAGCAGACATAAACTGTTGCACAAAATACATAAAATTCTGCTTTATTTTAGCATGTAATTGCCGTAATTATGCTTCTGAATGTACTGTAGACCATATCAACCCAAATGTCCTCTGACCTTTCAAGCTCTTCAATGCATAAAGAGTAAGATTCATTGGTGACCCAAGGGTTGATTTAGGTATTCAGGGCATTCCATATAATTGGAAGTAGCCAGTAAAGATTTTAAACTAACGGGGGGGGGGGGGGGGGGGTGTGCTCCCCCAATAGGGGACAGCAAAAAGTTGCTCTGGCAGATTTATACGGGCATATTACCAAACTGCCTGCGCTTAGGGAATGCCCTGGGTGTTATTAATGACTCATTGCAAAGAAAAAATTAAGTATGAAAGCTCTAGGAAGGCAAATTAAAGTTCAACCTTCTGCTGTGTTCCCATTGGTTGTTACCAAAACAGCCATTAATTTATTTATTTTACCCAGATGGCTCCAAAGTTTTATGAAAGGATCAATTCTGGCTACTGCATTTTCTTTGTTCCTTCTAGAAAAAAGAGACTGGTGCTGTGATTACCAACAAAATTTTAGATGTAGATAACACGTCAGTTTTTCTGCTCTACTATTGTTTCCCATACAGATTGTGACAGCTTATTATATATTCTTACCTATTAGCTAGGGTTATCATATTTGAACTTTCAAAAAAGAGGACACACACACGCATATATATATATATATATATATATATATATATATATATATATATATATATATATATATATATAAACATATATGTATATGAGACAAAGAGGAGATTTAATGACCCAAAAGGAGGGCATGTTTGGGTAAAAAAAAAAAGGACGTATGGCGCTATATTAGCAATATCCGTAATGTAAAAATATGCATTGGTATGAACAAAATGCATTATATAATGACAAAAAAAATGGGAATATGTTAAATGTCTGATTAAGACGCAATAACAGTGGAGGATATTATTAATATTATCTTCAAGGGCTCAGGAATAATGTTGTCCTTTAAATCTTATCAGATAAAAGTATCTATGATCAATGACAAGGTGGAGCACTCGACTGCCAACCCCTCTCCCATACAGATACTGTATATGTTATCATTATTACGTCTGCATGGTGGGTTACAAATTTAACTTAATGAAATATTTATATTTTGTCAGAGATGAACCGGTAAACATAATTCTTTTTAATTTCACTGAGGATTTCGGCACTTCAGATAGTAACCAACCTGCATTGCGTTCGATTTTCCACTACATGTACAAAAACCGGAAGTAAATTAATTTTGTACTTTTACGCGTGCGCAGTGATAGTCCGCTCGGTAATTTGAAGTAAATCCGCCATCTTTCCGAATAAAATTTCCTGTTCATTTTTCGGCAGGTTTTAGGTGTTTAAGGTAAACATTTTAATTCAGGTAAGTGGTATAAACTTCGAATAACAACTTCTACAAGTTTATTATCCACGTGCGGTTGTTCTTTCGCACCTGCTGGTTGGTTTCTGTCATCTTTAATCCCATTGGTGGGCGGTCAGCAAGTTGATTGGGTGTACATTTCTGTCCAATTTATTGGTCCGAACGGCAAACTCCTATCCACTGATATTCACGAAATATGTCAATGGTAAATTGTGTAGTAAACGTTGCTCAAAATGTTGTATCAACATCTTGAATAATGGTGTCATCCTTCTAAGGGGTTTAGAAATAAAATATACCATCAATATATGCGTCTTCAAGCTTTGCTTTGTTCCTGGCAGTTTTCCATGTACAACAATGGCCGGACTTGGTCGTAGTGACTTGGAGCATGCAGATTATGGTTGACGAAACTGTGTATTTGGAATGACAGAACAAGATCTTGTTCAATCTTTATGATTCATACTTCATTTGAGGTACGTAATGTCTAGAAATGGATAATTGAGTCCAAAGCATACACAAAGTGTCTACATGATGTCTCATGTTTTACAAATTAATGTTAACTACTAGACATGGGAGAACATTATAATTTTACCTAGTAATCATGTCCTTAAATTCAAAGATGGTGCAGATTGAGGTGCAGAAACACATCAGTTTGGAAATTTGCAATACATTCATCCCAAGGTCTAGCTGGTACTAAATGAAAATGTTGCTGCACAGACATCCAATATGGCCACCATAGCAGCCATCTTGAAAATCTTTTTATCGTTCTCCTAAATGGATGGTTATACCAACAAGGGATTTTCTCTTAAAGACTTCTTATGATATCTAGTTGGTCCTAAATGAAAATGGTGCAGATCTAACTTACAGTATGGCTGCCCACAGCCAATTTGAAAATCTTGTTATCACTACTCCTCCTGAATGGAAAGTTATATTGGCATGGGGTATTAACCAGAATATTTCTTATGATGTCTAGTTTTTCCTAAATGAAAATGGTGCCACCCAGACATCCAGTATGGCCACCACAGTGGCCATCTTGAAAATCTTTTTATCACTACACCTGAATGGATGGTCATATCAACATGGGGCACTCCACATTAATGGATGGTCATATCAACATGGGGCTTTCACTGGAAGACTTCATCTGATGCCTGGTTGGTCCTAAATGAAAATAGTGCTGATCTGACATCCAGAATGGCCACCACAGCAGTAATCTTGTAATTCTTGTTATTGCTACTTGTCTTGATGGAGAGTCATATCAACATTGGGTTTTCACCAGAAGACTTCTTATGATGTCTAGTTCTTACTAAATAATAATTTTAAAAATCTGAATCCAGTATGGCCATCATAGCAGCCATCTTGAAAATCTTTGTTATCTCTACTCCTCCAGAATTGATGGTCATATCAACATAGAGCTTCACCAAAAGACTTCTTACAATATCTGGTTGGTACAAAATGAAAATAGTGTCCTACAAACATCCAATATGGCTGCCACAATGAACATATAGAAAATCTTGTCACTAATTCTCCTAAATGGAATGTCATATTTGCATGGGTTTTCACCAAAAGTCTTCTGATGGTATCTAGTATGTCCTAAATGAAATAGGGGCCCCAGGTGTCAGAGTGGTCTAAGGCGTTCGCCTTTACAGATCACTCACACATCTCACCTCTGTCCACGTGGGTTCAAGTCTCGGCTTTGGCTAGTGTGGGTGTGTGAGAAAGCTTGCCAGTGTCCCGTGGGTTGGTGGTTCTTCCTCCCAGATATACTGTCCACCATGTATATCCTATCATATGCTGAAAAATGGCATTAAACCCACAAAACAAACGAACAATCAAACCTAAATGAAATGGTGCCGATCTTACATCCAATTTGGCAACCACAGCGGCCAATTTGAAAATCTTGTTGCTCAAGAATATCAGAGATAGTTTCAATATTCAGAAGATCAAAAGAAGAAATGGTCTTATCTTGAATTCCTGGAAATTCTTTTCAGACAGTAGAGTGTCAGTCCCATTGAGGGACTCTTGTTTCATGTTTATAACTGAAGTTTGACTTTTAATGGGCATGATAATGGGATATGTGATTTCAACCAGAAATGTGCAGTAAATAATTAAAATAAAACGTCATAAAATTAGAATGTAATATTACTTGGAAGAAACTTGTTTAAAAACTCTAAAACAAATAAAATTTAGGCATCACAATTACTATCGATCTTAAATGGAACCTTCACATTTAAGAAATATGTATGAGGCAAAGCATAGTGTGTGCCTGTTATGACATAACTAACATATTGCCCACAAAATGTGAAGAATTGGCTTTCATTGGTTTGGTTAAACCTATTTTAGAATATACTTGTACAGTCCGGGACCCATACTTCTAAGTATTATGGGATAAACATGAACAAATCCAAAACAAAGCAGACATATTTGTTAAATCCAAGTACGACTACACACTAGGATATATGACCTCGATAATAAATAGGTTGTCTTAAAGGACTTTAAACCAGGATAGATTGTAAAACAGATAAATGATGTTTTACACAGTTTAAAAAATGCTGCAAAAATCCCCTGCTTCAATTTGACCAAATAAAAAAATAATAAGTAGAAATTAGCATGAATATACCTACAAGATGTCCATTGCTTAAACAGTTACACATTTTTTTTCTCCCCCAAGACCCATTAAAGATTGTAATTTTTACCACAAATATTAATCACAACTGCTGAATCTTCATTAAACCAAATTAATGCATTTTCAAAATTAGTACGGTCATATTCCCATCGGAAACATTTTTTTAGGGGCTGCTGCTCATTTCATTAATGTTATTATGATACAGAACTGAACTAATCAAGATCACAAATGTTCAAGTTAGTATTTTTGGAGCATGAGACATGTGAGAAGTTTATAAACAATCGGCCTCACCAGATTGAACAAGATCATATTGGGGATAACCATTTCATTTTTAGGGGAATGTCAGGATAATGTGTGACATGGTACCTGCAGTTAGCCATACTACAAAAAATACTAGCATAGTAAGTTGTCAGGGGAGACACAGTAGCAGATTCTACCTAAATGAAGATAATATGAGTGATATATATAATATAAAGAAATAGGCAGAAGAAAAGGCCAGTAATGTATCATAGATTGAAATCTTCCTGTTATAAGGGACCTCAAACTTTTGTCCTTTATGGACAAATGTCTTTTAAGTACTTGAGAAATATGTGAGAAAACTAATCTAGATATGTATTTATGTATTGGGGTTTAACAAAACATCAGCACAATACTGGGTATTCATTGTCGATCAAAAGTTTTTAAAATGTAAATATAAAGAAATGCAATAAAGAAGTGTGGTTCATTAATATTGTCATTTATATAGAAGTGCCTGCTAAGTAAGGTTTTACTAAATATGCAGCTTTTATAACATGTAAATTGAGAAAATGTATACCAGTGCTTTTGTACAAAGCAGTTGCACTGCATACAGGATAGGTATTTTTAAATAAAATTTTAAATTTTAAATCTGTATAGTTGTGCTTCAATTTTTCTTCATAGATCCACTTGGTTGCACTGACTATTGAAATGTACATATACCAATATTCTAGTATACTAGATTAAGTAAAAAAATAGAATGTCGGGTAATGTCTGAAACTAAAGTATAGATAAATAAATAACATACATTGGGAAATGAATGAATAAAAATGAATAACACAAAGTTAAATGTTTGGTACTCACTATTTTTATCTCACTATTTTAGTTTTTAGTAAGAGATTAAACTAGAAATTGTGAGATGGATGGATCCCTTTTTTGTCCAGTTGGATTTATGTGTAAGTATATGAATTGGGAATATATCTATGCATATTTGTTTCTTTTTATTGTAAAAATTATGAAAAGGTTCATCAATATTTAAAGTATGACTTTAAGAGTACTTTTGGTTGTATTTTGGCCAACGTAAACTTAATAATACCTAAAAATTGGCCAAATCTTCAACATGATAGTAAATGTTTGCTGCCAAATTTATTATTTGGGAATAAAAATGTGTTCTTGTGTTTGAAATTGGGAAACAAAATTGTACATTTACATGTTGGTAATCGGGGTCCCAAAATTAGCATATTGAGTATGCCCTGGTTTTTTAATTTTTGCAGATTGTGCAAAGTCTGCATGGCTATAAATTGCTACATAAAGTTTTAAAGAATTTCTCAGTGGCAGTATGCTGGTAGAGTATCTTTCTATTTATCATATATGAGACTGATTTTGCATTATGACTGCAGGGTCACTGTCTGGGTTGGGTGTGTGGGGGATAGAGTTTGGAATATGCAGTGTGAAGCATTTGGATTTGCGATGGTGAGACCTTGCACTTGCTTTGGTTTCAGCTTTTTTTTGTACAAAACAATCTTCCAGTCAAGGTCTTTTCTACTTGCACCTCAAAATTTGTTCCAAAATTATGAGGTGGGGATAGATTTATATGTCAGAGATACTAATTAAAACATTTAAATGTGTGAACATGATGTACTGAGAATCTTACCCAAACCTGTCTGTTTTGTAGATTGATGAAATTCGTGTTTAAGGATAAGATCCAACTCGCGAATGAAAGAGTGCAGGTTAAAATCCTGCCATTGGATCAGCCAAGGTCAACTACTGTGGTGTGTCCTTGGGCAAAACATTTGACTCCACTTACCTTGGCACAAAATAACATGCTTGTGTTCCTGTGCCTTTCAACACCAAACTGGACCAGACATCATGATAAGAATGTTTCAGAGAACTTAATGGGCTATTTTGTACTACTCTACATTGAAGAGTTAGGAAGAAATCTTGAAATGTAAACCATTATACAGGTATACGGTTACTGAAAAATAGAAATATGCATGCAATGTTAGTAAAGTCACATGTTTCTTTATAGGTTGGTTTTAATGCCGCTTTTAACACGTTATATGCTATATCATGCCAAGAAAATGGGAGCTAAGTACCTTTCCCAAGGGCACTGAGGTAGCCAACCCAGGTTGGCCTCAGCAGGTATCAAACCAGTGACTTGTGGATTATGAGTCTGATACTCTACCAACTGAGCTATTGTGGATAGTGAAATACACCCTGACTTATTATAGTGTTATAGAGAAGGCCTTTAAAATTCCCATTGCCCTTTCCCTGGGGCAAGTTATTTGTGGCATCGATAAGCAAATATTCAGATCTAGATAACCCACTGGAAAGAAAAAATAAAACAATACCTATAACATGCTTAAGCATGGGAAGTGGAAATTTAAATAGGCAAGTGAAAATACAAAATATGTGTTGCCCATCGGCAAGTAAACTTTAAAAAAACACCAACCCCTATAGAGAAATTACCATTTTAGCAGATTTGAACAAGTGCTGTCAGCTAATAAGCAATTATATACAGTTTACTTGAAGTCTAGGGAATGTAACTAGAATTGGTAGGCGGTCTGATATCAAAAGAAAGTTTTCATTTTACTTGCCAAATCAAAGGAATAATTCTTCTGAATCGTATCTATTAGAGGATAGTTTGAGTGTGAGTTTTTTTCTTACTGTATACTTTTAATTTTTTTATAGATGATGGCCTCAGGAGATGGCACATTTTCTGTGATGCAGGCCCAAAGTTCAGGGGTGTCAAGTGAAGCAACATCCATGCTAGCTAATTTCTGGACAAATGTTATGAATGATATGCGCCACATCAAAGATGTAAGTGATTGTCTAAACTAGTAAAAATGGTGGAAAAATCCATTGTCCAGCAGCCCAGGAGAAGTTTGGTAATTTTGCTGGGCAAGTAAAAAATGTTATTACTTGCCCAGGTTTTTAAATAGAATATGAGATGAGGATTTATGTGGGGTGATTTTATGAAAATCTTGATTTCAGGCAGCCAAGAAGACCATTTAGGAATTTTTCCAGCCCTGTAGTAAAGAGGCAATCTCAAGAATGAGTTTTTTGGCCAATATATTAATTGATCTTTGTGAAATTTCTTCAAATCCTGCCCATGATGTTTATTTGCATAACAAAACTTTTTTGATGTAACAAATATAACAAAATTGTACACTTTAATAACAGTAATACACTATCTGCTACTGTTGCATTGCTTACCTTTTCTAGGATGCCAAGTCCTCATCCAAGCTAAATGACCCCAGTCAGATTCCTTAGTCATAGCCAACATATGGAATACCTTCCTTTTTTTCCTTGGACTTTGTGTGAGTAACGTGTGCCAAATCGCTCATCAAGATTCATCTTCATTGTCATTTTTAAACATCTTTGTGGATAATCATATACTTTTTGTTTCTCTTTCCAGTCCTTGCATTATTTGAGTGTTTTTTGTGTTCCTTTTGATAATATTCAAGGGTTTTTGCACCTTCACCAGCAGGCAGCGCTACTGTTCATTCTTCCCCTTCTTAGTAACCGGTGTTCGGGTGAGTATTACTTACCAGTGCTCTCAACCGAGTTTCAGATGAGGAGTCCTGGATTCTTCACTCATGGAATTCAGGAGTCCCTAGCTTGTTTCTGGGAGTCCCTGGCATAACTAGCTTGTTTCTGGGAGTCCCTGGAATAAAATCACGAGTTCCTCACTTTCAGCAGGATAGAAAAGGAAAATGAAAAAGTACATGATCATTATTTTATTACGTATCTGGATTAAATTGTCAGCCTTATAAAATCAGATTAGAGAGAAACTATTTTTTCAGTAATTGCCCAAATACTTTATATCGTACTGCACTCCACCATTTGCAAACTAGTTCTTCAAATGAATTCATTTCTTTACTATGGCATTCTGGTTATCAAAATCTTCAAATACAGGATGCTTCTCCATTATTCTGATTAATATATTCACTGTTTCATTGTACAGAACTGTGCTGCCTTGCAGTCATCATTTTTCACACTAATTTCAAGAGTTTTCTCAACAGCATACTGGATTGATTTTTTTTGTGTAGCATGGCATGGATTTGCTTTCCAGCAGTCTTACAAGATTCACAGATTGCTTTTAATATACCATCTGATTACACTTTTTTCAACCATGAGGACTGTTGCTCCCACTCAGGTCTCTAATTCTCACATTCATAGTGGTGCCAACATTTTTATAAGTGTCCTTCACTGTAGTCAAGACGGAGTTGGCATTAAACACACATTGCAAGTTAGAGTTCTCTTTATTGTGTTCACTTGTGCTCTCACTTTTGTCTATTTTTTGCCTTTTATTAGCATTAGTGTCATATTCATCACAAGTCCATTTCCCAAAAAATGAAAACCGATTTCGCTGACTCATTTTGATGAGTTAAAGTAATTTTCTGCACTCCTTTAAAAAGTGCCTACTGATACTGTAGTGCCCTTGTTTTAATCACATGTACTGAAGTAGCAGTTATTATTATTATTATTATTATTATTGCATATTAATGATTTGACAGTACTGTCCAACTCAAACTCTGAAAAAGCTTTGATTACTTTCATGATTTATATACACATCGTCACCAATTTAAACACCGTTAAAACAACAAAGGGCATCGTTTATTTGCCGAACAATCACAGGTGCTTGCATACACATTAAATAGAATATTGGTTTCTTTAAGTCATCATATCAGAGAAGGATTAACTATTAATTATTCACGCTGGCTTCTGTTTACCTAAGTCTAGCCATTAGTTATTCCGCAGATCAGCCATGGCTGAGCCAGAAATATAACAAGGAGAGTGTCACAGGGGAAAATGAGGCATGCCATTGAGACGCATTACACGGAGAAAAAAAAGGTGCATCCTCTGTGAATTTAATGTGTTTCTGAGAGTCCTGCTTGCCTTTCTTTTGTTCCGGGTCATCTTGTTTCTTGTAAATTTTTCTCATTCAGAGATTAATATGTTGCAGGGTGTGTGTAAGGGCAGGCACAAGAAGGCCCAGTGGGATACACACATCACCTACCTATTGTACACAGGTTGTACACACACAAATGGATGTCCGATATGTTGTCTATGGACAGAACAAGTGTGGGACATGGCAGAAAGTTGCCACATGTACAGAGGGAGGAGGAAAGGCCCTGCTTCCTCCTCATCATCATAAGATGACCCTCTCCATTCCCAGGATGGGTTTGGATCCCTTCCTGGTTTAGGGAAGTCAACTCCCTCTGTGGGGAAGAAACATGGAGTGATCTCTGTGGTTTGGAGATCACCAAAAGGCCGTGGATCTCTGATGTTGTGTCTGATGCCATCAGTGCCAGTGAAGGATAGATCCTTGGCCGCTTCCAAGGGAGGAAAAGTGCCTGAAAACAAATCGCACCTTTCCAACAACAGAGAAGAGCAGCAGTCATGCTCAAATAGAACTGAGGCATGCTTATCTGTCAGATCTTTGTCACTGCACATATCTTCAACTGGTGACCGGTCATTGGACACTGGTCAGGTACTGAGTACCAGTCACTGACTCACACCTTTCAAGCAACTGGAGACACCAAGCTTTGATCGTCAGTCTGGGAACAGGGATCTGGCCGATCCCTACCCCCCACCTCTATGTTACCATCCAGTCCTGATGGGGAAGGGGATCAGATCAGAATCTCTGCCCTCCCTATGTTTCCATTTAACATCTACATGATATGGGGGACCCCATCCACCACCTGGTAGTGAGTCTTCTTCCCCCCCTCCCAATGGCATCATGGATGTCCCACCCTTGGTTTCAAGGCACAGTGGATGTAACAGGCTGGGATGTGCTGAGTTACCTCTGACTTTCTCCAACAAAAAGCAGATGGGGCTCCACTCTCCAACTAGACTGTTGAGGAGGAATTGATGATCCATTTTCCCATGAGAATGGATAGTAGGGTTAGTCCTGTCTTGCTTTGGGAGTGGGCTCAGCACAACGATACCCTTTCTATTCTGCTGGACTTGAATGAGTTCCCAGAAGAGCAGGTTGCAGCAGGCCCTTTCCATCTGTCGGGTCAGGTTTTGGAGGAGGAGGAAGTCTGGATATTTGATAAGGCAGTAAATAAAGTTTAGCACCTTTTCAAATGGGTTGATACCTCTGTATGTTTGATAATGCGGCTGTTTACCGTTTCCTGGAAGTTTACCATCTTCTTCCCCAAGACTTGTGCCCAAAGCCTTTCGGGGCTGAGGACACTAAGATTCTCTCCAGTCTGGTGAGGCTTTCTGGGTCCTTTTCTCGTTCAGATCTTCTGCTGCTCCCATACTTTGCAGTGGTTCAGTAGCTTGCGCAAAAGTGGTATCCAAGGTCAAGAGTCCTCCAGGCAGCAGAAGGGGTGGTCTGTTGATCCCTGCTTTGCCCCTCAAGCCCTCTCAAGTGCATCCCAAGTGGGGATAACAGCTGGGACATGGGCTCAACTCCCAGGAAAGACCTTAGAGACCTTTAAGCTTAAGGCTTGAAACCTTGTGACAATCACCTCCCATGTCAATCTCTTTTATAGGCTGCTTCCTTCAGTCTATTGAAGGAGATATTATTGTCTCCAGCAATACTTCAGCGCTTGCTGCAGGCTGTGGCAAAAATGTCAAAGCATGCACTTTCCATGTCAAAGGTGCTGTCTGCGGAACATCTCCACGTTCACAGGGATACTGCCTTGGGGACATCTAAGGTCTTGCTGGACCACAGTATAAATCTTATGAGGGCTGCACCACTTGAGACACTCTTCGGAGGTCTCATCTTCTTTGTAGTGTCACAGGATTTGAGGGAACTAGTTGCTCATTAGCTGCATCTCCGGGTCCATCAAAAACAGCCAGGAAGTGCACACACCCTGACCAACTGCAGGGACCTCTTCACAAGTTTGCAAACAGGGTCAGCCTCAACAGACAAACAAGCAGCTCCTTCAGACTCCTCTCCCTTCCCTGAGGCAGGTAGTCAGCCCTAGAGGATTGCACCTTCTCCAGCAGCATCTTTCTCTAACCAGCACCCTAGTAGTTGCTCGACTAGCCCTATTTTCAGAGGTTTGGTCGGGTATCACAAACTGATGTCTGGGTCCATTTCAATTTAAATGAGGGATACCGGCTTCCAAAAACATCCTCTTGTATCATGGATCCCCATTTCTTCACCAGTCCAAACTGGTTCATCTAAGGGAAGAGGTACACACCCTTCTACTGAAGGGAGCAGTCCAGAGGGTGGTGATTCACCAAACTCCGGGTTCTTCCCAGATCTTTTTGGTGTTGAAGAAAGGTAGAAAGTTTCGACTCATCGTCGATCCTTCCACCTTAGACAGATTGCTGCAGGAAGAATGCTTTAAGATGTAGACTACCACCTCGGTCAGGAACACAATAAGGCCCTGCGATGGGGGGGGGGGCCTTAGCTCTGCACCTCACATGAAATACCCCCTACCTTTTGTCTTGACCAGGAGGTATTTCAGGTTAGGGCTTTCAGTTCAGATTCACGTCTGCCTCTCAGAACCATTACCAGGGTGATGGGGGTAATATCGGCTCACTTGAGGTCCTTTAGGGATCCCGATCCTTCAGTATTTCGACCACTGGTTGATGCACAATGTTCTTGGATATACTCTTCTGTAAATATTTTAGGAAATTATAAATGTTTCTTCACTTTAATATTTGCTTAAATCTTAATGTTATCAGGAAAAACATGTTTAACTAGTGTCCTTGAATTAGGTTGTTTTGATCAATATGTTTTCTCAATTTGAAGGTCAAGGTTGAATTTTGTTTACAAGTAAAAATTCCATTAAGATGACTCATGTTCTAGAACATTCTGTCATGTGACCAATCTTTATATATGCCATGTTTGGTGGACATTTATTCAGTTTTGACATTACCATCAGTCTTGTAAAGAGCTATTACAGTTGTGAAAATTCATTCCAAATTCTAAGAGAGGAATTATTTTAAATATTCATTGGATTATAACAGTGCTCATAAACTTTTGGATTTTGAATTTTTAATTGATGATTTTGGAATTTAAGTGAACTTATTCAGAGATATTTTGGAATACTTCATTTTGACATCAGCACATCAAGATTTCTAGTACATCAGGACTTTGGAGACCATTAGCACATCCTAACATTCAAGGACACAGCCGTGAATTTGGAACATTCTATATTTAGGACTTGTGATTAGAACAATCATTCTTATTGGATTATTAGGATTTCAAAACACATTACTGTAAGTGACTTTTTGATTTTTCATTTTAATTATCTAGTAATAAATTGCTTGTTGATTTTTACTTGATTTGTTGGTTTCACTTTCTTTCTGTTACATTTTTCTTAGACCATAGAGTCGTAACACTTCTAAATAACCTATCCCACTGTTGGTCAATGGGGACTCATCTGAGTCTAAACCCCAACCTAGTGAAGTCAGATCTCACCCCTTCTCAGGACTTCATGTACATGGGATGAATTTCCTCACCAAAAAAGGGAGGGTTCGCACTCCACCAGACAGGATTGCTCAGACTTTTATTGGTCTTGTGACCAAGACTTTGTTGTTGGCTCGCCTTACCTATCTCTCCTAGGAACTCTGAACGCTATGGTGGATCAAGTTTCCCTAGAAAGACTTCACTTTTACTCTCTCCATTTTCTGCTTCCAGCAAACTGGAAATCACACAAGGACCCACTGTTTGCTCATATTCCTCTGGGATCCGATTTTCGTCACCACCTGAATTGGTGGCTAGATCGTTTCCTGACTGGAGTCTAGATTCACAGCCCTGAACCCCACTCCATTCTGTACACTGATGCATTAGATTTGGGATGGGGTGCTTGCCTAGAGCCAGTGGGGGTAGTTCTTTGGGAAGAAGCAACCCTTCATATTAACAACTTAGAAACGCAGGCAGTGTTTCCAGTCCTACAGGGGTGTGTCAACCTCATAAGGTGTCATTGTGTTATGGTCACTCAGAGAGCATGTCAGTAGCATGTACCTTAGGCATCAGGGATGTACATATGCCACTCCCTTGATAACTCGTGTCACGAACTCGTTTATAACGCAGGGTCAGGCATGGATCCCATTTTTTTAAAACTGGAAGATACATAAAAAAATTGGACCCTATTTGTTGAATGTGAAGAAAATTGTGATCAAAATTGGTAAATGAAACTTTGATAGATTGCTCTTTTTATTGTCGAAAACGGTGGTTAGTACCGGAAATATGAATCAACATGAAATTCTCAGCTTTTAATAAGAAGTCATGTATTTTGTCAAATTTTCTTTTCAAACAACATTCTCAGTACACTGTAAATAACAATATTCAACAAAATTTGATAAATGAAAATGCAACACTTAAATAAATAAATACTAATTAAATAAATTTTGCCATGTGAAATCTTTAAATTTGGTTTCAGTGTAATCAACATAACTACAATATGCCCTCTTGTATTCAAAAATGAAATGTGTAAATCCATCACAGCTATGTCCATGAGCATTTCTGCGAGAACCTAATTAAATGCAGACCATGTTTTGATCTCCAACTTGCGGAAGTATTTTTAAAACGAGTATTAAATAGCCCCATTAACCCCCCTCTCCACGGGTTTTCTCAATGTCCAGCAGGATCCCTTTCTTTTTTGATGTCCCTTGGTAACTCACACCCTTGCTTATAGTGCGGTCTATTTTTTTGACCCATTGTGCATGAGTTATTGAGGGAGAGGTGTATGCTCCTTCTCTTTGCATAGAAGTCTAAAACCTCCGCTAGTGGAAGTCTCAGAGAAGCTCACTCTCAGAGTCTGCCATATTCTGGGCAAAATGAAAATCCTGTCCAGATGGGGTAGTGTGAACCTCATGGAATTGTCTCTGCACCAGTCAGTGAACTTGTTCACTATGAGACTGAACAACATGCTCCCTTTTTATGTCTCTCCAGTGCCAGATCAGAGGGCTCGGGCAGTGGATGGTTTCATTCTGAAGTTGGATCATCTGTATGCTTATGCCTTCCCACCTTTCAAAATAATTTCGCAGGTTCTTCACCAAGTCAGGATCTCTGTGTCTTGGCTTATGCTCTGGCCTCAATGGCCGTGGTTCAGTGACATCCTTGACCTGTTGGTAAATAAGAGCAGGAGATTACCACAGAGGAGGGACCTACTGTCACAGCACAGGTGGTCTCTCCTACACAGTAACTCACAGATTCTCCACCTTCATGCTTGGCTCCTCTCGGATGATCGATCCACCAAGACCAGTTTTCAAGTGTGGTTGCCAACTGCATAACCCAGACTAAAAGGCAGCCCACTTTCAAAGTTTACAATGCAAAGTGGAGACAAAGTGCAGACTTTCTTCTCTTTCTTTTCAGTGAAAGAGTATGACTGATTTGTCTCTACTTTTAAGGGCTATAGGGCTTTCTAGCACTCAAGTTCTCACTTGGTGCTGCCATTGGGTCAGATAATCATCTTTTTGATCTCATCAGATATTTTGAGCTGCAGAGATTGGTACATATTGCTTATTAATACCTAGATGGAACATTTAGTGTGTTCTTTGGGTGCTATCTAAACCCCCTTACAAACTGTTGAGTGAAGATTTCTTTGAAAACCTTACCCTTAAGACAGTCTTTCTCCTCCTTAACAACAGCAAGAAGAAGTGAGCTTCATGCCTTGTCAGTAGAACAGGATTGTTTACAGTTCAATGGGAACAGTGATTCAATTTCTTTTTGCCAACCTGGATTTCGGGCTAAGAATCAGCTTCGTTTAGTAGCTCCAGCTCCTATTGAGATTCCCAATCTCAGTCATATCTGTGCCGTGAATGATCATCTCCTTTACCCAGTTAGGGCCTTAAGGTTTTATTTGGCTTCCTTAAAAAGGTTGGAATTGTCTCTTTCTACCTCTCAAGGGTTCCCTTGATCTTTCTGTGGCCACAATTTCAAGGTGGATTGTCCTCACTATCATTAGAGCTTAGGAGTCCCTCACCAGGAGGGACCTTCTTTCATGAGAATTAAAGCCCATGAGGTTGGAGCCATTTCTGCATCTTGGAGATGCTTGAATCACTCGTTTTTGCATAAAATTATGAGAGCAGCCTTCTAGCAGTCTCACACTACCTTTTCATCCTTTTTCCTTTGATCTTTGGCACACCAGAGTGAAGGCATTTACTCATTGGGTCCAATCGTGACAGCATAACATGTAGCAAAGAAACCATCTACCAGCTTAGAGTGGTGAACACTTTTACCATAAGGGCAAGTACATTGTTTTCTTATACCAGTTTTTTGTTTTGGGCCATCTACCTACCTCCTGTCTGGTAAATTCAGCAATGCAGTGGTAACGGGTATGTATTACTGCTATTCAGATGTAGTTGGGGGGAAGGGGGGGGGGCAGTAATTTTAAATATGCAATATTTACCAGCTACTATTGCAAAGATTCCCTCCTCCCACCCCAACCTGATGTCATGTAGTCTTGATCCAAGTCAAAAGAGGAAAGTATTCTGTATGGCTGTGATGAAGGAAACAGGCTGGAATCATGTTCTTTTCAATTCTGGGCCTCCAATTATTAATTGGAGGGGGGGGGAGAATATTTAGCTTTGACTTGGGACTTGGCATCCCGAAAAAAGTAAGCAATGCAATAGTAGCAAGAAGAATATATCTGACACTGATGTAAGCTGGGTATACACCTCGATGCGTGGCACACTGAATTTTGCTGATAAAATAGTAAGTTGAAGACATGAATCATACCATCAATAAAGCTCACAGATTACCTCCCTTTGATGATGTGATATGCTTAATACATGTTTCCAGTAAATGGAGGAAAGAAAAGATGTTAATTTGGAAGTAGATTTTAAAACTGTTTAGGGGGCGCTCTACAGATAATACATGCTTCTGAGAGAGTGACAGGTATAAGATGAAGTATTTTGCATTTGCAACATGCACAATGGAGAGAATGTTGGCATACCTCTATGTTACTTTCATGTACTGTGGCTGAAATTTCTTTACATATTGTACTTGTGGAAACTGGACATGATCTAAGCACACAGCAGACAAAATGGCCGCTCCAAAGTACTCTAAAAATCAGCCTGAATTAGTCAAAAGTACACTATTTTCAGCAGTTATTAAAATAGAGAACCGAATTTTGCCAGAGCAGACAATACCAGCCTCTGAAAGTACTATGAATGAATTACAAAATATCTAACAAGTAAAAAAAGTTATGGGCTCTTTTTTTTAATATTTACCTTTTAAGTCCAGGAAGTGAAAATGACCAAGCGGAGCTAGCAGTTTTTTGAGAGGTGCACATCTCAAGTAAGACCAAGCTGTATACTCTATAACCCAATTTTCACCCATCAATCATACACCAAAATAAAGGGAATTCAAAGTTCTTTTAACAATACCTAAGATATACAAGGTCTTTTTTAAATAGCCAGGACAGCCAGTGAGGAAAACCTGGGTAATTCTTTTTCTTTAAAAATCTAACCCTATGCAAAGTACGAAACTGGAGAGCGCCACCTTATTATGATGGGGATAAAAATGTCACAAATTCCAATACTTATAGAAAATCATGACTGCGAGACACAATTGCATTTGCACAGTATTTGCTGGTGAAATGTTCTTAACATGGCTGATTATTGTAAAATCACATATTTGGTATAGGACTCAGACCACTAATTATTAATTGAGCTGGGGACCATTCTCAGAGTGGCAGAATATTGGATACTGTGCTTGATACTTCAAAATTGGACCATTGGCTGTAATAGCAGCATGGAATTTTTCGTATTTAATTTTCAGAAACTTTTATAAACTCCTTCAACTTACTACATAGATTCTGTCTGTGCACTTACATGATTTTGATTTTTTTTCTGGCAGGTCAAAATTATCCTGTGCAAGACTGTTTAAGGTAGCTTTTACTGGTAGCCTGCTTTAGGGACATTTTTTTATTTTCGAATAAGTTTGTGTTAACTTCAGTTAAAATGTACATGCGTTATGTGCTGGACCATATAGTGCACAAAATAGTTTTATTTTCTCAGTCATTGACATTGATGTCTACGGAAAATGAGTGGTCTGAGCCCTTTATGAGAATCAGTATTATTGTTATGAGCAAGTATTAGCCTGTAGTTGTAGATGTAATGTTTGCTTTTAAAGGAACAACTGAAACAACAGGAGCTTCCTCTTGCCAGGATAAAGAAAATAATGAAATTGGATGAAGATGTTAAGGTATGGAAAATGAACAACTTGTATATCACAGATTATATGCATGCATGGTGTTTATGTTTTGTCCCTGGTCACATATTCATCATTAGTTAGAACTTGTTGCAAAACAGAAATAGTCCAAATTATACAACAGTGAAACTAGAAAACTGATCAGGGCTGGGATGATGCACATTTCACCTTCCTTTGCCAAACATTAGGTAGATAATGCAGGGCTTTCATGAGAGATTTTTTTTTAGAGGTTTGTCTCAAAAGGTTCATACACAGAAAAAAATCATGTATCAAAAATTAATTGAGTTATATATGGAAACTCAGCATGTTTTAGTGATTGAAATTTTAAATTTACGCAGATTGATTAGTTGCTTGATTTATTAAATGATTGATTAATCTAATGATTGATTAATTCTGATATTGCATTGACTGATAGCCATGTTTATTTTAAAAATATAAAGTTAGATCTCACATTTTGCCCACTTATTTCTGTCACTTTTGCATTATATTATCTATTCTGTACCTTTGTCAGATGATTAGTGCAGAGGCACCAGTACTTTTTGCCAAAGCTGCTGAAGTGTTTGTCAGTGAGTTGTCCCTCCGCGCTTGGATCCATACAGAGGAAAATAAGAGGAGGACATTACAGGTATATGTGAAAGTTTTTTGTACACAGAATTCCGTAATTTGGAGAAGTTGCCTAAGGCCATTTTCTAAATTCTTGTAAATCCTTAAGTTTTTTGGTTCAGGGGGGGATTAGAGGGTATAGAGTTTTTAGTTTAGAGATTATGTCATCAAATATTACCAAGAATTCCATACACAATCTTGAAAACAATAGTCCATATCGATCATGAATTAATTGCGGCATTTGTTTAACTAAGATTCTAGCTATTTTCAAAGCTAGCCATATCACTGATATGGTTTTTATCAGTGGCCATCAAACACAGTAATGAATAGTGACAGCACCTGTATGATGTAATTTTATAATTATGCACACACCAAATATCAGTTTTGCGGTTGTTATAAAAGTTCAATCATCGTAAAGCAATCTATAGCTTCCAGTTGGTAGCCATGCGGTTTTTATCGATGGAAAGTGACACAAAAAGTTCAGAACAAAGATTCAAAATGGAGGTGGGTGTGGCATGAATAGGTCCTGTATAAATGCCTACCAGTCTTACAAAGTACGCTTGAGGGATAGGAAAGAAGCCGTAAAACAGAAGCTGAAAGAAAAACTGAAATCTGCCATAGCACAGCTTAGAAATGAAAAAGCAAAGAGAATTGGAAAATTGATGAAATTGAAAAAGAGAACAGTGAGAAACAAAACTCTTGGTAGAGCATGGCAACTGCACATCTGATGATGAACATATTTGTTATCATTAGGGTTCTATATGGAGATGGTTATATCAGCATGGACTTTTCACCTTCTTATGATGTTTAGTTGGCACCTCAGCACAAAAGTGGCTGTGTGGTACCAACTGAAGGTAAAGTTCACAAAAAATGTAAAAATGAATTGCACAGATATTTTGGATGATAAACCTGTCCAAAAAAATGCAAACATTAACTACAACAAGATAAAATATAAAAACTTAAAGATGTTAAAATTATATAAAATAACAGATATATGTCAAATCCTTAAAACTTGATTAAAATGGTTGTATAAACTGCATTCCCTTATAAAGTTTAAGATTTTCTCATGTGATACATCCTTATACAGTCTCCCCAAGCAGTTCGTGTCAAAATACTTCTGTCTTAAAGGGTGGAAATTGAAATGCTTGACAAGATGGTCCACTGGCAGGACACGCATTCCAGTTGAGGTTCACCTTTCAGGAGGTATGTGTGTCCGATACACGATCAGCACAATTCCACCTCATCTCCACAAATTTGTTCTATATGAGGGATGACAATCTCCAATAGTGGGTAAAACTGTTAAGGTTTTTTAGCATTTATTATTGGGATTTCAACAGTGAAAATTGAAAAAGGTCATAACTAGATGCAAAACTCTGAATCAATTGATTTATTTCAGCATTCAATATCTCTCAGATATATAAAGGGCAGTTTTTTTATCTTAGTGAAGGCGTGATGTAGTGATCACTTCGGCATTCATGTGTGTATCCAGATGTCCATCCACACCCTAGCTAAATAAAAGGTGGGCTTGACAAAAACGGGGTCTCTTGTTTTAAGAGAATCATTGTATGATCATGAAATTGGAAGCCATGATGGCTTATTGGTTTGCATGTTGGGCTCACAATCAGCAGATTGCAGGTTCGAAATCTTGCCCAAACATGCTCAGGTTTGCTGCCTTGGTGTGTCTCTGGGTATGACACTTTAGTTAGATTGCCTTGGTTCTAATGACTTTCTTGTGCTGATGTGCCAATAAATGTCAAGCAAGGAATCAAAGGTAATGAGAAGATCATGTCAGTATACATTTTTTATTTGCAGAGGAATGATATAGCCATGGCCATTACGAAGTTTGATCAGTTTGACTTCTTGATTGACATTGTACCAAGGGAAGAACTAAAACCAACCAAAAGGACGGTAAGTCTAACTTCTTATCTGATTTTGATAAATATTTAAAATAAATGTTAATTTTTCATAGGTACAAGATCTGGGTGAAGGCTTACATATACTACAGCCCAACATGCACACCTGCCAACCATTGTGCTTTTGACATAATTATTATGCTGTTTTTCACTGAGTTATGTCTTACACTCGCCTGTATATGGATTATGATTTTTGGCACATTTATAAAAAGAAAATAAAGCAATAAAGAGTTGTGTTTGTCATTTTTATTGTAATCTCTTTAATTCCACACATCAAATAAATTTGAGAATATTCTAGAAAAAAAAGGCCGATGTGTTAAAACAGCATAAGTGTACACATGCCTATCATAGACCTGCATGTACTTCCTGACACTCATTATGCTCTATTTATAGCAGTTGTATATGACAAAATTTCAGAGAAAACAGATGGGTTTTTTTCAATTTGAAAATGTATCTTGCAGACTCATTATATTAATAAATATAATTGGTTAGTGGACCAGACAATAATTTAAACAAATGGTGCAAGGTCTTAAGCCAAAACAGGCTTTAATGATAATACTGTTAAACATTAAATAACTGAAAAAGGATAGATGAGAGGATAGATGTCAGATCAGAAAAAGGACAAATCAGTCGTGCTTTACAAATTGAAAAAAAAAAAAGATTATGAGAGTGATGTAATACAGCACTCAGGTTGAGCACATCGTAATGCTCTTGTACTAATCTACATGGATTTTGCCCATTTGTGACAAGACCTTTGACCAGCTGTGGATCCAAGTTTGTTGCAAAAATAAATGTACTGGTAAATTTTTCATACAGTTATTGTAATTATGGCATGTACTATATAGATTACACTTTTTATGCTCAGATTAATCTTTTTTGCCACAAATATTATGCTTAATACCTGACTTGGGGTTAGTAGGTATGTACATGCTATAGCAACCAGCGTAGAACTCCAAGTTGTGACTTAAATGGTCATGATTGTGACTAAAATGAAAAATTTGTGAGTGAAAATTGTCAACTGGTTGCCCTTTAATGCGGCAGTTATAAAATGACATAAACACTTTCTAATTATGAGTATATACCACATTTTACACTAAAAACATTAGACGTGCAATTTAATTCACAGTATAATCCCTTTTCAATTGTGAGACTGCCATTTCCTACATTAAAACACCATCTTTACATGTGACTAGTCTGGCTTACATTGACCATTCCAGTATATAACCTCTGCAGTCAACCTCAGCTAATGGTATGTACCCTGAAAAAAGAGATATGTAGACAAATATTGAAAATTTAGTCAGCAGTAAAATTACTGTAGGTCAAACTACCATAAATGAAAATATGGCTATGGCTTTATTAATGTAAACTATCATCAGAAGAAAAATGAAAGTTAAGGCCCTTTATCAGTGAATTTGAGGCCAGCAAATATGCAGAGGGATGGTTTAGAGAACTTCAAATAATGAATTTTAATGCTGGTCTGAGGTTGAAGCAGATGATAACTTTTGACAGTTCTGTCAGACTGGTCTGGATATACTATTAAAAATAACCTGATGCTTTTTTATAGTTCCTTTTTAATTTGCATTAATTGAAACCTTCACATTTTGTCTGACATCGTCTGCCATTAATTCCTCATTCAAATGATTTCTTCTCTCAATGTATAAGGCAACCAAATTATCAGGGCTTTGTGACCTAACATTTGAAATTACTACTAAAAACATTCATGTATGTTGCCCTATGGCTACTAAAGTTTTATAGGTACTTGGAGCATTGCACCTGCACAGAACACCCACCACTGTATAAAGGTCAAGTAATGGGCCAGGTGTATAGAGACTACCTATTGCTGGGCCATTGAGTGGTTTGTTGCACAAAGGCTTGGCTATACAAGCCTAGCTGTTAAGATTTTGTTTTCCAGATTTTTCTATTTTAGTAAAATGTATATAAATATGTATGTGTGTATGTGTGGCATACCGATAATTTGTAACCAAGTTAACATGTCTCAATAATGTCTGGAATGGTCTAGCAAAAATGTATAATGTTATTTTTGCTATTATATTTTTCACAATTGCATTGTGACTTGACTGGTACCTGATTTTAGTCCATCGTCTTCATGTTCATTTTTTGCCAGAAAAAAAAGAAGGATATTTCTGATGCGTATTTACTGTATTAATCCTGTTTCTTTTGCAGGAGGAGGTGAGAACAACTTCTGTGCTTCCTGACCAGATCCAGTACTTCCTTCAGCTGGCACAGCAACAGGCACAGCAACAACATCAACAGCAGCAGCAGCAGCAACAGCAACAGAAACAACAACAGGTCATTGTCACATCCTCTGCAGCCCAACCCCAAGCTGCACCAGTACAACACACAGTAACAGTATCACAGCCAGGTAGGTATCTAGCTACAGAAAATGAAAACATACTGGCAGTCATACAATTTTAACAAATTTTAAAAGAATTCTGAATTGCTTAAATATCAGAATTTATGAATATAATGTAAAGAAAAAAAGAAAAAATTGTTATTCAATTTGTGTAATTTCTGGGGGGTTTTTTTGGCATGTTCATTACGTAATGTTTGCAATTTGGTTGTAGCAATACATATAATTATGATACTTCTAATGTGAATTACATTTGTGTGAACTAAGCAAAACTTAATTTGCAAATAATTTACGCTCTTGAAAATTTCCTGATGTAAATGTAAAAGACTATATTACATGAATCTTTGTTAGATATTACTTTATGAAACGAACTCAGTTAAGAAGCTTGTTGACAATGTTCTTGCTAGAGAACATTTTTGACTTTTTAAAAGAATGCAGTCTGTATAACAAATTTGGAGCCTTTTTTATGATTTTATGGGTTTTATTTTACCTTATCTTTTATTTTATATACTTTTTAAAGCATTGAACATCTTTTCCTTTCATCTTTATCTTCTAGGGCCAAATGTTATCATTTATTTGGAAGGATTTATCATCCTTAAGCTTTTTTGTGCAATATTTGCTGAGCCCACTATTGTGTGAAATGATACTTAGCAGTCACTTTTCGGACAGCAATGGCGGCAGATAAGGTTTTGGCAGAAGTTTATAATTTGCATATATTTCCTAAATACTTTGATAGATTCTCACTGTACTTAGCATGTATCATTATGAAGCTAAGACAGTTCAATCTGTGACATGTTTGCTTGTCTCTTTACCTTGGCTTTCAAGGTCAGAGTCATAGAAAATTTGCATTAAGGTTTTTGTTCAAGTTTTTCATTTGCTTAAATTTCCAATACCCATGATTTTCTTTATATTTGCCATGAATCAATATGAAACTAAGACAATTAATTAGGGCACATGAATGCTTACTACTTTGACTTTAGGGTCAAGGTCACAGTCATAGAAAACTTGTTTCATGGTTTTGGTTAGTTTTTTTCATTTGCTTATATTTAATGTTCCCCTTCATGGATTTTCTTCATACTTGAGATGAATCTTTTTGAAGCTAATACAATTCATATGATGACATGCATGTCTGCCCCTTTGAATTCAGGGTCAAGGCAGCAGTCAGAGAAAATTTGCATTAAGGTTTTTGGTTGTTTTTCATTTTCTCATACTTCTTGTACTCTTGATGGATTTTTTTTCTTATTTGGCATGAATTATTATGAAGCTAATACAATTCATTTGGTGATATGCTTACTGGCCCCATTGACCTTGACCAAAGGTCACAGTCATAAAAAATTTGCATTAAGGTTTTGGTTGAAGTTTTTTATTTGCTTATATTTCCTAAACCCCTGTAACAATTTTGTTCATACTTTAAATGAATCATTATGAAGCTAAGACAGTTAATTCTGTGACATGCTCAGTCTCGCCTTTTGACTTTGGTGTGTCCTAGTAGAAAAAATTCTAAATGGGTTTTAAAAAAATAATTTCAGAATACAAGATTCATACATTTCAATAAAACAACTTATATAAATTTGCTAAAAATACAACAAAAGGATTAAATTGAATAATCTATAATTTAAAGCTGAAGAAAAAAATAAAAAATATAAGTAACAGCAATATAACATGTGTAATCTTGTGAATGCTATTTGGTCCCCTGTGTGTGAAATCTAAAATAAAAATCCCTAATATATGACTCTGCATCAGTAAGAAAGGTGGACTCCAGTAATGGGGATTCTGAAGAAAACAAACTTCAGAACTTAAAACGGGCTTTGACCAATCAAACCAGGTGTTGATTGTGTGTCTGGAAAGATACACACCAATAACCTGTGTGTGTAGTCTGATCTTTAATATTTGAGTCCACCTCAGGAACTAAGGTGAAGTCATGTATTGGGGATTCTGAGAAAAAAAAATTAAGAACTTAAATTGGACTTTGCCCAGTCAAACCAGGTATTGATTATGTGTCTGAAAAGATACACACCAATAACTTTTGTGTGTGCAATCTGTATTGTGCCTTTTAGGCAAAACACTTTAAAGTGTGCTCAGCCCAACCAAATCATGCATTGTTGGTGTGTTGTTGATGGAAACCAGTAACCTTTGACAATCATGTGAATGCATTTGCTGTATTATGCCTCTCAGGCAAACTATGTGAAAGTGGGTTCAGCCCAGCCAAAAACCAGGTATTGTTTTTGCATTTCTGATGCACATTTATAACCATTAGCAAGACACTTTACTCTCATTACTCAACAAAAACTAATGAAAGCCCCTAAACACATTAAAGACCATAAAATGGTAGTATCATATTAAAGTTCCTGAAATGTTTGTTGTTTTTATGTGATCACATGTATATGTATTATTTATGGCATTTCATATGTTTATTTAGTGCTATTAGTCACAGATTATTTTAAATTTATATTTTGTATTTTCTAACTTTTAATAATAATTTAAAAAAATAAACCATATTGGCTTTTCTTCTGTAACACTTGCCAATTTAATTTCTATAAGTAAATAAACCCACAGCCTTTAAAAGAAATAATGAGAAATTCTGTGGACAATCCAGGCTGATACTATGGTGGGAATTGAACCCACGCTCTTCTGGGCACAAGTCCAGTGCCTCAACCACAGAGACACCATGGCTACCCTAGGTGAGGATCTCAGTGGTTTAGAAGTAATAAGCCCAGGTGGGTAAAGACAGAACCAGAAATCCATGCTGGCTGCATTAATTAAGTCCCCATACCATGCCATGCCAAGTTGGTGTGAATATTATATAGTTAAACATTCCTGAACAATCACCTTTATATAGCGGTCACCTGGTCTGAACGGCCATTCTAATTCCCAACCCCCTTCCACGAATTTCCTATATAAAAATCACAACACATATAGAGAGAGAGAAAGAATAGTCATCTGCTTTCTGTTGTCAGTTGCCAATTGTTTTCTAACCAAATAATGGTTGTTTTCTAACCAAATAATGGTTTCTCACTGCTTTAAGCAGTCACTGGAACATATTGACAGTGACCTCTCAGTGTATACAAACTAAACTTTTGCTTCATGAGGAAGGCATCGTTTAGATAAAGGCAAAACATGTACATTTATTTGTAAACATTTCTTATCTGCTTGTGATCACCGTACTCCATTCATACTATCAGTGTAACTCAGAGGTGTCAATAGGGCAAATTCAAAAGCCACGCAGTTTGCTGGATGGTGGGAAAAGCAGTTGTGTTGTCACAGCAGAAATGTGAGTTGCCTTTTGTGCCAATATGACTGGTATAGTTCGATATCTTCATTTATATGCCTGCGAATTTGAGCTATCAAAAAGTTAATCTTTGAGGAGAGATACGAGTTAAATTTCTTTTCAATAGGATCAGGGGTCATTCAGTATTTAAAATCTTGTCTGTAAAGGCAGGCCAAGTTTTGGTTCATATGTTACGAACAATAAACACATAAGGCTTTTTTTCATCCCCTGTTCATCGTAGACCTCTCACATAAGCCAACTGTCATTTGATCTCCATGAGTTGAGCAACTGGTTAATCTGAATATTGTTTTTGAAGGGTTAACAGCTGTTTCTAAGCCTAATTATAAAAGCTTGCTGAACAAATAGTCAGTCCTCTGTTTCACAGTTGTATGTAGCTGGTAATTAGTAGTGAAATTAGTGTTTTGTCCTGTTTGGCCTTTTCCCATGGGTGGGAATTGAAACTTGCTATTAACAGTTGTGAATATATTTTTATAGTGGGACTGTGAGCAGTTTCTTAGTTATGAACCAGGGGCTAGTCGCCAGGGGCCAATGTTTGTTGCATAAATTAACTTTTAAATTGTCCTGATAAAACCCTATGCATACTGTATGAAATAAATTATACTGTATATGTTATAAGCTACTGAGCAGATGGCATATCAGATTATTCAACAGTTTTATTAAATTTTATGTCAAGTAAACACATGTTTGAGATTCAGTCCATCACATAAGTTAGGAGTTTGTCAGTATTAACATTGAGATTACAAATAATTCTCACTCTCAAAATCAGACTGAACCAGATTTTGAAATCAGATTGGCTAATGTCAGATCACTGATCAATGAGACATCAGAATCTTGAGTTAAATTTGAGTTTGAGTTTGGGAATTGTTTGTAATGCTGGGGCCTGGAGTCTGCCTTTTAGAGTGTACAGTATCACAATGCATATTGTCTGCAATGCACATATTTGTACCACTGGCACATGCTTTATGTCATGATTTAAACTCATTTCTCATGCTTTTATATCTCCCAGCCATTTCTGACAGAAGTTTCAACAGGTGGGTGGGGGAATAATATAAAGATAGCAGTGACAGTGTGTCCATCAATCCAGTAATAGACAAGGTGGTTTCCACATCATAACTTCAGTTTATTGTGGTATATTTTTCTCAAACTTTGTATGTGCTTTACCCATGGGAAAAGGCAGAAGCTTTCTGTATCTGGGGCTGATAGGTCAAATTTTAGGGTGAGTGGAGCTGAAAAAAGTGATTTCCTTTCTGCATGACAAGTCAAGTTTTCTTGGTCTAATTTTCATCAGCTTCACAGATGCACTTTGGCAAGGGCAGCTTCATGTCGATTCTGATACCAAGAGATATGTATGTATTTGCATTTAATGGCACCTTCGCACAATAATGGCTATGAGAGGTCAAGAGATGAAAGGTCAAGGTCTCTATATATGACATTGTAATTTTTGGTTTCTGGTCAATAAGTCAAGTTTCCTTTGTCCAATTTTCATCAGACTTCATATTATGTAGTCTGCACTTTAGCAGAAGCACCTCCCTATTTATTCACTGTGAACCCAGGTATGTAAAATAGACCCAATGCACCATCCTGCTTGTCTTATGAGGTGACTATTAGAAAGCTTAGTTGTTTATGTGCTGGTTCCATGACTAAAAGGGTGCAGTTTAAATCCAACAATTGGATCAGCTTTGGTTGGCTACTGTGGTGTGTCCTTGGGCAAGATACTTCACTCCAATTACCTTGGTACTAAATAACCTACTTAATTTGCTGTGCCATAAAATACCAAACCAAACCTTATTGATTCTTAGACTGAGATGTCAAAGGTCAATGTCACTGGAGCTAAAATTTTAATTTTAGGTTCCAAATAATAAGACCACTTTTCTTAAGTATTGTGCACCCAATTTTGTCAACATAGTTGCATTACACTAGAGGAAGGGCAGCTCTTCATTGAGTCTGCAGTGAATATATCAAAGTTCAAGTTCACTGGAATTGAAATTGCAATATTATGTCAATTTTACATTTGTAATAGTTATGTTTAGTCGTTTAGCTAATCTTCTGATGGATATTTGTTTTCTCAACAGGACAGCAAATAGGCCAGCCCTTCCAGATTATTGGTCAACCAGGAGTAGTAACTTCACTAGTTTCAAATGCCGGATCAACAATCAATGTACCAGTAAGTGATGGAACTATCAAAGTTTTGGTTCATCATAGCAGTAACGTTCAGTTTTATACATCACATTTATTGGTCAGGACACTACTACTATTACTACTACTACTATTACGATGATAATGAAGTCTCATTCTGACCGCTTCTACTACTGCTGCTGCTGCTGCTGAATCTCATTTCTGTCCGCCTATTCTGACCACTATAGTGGGATTTTCCTACATCAAAAGTGGATATGTTTCATCTCATTGTCTGAGTGCAGTTTATAACATCTTTGATTTTTTCAGAGGGCATTATGGCATGTGCATAATGTCGGATCTAACAAAACGTGTTCAGTAAATTCTGACTTGTTCAGGGTAAATTTTTTATTCAGTCCTATTGCATAAGATTCAGCATCTCTATATTTCCACCACACTATAATTTGTATACAACTTTGTATATAATATAATTGTTCTTTTATATCTGGACTATTAGCAGACATGAATAGGTATCACTTAAGCTGGATCATTGCTAATATTTTGTGTCAATTTTTTATTATCTTTTTTTTTCAAGGATATCTGCTTTTGTAAAATTAATTCTTACTTCGCATCTTGAAATGACATGATCATTACATTATGATATCACTTGTTACCTAAGTATTGTAACACACTGAACTCTGGGAGAGATAGAATGTAAAATGATGTGGTTTTGACTTCTGTCTCTTAATAAATAATGAAAAAGACATATAACATTTGAATTTACACAATCACGATAACAGTCCTGTGAAAGAAAATGCTAAAATCAATGAAAAATATACGGTACCTCAGGAAATCTTCAGCAATTTATGACCTCCTGTAAATTGGTCACACAGGTTTTCTGTTGTGTTAACAGATGTGATGTCAATAATTAAGTCACTAAAAAAAAATCACTCAATAACATACACATTTTTTTTTTTTATTTGATAAGACGGGTCTGTGATCTTCAATTTTTTTTTACAAATTTATGAATTTTTAAATACTTGTTCAAATATTATTTTTATTGATAATAAGTGAGAGGGTACTTTTTCCCATAATTTCCTATGTAATGATCCTTACTCAGGGATAGATATTCAGCTAAGAGTAGCACAAGAAGTTTGATTTTGGATTGTTTGGACTCATAGCTACATTTCACAAGTGATCATCCTTAATGCTTTGTCAGGTTATATAACATACATTACAGCTCATCTCTTGACAATACATCAAATTTTCCTGACATTTGTCTTTTTTAAATCTAGAGTGCAACCCTAGCTGGGCAGCCTCAGGTTATTACAATCCAGGCCCCACAGGTGCAACACACAACACAACAAGTTCAACAACCAGTTCAGCAGGTTCAACATGTACAGCAAGCTCAACCCACTCAGCAACAGACACAGCAGACACAAGTTTTCCAGCAAGTCATTACAGCATCAGGAGAGGTCCAGAATATTCCAGTACGTATCTTTTGAATTTTTCATTTAACTGTTTGTTGATAGTCTCTGTAACTCATCCCCAGTAAAATTTTATTATACAGATAAACTTGTTATACATACAGAAAAAATACTTCCATGAGAGACCACCTGTCTTGAGAGACCAGATTTTCAATGCACAGATTTATTGATTATATAGTGTTATGATCTGTCACAAGAGACCACCTATCCTGAGAGACCATGATTTTTTTGCTTTAGGCAGAATAATGTGTGGTCTTGCAAGACAGGTTGTGCTGTGTGTGTATATATATATATATATATATATATATATATATATGTATATGTATGTATATAAATTTATTTATAGTTGATCTAAGTCATTATTATGCTTTCATTAACATTGCTACCATGCATAAGATTGTTTTTATCCTCCATCTCTCTCTTTCTCCTTTCTGTTGGTCGGTTTATTTGTAAATTTTACCATCATTCATAGGTCCAGAGACATCGTCGCATGACAGGCGAAAATCCGCTATGCTCGTTTTTTCACGGATTTTCTCCCATAGCTTGTGATGATGGTCAAGAGAGAGAGAGAGATTTTTTTATTGTCCATCCCTATATTTCTCTGTGAGTCGATTAGTCTGCTGCCTGACCAACCAACAGAGAGAGAGAGAAGGGGGGGGGGAAGCTGCCTTCGGACATTTTAATATTTAAAAATAATGTTTTTAGAACGCTAATATAGGTTAATAAAAACAAAAACAAAGCATTAAATAGATTACAGTATGTGTGTGCCTCCTAAGCAAGAAATTTACCATACAGTGTCGACAAGCTATTGCAACTTTGTATCATTGGTATTGTGAACACTGTACATAAATCCCATGAAAAGTGTAAGCATACCATTACAACGACCCAGGTATTTGTAGGTTACTTGGTGTAAGTTCAAGTTCAAGGGTTTCATCCAGCTCAAATTCTTTTTCTCTCTCTTTCCATAGAGGTCCATGTATGTGTGTTCCTTATGCATGAGAGAGAGAGAGTGGGGAAAAAAGGGAAAGCAGAGGGGATTTCAATGAAATTGTGTACTATGTTTAATTCATTTAGAAAATGGGGATTATTAATATTTTTTCTCGTTATTTTCTTATGTCAATAATGATTAATAAGTGGAAATTCATCACTGATCTAGAGAGTATCGAAGCAACACCCTACTGTTGAAACCATGTTTATATATGCGTATTCATGTGCCATGTGCGGATCACAATTTGATGTACCAATAGTATTGGTATATCAAATTGCTTTATACCAACACTTTAAAAGTCATGTTATTTTAATGTATGTGCTATAAATATATATATATATATATATATATATATATATATATATATATATATATATATATATATATATATATATATATATATATATATATATATGTGTGTGTGTGTGTGTGTGTGTGTGTGTGTGTGTGTGTGTGTGCACACACCAGATCAGTTTATATATGCATGCACATGCACACACCAGATCAGTTGCTTTTATTTGTGAGAAAAACAAGAGTCATCATAATCCTGCTTCAATATTCACTGTTTCTGAAGAAGAGTCATTTATTATCCAAAGGATCATTGTTCTTAACTGCTTTCATTTTTGATGTTGCATTTTTAAAACTGTAATTTGCCTACTCAATTGTAAAAAGAATTTATTTCATTTATTTGTGCAGCTGCTGTGTCATAAAAATGTAGATCTGTTAATATCTGATAAAAATTTCCTACTAATAAGTTTGATTTATAGAAATATTTTTTCAGGACCCCAAGTTGCATTTCTCAGGGGAGATAATGATGTTATTGGTTGATAATTTAATTGGATCATTTTCTTTTTTGAAAATGATACATTTTTTGTCTTAAAAAAAATGAATAAACTGTCTTTTACAAATGATGTTCAGGAGCAATAGAGGCATTCAGTATTGATTGACTGTATCAGTTTGTGTTTTTGTCCATTCATCCATCACACTTTCATTGGTACTCTATAATTCAGGGATGAATCTTGGTATACCTATGCATCATCACTAGAAGGTGTGTTGCATACCACATTGGGGGTGCTATCGTTAGGTTCAAGGTCATGGTTCAAGATTTTAAATTTTCCATCATGCATTCTCTTCTGCTCTACTTTAAAGCCATTTGAGATTAAGAGATGAAACTTGGCATACTTGTACATTATCACTAAAAGGAGTGTCATGTACCACATTGGGGTTCTATGTTGAAGGTCAAGGTCATGGCTCAATATTTCATATTTCCATCACACTTTCCCTTCCTCTATATAAGTTGAAAGCCATTTGAGATTAAAGAATAAAACTTGGCATACTTGTACATCATCACTTGAAGGTGTGTTGCATACCACATAGTGCTATCTTTAAGGTGATGGGGACAGTTCAGTATTTTATGTTTTCATCACACTTTCCCTTTCATTCTCTAATTTTACAGCTGTTTGAGATTAATGATGCAACATGGTATACATGTATGCAGTGCTTGAAATTAGGATTTGTTTTCACTAACCCACAGGGTTACCAAAATAAAATTTGTACTGATCTTGCCTAAATTTCACTGATCCTGCTAAAATCAAACAGAAAACCAGTTCAGTTTCTAATTCAACATTTATTATTCATTAACATCAACTCAAAACAATAACAACGGTATTTCACAAACAAGACTCATGAATGAAGTACCCTGTGCACTTTCGTATTTCTCTGAATACTCGGTGTAGGAAGTGCACAACATCACAGCCTCTCCTGGGTCATACTTCAGCCATTTGTGTTCATTATCCCAGCATTTATAGTACTTAGTCTCTTCTCTTGATCATATTTGCGATTGCGCTCTCTCTTGTCATCATCTACTTTCTGCTGGTTCGGCGGTGGCTGTGCACCTTGCAAATATTTCCACGTTTAAAATTGTCACTACACAATACATTCAGTGTTCATCAGTAATGATGTAAATATTAAAATGAATTGTTCGGTATGATGCTGGATTATTCATTGAGTCAGTGAAAGTTTTCTTTTTGGTCAATACAAGCCTGAAACCTTATACCTTTTGTTATCATCAGTAATGAAATCAGTGCTTGGGGGCAGTACACCAGGCTAGTTTAACGTGCATGATGACTTTTGACAATAATCCCACAGATTTACTGGATAAATGGTTTAACACCTGTCCATTTCCGCCATGAGCATTTATTGTACCTCGTCAAGTGCAGGAATTTGGTAGGTACTCAGTTAACACAATAAACAGATCAATTAACCTTTAAAGGGAATACCGACTCACGACCATTTCTTAAGTGTTATGATAGTGACCGGCGGTAATTTTCACTGCTCCAACAGATTAGTAATGGCTGGATTTTAACAATCTTTCGGCAAAATAATTGTGGGATAGCGGATTAGCATTAATTTTGAGCCCTAATATATGTCATCATTAAGGGGTGTGATGTGTATCACATGGGGGGGGGGGGTCTTTTCTTCAATGTCAATATCATGGTTTTGTATGTTGAATTGTTCTACTACACATTCCTTTCCACTCTACAATTTTAGAGATATTTGAGATGAAGGGATCAAACTTGGTATGACTATATATCATTACTAAAAGGTGTGTCATGGGGGATCCCATCTTTAAGGTCAAGGTCACAGGTCAATATTTTAGGTTTCAATCACAATTGCCCTTCAGCTGTCTAACTTAAGAGCTGTTTAAGATAATTGGATGAAGTTAGATATGTTTATATATTATCACTAGATGGTGTGTGGCAATGCACATTTAAGGTCTTATCATGAAAGTCACAGGTCAAATTTTTATATTTTTTTTTGTTTTTGTTTTATATCATTAAAGCTGTTTGAAGTACACGGATGAACCATGGAATACTAATGCTTCTCACTTGGATGGCATCTCATCTGTCAATGTCATGGTTTTATCTTCAAGGTCAAGGTCACTGATAATATTTTTAAAAACCTTTTTTTCTGCACTTTTCCTCTAATGCCTTTTGAGATATGCCCATGAAACTTTGTTACTTTCCATGTCAGCAACTTTACAGCTGTCTTAAAAGGTTATAGATTTCATTATTGTGAACTTTTGTGACATCACCATGGTAGACAGGAACAAAATTCACTGAATTGGCTTGTTCAGAACTTGAATGGGTTTATGTTGGTGACAAATTTCAGAGTAAAGCTTTGCATTAACATGTAAAGGTGGACCAGTATTTGTTGACATATTCATAGTTTGATCTTTCTTTCTTTCTTTTTTTTTTAACAATTTGGGTAGATTTCATGGTTGCTGCAAACTATGACTTTAAAGATCCAATGAACGATGAAGACCATGCAATCTTTCAACACATAAGAACATATCCACAAGTTTGAGTACAAACTAGTAAGTAATTTTTTGAAAAACCACCAAAATTGATACCCTCAAAAATAAATGAATCCACGTTAAGAAACAAAAACAGGAGATTAACATTTGAAAATAATCATTATGAAATGAATCCAGCAATTTATTTTGTCAAAAGCTTTCTAGCAAGTATTGTTAGGTGGAGAAAAAAGTGGTCAAACTTGATTTTTTAAAATTTATTTGTTTACAGCATAGGTATTTGCCATAGTGAAGTTTAATTTAATTCCTATTTATAGATCCAATTAACCCAAGCACAGCTGCAGGCCATTCAGATGCAGTTACAAGGAAAGCATACAAACCAACCAATCATTATCCAGACCTCAGGAGCCCAGTCAATGCAAACAGACCAAGTCAATCAGTTTGCACAGGTAAGAAAATCTTTTGACTTCAAATCAACATTGCAACTCACCCATCATTCTGGTCTGTCACTAGATGGCATGGATGTGCTGTGGCATTTCTAGACTGGTCCTCAGTTTCATAAGGCTTTGCATATGAATGGAATAGCTGGAGCAGGGAGCCAAAAGATCAATAGTATACCTATGTCATCTGGAGGAGTTACATTTGGGGGTGCTCCATTGCATTTGTAAGATGAGGGTGCTAAATGATCAATATATATATATATATATATATATATATATATATATATATATATATATATATATATATATATATATAAAACTTGATCAAAGCTAGAAACAGAAAAACCTTTAAAAGACTTGTTGTAAAAAACAGCTCAAAAGAATTTGACAGAGTTTGATATGAAGCATCCTGTTATGAGGGCTTTAAAATTTGTACAAAAGATGACAAGCTGCCATCAAATTTAGCTGTCATTACTAAAAATATAAATATCTTTAAATAACTTCTTCACAAAAACTGCTCAAAAGAACATGAAAAAATTTAACAGAAAGCATCCAAGCAGAGGACTTTAACATTTTTATAAATAGTGCTGATCTGCCATCAGATATGGCTACCATTACTGAAAATAAAAAAACATTTAAATGACTACTTCTGAAAAACTGCTTTACAGAATTTGACCAAACTTTACAGAAAGTATCCAGGCATAAAAGGCTTTAAGATTTATACAAATGTTGCAAATATCCTATTAAATATGACTGCTGTTACTAAAAATATATTTAAAAAAAACTTAGTAACTGCTTAGCAGAATTGGACCAAATTTGACAGAAAGCATTCTGATATTCAGTGGTTTCAATAGTAGCCAGTGAAGTTTTGCCATATATTTGTACATGAATTTCTCCCTACAATTCCAGAATGTAAACAGAATTCATCTTAAAAGTATAATACATCACTGCATTTGATCAGAGACAATTCATCCAATTAAGATTAGCATCTTCTTCTTTTCGATACAAATTGGTCTAAGCACAGAAGAGGCTTTTTCTGATTCAGCATCATTAAAAGCACTTGCCTGTCACACAATTCAGTCTATGTCAAAGAGAACCATACATATTCAGTCTCTTTCCTTTCATGCCCAGTTGATCACATTCAGGAGTGGTGAATCACAGCTGCTAATAATTAAGTGAGGAAGGCACACACTTGGTTTTTAGCTAGATAAAAAATGAAGGTGTTTGTAACAAATTATCAGCTTTCTGTAAAATATACAGTATGGAGGGGATGGCATGACATAACATAATAAGATAGGCTGGTGGATGATTATTGATACAATATATGAATGATACCAATGAAGATCGACATATCAGACATTTTGCTTACAGTTTGATCTAAATACAACAGATACAAACACATAATGAACATAAAACACAACATGAATATAATACACATATTGTAACATATATTAAATATTTATTAGAAGTGAGTCTGCTTCCTTCAATTCTTGTAGAATCTAATCAGTAATTTATAAATTTGTAACCTTTTCAGCACATATATAGTATTACAATCCTCTTAAGTTGCTTACTTTTATTGCTGATTTTAGTTTGTGTATTATTATGAAACCCCAAGTTTGCTTATTTTCCTTTTTATTTTAACACTTGGCAACTTGCATTTTTCCATGCTTCTTTTTTAAATCTTTTTTATAGATTGTTTTTATCATCTAAGTAATTAAAACTAATTGAAAGAACAATGAACATATTGCAGTGTTTGAATATTAATATTAATGAATCTGGTGATTCGGCATGATCATTTCCTTACTAATACCTACTGCCTACCATATATACTCGTGTATAGGCCGATACCAACTGCAAACTGCATAGACCCAGATCTGCAGACACATAATGCGCCGGCAGATCTGGGTCTATGCAGTTTGTAAGGACTAATCAGTAGAACAAACAACATAGACCCTGATCTGCCAGTGCATTATGCAATGGCAGATCAGGTTCTATGTTGTTTGCATTTGGACCTGCATTATACGCGAGTATATGGTAGATTCTACGCAATTGATGCTAGGATCCTTGATAAGTATGCGCATGGGTTAGCATCTTTGATACAAGTAAGGAATCTAAATTGCCTATCCTATCATGCTTTATGACCCACATACAACATTCAGATACATGTTTCAGTACATCTTAGTTCCATATCTTTGCCATCTGATCAAAATAAATGGTGCAAATACAGTAGAAAGTCTCTTGTATGGACTTTCACCGTGATCACTGAAAATTTGAATCCCCAATTGATTAAGTTCAGTTATTATTACTTTAGACGTAGTATGGTAATTACATGTTATTTATAAATTCATATTCATGGCCTCAACTAATAAACACTCAATTATCAATTAATAAAATACAATTTACTTTTCCCATGGCAAAGATTGCTTGCCAGGACCTGTAAAAGGTGGAGGGAAAGGGTTTATCTTTGAAACATGGTTCTATCAAAAGAAAACAATGATGTGATATAAATTTGTATGTCTATTTATTATTTGACATTGCCTTCGTTTTCCTTTTGTAATTTCTGTTTACTGTTTTTTTCTTGTCTTATTCCAGTCCACAGTGTATCAGGTTCAGCAGTTAGCTGCAGGTGGAGGTCAGCAAGTTTATATTCAACAAGCAGGAGGGGATCATGAACAGACAGGAGATGGGGCACAGAGCTGAGATTGTGTCACTTTGAGAGAACCTGTCACTAACTCACCAGGCTGTAAGGCCAAATGAACTTATGGTATGGTCCTTCATACGTCATGCATCATCCATTCACAATTGATATTTACTACTTTTAAAAAAAAATGTTTGACCAGTTTTACACATGATTTTACAGGGAGCATTCTGGCAACAAGGCCTTTCAAATTTGTTCAGTAGGTACCAATCCATTATCCAATATGGCTGATGTTATTACTAAACTAAAAACCCCTTTATATAACTTCTTCTCAAAAACAGAATTTTACCATGTTTGACAAAAGCATCCTGGCATAGATGGCTTTCAGTTTTGTAACAATGATGATGATCCACCATCAGATATGCCTGTTGTTATATTTTAATAAAGAAAAAAACTTTTAAATGGCTTTTTAAAAAACTGCAAAGCAAAATTTGACAAAAGCATCCTGACACAGATGGCTTTCAATTTTGTACAAATAATGCCAATCTGCCATCAAATATGACCACCATACTGTAAATAGAAAAACTTTTAAATAATGACTTCTCAAAACTGCTGAACAGAATTGGACCAAATTTGACAGATAGCATTGTGGCATAAATGGCTTTTAAGTCTGTACAAATGATGCCAATCTGCTATCAAATATGGCTGCTGAAATAAAAAAAACTCATAATGGACAAACTTGATAAAAAGCCACTGAACAGAATTTTACCAAATTTGAAAGGGAGCATCCTAGCTTGAAGGCCTTTCACATTTATACAATTGATGCTAATCTGCCATCATTTGTGGCTGCCATTACTAAAAATAGAAAAACATTTACACTCTTTATCTCATAAAACTGCATAACAGAATTTGACAAACTTTGACAGAAAGTGTCCTGGCATAGAGGCCTGTCAGTATTGGACAAATGATGATCATGTGTCATCAAATATGGATGAAGATACAGAAACTAGAGAAACCTTGAAACAGTTGTTTTCATAATAGATGCAATCAACAGAATTGGAACAAATTTCTACTGACTCAGATTTCTTGGCCAGCTGTTCTTTCATTCAGCTATTAGGCAGATGTCAGTGAGGTGAACAATCTCAGAACCACTTGGGTCTCTTATTTTTATACACCTCCCAAGAAGGAAAATTGTTTCCACAGAATAACTCCAGCCTTATGCCACAATCCATGATCAGACTTTGTAGCTGGCTTGCATTTAAGACGAGAAAGGCAAATTTTAATTTTGGGGTCAAGGTCACTGAGACTGGAAGAAGAAAAATGCTTTCTGCAAAATAACATGAGTTCTGTGTCTTTTACCTTGACCAGATTTTGTGGAGGGCTTGCATTTAAGACAAGGAAGTCATCTATTTATTTCAGATTCAAAAGGTCAAGTATTCAACCAATGAAAGAGGGTTTTGCATAAAAGAAGTGCAATAATATTATTTACCACATGGTGGGCGTATAATGTACCATTTATCTTGTTGTCTCACCTTTTTAGCAAATATGAGACACAGGGTATCACATTGCAGCAGATGTGGAATTGTCAAAACCTTTACAATTATATATTGAAGTTTTTGCAAACTTGAAATGTACATCATAGTGATGTTCAAACGGCAAGACAAAGTGTTCCTGTTTATTGCACAAAGAGTCAACTTGGCATCCATTTCAAGGAAGCAGACAATAATATTGTGTCCCACAAGGGATCACGCTACTAGGCGAAGCGGGCAGAACAGTTGCTACTGACAAAGTTATGCAACTATTTTTCAGATTTAAGAAAGTTTTTGATATTTCCGTAAAGTTTGATGACAGGGTTATCTTTGTTGTATTTTAATACTATATGACTTGGAGAACCAGCAAAATACCAATTGACGACAAATTTACTTGACATTACAAAATTTCACCTCTAACTAATTGCTTCCTATTTTCCCTTCACCTCGCCCTTTTAATTGGACAGGAGAGAAGTCAGTTTGCCCGAAATATTTGAATCCAGTGTGACCCATGTCTCTTGTATATGTCTGTAAAATATATACACAAATAAATCTGAGGGGCACATTATTTGACCTATTAGACCACAAGCAGATCTTGATTGAAAATCACCCTTTTGTACCAGATTGCTCATGGTAGGTTAAAAATGTGCAAATGTAAATAAAATAATCATGTGTCCATTGTTGTCCTATATTTATGTTCATTTTGCTACAAAGAACAAATAAGAGATTACATCTGTATAATGCACACACTTTACTGTGAAAGGTATAGATTTAAATCTACCATTACAAAATGCTGACAGATCAGGGTCAGTATTGTCTGCTTAAAATCATAATCAGAATAAACAGTATTGACACAGATCTGCTGGCACATTATATGTGGACAGATCTGGGTATATGCAGTTGCATGTGTTAAAGTATTATTCAGCACTCCCTCACTGCAAGGCCCTTCATTATAACACTGTTCCTGTTATAAGGCAGGTAGTCATTGATCCCATTTCAAGTGATAGTTAAATGATATTATCATCTACTTCATTATAAGACAGTATCAATATAAGGTGATATACATCCATTGCTCCCCTGTAAAACATTATAATGAGGGAGTAATGTATTTTTTACCCTTATGTTTGGGATGATTCATTAAGGTCTTTGGTGGTTTTACCTTTTTATTTTCCATGTCAAGTTGAAGAAGATATACAAATTGTTCCAAGACCTGACAGTTTTTAAAAAACTCGTACGGCATCTGTGGTCAAGGAAACCAATTAAAATAGTTGAATGACAGTACAGTGTAAACTGTCCAATTTGGCCTCGGAGTCTTCTGGATCCCTTTCTGCTGCAGCTGCAGAATTTTGTCCATTTATTGTAAACTCTTTTGCAGATGTTAAATTTTGTGGTTTTCCAATGAAAAACGTGGAAGTGCTGATTTAATTTAAAAACTCTGTTACTAGCCATAAATCTGTAATATTAAAAATATGTAATTGGGAATTATTAAATTCCTGCATGTGACACTCGTGTAAATGTTGCGAAAATAACTTGTACATAAAAGGTATGTTTACTTTTCCTTCTCAGCATTAGATTGTAACATTGAATAATAGTAAGTTGTAAATCCAATTTTCTGGTGCAAGTTCAAAAGCACAGGCCTGGGTCAGTGCAAAATTGTAACAAAATATATTAAAGTACTTAAATGTAAATGGCTACAGTGATACAGTTGGTAAAAACAGAAGCTTTTGAAGCCAGCTGCTAATGAAGACACTGTTAGCGGACAGTGAGTATTCAGGCTCTCAGTTGAATCTGTTCAAATGTTTTGATTACATTGATGGCCAGATTACAGAAGTTTTACTGTTAAACTACTGTTATTAGCTCACATGCCCATAAGGTCAAGTGAACATAGGGTATGGTCCTGTATCCAGTCATTGTCAACCATCATCCATCAACAATTGCTATTTTCAGCTTCTCATAAACCACTGGACCAAATTTAACCAAATTTTGCGGAGAGCACCTTTGCATAAAGGCCTTTCAAGTTTATACAAAGCATACCAATCTACCGTCAAATATGACCACCATTATTAAAAATATAAAAAAACTTCAAACAACTTCTCAAAAACCGCTGACCAGATTTTGACCAAATTTGACAACAATCTGGCATGAGGGCCTTTCATGTTTTTATGAATAAGGTGAGTTGACATCAGATATGGCCAGTCTTCAAAGGTCTTATCCAAAAACACTGAACAGAAGTTCAGAATTGTACAAATGATGCAGATTTGCAATCATTTATGGCCTAGTTTGAAGGAATCATAAGTATTGTTTTTATATGATATTCTGTAAAAATATACATGTTAAAATTCTAAAATACATTACTGTGTTTTCAGAAATGTAATTTTGGTTTTTAACAAAGAAGAACAAAGGAGAAACAAGTCAGGTAACTAAATATCCATAATTACCGAGTGAAATTTATGGCAAGTTGTTTTGAAAGACCTCATTTTGTATTGGATATTATGTGCTCTTGATATTCTAATCATGTTCAAGTTTACACTGAATTACAGTATTTTGCTAAGGTGGAATTCTATTTATGTTGTTTTGATTTCCAGATTTTGAAAGAGAATGCCATATATTTAGAATTTCCATTTAAAAGTTTAATGAATTTTCAAGAGAGAGAAAAAAATCAGGTTTTGCAATTTTGGAGTTTTTACCTCACATAACCATAATGCCAATTGAACTGATGATATGGTCCTGTGTCCATCATTCATCCATCAACATTTGCTTGTTACAACTCTGGAGGCTATGTTTCTGATAATATTTTCATCATATTTGGAATATAGGCTTTTATCAAGATCTCAGATGAGTTTGAATATGAACAAGATCGACACATATATTAATGAGGTGATCTTGTATCTTTTTGGTCGAACTTGTTATGACTCTGGAAACCATATTTCTGATTTAGTTTGATCAAACATTTTAAATATGGGCTTATATCAAGATCTTGGATGAGCTCAATAATGAGCTAGATTCATGCATAACAATTGGGTGATGTTCCATATGATTATCTGAGTTTGTTATGATTCTGGAGACAATATTTCTCATCTGCTTTTGATAAAACTTGGAATATGGGTTTATATCATTAAGATCTTCGACAAATTCCAGTAATGGGCGATATCCACATATATTGATGAGGTGGTCTTGCATCTGATTGGCTGAGCTTGTTCGCACTCTGGAAGCTATATTTCTGGTCCAGTTTTGATCAGACATGGAATATAGACTTGTATCATCAAGATCTTGTATGAGTTTGCTAATTAGCAAGATCTACGTTTTATTGAGGTATTATTGCATATGTTTGACTGAGCTCGTTACCACCTTAAAAGCCATATTTATATGACTTTGATTAAACTTGGAATATGTACTTTTACCATCAAGATCTCAGATTGCTTTGATAATGAGCGAGATCCACACAGATTAATGAGGTGATCTTGCATCTCATTGACTGAGCTTGTTTTCACTCTGGAGACCATATTTTTGATCTGATTTTGATTGAAATATAGACTTATATCATTAAGTTTTCAGAGGATTTCGATAATGCACGAGATTCATATGTACTAATGAGGTGATTTTACATCTCTCTGAAAGCCTGTTTCTTATCTTTTTTTGATCAAATTTGGAATATAGGGTTATATGATCAAGATCACACATTAGTTTCCTAATGAGCGATATCCATTCTTATTATTGAGGCAATCTTGCATCTGATTGGTTGAGCTTCTTAGCACTCTGGAAGCCATACTTCTCGAACGATTTTGATCAGACTTGGAATATGCAGAAAGATGATTGTTGCTGAAATGGTAGTGTATTTAACTTATTGAAAAATTTATATTTTTTTTAATCCTTAAGTGTCCAAGCAATCCAAAACAACAAAATTTATAGATATATGTGCATTTTCTAATGCTACATAGAAAAGGATAAGTGTGCAGTGCCCTGTCACCAAAAAATAACAGCTGAATAAGTGTTTACAAATTCATCAAATATGCACAGGTCTGATTTTGGCAGGTTGAAAATCGTTAATATTTTTTTCATGGAGTCATATGCTTTGCATCAAGTTTATCATTTTTTCTTTCACAGCACTGTTCTTGCAATTATTAAAGTTTTATTTGTTATTATTTGGTACAAGACAAAAGTCGCAATCATGTCACTTTATGTCCAATCTCTCCCAGAGTTCAAAGTTTAATGCCACTCTTGATTAACAAGTGATGTCATATCAGTGATGTAATAATATCATGATCACATCATTGCTAGGTGCATAGTAAGTGATTTTACAAAAGCAGACATCTTTAAATACATCTGAAGGTTTGGGGAACATGTCATTCTGGTAAACTAATAATTTGGCTGAGTGTGATTCAGATAAAAGTGATTTTACTGTATTTGACCAATACTGAACTTGCCCATTCATTGGTTTCATCATATAGAGTATATTGAGAAATTTCTGCATGGTTTGATTTTCACAATCTGGTCACATATGTTCAAAAATTATGTGGCAGAATAGAATAAAATTATTGGAACAAGAAGTCCAAATATACATGTTTGTTGTTTTGGATTGCTTGGACCCTTAAGGATTTAGAAAATATAAATTTTTCATAAAGTTAAATACACCAACATTTCAGCAGCAATCATCTTTCCGCTAAACTTAATCACTGAAACTCTTGTTTATCCAAATTTTCTTCTCATGTTTTCTGGTAAGTTTTATAAAGAAGCTTCTTCTGTATTTTTTCTATCATTTGACTTGTGTAAAATTAATATTGTCAATTTTTTTCTTTTTTTAAATCATTATTTGCATTTCTGTGTGTAATGTACAAAAGCTTTTTGGCAAAAAGAGGGGCAAAGGTGAATTTTGTTTTATAGTGGTAAGCCATACTTTTTAGAATATTTTCTTTCAACAAGATCTGTAGATCAAAGAAGTGTGTTGTATGAATTACAGGCCATGTTTACATATGTTAAAAACATGACCATCCTGACTTTTTTCATGAAAGTCTATTTCAACTGTCCTAAAATGAATTAATATAACAGCATTTATATTTTAGTATTCAGATCACTAATTATTAATTGAGCAGTCTGCCAGTATCAAAAGGGGGTTGGGGTTGGGGGAATCTGATACAGTACTTACCGTAATACTTCAAGATCGGAGTATTGGCCGTAGTATCAACGTTAAATTTGTCTTTTTTAATTTTCCAAGACTTTTATCAGTTTTTTTTACTTCTACATAAATTCAGTCTGTGCGATAATATGATTTCAATTTTTTCTGGGAGGCCAAAATTATCCTGTGCCTATCTGGTGCGAGAATGTTGATTAAGGTAGCTTTTACTGGTACCTTTAGGGACATTTATCTCAGAAAAGTGCCATGAAGTACCCCATTTTGTTTGTTCAGGAAGTTAGCACTAACTTCAGTCAGAAAGTACACATTGTATCCTGTGCCAACTAATACACAACAGTTCCATTTTCGCAAACATTAACATTGATCTTTACCAAAAATGAATTAGTGGTCTGAACCCTTTAACAAGATGTACCAAAGTATTATAACATATTTTAGCAGTTCTTTCTTTCATCAAAAAGTAGAAATGACACATGAACAGAATTATAATATTGTTAAATTGGCATAGTTCTTTCAATGCCCTGGCCAACTAATTTAATTGTGATTTGAGTTACTGTTTTCCTTTAGTTTTATTTCTGAACAAAATGAACTTTTGCTAATCTTTGTATAGATTTGTTTAATCATAGTGTACATGTATATATGTAATGTTATTTGTACAAAATTGTATATGAAGAAATGCAAGAAAAGCTGTCGCATAATATCAACATGAATAAAGACAATTATTTTACAGATGTGATCTTTTTTCATGTTACAGATAGTTTATTCTTTGGCTAAGACTGCTATTGCCTCTTCATTATTTGTCATGAAATTTGATTCTTCTTGAAGGGCTATACTACTAAAATTTAAACTAGGCAACAGTAATTTTTTAAGCTCCAGAAATGTCAGATTTTTATACCAGTGTGTTTTTGTATGTGTTTTTATGTCTTTTGTCTATATATGTATTTGTTACTGTTTTATCTTTGATACAAAAACTTAAAACCCCTACCATCTGTCTGTCATTTTAGTTTGTGATAGTATGCAAGTATGGTAGTATGTTTGTGTGCTAGTGTGTGTGTGTGGGGGGGGGAAGGGGGGAATTCATAACCTTTTATTCCTTTCACCTCACTTTGAGTATGTATGTATGTATGTATGTACGTATTCATGTATGTATGTGTGAGTGTGACAAGATGGTATGCTGTTTTTTGTAACTGGATAAAATCAAATCACTGGTATACTTCAGTTATATAATCTGATGGCAAAACTTGAAAATATTCATTGGAAATGTGAAAAATTATAAATATGTCTGATATTAACCTTACAAAAGTTTGGGGGTGGGTGGGAGACACCAAACTATTGCAGGTTTTGATAGACATGTTCTACTAGGAACTCCGGTAAAAAGCTCAAAATTTTCTCTTTTCCAACGTTTGTCAAGTAATTGTAAAGCCAAGTCCCCAACATGTGTCTATCTGTCTGTCAGTATCTCTCTCTGCACAGATCATGTATTGTGTATTTAAAGTCTTTAAAAACATTAGAAAAAAAAAAAAAACTAGATTTCTTTTTGTAAAGCATGTATGCATCCACTGCAGACCTATTTAAGTCCCAGAAATTCAGAAATATAGGAAAATTTTAAGTGTGATTTAGGGAAAGACAAGTTAACATACGTATACAAACATGTACATATAAAATTAGTTTGCCTACCTTAAGTGGTGTTTGCAAAACTTTGCTAATAATGCAAGTTTTGTCATAAAGTCCAAGTCCAAAATGTTCAAAATGAGTAAACAAATAAATATTTAAAAATGTATCTAATGGCTGCAAAACTTGATCAGTTCATTTGCATATAAATATGACAACCAAATTTCATTTGTCAACCTCAAGTAGTTTTGTGTAATTGTGTTAACAAAGTTTTTTGTCAAAGAAATATAAGATCAAAATGTTGAAAAAAGTGTGTAATTTTTATTTTTAAAAATTTAAATGGACGACATTGCCGCAATTTCCAGAAAATAATATCAGTTTATTTACTTCAGACCATAATAAATATGTAAAATTTCATGACTCTAAGTCTAATAGTTTTGGTGCCATCACGCAAAAATGTTTCGGGAGGGACGTAAAAAACATAACATATTCCCCCTAACATAGCACCAGCAATTAAGATAACAGCATGTAATTTTGGTTGACGTACTTTCTCATCCTCTCATCTGCTAGGAGAGAAGAAAGGAAGCGATTTTATTTTTCGTCCCTGTACGAAACGAAATAACTGCAATATTTATTTAATACAGGCAGTGTGAAAACATTACGTAGTGGAAATCAAACTTCAGGGCTCATGAAAAAATTCCCAAGCATTCGTCCCTGGGATGAGTGAGTTACAAGAGTTACTCGTCCCTGTCCTCATTAAACTCAACACAACTACACTTCTCAACAACACTGCTTATGTTATTACTAAAGAACCACAGGTACCTGTTGCAAGCTTGATACTAAAATGGGTCAAAACCATGAAAATATTATGTTATAATACATGACTCCTTATATAAACACATAATAAGAGACATGGTTTGCAACTCGAGAAAATTGCAGTTGCACACATAGCCCTTGATTTATCAGTGGTATTCACGTTTACAGTGAAACCTTTCAGTAATCTAGTTGTCATAATTTTCTTTATAATGAACTATCACACATCTTTATCAGTTAGAATAATATGGGACAGAGAATGTCAAAAGTTTATAATTTTCGTCTGGTCAGATATTATTATGCTTACCCCAGATCACCAGTATTTTCAAGACTGCAGCTTTATATTGTCACACCAAAGTAAAGACACCATCATTTATTTATATACATATGCAATTACTTTTCACAAGACAAATGTCAGTAACTTGTGTTTGAAAAAAGAATTTCAACCGTCTCAATTTCCACCAACTTTTGTACTAAATGATCCATTTTGATCAAGCCTCCATTCTAGAGAGCATCACACGGGCGACATAAAAGAGAAGATTGCTTATGGTCCAAAATAACTGGAACATTTCTAGGATATTACCCCAGCTAGATTTTGAGCAATCAGCTGTTGTCTCGACATTCTGTGCTTTATAAATAGATTACAACAGCAAGAATTGTGTGAAAGCTGGTGGGAATCCGCTGAGACACTAAAAATACTCATTTCGAATGTAAGTTGGCAACGTTTTTCTTGTGAAAAGTAATTACATGCTTATAGAACTATCGGTTGACATCTTCCATTTGGCATGATAATATATTAATAAAGCTTCAGTCTTGAAAATACTGGTAACCTGCAGCAACCATAACATGGCCTAACCAGATGAAAAGTCACACTAGTTTTGACATTCTCTATCTCTTAACTTCACGGACGTCTGGCTAAAAAATATGCTCATTGAAAGGGAATCTTTCTCCAGATCAAAATGACGCCTAAATTACTGAAAAGTATCACTGTAAATGCAAGCGCCATTAAGAAATCGAGGGCTCAGTGTGAAACTGCAACATAATATGTTCCTAATATCTACCCATTTTAGTATCAAGCTTGCATCAGGTACCTGCGTAATAAAACGAAGTCGTTTTCTTTGCAACACGTTTTAGACTGATAACAAGTAGGCAGATTAGGCATAGGTTATTTATAACTGACGCATGCCAAATGTTAAGCGATGTTGAACTTCGGCTCTTGTTAAGGGTAGAAAATGCACTCAGATTTATTCTCAATGTGCGATTCTGCATCTGCTCAGCCCAGGAACGGTTAGGGGAGATAAAGATTATGTAAAAAGATCGTTGCATTTTAAAATAAATTCTAAACAAAGGAAACTTTCATGTTTAATTTATTTCTAAAATCGTAAAAATACTATAAAGTTTTACAAAAGTTGAAATATCTTCACAACAAAGACTGCATATGATTAACAAACAACCGTAACAGTTATGTGTCTTGCACATGAATCGAGTCAGAGTATAAAAAGAAAGGAAACAATTATGGAATGGTTAATACTGCACTGAAACCCGAAACTGTTTTCCAGTCAAACTATTAGGCAACCTTCATTAGCATAACGATTGATGTATTGGTCATTAATGGTTAGCCTGTATCACATCGTATAATGAGAAGATCTGTCCGATTGCACATTGCACCGTGTGAATTTTACTGTATGTATATATATATATATATATATATATATATATATATATATATATATATATATATATATATATATATATGTGTGTGTGTGTGTATGTATGTGTGTGTGTGTATATATTAGAGTACATGGCTGTATGATTTCAAGGAAAATATCTACGTACTACGTAATTGGGGATGTTATGATGCATTTTAAGAAATGCCAACTTTGAATTTATTCGTGGGTATTTTTACATTACATCTGCTTGTTCAGTGAAATTAATCTTGACAAGAGACAAAACTAATTTATGTTACTGGAAGACAAGGTTAACAAAACAGCAGGAACAATCGTTACAATACTGGCGCAGGCAAACTGAATTTGTACAAACAAGTCCAAAAAGTATTGCCAGAGAGAATTTAGAAGCACTTTCTGTGGACGATGCTGGGCCCAGATTCATCGTATTCCTGCTTGCTGATCCACATTTGCTGGAAGGTGGAGAGAGAAGCCAAGATGGAACCACCAATCCATACGGAGTACTTCCTCTCCGGTGGAGCGATGACCTTGATCTTCATGGTCGGTGGCGCCAAGGAGGTTATTTCTTTCTGCATACGATCGGCAATGCCTGGGTACATAGTTGTACCTCCAGATAATACTGTGTTGGAATAAAGGTCTTTACGTATGTCTACATCACACTTCATGATGCTGTTGTAGGTTGTCTCATGGATACCCGCAGACTCCATACCCAAGAATGATGGCTGGAAGAGAGCCTCTGGACAGCGGAACCTCTCGTTACCAATGGTAATGACCTGGCCATCAGGAAGTTCGTAACTCTTCTCCAGAGAACTAGATGAAGCAGCTGTGGCCATTTCCTGCTCAAAGTCTAGAGCTACATAGCACAGTTTCTCCTTAATGTCTCTCACAATTTCTCTCTCGGCAGTGGTGGTGAATGAATAACCACGTTCTGTGAGGATTTTCATCAGATAGTCAGTCAGATCTCTTCCTGCCAAGTCAAGACGCATGATTGCGTGGGGAAGGGCATAACCTTCATAGATAGGGACAGTGTGGGTCACACCATCACCTGAATCCAACACAATACCAGTAGTACGACCAGAAGCATACAGAGACAACACAGCCTGGATGGCAACATACATAGCTGGTGTGTTGAAGGTCTCAAACATGATTTGTGTCATCTTTTCTCTGTTGGCTTTTGGGTTGAGAGGAGCTTCTGTCAACAGGACAGGGTGTTCTTCTGGAGCCACACGGAGTTCGTTGTAGAAGGTGTGATGCCAGATCTTCTCCATATCGTCCCAGTTGGTTACAATTCCGTGTTCAATGGGATACTTTAGGGTGAGGATACCTCTCTTGCTCTGGGCCTCGTCTCCGACGTAGCTATCTTTCTGCCCCATACCAACCATCACACCCTGAAGGAATACAAATAAATATGCATGATTTATTGTTCTATGAGGAAATTCCATTTCCTGTGCATAACTCCTTTATGGATCCTACTGTATTGGTAAAATTCAGACATCGAACCCTCCATTCATGTAAATTTCTCTCTCTCTCTCTCTCTCTCTCTCTCTCTCTCTCTCTATATATATATATATATATATATATATATGATATATAGGTAAGTCGACGTAACCAAAAGGAAAAGCCAACTTAATCGAGGCAAAAAGTCATTTTACCTGATTAAATTCACACAGAAGGAAAATCTGCAATTTGGTTTACATTTACTTTGAGTTAGGTTTGAAAATGGGTTGGCTTGTTTGGTGACTGCCTGTCACAGTAAGACTAGCAGTGGAGATCAAATGCGTAACTTTGGCTGCAAATGAACAGCCGACTTGGCTTACGTATTTACGTATGTCTGCTACAGATGTAAATATCTCAAAATCGCAATGGTTGAGGAGTGATGAGAAGTTTGCTAATTTGTTATAATACCAGTGAACTTTAATGATGCATAAAGTACCTACTGATTCTTTTAACCGCCTTGTCACAGGAAAATATTCAAAATAGCTCTTTGCTGTCAAAAATGGATGTAAAAACGACGGGTTGGTGGTAGACTCGGTTCAGTATAAAAGCCACAAATTGCATAAGGAATTAACCTGAATACCTCAATCAATATCTTATAAGCATGCTTTCTACAAAAATCATTAGTTAGTTTTTATTTGTATCTTTAATGTAAAATTATTCTCATTTTTCTGCAATATGTCATTGTTGGATGAAAATTCACCAAAACAACTGTCTAGTGAGACCTGAGCATATGATGGAAAAGGCTGAAGACATTCCGATTGAGCACCCTGCTTTTCTCTCTCTCTCTCTCTCTCTCTGCTATTTCTACGAGACAAGAATGATCCGTAGGATTGACGTAGAAGCTTCGAATGGGTGTAAGTACATCACATGACATACACAATCCTGCTCAACAGGTGGCGCTCTCGACGATCTCAACGTCACTGGAGAGCAGTTTGCACACAATTGGGTAAAAGAAAATGGCTGAGGAACCTCTGCTAAAAAGCTAAAATACAAATATCTAATATATTATCCAAATATACAGTGTTCTCCCGAGGGCCTTTTACCGTAGCGGGCCAACTACGCTATCGTTTCAAACTCAGATAACCACCGACGCTTAGAACCTGCCGCTACGCTATGCTCTTGTGCCGCTACGCTTTGGTGTTTCCCACTACCCTTATCAAATTAATCTGTTAAACAAACATCCTGTCACCTAATTCAAAGCCCCACTCAAATGACACCTGTTCTTACCTCTTCTGGGGTATTTTATTAAGATAATCCAGGATAATTGCTCACTCACTTAACCATTATCCTTTGTATCTGGCTTGCATGACCGCCGCTGCGCGACCTTTGGGGAAGGTTTCGTCTGCACCTAGTCACGTGATTGGCCAGCAACAATGGAGTCTACTGGTAGTGTGTTATTTATATGTCAGTCGTTTTCATTAACAGCCAAAGCAGTTTCACCGATTAAATTAAAAATTATTGTGAACAATGAACACACCACCTTCCAAGAAACGAAAAATTACCCAGCGCCCGGCTAGCCCCATGTTGGCCTGGTTGCGACAAACAGAAATTGGCGTCACGAATAGTGGCAGTGATTCTGATTCCGATAGCGCCAGCATGATTTCCAAAAAGAATGATATCAAGAAACGAAGTAAGGGATTTAATAATGAATGGAAGACGTTATTCCCTTGGGTGGAAATTGCTGGATCGGATGGTAAGTTTTCCATATTGCTAACTTACGTGAGTGCTGGCCTATTAATTTCTCATTTCTCTTTTCTGTCTATCCAAGTAATAAACGGAACAATCTTTATCTTCCAGTTTTACCTCAACAGCAGGTAAATAAAACAGTTTTAAATTTGAACAATATTTTAGCTTAAAAATAGCAAACACTTTGATATATTGTTCCTAATGGAAAGGAATATGTATTATCTTATTCTGTGATGATCATTGTAAAACACACCACTGTCTTGATTCCTGAAGAATTTTTCCTTGGTAATTAACTTAATTAGGATTCAGGTATACTTGTCTCTTTTTTGTACATCCATTAAAAAATTTTATGTTCCATTTTTTTCAGATTGTGAAAGGTCATTCTCCTCGATGAATAGAATTAAGAGTGTTTTAAGGAACAGGTTGTCAATAAGGTTACTGAACTACCTGATGACAATCAGTACTGAAGGACAACCCTTAAAAGACTTTAATTGTGATGTTGCAGTCAGTTTATATGGTGAAAAGACGAATATCATTTATTTAAATTAAGAAATAAATGAGATATGCATTGTTGTTACTGTTATAACATAGGTATATAAAAAAATACTATGTAAATATATGCTCCTTTTTATGTCATTGATATTAATTTGTTTCACTTTTATGACCTTAACGCGCGCTTTGTAAACCATGTTATGACCCAAACACGCGTACCCCAATGCTATCCAAAATTTCTGGGGAGATCACTGATATATATATATATATATATATATATATATAATATATATATATATATTATATATATATATATATATATATATATATATATATATATATATATATATATATATATATATATATAATGAGTTACTGTTTAGTTTATTTATTATGGAAAATATCAAACAAAAGAAGGCTAGATTTTATGTAAGCAATGCTGATTTGTCAGTATTTCGAACAGGATTTATTTGTACCCAAGGGAGATAACTGATACAACTAGCGTACTCTTTCCAATAACGACAGGAAAGAGGTTAATATGTGTTATTCGTTCAATAAACAAGTTGATGTAAGAGTTATAAGGTTATAAATTCACTACATGTTACTTTAATGGGGTGTACGGAATGTTATGACCTTCTTGAACTCCATATACCGGCAAGGGTGCATTGAGTTCAAAACGGTCATAGCATTCTGTATACCAAGTTAAACAAACATGTAACAAATATTATTATAGTCAACCTTTCTTGTATGAAGTTGAGAAAGATACTCCAGTTAGGAACTACTATTTTAATTAATACAAAATTACAGCCCAAAATACTCAGATAACAAACCAGATCTAATAAAGAGGTCTAAAATAAAATAAATGTATTTTAATCCTTGATGCCTGCTAAACATTTAGGAAGAAAATCATTCTTGCAAAGGAAGCAATAAGAAAGATATAGAAACATGTCAACTTAAAGGAAATAAAAAACAACTCCATGAAAAATAACAAATATCATCTGAGCAGTGACACTTTATATTAGCTAGTGCAAGTGACCGTTTCATTCCGGAGTAGCAGACTGACATAGAAGTTAGACCCTGTGGATCACGTGACCCAAAGAATGCGGAAAAGAATATTTTCGGAATACGCCCCCATATTTTGACTGCCGGCAAGCCCTCATATAATGCAGCTGAAAAGTACTTTTGTGTTTCAAACAATCTTCCATTAATGCCGGTTTCTTTTCGTCGTATCATTACGCATTAATTTATTGATCATTACTTGTTCACCAGCGCGTTTACAAGGTTAGTAATTCCCCCCCCCCCCTCACTCTCTCTCTCTGAAGGTTTTCTTTCTCTCTCTCTCTCTGAAGTTTTCAGGTATTTTCTAATCTCGAATTTTTTTTTTAATGTTAAGTATGGCTTTCAAATAAATGAGCAATAATAAGTTGCCAAAACAACAACAACAACAAAAAAAAATGCAATAATACTGGTCAGATATTAAAATACCTAAACATAGACACTTCCTTGCAGCATTTACATTTTCCTTTCATTCTTTTTCTCATTAAACTAATTTAGGTCGTTAAATACTATTTGGAAGATTAAGAAGCAGAGTGGTATCTAGATCTTTTTGTTGGAAACTCTGCAGATATATTCATTTTAAAATCTTACTTGATGTCTGGGTCTCCCCACAATGGAGGGGAACACGGCTCTTGGAGCATCATCCCCAGCAAAACCGGCTTTGCACATACCGGACCCATTGTCCACAACTAAAGCAGCAACGTCTTCATCACCCATTGTGGATTTTAGATGAGAGTTTTTTCAAGAACGTAAGATTGAAGTACAACCCTTGAGTTTGGAGTGGCCGAGAGCATGATAATCGGCTATCTTTTATACCCGCTTGATGGATGACTAGATAGTGACCGCCTGTGCCGGAATAGTCGACTCTCAATTCCATATTAGGCAATCCCTTTCCATATAAGGAAATCGATACGTCGTATGCGGGTCGAGTGATTTATCTTTGAACAGTAATGTGTTACATCGCGCTGTCTCCAACGGACGAAGTAACCCATCGATAACCCACTTATTAAAGGTATCTTTACATTAATGTCACATGATATTCACTGGGTATATTCAATGTGTCATCATTTTTTATATTTCAATCGAATGTATGCATTGGGTGAACAAAGTTCAGCATTGGCAACTGGTAAATTTGCATTAAATTGCCGGGGTATTTTTTTCCGTGTGTTAACTGAAGTTTCTTACATTCGAGAACTCATCAGGGAAGTTACAGAAACTTTTTACAGCAAAGTAGTCAGCTGCATTTAAATTTGTCTTGAATACACTGAGTAAATCACTTGTCCATTGAGTTAAATATTTATATTTATTTGTTGTAAGACCATCGTAGGAAAGACTTTACTTCATAGAAACTTGTAGCAGTTTTATAATATATATATATATATATATATACATACATATATATATATATATATATATATATATATATATATATATATATAGAGAGAGAGAGAGAGAGAGAGAGAGAGAGAGAGAGAGAGAGAGAGAGAGAGACCCAACGGTCACTTTTATTTAAATGTAACCTGGTCTGAGAATTCCCATCCATACATCCCACTTCCCCGTGGAATTACCTCTACAAAAGTCGTGTATTAAGGTAAGTTCATCATACCATTTTGGTCATTACACCATGTGTTTTGGCCATATGACTTAAAATGAGCACAGCAAAAACTATACATTACAATATACATTCCAACCAATGGTGTTACCTAGATTACATTATGGTCATTACAAATAGGCAACAACATTTAATAAACTCCATCTTGAACAAACAATCTAATTTGTTTAAGTTTCAATACACATCTGCTCTAAATGCACAGGCGAGTAACAAAAAAATGTCTTCACACGAATGTGGAGATGTATTAAGACCATAGTGATTACTGATGCTAAGGGTTTGCAACCTCAACTTTACAACTACATGTTTTAGGGGGTCAATTAAAAAGTGCATGAGAAAATTTTGGATTCTGTCAATATTTGGTGAAGTTTTATAAAGTAACAAAAACTAAATTGTTTGTTCTAGTGGAAGTTTATTAAATATTTTGACCTATTTGTAATTAGCATAATGTAATCAAGGTATAATTAGTAGTTAGAATTCATTATCATAAATAATTTTTGCTGTGTACATTTGAAGTCATATGGCAAAAATACATGGTGTAATGACCAAAGTGGTATAATGAACCTTAAACGGTCGCCTGCTTTCCGCGATCAATGGCCAGCTGTTTCCTGACCAAACAATCGTACTGCATTAAGCGATCACTCGAGCGTGTCGGTCGTACCCATGAAGCGTTTGTTAAATTCATTGTTTAGGTAAATACCTTATCAAGTAAACTGATGTATAAACATGTCTTATCTTGCTTATATTCACATATACACGTCAATCTGTCAGTGTAACTATAAACTGTCTAATTTCCCAATGTTTTTTTTTAATTGAATGAAGCCACAATATTGTTTTAAAAAAAATTCGTTGTTGCGGTATGTACTCGAGTGGTAAACTCTTCTTAAGTACTGATTATAATGCAAAAAAATAAAATTCAGCTTTCAAACACTTCTCACTTCTGTCGGATAGGTGCATTGTAATTATTGTAAGTAAAAAAAAAAGTATTATAATCATATGGCAAAGTCTGCATAAATACGTATGCACAAAATTTACAGTTTCCATGAAACACGAGCAGAAAGTCGTAAAGTACACACGAGACCTTCATTTAATATCAATGGTTGAATTGAAAATGTTAACAGATATTTTAATCATTACAGGCGCTATTTCATCTAGAATATTTTGTTGATTCAACATTTTCAAGGACTGTTAAGCAGCATTATGCAGCACAGAAATGAGGACGAAAACTCATGCACACAAGTCCTTGACCTGTTCTGTTTGCCCTACGTCTGTTACTTCTGAAGCCGCCGACTTCAGCAGCAATATTCAAACAGCTGAGCACACTCACCAAACAGAGGGGAAAGTGCTATCCCTGGATTCTACAGGAGAATGCTTGATAAACATCAGCAGAATATTTAAATGCGAATAAATAATATTATCATACAGGTTAGAGAATAATATATATATATATATATATATATATATATATATATATATATATATATATATATATATACACACACACACACTTACGACATGCAAAATCGACAGAGGGAAAGCTTGACGAATCTAAAAATTAAATCATTTTCCACTAGAATTTCTAAATAATACATTTATTTTGTGAATTCTTTGAATAATTCCCTTCAAAGTTTCTCCAGAAAAAAGCAATTTAAAAAAGCTCTGAAAGTGAAGAATATAAATTTAAGATTTGTTAGAATAAAATTGATTAAAGTAACAGTAATAAAACCGAAATAATAATAATAATAATAATTAATAATAATAATAATAATAATAATTCATTCGTTCATTCATTCATTCATTCATTCATTCATTCATTCATTCATTCATTCATTCATTCATTCATAACAATAATAGTGTTTGATGTACGATATTTGTTAAAAAAACTCAGTTTGGTAGTTGAACTTCCTGTAAGTCCAAATCTGCTCACTTAATTGAAATTTCTTATTTAGTATATTTGTTAGGTAATTAATAAGACTCTTGTCAATATGACGGGTTTTTTTTGTGTTATTAATTGTACTGTTGTTTTGCCCTAGTTGTCTGACTAAATGTACGGTTGTTTTGCCCTAGTTGGCAATCCGTTTGATTTCAACTGCAACTTGTTATATAGCAACATATCAGTAGAAATGCTCACATTTTTTCTCCCACTTTTCATTCAATAATTAATTAATTCGAATGTTCTTTCTTTCTTTCTTTTTTTTTTGTTGTTGATAAAGATAGTCCAATTAGGAAGTACTATCTGTTTAATCTTGTTCTTTTATTAATTTGTATGAAGACATATCATATTAAAATGTGTATGTAGAAATATGTTTTTATCATAATGACCGCTTTGTATGCTATGTCGTTTCATACTTGATTGTATTTGCTCTTCAAATGCACTTTAAATAACCACTTTGTAATATTTGGCTACAGTATGTAATGCCAATAAAGATTATTTGATTTTGAATTTGAATTCATACTTGGATCTATTTAATTCATACTACCCCCTCCCCCGCATCTACTCGGCTTCAAAGTGAACATGAATGTATAATTTGCAGCGTTTGTTGGTTCGACCGTTTGTAAAATAGCCACATCTCCTGGATTCACTATCTTCGTACTAATATATGTGATTTTTTTAAAAACTTAGCTTCCATATGTGAGCGCAAGCAGGTGGGCGATATAAGGTCCACATGGTCCTCTTGTTATTGGTGAGATAAATACGGCATCAGTGTTTTAAAGGAAATAATAATAATAATAATAATAATAATAATAATAATAATAATAATAATAATATTTATTTTAGAAGGAGACTTGGTGAGTGAAAACACTAATCTCTTTTAAGGCCTTCTTTTACAGCCTAATTAAAGAAAACACAAAAACAAAAACAAGCAAAGAAACAAAATGTTTGTGGTGCGTTTTCAGAGAATGTTGTTATTTGAATATGTTTTAAATAGACGTTTAATAGATAAATTTGTGTATTAGGTTCTGGGACTTGATTTCATTTAATTTTTTTAATGTAAACTCATAGCATTTTGGGAATATATTAGATGCATGATTCGACACTAACGTTTGTAATCTCTTCAATACAAGTTGAATTTAATTCAGCAGAAATGACATAAGTGAAGAAGAATTCATCCTCGTTGTCATCATTATGCTGTTGCAAGGATGAGTGAATGGAATCACTTGGGAGCAAAACTAATAACTTTTATAATAAAAAAGAAACATGTTCACCAATCCTGAATGCACCACCACAGTGCCTGAAAAATTGACATAGAAAACAAAACTGAACCGGACGGACGAACGTACAGACGACAAACGGGCGAACAAGGGTAATACTATATGCCCCTATCAAATGCGTGTCGAAATATAAATTAACTAATACAATGTATCCAAGTATACATCTCTTGACATTTATTTGCCAGTGTTTGTAAGTGAAAGTTGTTGTACAAGCCCGTATGGTATGTCTGTGTGTATCAATATATGATTGGCAAAACTAAACGTAATTAGTACCAGAAAGCGGCTTCAAAGTATATGTACTTTTAATTAAAATGCGCATGGTATGCATGTAATGATACTAAAAACACTTGCTGGATAGCATCACTATGTGCCTAAGGACATGCACCGTGGTGGATACAATTTAAGGTTTTCAATGTCACGTCTGCATATGATCATAGCCGTCTTTTTTTGGAATCAATGTCAGATTGAGTTCATCTCTCCTCTCTCTCTCTCTCTCTCTCTCTCTCTCTCTCTCTCTCTCTCTCTCTCTCTGTATAAATATCAGTTCTAAAAAAAAACGTTGAAAAGAGATATAGATCATGAATAGTTTGGTTACAAAATGGCATTTCATATTCGGTGATTAATGATGCCTTCGTGACCTCATGGAATTTTCTGATCATAGACCTTGGGAATTTGCATCAAAATGTTAAAAGAATAGAAATAAAAATATGTGTACATATTTCATACGAACCTAGTATGGGTGGAAAAAAGAGTTTGTTGTACTTGGAAATTAACTGTAAGCTGTTCTTTAGACCTATATCAAATGTACCATGTATACTCGCTTATAAAACGAATCCTACTGCAAACAACATAATAGGCCGGCAGTTCAGGGTCTATGTTGTTTGTTCTGCTGAATACTCCTAACAAACTGCAGATGGTTCTACATAAGTTTTACTGATTGTAGACAAAATATTTGTAAATTACCGAACACATTTATCACTACTAGGAGTATCACTATTAAAAGGGGTTACCGTATATACTCGCTTACAAGTTGAGCCTAACTGCAAGCTGCATAGACTCAGATCTGCCATCGCTTAATGAGCCGGTCTATGTTTTTGTTAGGAGTAATTAGTAGAACAAACAACATAAACATTGATCTGCCGGCTCATTATGCGACTGCAGATCAGGGTCTATGTTGTTTGCAGTTGGACTGAATGCTATTTTTATTATTTCATGGAGTTTTAAACTAATAAATTTGAGTAAATTTGAGTTTTATAGAGGAATTAAAGATGTATTTACACATGAAAAATATCTGAGTGTACAGACAATTTAAATCATACAAAAGCATTCATAATATTAAGGGTTTCACCTCCGTCTTTACTCATTGATACAGGCAGATATGGAAATAACATAATCGATAGAAAGCGGAGGCTTTGTGCATTTTGCAACAAGCAGAAAATTGAGGATGAATATCACTTCATGATTATCATATCCACTGTATGATAAGTTTAGAAAAATAAATTGATTAATAGCTACTACTGGAACCGACCATGCATGTTTAAATGTATTGAATTATTAAAAGGTAAATCTCTCTCTCTCTCTCTCTCTCTCTCTCTCTCTCTCTCTCTCTCTCTCTCTCTCTCTCTCTCTCTCTCTCTTGATATCTATCTATCTATCTATCTATCTATCTATCTATCTATCTATATATTGTGTGTGTGTGTGTGTGTGGTGTGTGTGTATGTTTAAAGTATTTTAGCAAAGAAACTCTTTGATTGTTTTATAAATGAATGGTATAAAATACAGACTGACCATATTGTCATCCTCCGTATATCATTTAAACATTATGAATTCATTAACGTTATGTGAATATGTACATGGTTTACGTACTTTTCATCAGTGTATCATTTTTTTCCTATAAACGTACTATGCGTGCGAGAATACAGAGTCTTGAGATCATGTTTTTGAAAGTCCAATATTGCTAAGAGAGAGAGAGAGAGAGAGAGAGAGAGAGAGAGAGAGAGAGAGAGAGAGAGAGAGAGAGAGAGAGAGAGAGAGAGAGATATGGGCATAACGCTATTTAATTTGATACAAAATAAAGTTACTGTTAACCACAATGAATTTCTTTGATTATGAAACTGAATTTGGAATTTATTAAACACATAAAATAGTTATCCTGAATTTTTTTTCAGCGAAATGCGGAAGACGGATTCATTTACAATCAAGGAAATATATGTCAAAAACGCAGTCACTGAGTCACTGACAGACATGGCTATATTGAATGACATCAATACTATTTATTTTATTTATTTGAACACACACACACAGTATATAAAGGAGGACATTTTAGACTTGCTTACACCATAATATATGTAGAACCCTGTCTTGCTTTTGTAATTAAATACCGCATATAAATAGACTAACTATACTTTTGTTTTCTTCAGGACACAATCACATATTGTTTCATTCAATTCCTTCCAGGAAGTCACGACGTTATTAAGAAAAACAAAAACAAACCCAGAAAACCAAATCCGCTACACTTCCTTTGTGATTGCTTGTCCGATAAACTATATGGGATACATAATGAGGGGAGGGTGAGGATAGTTGTGCAATATACTCATAAATCTCATCTCGTATGTATGTATGTATGTATGTATGTATGTATGTATGTATGTATGTATGTATGTATGTATGTATGTATGTATGTATGTATGTATGTACGCATGTATGTATAGTAATGACGTTGATTATTCGGTCCCGCTAAACAGTACAAAGCTATCGTGCTTCTAGCTTTGTATCCGAACTTGTTTGCCTTGTATATAGACACAACTGGTAGTTCCCTTTCTAGACGTGTTGTAAATTCTTCTTTCGTTTCTCTATCTTTAGTTTTGACCTTTTCATTTTACTTTTTGACAAAATGTAAATATGTTTTGTTGTACGCGTGTCACTCTTTGTGTCTTTGTGTACTAGTATATTATTTATTGACCCATCCCTACCCACAGAAAGACCTTGTTTTATTTTCCACCGCATAATTTTCCAAACTCTTATGACACATTATATGCAACGAGGTTTGGATGGGAGGGGCATCTACACATCTTCCCTTAATCCGCCCCTGTTGATAGCTAATTCATCTCAGTAGGGATAAATGCCAGATTTTTGTTTTCCCATCTGCGAATCTGGAGGTACGGTAAGGACACTACAAGTACAGCTGCATCGACTTTAAAGAAATGTATGTCTTATGTGTGTGTGTGTGTGTGTCTGTGTCTCTGTGTGTGTGTCTGTGTGTGTGTACAGAGAGACTACAGCTGTCATTTGTGTTTGCTAGAGGCACATTTGAATGCAGAATAATTCTTGAATTTGAGAGAGAGTTTGGTAACGTTTTACAGTTGTACAGTACCGCGACTTCATTGTGTCATCTATAATTGTACTTGCATTATTTGGCCGTTAATACGAGTTTTTCATTTTGGAAGCCCACGACACCGTGGGACAAAGGGACACTTTAACTATCCTCCATCAATACATTATATAACACAATAACATGTTATATTAAAACACATAGTTAAAGGGGCGTTAAAGTGGGCCTTCGTGGATACATAATTAAAGTGGGCCTTCGTGGATACATAATTAAAGTGGGCCTTCGTGGATACATAATTAAAGTGGGCCTTCGTGGAGTTAAAGGGGCGTTAAAGTGGGCCTTCGTGGATACATAATTAAAGTGGGCCTTCGTGGATACATAATTAAAGTGGGCCTTCGTGGATACATAATTAAAGTGGGCCTTCGTGGATACATAATTAAAGTGGGCCTTCATGGATACATAATTAAAGTGGGCCTTCGTGGAGTTAAAGGGGCGTTAAAGTGGGCCTTCGTGGATACATAATTAAAGTGGGCCTTCGTGGATACATAATTAAAGTGGGCCTTCGTGGATACATATTTAAAGTGTACACTATGAATATTGTGCATTGTATTTATTGTCTTGATAGAACTGTACCAAAACTGACCACCCTTGTACTCGTATAAAAAAAAACAACAACCGTGACAAGCCAAGACCCAGATCTGCCGTCACATACTGCGCCAGTAGAGAAGGTTTTACCCTGTTCGCTTGAAATCATCAATAGAACGAACAGCCGGCGACCCTGATCTGTTAGCGCATAATGCGACGAAAGACCAGGGTCTACATTGGTCCTTGTGGGGTGAGGTGTTATACACGAAAAAGTACGACATGGTCATACATGGTCATACGTACATGCACATTTTAAACAATTGCTTGGTATTTCAATCATATGTATATGTATATTTGTATTATATGTTCCTCATTTTTTATTTTTTATTTTTATACCCTTAACTTACCGTCAAGTGGACTAGATCTGGGTTTTACAGTATCAGCAAATCATCGCTCTTGACATAGTCCATTTCGTTATTAAAATGAAAGATATGTATCAATGTCCGTTCATGTCATTAACGTAGTGATTTTTCATGAAGAAACGCTTTCACGAAAAAGGTCACTTTCTCGGACGACACAAAACATGTAGCGAAAAAGACACGTTACCTTTGTCATGAAGAAACAATTACACTAACTTTTTGTCTAATCAATACTGTTCATATGTTCCTGAAAAAAATATCACTCTTTTCAAGTAAAAAGTTTGGAGAAACTTGTTCAGATAAGTTCTCTTTGTTCACGAAAAAAATCACCAATCTTTATGGAGATTGTTACTTTTTTCGTGAAAAAGTCACATTTTTTTGACGAAAAGTATAAATTTCATCAACGAGGAAAGCTACATTTTTCATAAAAGTTCCACTTTTCCCATGAAAAGCGAACACAGTCACCCTTTCCGCAAAAGGATTGCATCAACATGAAAATGCACTTTTTTTCATGTATAAAATGACATTTTTTAATTTGAGAAAACATTGTTTGGGAAACAGTTTTCATACCATTGCATTTTTTTCACGAAGGAAGTAACTTTTTTAGTGAAAAGTTTGCATCAACGTATACAGACACTTTTTGCGTGAAACCAGTGACATTCTTCTTGAAGATGGTACTTTTGTTTTTCGTGAAACCAGTGACATTCTTCTTGAAGATGGCACTTTTGTTTTTCGTGAAACCTGTGACATTCTTCTTGAAGATGGCACTTTTGTTTTTCGTGAAACCAGTGACATTCTTCTTGAAGATGGCACTTTTGTTTTTTGTGAAACCAGTGACATTCTTCTTGAAGATGGCACTTTTGTTTTTTGTGAAACCAGTGACATTCTTCTTGAAGATGGCACTTTTGTTCACGGAAAAATTACTCTTTTTATGAAAACATTCACTATGTGCTTTCAACGTAACAAATAGTAATTCTTCATAAAGATTTTTTTTTTTTTTTTTTTTTTTAGAGCAAAATGTACTTTTATCATTAAGCTGTTTCAGTTTTTAACGAAGATAGCAGTGTTATCGCGGATAAATCAGTCTACATGAAGATTGTATCATTGGTCGCTTATATCATTAAACGCTCCAACACTGAAGGGAACTCGCTTTAAATATAGGATGAATCATTTTTACATATTTCATTTTCCCCATCTTGGCCCCCACGTTTATGCGAGATATAAATACCCTGAAAAATGTGACCCGGAACAAACTTCACTTCAAGCTCGTGCCGTAACGTCAGACCTAGTTTCTTTTATCCATGCAAACCGGTTTGCTGCATTGGACAATGCGTGATTCAGACAGCGAAATAAAAACATTAGACGACAAGAATTCCGACGCTTAGGGAGATCTGTGGGAAAATCAACACTCAAGAACACATGTTAGGGCAGTCACAAATATAGTAACATATATTATAAATAGCTTTGCTGCTTAACAATCCACAAACGAAAGGTGTTTCATCAATACGCATCGCTAAATGTAATTTTTAATTTAAAACGCAGGTTTTATTAATATATGTGGATTAAGAGATAAGTTATTGTCTTCGCCACTCGTGAAAATATATCCGTTATTCGCTCATTTCAAGTAAATACCCTTTATGTATAGAAAACATTTAATGAAATACAGTCATGAAGTAGATAGCAATTGAGATTTTGTTTACTGGATTAAAAAAAAAATTGGGGAAGACGTCCATGTTGATCTTCATATTCTGTTTAGAGTAATACCGTCTATACTCGCATAATCTAATACCAAGTGCAAACTGCATAGACCCAGATCTGCCTTCGCATAATGCGCCGGCAGATCTGGGTCTATACAGTTTGTAAGGACTAATCAGTAGAACAAACAACATAGATCCTGATCTGCCGGCGCATTATGCGACGGCAGATCAGGGTCTTTGTTGTTTGCATTTGGATCCGCTTTATACGCGAGTACAGACGGTATATATCCCACCCGAAGGATCATCATAGACATCACATAATGCATTTGGACAAATACAAAACGAATTGCTTGATACTTTGACTAAAACAAGATATGTATATTTGATTGGTGACTTTAATGCAATGACTACACTACACTCTTACAAGATTATATACTATTAAACGTCAATGATGAAGCTTTAAGTACTCAGTGGAGCCGCGAGGATTTGAGGCGCCCAGGGACAATGGTCTTTAGTGGCCCCCCTACTTTGCCATAGAGAACAGTTTTTATGTCAGTTGCCAACCTCCACCCCCCCCCCCCCCCCATCTACGCACTGGTTACACAATGCATACTTTTGATAGTAATGTTGTACTTGAGCTTAATGATGCAAAATAAATTAATTAATGCGGGTATACCATTATGCAGATGCAATCAAGATGATAAAATGAATAACTATAACTTTATATATATATATATATATATATATATATATATATATATATATATATATATATATATATATATATATATATATATATATGCCAAACATCAAGGAATGGTGACTGGTAAACTGGTAAATGTGTAAGAGTACGATAGATTAATAGTTTGATGTACTTATTACAGTAAATGATTTTAATATATCTGATTTGGTTCTTAAATCTCAGATATTTGTTGTGCGTTATATTTTACTTTAGCAATCCCATCTTAGAACCCTAGTGAAACTAATTTATCAGAAAGAAGAAAATGATGTAATCCTGATAAAAGCAACACATTTAAAAAAAATATTAATGTTAAAAGCACTGATATTCAGGAACTTTTGATTTATATTAAAAGGATTTCAGAGACACATACTGTTAGTAAAAAGGAAGTAAACTATGAGTAAAATATTTTCAGACAAAAGTTTTCTTCAGAGTTGCTTGTTGAAAAAAGGCAAATTACAAACCTTCGTGTACATTTGAATGTAAAACGGCCGAGAGAAAATATAATTTGAATAAGACTTTGTAAATATGACAAATGAATGCAAAGAGTATAAGAAAACTATTCGACTATTCCATTCAAAATTCAAAACGTCAATGAAAACCCACCTTAGTTTCAATCGCATTTATTGACTAAACATAACAAAATATCAGTGATCTGAGAGAACTGTTGATTTGGGATGAACTAATCTGTTGCAATAAATTACATTTTTGACATTTTGTAAGCTATGTTACTCTGTCTGACCACAAAAGTAATCAGATTGAGTGATGCAACACACCGGGGTTTTCACATTATTTTAAAGGTACTAAAAGTAAATATATGTATTTAACACTTTTTAATTTGATACTGGACTTACTTGACACAAGGTGTGATCTGAGACTAATGGACGATAGGAGAAATAAGACCATTACAAACGTAGACCACAAACAACGTAAGAATTATAGACCAATAACACTGCTTAGCTACATACGTATTCCTTCCATTCTTAATAACAGACGAAAAAATTACTTGGATACTGTGTCTACAATAAAAGTCTATAATAAAAGAATATTGGGAAGGTCTTAGACAAGGTTACTCGATAACAGGCCTTATTTTGGTCTTACATAGTTTTATAGAATATCTGAAAAATGCAAAAAAGACACTATTGTGTTTATTTCTTGATTTTGCAATGCCTTTCATAATTTATGGCGAACTGGATTATGGAAACAAACGTTGTTAATAGTGGAGTACAATGGTAGGTTATTGACTGTTCTATCTAGTATTACAGAGATATTAAATCATGTAGAAACGTTAATGTAAATGTTTATAGTTGTTGTTCCCATATATGAAAGGAGTTCGTCAGTGTTAAAATCATTCCTGTTTTCACTTTATACGAATGATTTTGAAGATTATTTTCAATCTAGAAACTGTAATGACATCAAATTGCAAAGTATCAGCTGAAGAAATCATTCGATATATACAATTGTTTTTACTTCTGTATGCGGATGACACTGTTCTTTTTGTCGATACAATCAACAAGATCTTCAGTTTATGATCAGTACTTTTAACAATTACTGTGATACTTGGAACCTCAAAGTTAATGTTGACAAAACTAAGTACTAATATTTGGTCAAGATTACAGGAAAAAAATTCAATTTCATTTATAAAGGTTTGAAATTAGAAGAGGCATCTGAATACAATTATCTTGGAATTCTCTTGAACAAAACTAAAAGTTTTTTCAAGGAATTGAAGCCGACGGTATCAAAGGCAAGAAAAGAAGTATTCTTCTTGAAAAAGCGTATTGTAAATTTGGACCTACCAATTGATTGTCAATTAAAACTATTGGATAAGACTATAGTGCCTATTCTATTGTATGTATCATAAATTTGGGGTTTTGAGAAAATGAATATCATTGAGAGAGTTCACTTATATTTCTTAACATGGCTATTTTTATGTAAAAAGAGCACCCCTTTATTTTATATATGATTTTTATTGTACAACACATAGAAAACGACTTACAGTTTATGCGAAAACAAATATCGTTAAATTTTAGTGTAGATTGATAGAAAGCAAAGAAAGCAAGTTTGTAAAAGTAATAGATGATGTAGTAGTAGATGATATGAGAAAGAATAGCAAGATGTATCGCTGGTAAAATCTATATTTGATGACTGTTAATATGGATGTGTATGGTAAACACAATACTTCGCTAATAAACAAAAGCTAATACGAACCTTAAATAACAAATTATCTAATCATATAATCTAATAGTATTAACTAGTGACAAAAGTTGCCATTCTTCAGAATAAATTCCGAAAATCAAAAGTAAATGAACAATGAAATTAATAAATAATCACCCCCTCGAAAAAATAAATAAATAAATAAATAAATAAAAAGTGAGCAAACCTTAAGAAATAAAAAAGAAGAAAAAAGAAAAGAACAGAAAAAATGAATGTGAACTAAAACAAGTATGGAAATTCAATTTTAGCATACTAATTAAAAGATACTTTTAATAGTAGACCCTGTCCCAACCCTCAAACATATATTTTGTAAAACGACACTCAACCCCCATCCTCAAAAATAAAATGTGTAAAAACAACACCTTACCCCCACTCTTAAAAATATAATTTTTTAAAAACAATACAAATAAAGTTTTGAAAAACAATACCCTATCCCCCACGCTCCAAAGAAATTTGTACAAAATTTCCTGGCCACTGAACCTTACCCCTCCTACCAAACATTTTGTTCCAAATTTCCTGGCCACCTAAACTCCACACTTCCTCAAAAATAACATTTTAACAACAACATCATATCCCCTCAACAATATATTTTTTTTTCTCAAAAAGCACCCTACCACCCACCAATTTCTTCTTCCAAAATTTCCCGGTCAACAATCATATGCTATTGCAGTCCTTAAAAATGTTTTTCAAAAATACAACGCCCTACCCCCAACAACAAATTATAACTGATTAACTCTGAACAATTTGCCACAGTAAATTTAAAATATAAAATATTTTGAACTAACATATGCTGTTTTAGACTAAAAATTAGAAAATATAAAATCAAGCAATCCAGTTCTGAACGCTGTAGCCATATACGACTCCGAAGCTAAGAAATAGCGAGGAGTCGAGCCAAGCTCATTCGAAAGAAACAAATAAGTTAGAAAATATAATTTATTCACTCTAACAAACAGGCCACAACGTCTTGTTTCTCATCTCCCCTTAAACCTTTTATAAATTTGTTATCATTAGATTAAGAGTTGCTGCTATTATACATAGAGCCGTTAAAATCGTGGTCATTGCTACACCTTTTCCTTTATGCAACTATTTTAATTTTTCACCTACTTGTAACTTTTCTCTAACTTTTGATTCAATATTTTTAATATTTTCTCTAAAGATATTGTTTATATCTTTCAAATGCCGAACGAATTATTCCTTGTTATTTTCATAAGATTGTAGTATTTCTTGCAATTTAGTTATGATTTCGCCATTTTGTGCAGATATCTTGTTTTTATTTTCTCTGTATAGTTGCCATACGTTTCAACGTTTAATTTCATTGATTCTAGTGATGATTTTACTGATTCAACGGCATTTACCTAGCCTCTTAACCTCTTATCTCTTCCAAAGAAAATAATCTGTAAACATTTCTATCTTCTTGATAATCCCTGTTTAAAGCCTCTCTAGTTCTTGAATTTCATGCAATAAATCAATATTTCCTTTTTTAGCTCATCATGTATTTCGTTTCTATGATTTGAAATTTCTTCCAAATCCGTAACATCATGAATTCATATTTGTTCCCTGTTTGTATCTGTTGGCCCAAATGATTAATTGTTTTGAATGTTTGCATTTCTATTTCCTGAGAAACTATTTTAGTCTGACTAATAGTAACTGTAGGTTGCTGTAATCCTGTAGATTTGCCATTTCGTGGTTTCCAAATAGTTCCTTCTCTTATCCAACCTAAAGACATTAGAAATTCACTTCCACCTATTTGAGTAGCTACAGAGTTACGATCTAACAATTTACTTGTAATATCCATTTTTAGAAATATGTATTTGACTGTTGCCTATTTATTCATAGTACAATGAGTTTCGCTAAATTTGAAATGAGACTATTAATATATTGTGTTTCGTCTTTGTTTACGTCATGTCTAACATATTCTTTGTATTCATCAAATAAAGTCGCAGATATTCGTTGAGGAGTTTCAAATCCCTCGTTCGATACATTAATATCAGCGAAAGATTCTTCAATTATTCCGTTCATTGTTTGTTCCTCATATTCATCTTCATTATAAACAGGATTATCAAAACTATTACCAAAATCACCTTCTGCCATTTTTACATTATTTAAATGGAGCAAAAAACAACTTGAGAAATAATTGGGTTTTAAAGAGGAAATAGAGAACAGCGAGAGAAGAGCTGAAGAACAAGAGTATAAACAGGAATTAAAAATTAGCATAGCAAAGGGGATATACAAGGAAATGACTGCTAAAGTTTTAACGGGCAATGAATTGGAAAACAGTCGATGGGAAGCAAATTAAGAAAGATATTAAATTTGTGTAGACGCAAGATCAGCAAAAATATGTTTATCATTGTCAGATGCAGTAACATTAGGAGTAACGCAGTAACATTAGGAGTAACGTCTCTAAGGAGTGGATTTTTACCAATTGATAATTTGAAAGAATTACACGCAGAGTTGAAGAAAGTTACATGAAAACAAACGGAATTAAATACTCGAGTTTTATTATTTAGATTGGGATTACCTACGTCTGCTTTGTGTGCAAGTTTGATAAGATCTAAACACTTAAATTTTAAAAGATTAATAGAGACAGAAGAAAACAGCGCAAAGCACAACGTCGAAAATATTGAACAGCACTGAAATAAATGATAAATAAATCGTCCGCGCCCGCACTTCGTGATGTGTACTGGTTACTTTTTAATCGACACACTTTTCCCATGGGTCAAGGTTGTAACATCTGTTGCTATTATAGGACTGTCCATCTATTATGTAGTTAAATCTTTTAGACAAGGTATACAGCAGATTAAAGAATGTGATTCAACAGCTCATCAGTGATTAAGTAAACAGTTTAAAAAGCCTCCACTTTTTATTGTGTTTTTCTATTTCCCTTTCCGATGGTATTTTATCATTGGTAGACGTGTTATCATGTCTAGAGCTTGACCAGTTAAAGCATTGCTTTCTCTGTTGTTTAGGATCAGAAAAGCAATAAGAGGTACAAGGAATAACATGATCTATATCGAGATATCTTTCATTACTACCTTCTGGTTTTGTGAAGTTTAACCAGCTCTTGTCGAATTCAATTGTTTGAACACCGAGTATTTGAACGTCGTTTCTAACGCCTGTAAAATTCTAATTCTTGTCATGTGAATTATTTTTAAAATGCTTAATCGCTGTGATACCTATCTTTCTTGCACTTATTCATACATTTATTTGCATTTACTTTTTTGTTTTTCTGGCCAATATTTTTAAAATATGTTTTAAAACAAGGCTTACAATAAACGTGTTTGTTGAACTCAGAAACGATTTATTTTTGTGTTGCATTTTGTGCATGATTTCGTCTGCATTTTTTTGGGATCTATTTTTGGTATTTGATTAATTTTCTCTCCTACAAATGTACTACTGTGATCTTAAAAATTAATTTTGAAATGAGTTAAAGATTAAACAAAATTTAGTTAAAATATGCTCTTGAACAATTTGCAACTAACCTTAAATTCATATTTACGTTAAGAGTTATTTATGTTCCAAAATATATACAAGGTGGTGAGAGAAATTGATAATTGACAAATCACCAGGAAATGTAACTTCACAAAATATGAAAGATACACGTAGAGTTTAACTCGGAAAATAACTTGGAAAAGGTTTAAAAGAATTAACAAAGCTAAGGCCGGAAAGTTAAAAACAGCAAGATAAAACTAAACTTGTGAATGAAAGAACTCAAGATGAAATAAGCAGCTCAAAGAAAGTATATTATGTGATAAGTGATGCAATTATTGTATAATGTGTAATTGTTGAATTAATGTATTTTAAAACTGATATACCTAAATTGCCAATTCAAAAAGAACCACTTAAAGTAGTTAAAGAGCAGGCAGATCCACTTCCAGAAAGGCTGTGATCTAAGGAAAATTAGTTTTCAGTAACAGATTGCAAATGAGACAAACGAGATAATTAAAACTGTTTTCACATGCAATATGAAATTCAGCACTTACATTTAGTTGCAGCATGCACGTTTAAGATTTCAATAGGTTTGGCTGTTGAAGAATTCATACAGTTGATTATTCTGATTTCTTTGAGGTAGTTTACGATTCATTATCATATACCACAATAATTAAGTAATCAAATATAAAAAGTGTGTGCTAGTGGACCTAAGGATAATTACATTCCAATATTAGACAGCAAACCAAAGAAAACGAGAAAGTTCGTCAAATTTCAACAGACGCTAAAGTCTCCAAAAATCAAAGGCCCGATAAGACTGATATAACTCTTAAGTCTAAGCTGTCTATTTGTTGCATCGAAATGGGTGAGAAAATACCAATTGCACCACCATTGTATCCAATATTGTACCTACCAACAGTGGAATAAATTTCAGGTTGACAAAGATCAACGAAATTGAGAATGATTCGGTTAAAGAGATACAATATTACAGAGGTGTCAGATAAAAGTACAAACCAGTATACACATCTTTAACTGGGTAGAGATGAGTATGGCTACAACTTCAGCTGGAATGTGTTATGTTGCTGCTGGTTAATAGTGTCCGAAATAGCAACAGGATTTGAAAATCTCTTTTGCTTTAGCGGGTTTGTTGCAAGTTAACTTGGGATTGAGGCACAAGCTTTCAAGGAAAAGTTTTATACAATAAAATTTTAATATACAATTAGATTATAACATTTGCCATAAGTAAGTGGAACGGTAGTGATGATATGGTTAGTAAGGCAAGAAGCGATAATTAAATAAGTCATGACGAATTTAAGTTGATATAGTTGCCAAGAACAACAGAGATAGGAAGATAACACATGCAGTGAAGAAGAAAGGTAGAAAGGTGGAAACATGACAAACCATGATACTGAAGAGCTAAAATAAAATTAGAGGAGGAAAATAAAATAAAGAAGACATTTTTAGAGAAGCTTAAAATTACAATTAAGTAAGAGGATACAACGTAAATGGGAAATCTGTACATATCGGTTGTTTGAATGTTGATTGTTTTTAATTTACGCTAGATAAATGGAAAGTTACATGGGCAACCTGATAAAGAAATTTATTTTACAAATCCAATTGATAACAGGGATGATGTATTGTAGTCGGATAGTACATTATTTCTAATGATAAAAGCCAACCTCTTTTAATATATCAATGAATATAATGAAACAAACACTACTTTAATTTCTGATGGTTTCTATAACCTTGAAATAAACTTAAACAGAGTCAAGGAAGGAATGGCTAGTGATAACGGCAATGAAGAATGTGTTAACATTGAGCGCTTAAAACACAATTTGATAGTGCTAGTAAGTCCGAGCAATAATTACACAGTGCATGTACAAAACTACAAATATAAATTGTTAGGATTTATTATTCAGATATCTATGCCAACACATACTGAATCGGGTATAATTTGTGGGCTTTTCAAATCTAACAATATATGCCTTTTCCTCGACTAGATCACTAACACCATAAATTACTCCAACGGATATTATTCAACTCTACTAGAATCTCTAACGATTATAATAGTTTTTCATGGTGATGATGTCTCATAAAATATTAATGGTCAATACAAACAATTATAAGTAGGTGCCATAAACATATTGAACGTAAGTATTAAAGATGAAGATAGAAAAGTATTGGATTATCACGGTATGATGGTAACGTGTGCTATTCGCGTTAAGTAAATAACATGGCGGGAGAAATATCTTTAAAAGATAAAAATTAGTTTAGTTTTAAATCTATAGATAAAAAGGAGTAAAACATGTTGCTAGGCCAATTAATAAATAATGATTTAAACCTGAACATGAACAACAACAGTTTTAGAAATTTAAGTGACCAAATAAAACCAGTGATGCAGTTACTAGACAGTTTTTGCAAAGACGTGTTGACACATGAATACGTGAGATTTTGGAAGATAATGATTTGAAATATATAAAAACATGGAGAGAATAAGTAGACAATAAATTAACATCTGTGGAACTCAGTGTCACAAAGATAGATACTAAAATTCAAGAGTTGCAAAATCAAATTGAGGAAAACGAGAAAAAATTCTGATATGCACAGAAATTGTTCTAATACCCTATTTACTGCTATAAAAGCCTTGCAAAATTTAAGAAAGGATATAGGAGAAAAGTCAGATGAAATAGAACAACACTTGCAAGAAATTGAAGCAAGATAAACACAGAGATACACTCATTATAGAGTGACAGGAGAAAACAAAGAACTTTCTTGAAGATTATAATACTTTGCAATCACAGTTCAAACAGTCAAAGAAAGATTTTAAATAATAAAATCAAGCAAAACTATCAAGGAATTTAAAACTTAGGTAATGATTTTAAATAATAAAATCAAGCAAAACTATCAAGGAATTTAAAACTTAGGTAATGATTTTAAATAATAAAATCAAGCAAAACTATCAAAGAATTTAAAACTTAGGGAATGATTTTAAAGGTGCTGTAATTAAACTGGAACAAACCAAAGTCACTCGACAGTTGGTCGAAGTGAGTAGAATCTCGTAAGATAACATATATTTAGTCACAAGAGCGAGTGCGCTTTATTCCAATAAGATTCATCTGAATTCTAATCCTGAGAATATCAAATTACACATTAATTATATAGATATGACAAAATCAGAATAATGTTAATTTTAATATATATATATATATATATATATATATATATATATATATATATATATATATATATATATATATATATATATATATATATATATATATATTTTAAAAATAAATTTTCTATGACCCAGTGACTTCGACCTAACGTTAGCTAATAATTCAGGGGCGTCTTACTGAAGATCTGTATGTTGGGCGAATTAATAATTTCGGCAGAAATTACACAATTTAGGCAAATTGCTCAACGTATAAAGATCATGTATTCCAAGTAAAGATCACATGGTTTTGCTACGAAACAGCTTTGTTTTAGTTAGTACTCTCTCTCTCTCTCTCTCTCTCTCTCTCTCTCTCTCTCTCTCTCTCTCTCTCTCTCGATCGAGCCTAACGACGATCGATTCAGCATTGTCCATAAAATCTGGTTCTATATTATGAGTACTCGACCTGTCCAAATTGTCACTCGAGGTTACGATATCGTAGCTAACGAACATGAGGCTTCGATGCTCTCTCGATTGATCGATCGACTTAAGCTTCAATACAATACGCAGTAAACTCCGTTTGACGGACATCAACTATCAAGGTCAAGGGTAGTTGATTATTATAATTGTTAATGATTATTATTAATTATTAATATCTTCTTCTTCTTCTTCTTCTTATTATTATTATTATTATTATTATGACACTGCTTAAGTGCTACAATGTAAAACTTGGACCCTGATATTTATGACAGGAACGAGTCAATGTCTTACTGCGAGTTCAAGAATATCTCACATACTTGGAAGCCCATATTGAGGCTTTTGCACTGATTGAAGTCTAATTGCTTCAGTTAGACTATACTTACACTGATGTCTTTTTCCTGACGGAATTAAATCAACAATGAAGTGGATGCGTTTTCAAGAGCCCTTGACGTACATTTCGGTTGCTTTAAATGTGATAGTAGCAAAGGAATGCCGAAGTAGGTTAAAATGGAGTAAGTTTCTTTAACGATGCGAATCTATCTAATCGCTTTCGTCAACATTAGTGTGCATTTGTTGCTGATCAGCCACCTTGCAAATTTAAATTTCTTTGGTTATCATGAAACACTAATAGTGAAGTTGTGCTTCAATTGAGGGAATGAAAAAAAAGAGACAGTACTGGAACAAATGTGGAATCAAATTCAATTTATAATAGATTAAACTTGAAATACTAAAATGTCAAGCATTCAACAATGATTTTTATAGCAAAATGAAAAAGAAAAAAAAATGAATTGATCATGTATGCATTGTTGGAAAGAAAATACGAAAAGAAACCAATGAAAATGATGACAAATTAGAAGGAAAAATAATACTCTTATGAAGGGTCTAGAACGTTTACAAAGGCTAAAATCTGACATATAGGAAATCATATATGTAATTATGAATGACATCAGCCGCAAATAAAGCGTTTCCCTTCATCGTTCTCAATAACCCAGCAACGGTGCAGACCCATAGCTTTTTATTATTCCCACGAATGTTTATGTAGGTCTAGATAATTTCTATTATATGATTCAATGGCAACATACTGCACGACCTGTTTTTTAGCACTGATTTGAAGAGTTTTAGAGATATGACACAAGAAGTCACACACACACACACACACATTATTTCGTACACAAAAAGAACACGTGTAATAGCAACTTATTCGCGACTACATGGATTCACAAAGGTGGAGCTGACAATTTTTTGCGACTTTACGTTCCAATGAATATAAAGGACCGACCATTTAATTTGTGCCGGGGTGGGTGGTCTGGATGTGGGGCTGGGGAGGACTGGGATTTTGTTTCGAGCCGGGAAATTTTGTTTTCTTTTACCTCACGGTTATTTATTTTTTCAACTAATATAATGGGTATAATAGGAGCTTTTTATTGCTATAATTTAGAACAAGAATGTTTTTGTCAAGCTGTTTGAGAGCCAATATTTTTTTTTAACCCCACCCCCGAAAATTAAATTGTCGGTTCCTAAACAGTAATTGTCAGTTCCCATTCTTAAAATTTGCAAATGCACAGTTTAACATTTCTAATCATAATGTAAAAGAAATTAGCATTTCGTGGAAAATATAACACATCTCTACAATAAGGAACCAGAATCCCCGGGACATTTATAGGAGAAAATGAACCCTTGCACATGGCGGCATCATGGAGCTACTCTGAGCACCAGACTGGTGCAAATCAAGTCTAGTTTGCATTCTTCTAGATGGAAAGTCCTTAGTCTCGTCTGGTCTTCCTCTGCACCCCCCCCCCCCCGTTTTTTCTCTCTCTCTCTCGGATGGTGCAGCATCCTGGCACTCATCCTGACTCTAGTGACTTACAGCTGACAGTACCATTTAGAATTAGTAATATAACCTATGTAGGCTAAAGTAAACTTTGAGAACGAGTCAAGCGTAGATAAATCAGACTTTCCTTTGGGCTTGGATTGTCGGTTGACTAAACGTTACTGACTCATAGTCCTCATAGGTTTTTCTGTTTGGTTGATAAATGAGTTTAAATGGTAGTAATTTAATTTAAGGAATTGTTTTTCTGTATTTGTTGTCATTTCACTTAATAATTATTCACACATGAAGACCTAAACTCACTTTCGTTACCTTCTATGCATCTTAACATGAACAGCAATTTATAATAGGAATGTGTCTATAAGTTTTATGCTCCACGAGGCGACATCCTGCCTCGTTATCTCAATAGCCAGCATCCGGGTTACATGTTGTCTTGTAGATCCGTACATATCATGCGATAATAGGAGATAAGTGTCTCCTAAAAATATGTAATTCTGAAAGCACAAATCAAGAACGAAACACGAACTTATAACGTAAAATAAGTGGGAATTCAGATGAATGAATTTGAATTATTCCAACGCCGCTCTTTCGATGAACTCAGATATGATTAAAATAAAGAGATAATACAGTACAACAAAGTTCGGTTGCACCAGGATACAATGTCACAACCAAACAAAATAAACAAAATAAATACATTAATAAATAACTCATACACTCGAAGTACAAACTACCAGGGTGCAGTGATATTTTACATTTCAATCCGTATTTGCGAGATAGCAGGAATTTAATTTTTTTGCTATCATTGATATGAAATTGACAGCAACATAGCGTTATCTGTATCTCCATCTGAAAGTTAACATAACAATCAATCTTTATTTCATCAATTTATTGATATGGCCTTTGCCTTTCTAGATTAATATATTAACTGTTTGCATCACGTGGGTGTGCTAAGTCAATCACAGGCAGTAACTCAGCAAAATATGCCACAGTCGTGCTTAATCTAGCAATTTATCCAAGATCTTGTTAAATTGCAAATTTACAGTAAATTTGGTTGGAATTATTAACAATGTCATTGCTCAAATATTCACAATTCATTGATCTATTTTAGGTCGATGAAGGGCAATATCTTTGTATAAAATGATCAAAAAAGAGGCGGTTAAACGCACTGATAGGACATCTTACAAATGAATCTTCATAGTAAATTTTAATATTATGATAAAAAATGGTGCCGCCCGAGTACTTTATAAGTAAGCCCGTTATACGTCGATCATGAGTTATTACTTAAACAGCACGCTAATCATCGAAGTTATTTTCAACCATTTTAAGAAAGAACTTGATAGATGATTTGATGAATTTTAAAACATAAAAGGTTACAGCCTACAGCGTTTGAAAGTTGCTAGGTTGTAAGAAATTTGGGGATCAAAAGTCTCGAAAAATGATAAACAATATGCCAACGATTGAATCTACGATCTTGTACGAACTTCAATGTATATTTGGTTGAAACAACATTAGAATTCCTGATTGCTAAAATGCCGTTAGAATGCCTATTTGTAGACAAATATGGGCCATATCTCGCAAAACGTGTTCAAAATTTACTGAATATGGAATTCATCCTAATCTATGAGTGGTTGAAGTTTTACATCGATTTGGATCCAATCAAACAATAAAAAAATTCGATGAATGTTCAAGTATACACAAGGTGATGTGCTGTCGATTTGATGCTGATGGAGTGCCATAATTATAGGAAATGTAAATTCGGTGTGCCCTTGATTTCTTTCCTTGGACTGAAGCAATATAGGTTGTTTGATAAATAAAAAAAAAAATTACGCTGGAGGGGTTTCAGATTTGTTCATGGAGGGACGTATGGACGAATGGGCTTAAGAAAGGACGGGGTATTTTCCTAAAGCAGGGACGGACGGTGGAAATTAAAAAAACAAACAGCAGCAACATATATTGACTATTTTTACTAAGCGATGGACGACAAATGCAAAAGAGAACCCGGCACACGTAATGCATAAATGAAATTTCATTAGAAATGAAGGTGAACTTGGTTTATTCAATCTTGAGGTATATTTGGTTTACTTGACAAAACTTATATATATATATATATATATATATATATATATATATATATATATATATATATATATATATATATATATATATATGTATATATATGTGTGTGTGTGTGTGTGTGTGTGTGTGTGTGTGTGTTTTTCTAAATTCAAAATTTTATTTATTCATTAGTTGGTGCCATATCAGTCCTTAAAATTGCCTCTGATGTTCATGCAGCTTACATCACTACCTGACCCCCTTTAAATTTGAAAAATTCATGAAAAATATAATATTTTAGAATACACACTATATCTTGTATGACAGTGTGTATATGTATTTGTGTGAATATCTTTACCTGCACTAAGTAAATGATATGTTGTTATTCTCAGTGATGTATTATATTGTTCAGCTGAAATTTTAAAAAAAATAATTAATTGTTGCGCACTTAAAATAAGCTCAACGATAATTCAAAGCATTTGCTTGGAAATTTATACGGATACGGTAACTGACATTTAATAGTTTCCTTCTATGTAATTACGTTACAACGAAAATGTTAAGACACATGATCTAGTCTGCCTCGTACTGGTTGTTAGCCAGTATTCGCTCAGTGTACAAGCTTCAGGACGGAGGTGGGTTTTAGAATTTCCAGTGAGCTGGTACATTTTATTCCGAGTGACGAATGTCAGGGTGATTGCTTTTAGTGTGGTCTTTGTTCCGAAAAACCTCTTTGGACTTTACTTCAGGTGAAATGACATCTCTCTCTCTCTCTCTCTCTCTCTCTCTCTCTCTCTCTCTCTCTCTCTCTCTCTCTCTCTCTCTCTCTCAATTTTCAACTATTTGGCACGTCTTATGTGCAAATACTTTATCAATTTGTAAATGTATAATTTTCAAAATGTTTGCAGCCTCCTTGCATGCATGCACATTAACAAAACCTTCATAATTATTTAATTCCTTAAACAATTTATCAAAGATTTTAGATACATTGATTGAGAGATCGTCTGATTCCTGTAAATTACATTAATGTTAAATATATAAACTATTTTATATCACTTTTGATCTATGTTTTACTTACTTCACTCCAGAGTGGAGATTTTTGTGTTAGCAAATCCATGATTTGGCGTAGATCGCAGGACATGGGTCTTGTAAACTATTCCTTCTTAATATAGACGCTTAAACACATATCGTTTGAGGATTTTCTGAGTAAGCATGTTAAACAGCCTTCTTAATCTTTATTTGTATATTTTAATTTTTTGTCATTATTCTTCTATGCGGAAGGGGAAGCCGGGGAATATCCCGTCCATTGAATTGGACCTGCAATAGTGAACCACTAAATTGTCACGCTGACCCTCTTTTGCCTATTTTTTTAGTCTCTTCTTAAACTTTATTCCTTCTGTACTCATAACATCTTACAGTCAGAATTAGCTATCAGATTCTTTAATCTGTGGATCTTTTCTTAGGTTTAATATCCAGTAGTAGAAGATGACCCTTGTGAAGACGACTCACTTTCTTGTGATTCTTGTACTCAATACCTTGGCACAGAATACAGACATGCAGTCAGTAACAAATTCGTGTACAGAGGATTATGGAGAACTGTCATGCGAGGATATCGCTAGTGAACATGATCTTCCTCACGCTGCACCTATAGGTATACATACTGTTTGTATAAAAGGAAGCGACAAGATAAAGAAACTTGAATCCAGTCCATTCTGCAGTGTATCTTGGGTGAACGTTTCAGAACTGTATATAAGTAATTTTCTCATACTGGATTCCATTAACAAAGATTTTCTGGTCGGCTTGAGAAGTCTTAAACTTCTATCCATATCCAGCTGCCAGTACTTAAAGGAGATCCCGGAGGAGCTGTTGAAGGAGACACCTGATCTAGAAGCATTGTATCTTGACTGGTTACCGTACATGACAATGTCGCTTGTAGAGAAGCTCCTACATAACAGTGTACCTAATCTCCGTTACTTATCTTTGACTGCAATCAACACAGTGCGAAGTAAATCCTTTATAATTGGAAATGATTTTATAGAAGCAGTAGGTCCTAAAAATCTAACCTTCCTTGATTTGAGTCTATCATATTTTGGAGGAGCTAGTAACTTCGTCTATGTAATAACAAAATCCCTCTTGAACCTTCAGTATCTTAATATTTCAAATACTCCATTTTCCACTACGACCCCGGATGTCTCCCTCAACCCGTTTTTACTGCTGGATGTAATAGATTACAGTAATTGTGCAGGCATGTTTTTTAGAGTGCCTCCCATATCAGAGCGTCCAATAATGCTTACTTTACATGACTGTCTTGAGTCATTTAGTCATTTCCGATACTATATAATGAGTGACTTGAAGGTTGTGTGGGATCATCCTCTACAACTAGATCTGACATTGCACGCCACAAAGCCAGAAATATGTAGAGTTGAAAATATGCGATTCATTGATTGGAGCAAAAATCGTATAAAACGTTTAAACATTACATTTTTTGGTCGTTACAGCTTTGTCGACCTAATAAAACTGGATTTGTCAAATAATAATATGGAATATCTAGCCCCGTCCCTTTTACGTGCTTTTCCTCGACTAAAAATCATAAATCTCGATGGCAATGCACTTGGAAGAATGGAGGATATGAATGATTTCGAAAATCTATTCCACAGCATGAACAGCATTGAAATAATAAATCTGAAGGATAATAGTTTGACACGACTGCCTGGAAACTTAGGTCATCAAAACAAGGAACTTCGCATTCTTGATTTAAAAGGAAATCATCTTCGTCAGTTTGAAATGGCTGTGGGGATCATGGAAAAACTCGTATTGATCGATCTGAGTAATAATTATATCGATGTATTGAGCAATAAAATTATAGACGATATCCAGCATATACACAGTATACAGCAATCAAACAATTATTTCAATGGTACATGGCCTAGAGAGAGGGACAATTTGTACTTTTTGCAGAAGAAGAGTATTAGGATGGCCTATGTTTATAATTCAACCCAAAATATACGATTGTTAGTAGAAGAAAATGGTCGGTTTCCAGAACGCTTCACAATTGATATCTCAGGAAATTCTTTACAGTGTTCCTGTGACAATGTATATTTTCAAAAATGGATCATTTCTTCTGATGTCAATCTCATCAAAAAGGAAAGTTTGAATTGTCTCTTTTACGGCGAGAAACTTGACATAAAGGAAAACATGATCGATAAGATGGGGCTTAGGTGCAGATTACCTCGAACCATAGCAATTATTGTCACATTATGTATCCTGTGTTTCATCGGGATCTTCTTGTCGTTTTATTTCATTTTCCGACAGAGAAGAAAGGCTCACATAAAATATAGAATAAAGCATTTGAAGAGAGAGATCAAGGAAAGAAAGATGTCTTATATAGTGTTTGTATCATGTAGCAGCGATGACCAGGACATCGCTGAAAAATGGATAGTTCCTGTCATCAATGACTACCTGAAAGAAAAGCTGGAGACAATAGACGATTTGGCTGTGACAGGATTCGAAACAATTATACCCGGAATGATGCTGGTGAATGAAATACATCGCTGCATCGATGGAGCGCTGGTAGTAGTTTTGGTTGTCACAGACCACTTTCTGGAAAGCGACTGGTGTAATCTAGAGGGTTTCGTTGCCAATCAATACAACATACCACTTGTGATTCTGATTAAAGAGAGTACCAGGTGTGAGAACAAATCCAAGACTATCAACCATGCCCTCAAGTATTTTGGGAGGGCAGAATGGTCAACAAAGAATGGCCAGTTTAGAATCAGGCCGGCCTGGAATGTGATATGTGATGGCATTTTGAGCTTAGCCGCTGAATCGCTATTCAGACAAAAGGAAAAGAAAAATAGGAATCGCACACGTGAACAGGATCCTCTCCTTGAACACGAGAATGGTGAACTTACTTTACGTTAAAGTATGTACTTTAATGTACTGTTATGACTCTATGGTCCAGAAAAAATGTAACAGAAAGAAAGTGAAACCAACAAATCAAGTAAAAATCAACAAGCAATTTATTTCTAGATAATTAAGATGAATAATAAATAAACACTTACAGTAATGTGTATTAAATACCAAATAATCCAATAAGAATTAGTGTTCTAATCACAAGTCCTAATATAGAATATTTCAAATGCACGGATATCCTTGAATGTTGTGATATGCCAATGGTCTTTAAATCCTGATGTACTAGTAGTCTTTAATTTGCTGATGTCAAAATGAAGTACTCCAAAATATCTCTGAATAAGTTCACATAAATTCCAAAATCATCAATTAAAAATCCAAAATCCAAAAGTTTATGAGCACTGTTATAATCCAATGAATATTTTAAATAATTCCTCTCTTAGAATTTGGAATGACTTTCCAGAACTGTAATAGCTCTTTACAAGACTGATAGTAATATCGAAACTGAAAAACTGTCCACTAAACATGGTATATATAAAGATTGGTCACATGACAGAATGTTCTAGAATATGTGTCATCTTAATGGAATTTTACTTGTATGGACATGACTTTTTACACATAACTCTAAGGATTTTCCAGTTTTATCTGTAAACAAAATCAACCTTGACCTCAAATTTGGTAAACATTTTGTTTATCAAAACTATCCTTTAGCTCAAATCTGAAGTAAACAACCTAATTCAAGGACACTAGTTAAACATATTTTTCCTGATAAACAACATTAAGATTTAAGCAAATATTAAAGTCAAGAAACATTTATAATTTCCTAAAATATCTATAATATTATATAAACATCATACATAACAGTACGCAATACATGTTTACAACGAATATATATATATATATATATATATATATATATATATATATATATATATATATATATATATATGTAATATTATCTTACAGGTATGAGAATTTTTTGGTGAAGTGTGCATGATATTATAATTTTTTGGTGATTTGTGCATGGTCGAGATGTAATAGGGGTTGGTGCTTAAAGGCAAGGCGATGGGTGCCGTAACCCGGGGATCCGGGTTCGAATCTCCGTAGAGTACGAATTAAAAATTATCTAACCTGTATGATAATATTATTTACACGTCTTTAAAAATTCTGTTCATGTCAGTCATCAAGCAGAATCCAGGGATATCACTTTCTGCTCTGTTTGATATATATATAAATATATATATATATATATATATATATATATATATATATATATATATATATATATATATATATATATATATGAACACACGTGTATGTTATATCTGAATATACCTTTGTATATGTTAGTTCTTCAACTATACACCATTTATTTCGATCGTATTTGATATCTTCTATCTGTAACACTAATCAGGACCTCGGCACTTTTGTTTTTAAACTTGATAAATTTCATCAGTACATGATCTTTGCTTCAATGTCGATAAACAGCCATACCAAGTGGCAATCCGACGGATTGACTGTGATACCCAGTCCATCTTGATATAGTAGCAAATAGGTACAAAATCTTGAAAATAGTGCTCGTAGGGATATAATACATGATATATCGTGAAACATTTGTATGAGGTTATTTATTTATTTTTCAAAAGTGTTTTCGACTAGCAAACACTCTTTAATTTGATACTGGACACAGTGGCTAATCTAAGACTAATGGACGCTAGGAGAAATAAGACCAAGATATACCAAAAGAGACACGAAAAAAAAAAAAAAAACCCTAACAATTATAGACTAAGAACATTGCGTAGCTGCCATGCAAAATTTTTACTTCCATATTTTTTATAAACAAATTATTTGGATACTGAGTCTCTACTGAAAGAATCACAAGCAGGTTAGGTTGCTGGATAACAGGCCGTATTTTGGTCTTACATAGTCCTATACAGTATGACAGTATGACATAAATGCAAAGAAAACACTATTGTTTATATTTTGAAATGTCTTTCATAGTGTATGGTGAATTGTATTGTGGAGAAGAAAAAAAAAAGAACGTTGTTATTAGTGGAATACAAAGGAAGTTATTTAATGTTATATCTAACATTTACACCATTACTAAATCATGTAGAAATGTTAATGGAAATGTGTATTGTTCTCATTTCCTTGTATGAAAGGAGTTCATCATTGTTAAAATCTTTCCCCACTATTGTTTTAACTTTATCTGAAATATCTTAAAGATTTTTGCAATCTAGAAACTGTAATGATATAAAATTGCAAAGTATCAGCTGAAGAAATCTTTCGACATCTAAAATTGTCTTTACTTCTGTATGCGGATGATACTGTTCTTTTTGTCGATAAAATCTACAAGATCTTCAGTTTATGATCAGCACGTTTAGTAATTATTGTGATACTTGGAAACTAAAAAGCTCGTGTTGACGAAAACTAAGTACTAATATTTGGTAAAGATTATAGGAAAAAATTCAATTTCATTTATAAAGGTTTGAAATTAGAAGAGGTATCTGAATACAATTATCTTGGAGTTCTTTTGATCAACATTTTAAAGATATTTCACGGCAATAAAGCAGATGGTATCAAAGGGAAAAAATGTGTATTCTTCTTAAAAAAGCGTATTATGAATTTACACGTTCCTATTTGTTTGTCAACTGAAACTATTGGATAACACTATAGTACCTATTCTATTGCATGTATCATAAATTTGGGGTTTTGAGAAATGAATATCATTGAGAGTTCTCATGTTTCTTAACATGGATATTTTTATGTAACACGAGCACCCCTTTTCTTTATATTAGTATATTCTTTTTACAGTACAACACATAGAAAACGACTTACAGTTTATGTGAAAACAAATATCGTTTAATTTTGGTGTATAATGATAGAAAGCAAAGAAAGCTAGAATGTAAAAGTAATAGATGATGTAATAATAGATGAAATGAGAAAGAATAGCAATACATATCGCTATTTTAATTTTGTAAAGTCTATATTTGATGACTATTGATATGGATCTATATGGTATATAGAATCTTAATAAACAATGGCTTATACAAACAGTAAAGAACGAAATATCTGATATGTATCTTCAAACTTGGAATACCGATAAGAACTCCTCGAGAAAGGATATTACATAGCACTCTTTTTAAAAAAACTTGATTTTTGAGGATTATTTATTTTCTCTACCTCACAACCTGCGAATCATTTACTCTAAATTTAGAATTTTAAATCATCATGTACCAGGAGAGATAGGAATACGGATAAACACCTAATCAAGTAAGATTGTGTACTGTATGTAATTGAACTTACATGGGTGAAAAAGCAATGCTAAAGTAGACCAAATATTTTAAATGTCAGTGTTTTGTTTAATTCCTACAAACACGAACCCATGAATCTGTGTAAATTTACTAGAGTTATTACAGTAGATTCAATTATATAACATAGTTCTACCTTTCACTTAATGGGTCCTTACAATATGTATGAAGTGAAAAATATTTAATATAAATTAGCGTGAATTTCCTAGTTATACATCATTAGATGATTTATATGTCTTACTTTATATACTTTGTGCACCGAACAGGTTTGTTTTTACATAACGTGTCCCCTGTAAATGAGGACTATAGGTAGTTAACGGGGTCACTATGGAAGCCTGGCGTCACTCTGGAGAAATATGGCAAAGTCCACTCTCCGGCCTTCTTGAAATGAATCAATCCGGGGGAAGAGAAATTTCATGTTAGAAATGTCCATAAGTTAAACATTGTGCATCAATATAGGGATCTAACACACTTAATGACAATTCAACACAATCTTTAGTAACAAGATGATATCAATCTAATATGAATCCCGTTGAATTAACATTGTAATTACTGGTGACTTTGAAAATTCAATATGACCACTGTATTGTATGCCGAATTTTGTTTTAAGTCTCTTCCTAATTCTGTGTCAGTTTCGTAATTTTAGTAATACTTTTACTATCGGCCATTTTATTAAAATATTCCTTTTTTCTTAGCTGAATTTCGTGTCAATGTCGTAATTTTAGTATAACTTTTACTCTCGGCCATTTTAATAAAGTATTCCGGGTTTCTTTTGAACCGTTTAGACTTTTTCAGACTGGACTTTTCCATAAACTCCCAAGAGTGATCCCAGGCTCCCCAGATTAACCCCATTAACCATGACTATAATTAATATAATTAATTTACCTTGTTACACGCATGTTTATTTATTAATTATATATTCATTTGTGTTCCTCATCTGTCACAAGGTGACTTGAGTGGAATAAAGATTGTATATAGCTTGAATCTATCGGATAAGATAAGGGGACAACAGAATATTGGTTACTTAACTATTAATTAGGCAAGAGAAAAAGAGAGACGCCTTGGTCTATTATCCTATTATGAATGTTCCTTTTTTGACTGTCTTCATGCAGAACACACAAACCAGTGGGCAATCCAAAAAAGATAGAAAAAATTGATCAGGCAGGTAAAGACAGATTTGGTACCACTTATTCAGATAGGTACAGGTTGCATAGTAATAGTGTCAGCAGGAGTGGGTTTAGGCAAATTGCAAAGGTTACTTTTTCTGTGAAAAATGTCTCATGATCAGGAAAATGTGGCTTTCTTCACGAGAATGCTCACTATTTTAATGACACTAGCGGCTATTGATAGATGTGTTTAGTAGCCAACAAAGTCACGGTAAAATATCGGTAACAACATGGTGCTGTTTTACACCATGAAGGGATAGGGAGTCGGGGGGGGGGGGGGGAAGCTTTCCAAAACTCGCCGAAAAGTTCAATGAAGCTTGCAAAATTTGTTTGTGGGTAGGCACAGTTTTTCCGTCTAATTTGCAAACTTTCTAACATTTCCTGTCAGTTCCTCCGGTCTGTTTTGGAGTAAAATGCATTAAAAGTATTTTCCTGTAAGTAATATAAAACACCTTGCTTACTTAATTTACATCATATATAATTATAATAATTAATCACATAATCTAATAGTAATCACTAGTGACGATAGTTGCCATACTTCAGACTAAATTCCGAAAGTTAAAAAAAAGTGAACAAAAATAAATTGAAATTAGTAAATAATTTCCCCATAAATAAATAAATAAATTAATAAATATATAAATAAATAAATAAATAAATTCATAAACATTGAACAAACCTTGAACATAAAAAATGAAAATGTGTAAAAACTATGATGGAATTTCAGTTTGAGTATTAGAATTAAAAGATACTTTTAACAGTCAGTAGTAATTATATCGTATGTGCCCGGCCACTATATTCCTACTATCCACCAATTTTTGTTTTGAGAACAAGACCCTGTCCCAACCCGTAAAAATATGTTTTTGTAAACCACACCATACCCCCCCCCCCAATTTTTGGTTCATAAACAGGACCCTAGCCCCACCCTTAAAAATAGAATTTTAAGAAACAACACTGTAGCAGTAACCCTAAAAAAGTAAAGCTTTAAAAAAAAAATAACTTATTCCGCACCCTCCCCAAAAATTGTTACAAAAAATTTCCCGGCAACACAATCCTATCCCTCCCACCAAAAATTATGTTCCAAAATTCGTGGCTACCTAAACCATACACTTCCTCAGCAGAAAGAAAGAAAGGAAAAAAAAAAAAAACAACAACATTTTAACAATATATATTTTTTTTAAAAAAGGCACCCGAACACCCGTCTCCCCCCCCCCCCCCATTTTCGAAAATTTCCCGGCCAACAACCATATGGTATTGAACTCCGAAAAAGATTTTTTTAAAACTACAACGCCCTACCCCAACAATAAATTATAAATTATCATCTCTGAACAACTTGCCACATTATATTTAAGACATAAAATATTATGAAGTAGCAAATACAGTTTTCAGCTGAAAATTAGAAAATATAAAATGGAGCAATCCAGCTCTGAACGCTGTAGCCATAGACGACTCACATGCTGAGAAACAGTGAGGAGTCTAGCCAAACTCATTCGTATAGGTTTCTCGTTTACTTTCAGATATGAAAACTGTTGTCTGAATGCTCAGTACCATTACCTGATGAATAATCTTTTAATCCAAACAACACCAATTTAGATCAGAACAAATTGAATATAACATGTAATAACTTTAATTTCCTGCTTATTTTGGTTGGAGATATATTAATGGAAAAAAAGAAAGAATATAATAACAGCAGCTGATATTCAGCCTGAAACAATTCGTCAAAAGATGGACAACGAAATAAAAGAAGAGAACGTGACTAAGAATAAAGTAGACAAGAAGGGCAAAATGGTGGTAGTCTTTTAAGCACAATAGCACAGGATTTAAAAGACTTAGAACACTAAACAAATACACAAGCGTGTAATTTAAGGATCTGATCTAATTTACTTTTAAAATAGTTATTACTTTTTTATACTCTTGTTGCTCTTTTTATTTGTATCCTTTTTGTTCTAAATATAAACCTTGCACTGCAAGTGTAACGAAGATGTTCATTATTGCTAGAATAAGCAAAATAAAATTATCAGCCAATAAGGAAGTAACATGTCCAGCTAATTTAAAAGCCAGCTTGTTACAGTGCCAACTCTACCAGGCTATACTTCTGCTGCTATTTATTTTAGCTTAATGAAACAAATTGTTGGCAATTCTTTTTATACCTTGGTTAACTTTGTCAATAAATGATTACGTGATACCTTTATCAGCACTACTAATAGTGCTAGGTCTTGTTTCTCCACCTTCCGTTAAACCTTTTATAAATTTATTATGATTAGACCACGAGTTGCTGCTATTACACCTATATCTACAAACATAATAGTCATTGTTACACCTTTTCCTTTAAACAACTGTTTCAGTCTTTCGCCTATTTATTCGTAGTACCATGTGCTTCCCTCAATTTGGAATGAGACTTTTAATATATTGTGTTTCATCTTTGTTTACGCCATGTTTAACAGTTTTTTTTTTTGTATTCATCAGTTAAAGTCCCAGATATGTGTTGAAGAGATTAAAATCCCTCATAAATATATTATTATCAGTGAAAGATTCCTCAATTACTGCGTTCATTGTTTGTTCCTCATCTTCATCGTAAACAGGATTATGAAAAGTATTACCAAAATCTTTATCGCCATCTTCTGCCATTTTTGCATTAATTAAATAGATCAAAAACAATTTGAGAAAGAACTGTGTTTTATAGAGGAAACAGAGAACAGTGACAGAAGAGATGAATAAGAAGAGTCTATGTAATGAACAAATCCCTCTTAAACCTTCTGTATCTTAATATTTCAAATACTGCAGGTTCCACTACGCCCCCGGATTTCTCTTTCAAACAATTGTTACTGCACGATGTAATAGATGGCAGTAGTTGTGTAGTGCCTCTAGTTCCAATTCATTCAATGACGATTACTTCAGATAAATGTCATGAGTCAGCTCATGTCCGATACTATATCATAAGTGATTTGAAGTTTGTGCATTCTCTACAAATAGATCTGATTTTGAACTCCACAAAGCCAGAAATATGTAAAGTTGAAAATGTTAGATTTATTGATTGGAGCATAAATCGTATAAAACGTTTGAACATTACATTTTTTGGTTGTTACAGCTTTGTCGACCTAATAAAAATGGATTTGTCATATAATGACATGAAATATCTATCCCCGTAAATTTAAAGTGCTTGTCCTGGACTAAAAATCATAAATCTCGATGGCAATACACTTGGAAGAATGGAGGATATGAATGATTTCGAAAATCTATTCCACAGCATGAACAGCATGGAAATAATAAATCTGAAGGATAATGGTTTGACACGACTGCCTGGAAACTTAGGTTATCAAAATAAGGAACTTCGCATTCTTGATTTAAAATGAAATCATCTTCGTCAGTGTGAAATGGCTGTGGGGACCATGGAAAAACTTGTATTGATCGATCTGAGTAATAATTATATCGATGTATTGAGCAATAAAATTATAGACGATATCCAGCATATACACAGTATACAGCCATCAAACAATTATATCAATGGTTCATGGCCTAGAGAGAGGGACAATTTGTACTTTTTGCAGAAGAAGAGTATTAGGATGGCCTTTGCTTATAATTCAACCCGAAATGTAGGATTGTTAGTAGAAGAAAATGGCGCTTCACAATTGATAATTCAGGAAATGCTCTAAAGTGTTCCTGTGACAATGTATACTTTCCGAAATGGATCATTTCTTCTGATGTCAATCTCATCAAAAAGGAAAGTTTGAACTGTATCTTTTACGTTGAGAAACTTGACATAAAGGATGATATGATCCATAAGATGGAATTCAGGTGCAGATTACCTCGAACCATAACAATTATTGTCACAATTTGTATCCTGAGTTTAATCGGGATCTTGCTGTCGTTTTATTTCATTTTCCGACAGAGAAAAAGGCTCGTATAAAATATAGAATAAAGCATTTGGAGAGAGAGATCAGGGAAGGCAAGACGTCATACATTGTGATTGTGTCATATAGCACCAATGATCAGGGCATCACTGACAAATGGATAGTTCCTGTCATCAATGACAACCCGAAGGAAAAGCTGGAGACAATAGAAGATTTGTCTGTGACTGGATTTTAAACAATTGTACCAAGAATGATGCTGACGAATGAATTATATCGCTGCATCGATGGAGCGATCGTAGTAGTTTTGATCGTCACAGACCACTTTCTGGAAAGCGACTAGTGTAACCTAGAGGGTTTTATTGCCAATCACTACAACATACCACTTGTGATTCTGATTGAAGTGAGTACCAGGTGTGAGAACAAATCCAAGACTATCAACGATGCTCTCAAGCATTTTGGATGGGCCGAATGGTCGACAGAGAATGGCCAGTTTAGAATCCGACCGACTTGGAATGTGATCTGTGATGACATTGTGGGCTTAGCCTCTGAATGGGCATTTTGGGTTTAGTCGCTGAATCACTATTCAGACAAAAGGAAAAGAAAAATAGAAAACGAACATGTGAACAGGAACCTCTTCTTGATAAAGGTTGAACTTACTTTACTTTAAAGTAGGTACTACTTTAATGTAGGCAATAATTTTGTTTTGATGAATATATGAATATCTCTCTTATATATACGTGTATATGTGTGTGTGTGTGTGATATACGATATATATTAGAATACGGCTTTGTATATGTTACTTCCACAACATTGATTTTGATAGCATTTGATGTCTTCTATCTGTATGGGGTATCCATCAAGGTCATCGGCTGCCTTTGTTTTAAACTTGATAATTTTCATCAGTACATGAACTTTGCTTCAATGTCAATGAACAGTCATACCAAGTAGCAATCCGACGTATTGACTGTGATAGCTAGTCCATCATGACGTAGTAGCAAATAGGTACAAAATCTTGATAATAGTGCTTGTGTGCATAGAATCCAATATGTTACTCTTAAATACAATTGATATATCGTGAAACATTTGTATGAGGTTATTTATTAGTTTTTCAAACGTGTTTTCGACTAGCAAACACTTTTTAATTTGACACAGAGGGTAATCTGAGCCTAATGCAAGATGGGAGAAATAAGACCAAGATGTACAAAAGGAGACCAAAAAAAAAAATTTAAAAAAAAATTCACAATTATAGACCAATAACACTTATTGGCTGCAAAACTTTTACTTACATTTTTTTTTAAAATAATAGACAAACAAATTATTTGGATGCTGTGCCTCTATTGAAAGAATCACAAGCAGTTCTTAGACCAGTTCTGAGACTCGATAAAAGGCCATAATTTGGCCGTGCATAATCTTATAGAATATATGAATAATGCAAACAAGACACTATTTTGTTTATTTCTTGATTTTGAAATGCCTTTCATAGTGTATGGCGTATTGGATTCTGGAAAAAAAAGTTGTTAATAGTGGAGTACAATGGTAGGTTATTGACTGTTATATCTAGTATGTACAGGGATACTAAATCATGTAGATACGTTAATGTAAATGTTTATAGTTCTTGTTCCCATGTATGAAAGGAGTTCGTCAGTGTTAAAATCATTCGCCACTAGTGTTCTCACTTTATATTAACGATTTGGAAGACTATTTTCAATCTAGAAAACAGGAATGACATCAAATTGCAAAGTATCAGCATTTGATATCTAAAACTATTTTACTTCTATATGCGGATAAACTGTTATTTTTGCCTATAAAATCAACAAAATCTTCAGTTTATGAATAGTACGTTTAGTAATTACTATGATACTTGGAAACTCAAAGTTAGTGTTGACAAAACAAAGTACATATATATGGTAAAGATTACAGGAAAAACTCCAATTTGATTTATAAAGGCTTGAAATTAGAAGAGTTATCAAAGTACAATTATCGTGGAGTTCTTTTTAGAAAAACTGAAAGATTTTCAAGGTAATGAAGCAGTTTCAAAGGCAAACTAAAAACTATTTTCGAATTGAAAAAGCGTATTATGAATTTGGACCTACCCATTGATTGTCAACTAAAACTATTGGATAACACTATAGTACCTATTCTATTGTATGTACTATTGGATAACACTATAGTACCTATTATATTGTATGTACTATTGGATAACACTATAGTACCTATTCTATTGTATGTACTATTGAATAACACTATAGTGGCTATTCTATTGTATGTACTATTGGATAACACTATAGTGCCTATTCTATTGTATGTACTATTGGATAACACTATAGTGCCTATTCTATTGCATGTACTATTGGATAACACTATAGTGCCTATTCTATTGTATGTACTATTGGATAACACTATAGTGCATATTCTATTGTATGTATCAGAGACTTAGGGGTTTCGAGAAAATGAATATCATTGAGAGAGTTTTCATATATTTCTTGACATGGCTATTTTAATGTAAAAAGAGCACCCCTTTAATTTATATATTATTTGTATAGTGCAACACAAAGTAAACGACTTTCTGTTTATGCGAAAAAAAATATCGTTTAATTTTGGTGTAGACTGATATAAAACAAAGAAAGCAAGTATGTAAAATTAATAGATGACGCAATAATAGATGATATGAGAAAGAATAGCAATACCTAAAGCTGGTTTAATTGTGTAAAATCTATATTTAATTAATATTGAGATGGATGCATATAGTATATACAATCTTTCTCTGATAAATAATGACTAATACAAACCATAAAGAACCAACTATCTGATATGCATAATAATGACTAATACAAACCATAAAGAACCAACTATCTGATATGCATAATAATGACTAATACAAACCATAAAGAACCAACAATCTGATATGCATAATAATGACTAATACAAACCATAAAGAACCAACTATCTGATATGCATAATAATGGCTAATACAAACCATAAAGAACCAACAATCTGATATGCATAATAATGACTAATACAAACCATAAAGAACCAACTATCTGATATGCATAATAATGACTAATACAAACCGTAAAGAACCAACTATCTGATATGCATCTTCAAACTTGGAATAGCGGTAACAACGTTTCGAGTAAGGGTATTACCTCGTACGCTTTTTAAACAGACTTGCTTTTTGAGGATTATTTATTTTCTCTACCTCACAACCCACCAATCATTTACTCTAAATTTAGAATTTTAAATCGTCATTTACCAATAGAGGTAAGAAGATATACAAACACACCTAGTAAATAAGTTTGTGTACTGTATGTAACCTGGGTGAAGAAAGCAAAGCTAAAGTAGACCAAATATTTTAAATGTCAGTGCTTTGTTTAATTCCCAGAAAAACGAATCAATGAATCTGTGTAAAATTATTAGAGTTATTACGGTAAATTTCATTTCTATAACATAACTCTACCTTTCAATTAATGGGTCCTAAAATATGTATGAAGTGAAAAATATTTAATATAAATTAACATGCATTTTGAGTTATACAATAATATATGATTTATATGTCTTACTTTATGGTATCATAGTTACTTTTATACACTTTGTGCACTGAATAGGTATGTATTTATGTCACATGTTCCCTGTAAAAGAGGACTATAGGTCATTAACGGGGTCGCTATGGGAGCCTGTCGTCACTCTGAGGATCTATGGAAAAGTTTACTCTCCGGTCATCTTGGAATGGGTCAAAAAGGGGGAAGGGAAATTTAATGTTGGAAAAGTCAATAGGTTTAACAGCGTGCGTCACTCAAGGGAGAATGGGAGAAGGGAATTTATTGTTAAAAAGTGTATAGATTTAACATTGTTGGTCAGAGTGCGTATCTAACACCTAAATGACAATGCAACACACATCCTTACTAGCATGACGATATAAGGCAAGTATGGAGTCCGTTGAATTAACATTACCATACCGCGTGACTTTGAAAATTTAAGATGGCAGCCATAATGTTATAAATTAAATTAAACATGATGCAGTACATATATATATATCTATCACGCGTATCGGAAATGATATCATACCTTCAAATTGCCTACCAGAAGGGAAAATATGGCCTCGTCTAAAAGTAATACTAAAATTTCCCACTGAAAGGGAATTTACTTAATACTAACAAAAACCAGAAATATGTTATTAAAATGGCAGATGATAAAAGTAATACTAAATGTTTTCACTACTGGTATTACCTCTGCTAAATTCCGTGCTAGTTTCGTAATTGTAGTTTTACTTTTAGTATAGGTCATTTTAATATCATATGCTAGATTTTTCAAAGTCTCCTCCTAATTCTGTCAGTTTCGTAATTTTAGCAATACATTTTCTTTCGGCCATTTAAAAAAGAAAAAAAATCCTGATTTTGTCTTCGCTACATTCCATTTCAGTATCGCAATTTTAGAATTACATTTAGTCTCAATCATTTTATAAATATATTACCGGTTTCTTTTTAGCTTTTTAGTCTTTTCAGAGTGGATTTTTCCATAACCACCAAGTAATCATAGCACTCCCAGCCCCCCTTCCCCCAAGTGTGACCCCATTAACCGCAACTATAAATAATATAAATAATTTACCTTGTTATACGCATGTTTATCTATTAATTATATATTTATTTGTATTCCGCATATGCCACAAGGTGACTTGAGCGGAATAAAGATTATATCTATCTTTAATCTATGTGATAAGATATGGGGACAGTAGAATATCGGTTACTTAACAAATTATTAGGCAAGAGAAAAAGGGAGACGCCTAAGTCTATTTTCCTGTTATTGATGTTTATTTATTCACTGTCTTCATGCAGAACACGCAATCCACCAAGATCGGCAAACTGGATTAGACAGGTAAAAATAGATTTGGTACCATTTATGTAGATAGTTTCAGATTCAATAGGAATAGTTTTGGCAGGAGTAGACTTAGACAAATTGCAAAAGTTACTTTTCCGTGAAAAATATGTCATGATCATGAAAATATTGCTTTCTTCAAGGAGAATTGCCTTTACACTTGACTTACTCGTGAAAGCTTTTCTTTTTAAAAAGCTCACTGTGTCAATGACACGAACGGCCATTTATAGATGTGCTTAGCAGCTACCAAAGTGAAGGTAAAAAATAGGTAACAAAATGGTGCTGTTTTACAGCATGATGGGAGAGGAGGGTTGGGGTGAGGGGAGGTTTTCCAAATATCGCGGAAAAGTTAAATGCAACCTCCCCTTAAATCTTTTATAAATTTGTCATGATTAGACCAAGAGTTGCTGCTATTATACGTACAGCCTTAAAAACCGTAGTCGTTGTTACACTTTGTCCTTTAAACAACTGTTTTAGTCTTTCACCTAAAGGCAACTTTTCTCTAACTTTTGATTCAATATTCTTAATATTTTCTCTAAAGATATTGTCTATATCTGTTAAATGCTCAACAAATTGGTCTCTTTTACTGTCATAAGATTGCAAAATTTGTTGGAATTTAATTTTGATTTTCCTATCTTGTGCTTTGCAGATACCTCGATTGTACTCCTCTATATATTTGTCATACGTTTCAACTTTTGATTTAATTGATTCTATTGTTGAATTACTACTTCGACGGCATTTACCTAGCCTCCTAATCTCTTACCTCTTGCAGAGGAATTAATCTGTAAACATTTCTTTCTGGACAACCCCTGTTTCAAGCTTTTTCTAATTTTGAATTAAATGAAATAAATCAATATTTCCATTTTTGAAAAATCATTATGTTTTTCATTTGCATCACTTGAATTTTCTTTCAAATCTGTAACATCAGAAATTTATATTTGCTGCCTGTTGGTAGATGTTGGCTCAAATGATCAATTTGTTTTCAATGTTTGCATTTCTATTTCCTGAAAATTATTTTAGTATGACTGATATTAGCGTAGCTATAGATTTAAGTTCTAAGATTTTACCTGGAATACCAGTTTTAGAAATGCTTATTTGCTTTGTGCTTATTTCTTCGTAATACAATGAGTTTCTCTCAGTTTGGAATGAGGCTTTTAATATATTGTGTTTCATCATTGTTTACGCCATGTTTAACATATTCTTTGTATTCATCAATTAAAGTCGCAGGTATTAGTTGAGGAGTTTCAGATCCCTCATTAGATACATTATTATCAGTGAAAGATTTTTCAATTATTGCGTTCATTGTTTGTCCCTCATATTCATCTTCATTGTAAAGAGGATTACCGAAAATATTACCACCTTCTGCTATTGTTGCATTAGTTAAAGATATCAACACTAACTTGAAAAAGAATTGGGTTTTGTAGAGGGTATAAAGAACATTGAGAGAAGAGATGATGAAGAAGAATATGAGATGGAATCAAGCATTAGTATAGCAACGGGAACATACAAAGAAATAACTGCTAAAACTTTAACTGACAATGATTTGGAAAACATTTGATGGAAATGAAAATAAGAAAAGATGTTAAATCTTTGTACAAGCAAGATCAGCAAAAATATGTTTGTCATTGTCAGATGCAGTAATATTAGGAGTAACGTCTATAATGAGTACATTTTTACCAATTGATAATTTGAACGAATTACAAACAGAGTTGAAAGAAAAGTTACATGACAACAAACGGAATTAAATACTCTACTGAGTTTTATTATTTAGATTGTGGTTACCCATTTCTGCGTTGTTTTGTAAGATTTAATCGCTTACATTTTCAAAGATCAACAGAAACAGAAGACAACTGTGCAAAGCACAACGTCGAAAATTGTGAAAAACACTACAGAGAAATTAATGATAAAGAAATAGGATGTGCCAGCACTTGGTGATGTTTAATGGTTGCTTTGTAATCGGCACATTTTCCTCATTGGCCAAGATTGTAAAAACTGTTGTTGTTATAGGAGTGTCTATCTATTACGTAGTTACATTTTTTACACAAGATATAAAGCAGGTTATATAATGTGATTCAAGATCTCATCAGTGATAAAGTTAGCAGTTTTAAAGCTTCGATTTTGATTGTAGTTTTCTAGGTCCCTTTTTGATGGTATTTTAACACTAGGTCTCGTATATCTAGAGCTGGACCATTGAAAGCAATATTTTAAACTGTTGTTTAGGATCAGACGAGTCATAAGAGGTACAAGGGATATCATGATCCATATCAAGATCTCTTTTATTACCCCCTTCTGGTTTTGTGAAGTTTAATCATCTCTTATCGAATTCAATTGCTGGAGGAAGAAAGATCCACGTAGAGTTGAAGATGGAAAACAACTTGGAAAACGTTCAAAAAAAATTAGCAAAGCAACAGCTGGAAAGTAAGTGTGTGTGTGTGTGTGTGTGTGTGTGTGTGTGTGTGAGAGAGAGAGAGAGAGAGAGAGAGAGAGACAGTTTCTTTGATATGCTATATACATGAATAAAGTTTTTTCAAATTTGTCAGTTTACAATGGATTGAACAAAATAGTTGCCAATCTCGATGAAATGGATGATGACAAGGAAAATGAATTGAACTCAGACTAAATTGAAGATAAAGTGCTAATAGACATGGAAAAATAAGTAAAGGTAGTATTTGTCTCTATCCAATTTTATGTTGCTTATTAGTATCGACCTTGTCCTTTACATTCATTGAGTCATTGCTAAACGCAGCTTCATACAACATAAAAAATAAAACGTAATAGCCTGTCAAAACCTAGACAAAGTTACAATGTCGAAGACTTTGGAAAGCAAATCAACTGTACAACCTAGCAACAACTATTAAATCTCTAAAATCTTGTCGAATTTGTGCCACTGAAATGTAAAAAAAAACCAAACAAAAAAAACGCATAGTAAATGTAATTCCCCCCCTCCCCCCCATCATTAGACAAAGCTGTAACATTCTTATTCAGGATATGGCTGCACAAACTGGTCGATTACAAGATATTACCACTGTCCAAACAGTTTATCCTAGGCTGTTGAAACTGTTATTACCTTTGTCTATGTCGGAGTTTACCAAGGACTGTTGTTCTGCGCGGATTGTTGTCGTATACTTTTCAATGCTCTTTTTGTTTTTTGTAGCCTTTTTCACAACATCTCAATGTGTTGCAAACGTCTTCACTGTGTTGTAATTTTTACCTGATGAATTAATTATGTTCCTTTACAGCTTTGATTCTGTAGTATCTTGCTATGACGCCAACTGAGACAATTACAATTTTGTCAACATTTGTATCGATTGTGTATAATGACTTTGTGCAATCTATCCAATAAAACAACTTAAGTGCACTAATATGAACTATTCTTACCCTTCAAAATCAAATTTTTCGAATCTCAAGACCGGCTGGTCTAGTAATTTTAAGTTGCAAAATAATATCCTCGAGTCTAACTGGTCTTTGTTTGATTTTGATTTTTAATGTTCTCGTATCCCCTATACGAGATTGTGAGACACACACACGCACACACAAAAGAATAGTTATCTTGTGATTTATAATGTTATGCTGATGCGAAATAGTGGTGCACAGAAATATGAGTGACCCAGACTTTTTTTTTTAAAAAAAACTGAAATTGTACCCCCCACCCCCACCCCCCAAGTCAGACTTTTAATTCTTTTTTTTTTTTTTTTTTTTTGGTGAAATAATACCCTCATACCCTCAAGTTTGGCTGGTGTAGTAAATGTTAGAATATTATGCATTTCATGAGGTCTGGAATTAGAAGATCTCGATGTGTTTATTTATTTATTGCCTTAGCAAAATGATATATTATCGTATAGTACATTTAATTCCTATAAAAACCGCTTTTTCAAGTATTATCAGAAGTCTCATAGTAAATTGCTGTTGGCATACGTTACTGGCCCATGGGTTTTGGATTTCTTTCCCATAATTTATTTTAAAACTTTTCTTCTTTATGATCTATATTTATGTTAGTACATTTGTACCCTTTGATTACATATGTTACGTCTAATTCTCTCAACATTCAATTCTAACCGCGTTGGGTACATGAGTTTATGCTGCATGTGGATTGCAGTATGTATAGTAGGGATCATCTCATAAGTAGATGGAGATAGTAAAAAAATCTTACAATTATGAAAACAGGTTTACATAATAACCTCGTATAGTGAAGTGCATTTATTGTATTTACTTGCATAAATCAATGTACGGGAGCATAATGAGAACTGATTGCGTAGGAGATGAAATTACAATTTTCTGCTCAGAGTCGTTTTGCCTTGACACAACTGAGGCACTGTCTGTACTGCAAGATCAGTTCATGAGTAGGGTGGCAGCCCTTAATGCAGGTCAGTACCATGTGCAGAACAGTAAATAATGCCATATGTATACATGTGCACGAGGTAAAACTTTGCTGTGCTAGGATTTTTTTTATTGTGCAGTTAAGTACACTTATAAGACCAAACACAGGGTCATTAAAACTTTGCTACTCTTAGTGGATTTTGAGAAAAAGGGAATCAAACAGGCTAAAATTTCACTATGGTCAAGAATTCTCAAACTATATACTACTAATTCCGTCCGTTTCGATCAAGTTTTCACATTTTCATTCCGCTTTACATTTGTTGGTTTGGTTACATTGCGTGATCCTTTTTTTTTTTTAAATAGAAAACCAAAGTGATGGAACATACTACCGTATGGAATGGTTTGTGATTAAACTATTCAAGCTTTAGTTAAAGGATTGTAAGATTTGTTTAAGCTGTTTTTACAAGACAGAATTGTTCCTGTTTTCAATAAGTTGGTTGACCTTTTAATCTGCGGCATGGTTAAATCTATAGAATAGTTTAGTCAGTGAAGAGACATGGAAGAGGACAATTAACGGATTGGTCTATAGTTTAAATGGTTCGATATAAGACACCATTTTGTGTTATTAACTTTGGCAGCCTATAATAGCCACTTTAGCAACAAAAGTAACTCATTGCAGCCCCAATTCACTTTCTAATGGTTCTAACATAACAAAATTTTTTATAAACGTTAATGCACACTTCAAGGTTCATGACCATACATGCAACAATATCTAGCAAACTGAGCTATGTAAATGCAATGTGTGTGTGTGTGTGTGTGTGTGTGTGTGTGTGTGTGTGTGTGTGTGTGTGTGTGTGTATATAATCAATTGAGCATGAAAAGTACATATATATACCTTCTGTCTGCGGTGATTTCAGACGTGAACACACCCATACAATTTCATTATTGTATATAAAAAGGTGTCTGTTATCACCTGAGCTTGAAAAATAGGTCACTATGACCTACTTTTACCAATAGTTAGTAGTACCTCCAAAGAGAGCGTACCTTTTAGCGATAACTCTATCGGAGTGGTCAGCGGTCACTTGGAATTTCGCACATGAGAATTTCGATACAATGCAGTCCAATAAATGTTTCTGACATACTTTGCTAAAGCAATTACGATTGCTGGATGAATTTAACTACAATATGTTTGAAACTCTATTTTGGTTACGTATCGTCTCTAATTTTAGCTGTAATGTATCTGTGCAGGCACTATAAGATCTTGACTTAGAAGAATTCCTAAGGAGCAGATCAGATCAATTATTTGAAGCAAATGAATGTTATTGACAATATTATGAAGCCGTCCCCACCCCCGTATAATGCGATCTGGAAATCTGACTCATTTGATTCCATTATCGTACGTTTTATCTCATACAAGTATACATTTAACTTCAAAATGATTACGGAATCAACTGAGCCTGATTTCACGACCGTGCAATACGGGGTGGGGGTCGGCTTGACAATATTGCCCCCACCCCCCTTCAACTGCGCATAAAGGGGACATGATAATAAAAATAGATTTTTGTTATGTACAATAGTCTTTGCACAGCGACGGTACCGGTTACACCATTCATTTATCATATTCAACCTTTATCACTCCGATATTGTCAGTAAACACTGTTCTACAATCTGAACATCCTCGACTTTTTCCATCAATTCAACAAAGAAACCTCGGATGTAATTCACTGCCGTTGAGAACTATATTTGGAACTACTTTTGTTCACGTGGCACAATATGGCGGCTAAAGGAGACAAAGTCACAGTCGGAACATTATCGTCCTTTTCCGTCGCAACATATGTGGTAAAATTGCCAAAAATCCATCAAATGTGTGTGCATTCCTACAACTACTTATGAGGTTATTTCTGAACTTGACGGAAATGGCCGAGCGATGCTCCGATTTACTGCTCTGGTTACACTGTGCGAGGAGAATGCACAGTTCTCCAATTACAGTCAACTTTTTATGCATGCTGCTGAGAAAGGCAGTCCAATAATGAAATACTCTATTACTTCAAGATATAATAACAGTCCAAAGTTACACGTATCTAATAGTACATCCTCGTATAATAGTGGAGCGGGGGCACACTGGGGCACCGCAATTAAGAGAAGAATGATACAACCCGGGCGTTTGCATTTTTTTGTTCGGTTAGTTAAATAGTTAAATAGTTAACCAGTCAGTCGGTAAGTCAGATAGATAGATAGATAGATAGATAGATAGATAGATAGATAGATAGATAGATAGATAGATAGATAGATATATAGATATGAGGTTCTTCCTGAAATCTTTGCCGATGTTTGCGATCTGAATGAAATTTTCCTATGTTAATACGTCATACGTTCGTACTTTTACTCCAGTAAAACTTCCGCTCTTCTTTCAATACTGGTCAACGAATGTTTATTAATCAGAAAAGCAAATAATAGGTAGAAACAAAAATTTCCTGATGTGGCTTAAAAGAAAATAGGGAAGAACTTTCTGATTTGATTTGATTTAGAAAATGTAGAGAATTGCACTTGAAACATTTTAAGGAGTGGGATCAGGAGTGGGGAGTGTGTTTGGGTGGTGTATATTGCAAATCATATTACATAGAAATTCGACCCATTTCACAATGATGTTACACTGAATGTCATACCATACCATGAGATCATAAAATTACACCCCTCCAATTATTTTCCCCATATCATTTGTAAGAGCGTGCACCTGGCCTCAGTTTACCCTGTAAAAAGACTTTCCAGTGTCACTGAAGATTATTTTGACCCCGCGTTAGGCACTGAAAAAGGAACCCCTATTCAGAATTTCGGTTGAGAAAAATGCAACCCTGTTTCAGGCAGCTCTTTAAACCCTATCCCCGACTGTCAAAACATCCCTAACATCACTTATATAGTGAGTGGGCTCCCAACCACACACAATCCCGGGCTTCATAGGAACAACCAGGATGTACAATCTGGGTAAGTACACGAATTTTCACGAGCAAACAATATTCTATTCTAACGAGACGATTAGATTCACGCAGATATTATTTACCATAATCGCAACATGTTTACAATATGTGTATCACCGATGAGTCAACAGGGACGCGAATCCGAGATTAAAGTTTTTCTAAAGGGTTCAACTTTAAAAGGGTGGTGGTAATGGTTCGTGTTCCTTCAAATAGCCAAATATTTCTCTTAACTTTAAAATGTTTATTATTTTTTACTGGAAATGGGGGTTCAGTCCAGATCTCCGAACCCCCTCTTAATCCACCTCTGGTTAATCATAAATGTATGTCGCATGAAGTACATCAATTAATTCTTGCATAAATGCTATGATTAAAAAAAAACATCGTGGTCGCTCTAACTACCGACATTTTATATACTGTCTGCAATAAGTCAATACGCTGTATGTATATTATGGAATGAGGATATTTCATACTATTATCAAGGTACAAGTACCCTGGTCAATACCTGATAACACTAAATATACCGATAATTTGATATCAGTAGATCACGTGATTTCTACTCTTAAGCTGGACGAATTACCATTTAAGGTAATGAATTTGATTCGCGGTCAAATGTTATCTCCAACAAAGGTTAAAACTTGCAAATTGCTGTTAGATCAGCAGTTTAACATACTTGTTTTATTAACATTCCCATTCACCTCCCTTCGAGTCGGTTGATCTACTTTTCTTTCTCTTTCTCTCTCTCTCTCTATATATATGTATGTATGTATGTATGTATGTATGTATGTATGTATGTATGTATGTATGTATGTATGTATGTATGTATGTATGTATGTATGTATGTATGTATGTATGTATGTATGTATGTATGTATGCATGCATGCAGGCATGTACAATTGTGTGTAAAATCATACTACTTGATAAGAAATAATGTGTCTTTTTGAAAATTGGCAAATATTACTGAAAACAAAAGAAAGTATTGGATAAAGGAAACATTGTCTGATCACAGCTTTACTGTCGTGTCTGTTGTCGTCGTCGTACTTGTCCTTTTTTTGTGTTGTGATTTGGGGTTTTTTTTGGGGCTTTTCTACGTCATGATAATTACTACTACTACGACGACGACCACGATGATTATAGTGATTGTATATTGTGGTGGTAGTGGTGATTGTGATTACAAAGACGATAATGATGACAATAATTATGATAACTACGATGCTACGATGACGATGACCATGCCAAGAAATCCTGTCCCAAAATTCCGGCTTAAGCTAATTACCAATTCACAGCTCCCCATTCGCCGGTACAGCTGCCCCAAAGTAATTTCTTTCGTTATTTACCACTGTAGCAGACAAAGGGGTTTAAAATTCAAACTTCCCTTGTAGTTTTCTGCCTAGTGAACACACACACACACAGACACACACACAGACACAAAGAGCGATAATAGATCGAAAAGAATAGTATGTCGACCATAAGAACTATGCATATGCATATATACTAGGGTGGAAATATTATTCATAATGCAGACGGTTAAAAAAAAAAAAAAAAATTAATTCGCTTGTTATGTCAATTTCCGTCAACATCACTGTTAACGTTTGAGAAAATAAAACTGTTTGTGCACTAAATGGCCCAATATACACCATATGTGGTTCTTGATTAACGCAACTTTCTGCACAATCAAAATGGGATGTTTCATGTCATTGTTTTGAGATAAATGTCCCTAAAGCGGGATACCGGTAAAAGCTACCTTAAACAATAGTCTCGCACCGGGTTGCACAGGATAATCATGACCTACCGTAAAAAAAAAATTTTTAAAAGTGTCTGATAACAGACAGGATCTATGTAGAAGTCGATGACCAAATTTCTAAGAATTATGGTCTCGCTGGATAATTTAGTTGTTTTTTTTTTTTTTTTTTTTTTTTTTTTTTTTACACCTTATTTTAAAGATAGAGGGCACCAGCCTAATAAGCATGAGCCTAGCGTGTATAAATTCATACAGAAACAAAATATCTAATTTGGTTTACGTTTGCTTTGAGATTGGCTTGAACATGGATTTTTTTCTTGTGGTGCCTGCCTTTCATAGACTAGCACAGAATAGCAAATGCGGAACTTGGGCTTCCGACGAACGGGCAACATGGTTTACGTATTTATGTCTGCTACAGAGATAAACATCTTAAAGTCGGCATGGTTGGAGGGTGTGAAAAGTACACCTGTTTGTTATGATAACAGTAAACTTTAATCATGATTAAGGCCCATATTGTTTGTTTAAGCCACCTTGTCACAGGAAAATATTCAAAATGATCATTGATTGTTTGAACTGAACATTGTAAAAGAGGTTCAGTATGAAAAAACGTTCAATTGTATTTGGAATTAACTTGGATACTTTAATAATAAAAAATCTTACAAGCATGCTTTCCACAAATATCATTGGTTATTTTTTTTTATTTTTTTATTTTTTTTTTTTTAATCTTCAATTTAGAAGTCACAAAAAAAAAAAAAAAAAAAAAAAAAAAAAACTGTCAAGTGAGACCTGAAAAACTGGTGTCAGTTTTTTCAGTCTTTTCAAATCTATTTCACCCTGCCAAGAATCTTTTCGGGAGTCCTGGGTGGCCGAGTGGTCTAAGGCGCTCGCCTTTACAGATCACTGACATCTCACCTCTGTCCGCGTGGGTTCGAGTCTCGGCTTGGCCAACGTGGGTATGTGAGAAAGCTTGTCAGTAGCTTCCCGTGGGTCGGTGAATCTTCCTCCACCAGATATACTGGCCACAATGTATAGCCTATCATGTGCGGAAAAATGGCTTTAAACCCACAGAACCAAACCAAAAATAATTTCCTTGAATCTGACATCGTAAGGTATTCCAAACACACACTTTCTATAGATATTTAGTAATAAGTCAAGGCAGAAAAAGGGAGCTAACTCGAGAGTGTCAGAGTTAAGTTTATCACTTCTTACTGCAATAGATGGCCCAATATACAACATATGTTATTCTTGATTCGACATGTTTCATTTCATTATTTGAGATAAATGTCCCTAAAGCGGGATACCGGTAAAAGCTACCCTAAGCAACAGTCTCGCACCGGGTAGGCACCAATGAACAATACAAAATTTTAATTGTCATACAAGGTGATTTCATTGAAGTATTTTACTTGGTTTTTAAGTTTCTCAATATTTTCAGTACATACTTCCTATATTTTCATAAATTAGTCATAATTAATTCAATTTGATGACTCTACATGCCTATTTATACTGGCTTCAATATTGAAATACGTATTTTTATTCCTGTTATAGCAATTTAAGTTGGGGTTTTTTGTTGTTTTTTTTTTTTTTTGCCTATATATACACCACCAAATTAACAGTTGCTGAAAAGTAGGAATTTCATGACATTTTGAGAATTTAAAAAAAAAAAAAAAAAAAAAAAAAAAACAGGCAAAATGGGCACTTGTTACAATTTGACTAGGACAACAAAAATCGGCAGAGTAGGAATGGTTTGTAAAAATTTAAGAGTGAAACGAATACAACTTCTAGTGTATAGTCTACTGTTTTTCTTGCACGATCCTAATGTCACCATCTCGAAATGTCAACATCTCTCCCATATTTGCCACAATAAAATGTGCACAGTCCCATTCATTTCTGAATCATACTACACCGTGCTGTAACATCACACATGTGGAGTTGAAAAGCCACAAACAAATTTGATATTTTTACAAAAATTAATACTAACATTTTCATCACAATTTTTGCTGTCGGGCTGCCTTTTTCTTTAAGTTTTGCTTTTCTTTTCTTATTGGCCTCAAGGTGTTAGATACCACACCCGCCGAAGTGGCGCTGCTAGCTGCAAGAAGATCATATATTTCCACATGAGTCAGCTGTATATGACGCCAAATCGTTCAAAATTGATTTTTAATAAAATAGAGTTCGAGCGGCAGTAATTGAGAATGAGTGGGATAGGGCAAGCTAGAGATATCGCAAGGGGAACTGAGGAAATCATATGACGAGCTGGAAAGATCGTATGGCGAGCTGGGGAGATCATTGGGCGAGCTGAAGAGGTCGTGGGGCGAGCTGGAGAACTGAGAGATCGTAGGGTGTGCTGGAGAGATCATATAGTGAGCTGGAGAGATCATTGTAGGAAGAACTGTATATATTATAGAGTGAGCTAGAAAGACCGATCTGCAAAGAACATAGGGTGAGCTGGAGAGATCGTTGGGTGAGCTGGAGAAGTCTAGCTTGAGTAACCGAGAAAGAGTAGAAGAGGGCGAACTGGAGAGGGTGAGCCGAACCCGAATAAAATTCACTGACTATCATTTCATATAAGTGCAAATATTGGATGCATACGACGCGGTTTTGTTTTACCTTCTGTGTATGTGTGGTTCAAGAAACCTCACACCTTTACTGAAAATTGATTTTTCCAGGAACCGGAAAATGACAGTGAGCAGGAAGTTTTTTTGTTTTTTGTTTTTTTTACATTAGAAACTGGATTGAAACGCAAACAAGATGATAGTGTTAGAGATCTCCTGGCGATAATCAGGTCAGAAATTATAAATTGATGAATGAAATGACTAAGTTTTGTGCATTTTTTTAATATCCTTGATGTCTTTCGTTTTTAAAATCGGTATGGGGGTACAAGCTGTCGTGAGGGTAGGCTAATACTATAATCAGTGACAAGATCCTGCAGGGAATAGTGCAAAAGTTTTTACTTAATAAATTTAACATGAGTATTAGTCACTAAACTCTCGGATGGAGCCTCGTTCAACAAGAACCGCAACTAAGACATCTAAGAATAGAGAGAAAGAGAAGGGAAATGGTGACTCAGAGGGAGGTATACCACTAATGGCATCTGACATTGAAGATGTTTATGCATCCCCTACGCATACGTCATTCAGACAATTTGTAAGACAACAGTTTGAAACGCTGACCAATCAGTTCATCCAAACCAAAAGCGGATGAAAATCATTGTACGCAAGCTCGACTTTCTCACCAAGAAGATTGAGAACATGGCTTCAAGAGAATATATTGAGTCTAGGTTGAATCAGCAAGTGACCAAGAGAGAATATTGGAGATGGCAATGGAGAGAGTGAAGAAAGAAATACAGGCTAATTTTAAAGATGAAATCTCAAAAGTTCATGAAGAAATTGCCAGTGTAAGAGAGGAGGTTGTTGCTGTCAAGATAAAATATCAAAGCCTAAGAAAGAATATGGAAGCTATTAAAAAATAAAATGGAAGAAGGTCTGATTGAATCCAAGGCGTTCAGTTAGTCAAACTGTACGTTATATGAGAGAACGAATGCACTGGAGTAATACACCAGAAAAGAATCTATAGAAATCTTCGGATTGGAAGACAAAAATAAAACGGAAATAGACCCTGATCTGCCAGCGCATTATGCGACGGTAGATCTGGGTCTATGCAGTTTGCAGTTGGTTTCGTATTATACGCGAGTTTATACAGTATATTGTAATTGGAGGAGACTTTAACTTAGTCAAGGATTCGGACTCTGACAGTTATAATTTTAAAAAGATGAAGCATCCAAGGGCAATAAAAGTTCTTTCATATGTATGGAACATAGTCTCATTGATGTTTGTAGGAAACTGAATATTGGTATACATAGATACACGTGGAGAAAATGTAACCCCATAAAACAAGCAAGACTTGATATATGTTTAGTCTCTGAAAATTTATTCAAATAGTTGACAATGTTAATATTGAACCAAGATATTGGACTGATCACTCTTTGGTACAAATGAAAATAATAATTTAAAAAGGAAACTAAAAAGACATTTTTGGAAATTTAATAATTCACTGCTCAAATACTCAAAATACATAAAGAAAGTAAAAGAAACCATTCAAAATGTAAAATACCGGTCCATTTGTGTCGACCAGTCTGATAATTTGGTAAATATTCGATCTACTGATCTGACATTTACTATTAGTAATCAACCTTTCTTTGAGATACTATAGTTAGAAATTAGAGGAATTACAATATCATTGTCTTCTTTCAAGAAAAAAAAATCTCGACAGGAAAATCAACTGCTTAAGGAGATAGAGTCAATAGAAGGGAGAAATGAAGCCAACTAATTATCAAAATTAGATGAAATATTACAGTTGAACAGACATGTTGCATTCAGTTATATGAAATGTTCGAGCTTTTATAATCCAGTGTGATTATTTTTGTTGGAGACAGATTCTTGCATGAACGTGGTTCTTATAATAATTATCTCGTATAGTCGTTCTTATGAAAGAATTTAATGTGTAACGAAGTTAGTTCGTGTTCACTCATGCGTAATTTATATCACTGTGTTCGCACTCAAACGTGTCTCATGTAGTGCACGGATCAGTTATTGTATTTTTAGCTGTTTCGGAGAGTCATCGAACTACGTGGGGTTTTGTAACCCGGATACTGAGGACAATGGTGATGTTGGTTCGAGAGACGATACTGGGTAACTCATTGTGAGGGACCAAAGGTTCTATACCAACGGGTCTGCGGGATAGGAAGGTTCTTGAGGGATTCTTTACGGAACGCCGATCTCCAGTATAAAAAAGGGCAGAGTACCAAGACAGAAATATCATTGCGATTACCGACGCCAACGAAGAAAGATGAATTCAAAACAGCAACAGCGTGAGGAACTCAGTGCTGACTCTAAGTTCAATGAACTCGGGTGTGATGCTGTGTCTTGCGATCAGAGTGATGCTGTACCCTGCGACATAAGCGATGCAGCACAGCCTTGCCGCTCTACTATCGAAAGCTCTGTGCGTGTGCCTACCTATGGATGTCACTCACGTACTCAAAACGACATCAGCGATGCAGCACGACCTTTCCTCTTTACTAGCGAAAGTAATGCCGTTCGTAAGCCTACCTATAGATCTCATCCATGCACTCACAGGTCACTCTGAATACCACTAGCTCATCGAGATTTACAAATCAAAGAAGAATACACGTTTCCTGTGGCTTTGCCTAGCTATTGTGACTTTGAAATTCGATTGAACACGTTCATAAAATGACCTTAAGATGATCTGGATGGACTACCCACTACTAAAACTTTAGTCAGAGACGAGGAGACCAAGTATAGTGTTTCAGCTGTAGTGTGAAGATCCACGAATGGGAGTATAAAGATTCGGCTTTCCTGGAATATGCCAGATGGCCTTCGTGCTGCACTACATTCCCTTGGTGGACCATGATTATTATTCTCATGGATACTTTAGAAGAAAGAATTCGTAGTTTACCTTTGGAGCTGCGAGAACGCATTTACAGAGACCTTGTACATATCCAATTAAAACGCAAACAACAATTGCATCCTTTACGGCAGAGTCGTTTTAACCATTGGTATCTGAATGCTATAAGAGGGTTGATTACTTTCAAAGTGTTGAAATGGTCAGACATTGATCAACTACCCACGACGAAGAAGAGTTTCGATGTCACGACTTCTACCTACAAGGTTGGAATACTGCAAAGAATTACAGAGGACGAAGATTTACAGAATTACAAAAACAAAAACGTTTAAAAGAAGTTTCGCTTCAATAGAAGACTTTTTCACGACGTGTTGGTGTCTTGTGAGTTAGTGACTGAAAAATTTATTTTCCAGTCTTTACCAGTAGATACCATTTGCAAAAGGTATGACTATTTCCTATAAAAAAAAGACATTCCTGTGAATGACTAGTTTTCGAAGAGCACATTCAGAATCAACCTCCTGAGCTGCGAGAACGCATTTACAGAGAGTTTGTCAAGATTAAGTGAAACGTAAAGAACAATTGCACCCGAAATGGCATACACGTTTGATTAAAACGTATCTGAATGCTATAAGAAGACTGATCAGTTTGAAAATGTTGAAATGGTCGAACATTAATCAACTGCGAAGACATTTTAAGACTTACCATGCGACGACATTTGTCATCAGTGTAGCACCAAATTACGTGAAAGGAAGTCAATGACAGTGTTCAAGTCTTAGCGGATTACCAAGTACTGTTAAAAGAACTGATTCCACAAGACGACACGATTCTACTGAATTTAGTTGACGTGTGGTGTGTGTGTTAATGACTACCTTTCTTGGATTTCGTTTACCTGCCGATTCGTTGTGGACAATTTATGAACGGTACATACAACAAAGACAAGACGACCAACATTTTATCTGCGCACGAAAAACTCATTGTGTTAAAAGTGTTGCGAATAGTGATGGAAACGAGTTGTGTACCTCCGTGTGAAAAAAAAAGATATTCGTCGTACTTTATCAACTCTTCATACTTACCAAGAAGTGTGTATAGCCAAGTGGTTACACCAACAGATTTACGACTGGACGAAGGATGTACATAACTGAAAAAGCCTTGGATTTGATGTTTGGACACAAGAGGTGGCTGCTTATACCAAGGACAGTGTGTATCACTGATCAAAGAACTGAGAAAACATGAACTTTGTGTGTTTTTACATGCAAATATGTTTCTGTTGTGTTACACTACCATGAAAAGAAAAAAATAATTTAAACGTGTATAAAATGTCTTGTGTCGTTGTTGGAATCTCAAAATTATATACACAATTGCTATAGCTCCATCCTCCGTTCTCAAAGTGATTGACGAAAAGTCAGATTGTCAAAGTTGGGAGGCACTGTACCTTCACCATTCCTTTAATATGTAACTTGCTGGACCAAGTGGTTCAGGAAAAACCGAATTTATCGAACGTGTGATTAAACACAAACGAAAATTGTTCGATCGTCTTCAACAACATATCATGTGGTGTTACAAAGAGTGGCAATCGGCTTACACAATACTCCAAGAAAGTCAAGGATAATCCGTTTCGTTTCTAGAAGGAGTTCCTCGCGAAGACTATGGGATCGTGTCTGGCTTTAGTCGACCACATCTTGTCATCTTCGATGACATGTTGGGAGAAGACGAAGAAGAAATTAAACTTTGGCTTACACGAAAAGGACATCGTCGTAATGCCAGTATCATTTTCATTACTCAAAATTTATTTCAACAAAGTAAAGCGCATCGCACCATCAGTCTCAATGCACATTATGTGATGTTGGTTAAAAAATCAAGAGACAAATCTCAAGGTCAGGTGTTAGCCACACAGTTATGAACACATTTACTAAATTATGCGAAGACAGGTGGTGCAGCAAGTTCAGACTCTGACAGGAAGAAGAACAATCTCAGAAAAAAATCTCTTGCAAGAAAGAGAGCCACTGCTGCAAAAATGCGCACGTATTCAAGAAAACATCGCTCAGTGACTGTTTCTCCTGCCACTTCTTCTCCTCCTCCGTTCATAATGATGCCTGCCAAATCTGATTTAAGTCCAGTGTTTCCCAATTCGATGAAAAGATGGAAACCTATTTCTAAAAGAACTACTTTTCAGACGACTAAGTCTTCTACTGCTCTATCTACTGCTGCTGCAGCCAAAAAGTGGCCTCTCCTAGGACAAAAGTACAAGACAGAACGGGCATGTTACAAAGTCTATTGGATTTGTCCAAAGAAGAACTAGCAAGATTGAGTCGGTGGAGAACAGCAGTTGTTGTTAAAGACAAGTTGATACAACGTTCTGTCAATAAGTGGAGACGAATTACAGTATAAAAATCAAGACGTAATAAAAAAAAAGGAACACGTGTTGGACAAGAATCACTTTAGTTTTTTCCTTCTGGAGTCTGTCATATATGCATACGATGAAGGATGCACCACGTATCACGTTCACCGAGAATTTGTACATTCTCATTATTTTCCTGTCATTAAATCATATTTCGACACTGTCAATATTAGTGTAAAAGGAGATCTTCGACAAAATATTGTATTCTCGAAAGGAAACGTCACGGTGAAACTACATTTTCGAAAAGATTCTCCAGTGAAATGTAACAGATATATCATGAGTATCAAGGAGTTGCTCGACAACAAGGACATGATTTAAGAGACATGTTAAAATCAGCTTTTCGTATTGTAGCACCCATCTTAAAACATATGGTCACTCGAGGATTTAATGCTTTAAAAATGTAACTTTGACGCAAGGTAAAAAGTTTCTCCAAAACTTACTCATCGATCTACAAAGTTCCAAACAAGTCTTGATTAAAGCAGGAAAAACTATTGATTCAGACTGGAAAAGACCTCCTATGGCGCCAAGACACTCCTGTAAATTCGCTTCACACATCTGGCGAAGGCATTAATTCCTCCTCTACGCCACAGCATGGACTAGGCAGAGAAAGACGTCGAAGATTCTTTAGACCTCATGGACACGATCAAAAAAAGAATAAGTAAAGAAGAATAGCTGTTAGAGAATTTGACGTGTTTGATTACAAACTATAAAAAAAAATGCACCGAGATTCTTGCGAATACTCCAAGTCAGAACTCGATCTGTTTGCCATGCAACCGACGCGATGATGACGATGCAGCAATCCAAATGGGTAGAATTTCATCCTGTGTTGTCTTTGATCACCTCACTTATCGAATTTTAAATGAAAAGTCAAATCGAAGATTACGTTGATCTGAATAACAGTTACTTTTACCTGAAAATCAAAGTTCTCAAAACGGACAACACCAAATTCAGGTGAAGATGCCAGAGTGGCTGCAGTCAACAATTTTATTCATTCGTTGTACAGCGAAGTGGATTTATACTTGAATGAGAAATTAGTCAGCAGCAGAATGGACACTTACCCTTACTGAACGTACCTGGAAAATCTGTCGACGTACATAAAAGAAGCCAAGAACACACATCTGGATGCTTGCGTGGTATGGAAAAACCTCTCAATATGGATGCCTTCAACGACACAGAGCTGACAGAAGTTTATGATCCTCACAATGTTGGATTTAACGACCGACGAAAGAATGGTTTGGTTTTTGGTTTTGTGGGGTTTAACGCCATTTTTAAGCACATGATAGCCTATGCATGGCGGACAGTATATTTGGTGTAGGAAGAACCCGGAAAGACCCCGGGAAGAACCACCGACCCATGGGAAGCTACTGGCAAGCTTTCTCAGATACCCACGTTGGTCGAGCTGAGACTCGAACCCACGCGGACAGAGGTGAGATGCGTGAATGATTTGTAAAGGCGAGCGCCTTAGACCACTCGGCCACCCGGGACCCCCGCCGAAAGAAACTCAAACAAGGACGTAGTTTAGAAATAATGGATTCCTTTACATTGAGACATGTGGTTGCAAGACAAGTATTTGTTGAATGGAGTGGATGTACGCCTGATACTGAATCGAAGTAGTACCGTGTTCCATTTGATGGCTAATGTCAACGAGCACAAAACGACCGTGGAACATCGAAGAAGCCAGACTCTACGTGCAACGTGTGGAGGTCTTACCTAAAGTGGGAAAAGACATCAGTCAAACACTGAGCAGAACGACAGCCAAGTATCCTCAACGACCAGTGGAAGTCAAAATCTTCATTATTACCGCTGGACTCCTATCCAAGATCGAAGATCATGTTTTGGAAGGTCAACTACCAACATGTTTTCTCATCGGCATCTTCAGCAATGCGGCTCTCGATCAAAATCATTTCGAGTTCCAATACTCCAACGTGTCCAAGACAGAAGTCGACCGAGATGGCCAGACGTTGTGTACCTAGTCCATTGAACCAAACTTTGCCCAGAAAAATTACTTGAGATCTTACTTGACACTATTTTAAGCCACAGGACAGTTAGGTACCAACAGTATCCAGGGGATTTCGTACGACGATTATGCAGAAGGACATGGTTTGTTGGGATTTGATTTCACACCAGACCAAGACAGCGACGAAGGACATTTCCACCCTATAAAATCAGGTCAACTTTGTGTGGAACTTTAGTTTGCAGTAGCTCTAGCGAACACAGTGAACGTCATCTTGTGTGCAGAATTCGACAATACTCTGAATATCAACAGTCTGAGAGAGGTGATCATAGACTATTAGGGAGAAAAAGATGGAACACGAAGCTATGGAGATAGAGGAAGAGGATGTTTTCTATCCAGAACATCAGCAACATCGGTCACAGACCACAAGTGAAGAAGACAAAAATACAGTCATGATGTCAAGATGGACAGAACAAGAACAACACTTAGTCTCCTGTTTTGCTCGTGACGTAGCTGACGATATTACAGGCCCAGCCATAGAACATTGTCATGGCTGTCAAATCAATCATTCTAGTCAGAAACAACACGACAAATGTTTGATGATGAGTCAAGAAAATAAGCTGGAAGAGTATCTGGGAGATGCATGGACCCTCATCTCTGAAGAGAAGATTTTGAAAAAGTGGTATGAAGATTTGCGTGACCATTCTTTACCTCCATTGACTTCTTTGGAAAAGAACGCATCGAAGCTCTCTTGCAACAGAGTACCGAGGCTTTCCGTTCATGGACTTGCTTGACAGATATTTTCGAGGGAAAAGTCAAGTGTGAAGTGATTACTTTTCATTACCTGTAAGAAAAAATGAATACATGGGAACTTCTTTACCTTCTGACTCATAGTTCGTACACAGCTTCTTGGAATCCAGTGGTGTGTACTAAAGATGAACTTCCTCATCAAAAACCTAAAGACGTTCAATCCCATGTCATCAAGAAGGACGACGGTCATCGCCCAGGAACCAACTGGGTAGTTGTCTACTTTCCCAACAACCACAGTGTGGAATATTTTGATTCTTATGGATTACCTCCTTTGGAAGACGATATCACTGACTTTATGAAAAGATCTACTCAGTTCAATTATATGTAATTACAAAGTTCAGATTCCATTGTGCGGACGATACTGTGTGTATTTTCTTCATCGACGCAGTCTTGGATTTCCATTAGAACATTTAGTGACTTGTTTTGACCGTGAGTACTCTAGAAACGATCATAAAATAGAAAGATGGTTTTGTGAACATTATGGGTATCTATTTTTTTTAGTACAGAAACGTAGTGTTCGTCAATGGCAAAATGACACTATTGGATCGCTGGAAGTCTAATCTGACTCCACAACGTTGTCAGTCTTATAAATGCGTTCATGTTTAATGGTTTTGGCATTCGCAAATGAAGAGGAAGGGACTAGCACTCATCCTGCCTCTTCATATCTAATGTTTCAGTTATCAGAGCTTATTAAGCAAAAAATGTTGGTTTAGAAAAAATGGTAATGTCTTGTTTTTTACAACAAAGAAAAGTCATTTCTAAACATGCTCTTTCACATTCTCTCTGTCAATCCTAATACTTATAATGTTTTATTTAGCGTCCGCGTACCGAACTTGAGTTGTTTGTGTGTGTATATTTCATTCCCACTCTTTTACATCCTCATTTCTTGGTATTTTTAGTCATTACACACTGCGTGTTGGATAGTTTGTGTGTTGTATTGGATAGTACTCAAAAAGTTGGTGTTGGATAGTACTCAAAAAGTTGGGGTTGGATAGTATTCAAAAAGTGTGTTGGATAGTAATTAAAAAGTGGTGTGGTGAATGGTAATCCAAAAGTGGTATGTTTGATAGTAATCAAAAAGTATGTGTTGGGTAGTAATAACAAAAAATTTAACATTAAACTTCCCGTTGTGCCCAATACTTTTTTTTAACATGGAGACGTGCTACAACAACCCCCAATATAAACATAAGGTGTAATGTTAAATTTCACTTGTGCCCCCAACTACCATATCCACGTTAAATCCCCGTTGTGCCCCATACCATATTTAACACGGAAACGGCCTATAACAACCCCCAATGTAAACTTACGGCGTAATGTTAAATTTCCCTTGTGCCCCCAAGTGCCGTTTCCATGTTCAATTCTTGTAGTGCCCCCAAGTGCTATTTCCATGTGAAATTCCAGTTGTGTCCCATAATGTTTTAACATGGAAACGGCCTATAACGGCCCCATATGTAAACCTACAGCGTGATGATAAATTTCCCTTGAGCTCTCAAATGCCACTTTCATGTTAAATTCCCGTTTTGCCTCCATATTATTGAAGTCAACCACTTCTAACAATATTATCATGTAGCCCCATTTGAGGTCAACCACTTCTAAAAATATTATCATGTAGCCCCATTTGAGGTCAACCACTTCTAACAATATTACAATGTATCCTCAATGTTAATTCCTGTAGTGCCCCTAATCGACACATATTAATACTTGTAACAATAAACATGCCTGAAGATTTAAAATGTCGACCTATTGTAGGAAAACATAATAGTTGCACACAAAGATTAAGTAATTGTCTGGATATTATATTGAAACCACATTGCACAGAAGTTTCCGTTTCATAAGGGATGATATTGATTTTCTCAACCAATTACCAGACATCGTGAATGAGGAATCAACACTCGGTACTTTTGATATTGTCGACTTACATACTAATATTCCGCGTGACCTTGGAATAGAAGCAATGAGATTTTGGCTAAACAAATAAAGTGAAAGCATATATTCACGATTCAATCATGAATATATAATTGAGCCGCTTAAACTAGTACTTGAACGCAATGTATTTTACTTGAATGGAAATTATTATATACAGAAAAAGGGTACGGTCATGGGCACCAAAGTGGCATCAACTTATGTTACGCTGTTCTTGGGGTACTTGGAAGAGACATTATTTGACAGAATGAGGGATAAATCCGGAAAAGAATTTTTTTTTGTGGACCCCTCATAGACTTCTAGCTATGTTAAGCTATCAGCCCTTAAGGTGTCCCCCTTTGTGCCGAAATGTTTTTAAAGGTTTTTTTATATCTGTCTGTACCCCCGTAAAGTCTGTTGTTGTGGGTTTTGAAAAAATCAAAAAGAATTTTGAAAAGAAAATTTTATTATTACTTTTTAGATTAGGGTTCCTCTTTGTATATTATTTTTGAAGGGCGTACTTGATCGAAAACCCTTTCCAGGTTCCCAATCTTTCCACCCGAGGCCTAAAGAATTTACTCCATGGCTTGTACTCCCCTCCTCAGGTATTGCCCTTGCGGCTGGTTTCCTTGCCATGTTATAAAAGTTGTTATCAGTGATCCTTGCCAAGGATCTTTTAAAGTCCAATGTATGCTATATGTGTGTTGCTATATTGTGTTATCATGTGCTATAACCCCTGTATTCTTGTATGGACTGGCTTTTTAGGTTCCAAATTCTGTTGTAGTTGTTAATTACTTTTAATGAAGTTATAAAAAAAAATATATACATATATATAGTTCAAAATATAATCTCAGAAGATTAAAAATAGGATGTTGGTGGTGCAAAATTTGTTGGCCCATGTTGGAGGTATTATGGTTTGTAGATTTTATTAGTACCTTTCCTCCATCCATAGGCCATACTTGTGCACCCCCTGTTTCCTTTTGCTTTGGTTGCTCAAGACCATATTTAGAATTTCTATATTATATTTCCTAATTATGCTTCAAAAAAAAAACAAAAAAAAAAAAACAAAAAAAAAAACAAAAAAAAAAAAACAAACAAACAAAAGTATGGTTGGTTTGTATGCCTGAGATGCGTGTAGTCATGATCGAATTTCGCAGTTGTTAGTATATGTTTTTGTTTTCCCTTGTTTTCTTGTTTTGTAATGTTTGTATCGGTTATGCCTCATTTTTCGGGTACTCTGATGTGACCCTTACTACTTCGCGTTAGCCATGTAGCTTCGGTATCACTCGTCATCATATCCTACTTTGAGTTACATAATCCCCCCTGTATTTTAATCTGTTTCCTTTTTGTTTCCTATCTGTTTGTTAAATTATGTTAGTACTGCGAAATTCCTGTTAAATGTTAAAAAAAAAAACAAAAAAAACAAAAACAAAAAAAAAAAAAAAAAAACAATGGTATACATTTCTAAATTTAATCTATTATCCTTCTACCCCTCTATAACATTTTATCATATTTCTTGTAATATACTCTACTATGTTATCATATAATTTTTTATTCCTTATATTATGAGTATATAATAAATTTTCTTCCTTGTACACCCCATTTTCCCTTTTTATCATATTAATTATTAAAACCCTCTCCTGTTCTGTATCTTTACATTTTAAGATTACATGTTTTTTTGTGTACAAAGCATTTGTACACAAAGGACATTTTATTATTACCGATGATATATACCTTTTAAAGGCCACATCTCCTGTCAACCACACATCATGAATATATTTATACATTAAACTTTGCTTATAATTTGATTTAATCCCTTTCCATTTTTTCCATGTTGCTTCCCATTGTTGTCCCGGATTTTCTTTTTGTACCTTATGTATGGCTTGTTGGTTTACACCCTTCATTATATTTATATACGTCAAAATATCTTTCTCTTCTTCCCATATTTTATTATCCCCCCTATATTTCATAATAACATTTTTTATTGGAATCAGTTTCCTCGGTGGTTCAATTGTTTTAATTAGTTTATTATTTCTATATATTTCAGGCATATTGTTAATTAAAAATCCATAATTGTATATATATAAAGCCGCCCACACGTATTCCTTTTTCTCCCATAGGTTTCTTATTCTGTTTATAATATACGCTCTTTTTTTATATTTCAAGTATGGTATGCCCATTCCTCCCTCTATTTTTGATTTATATAGACACTCCCTTTGGAGGAGGTGCATCCCCCTTCCCCATATAAAATGAATTATCTTTTTATCTATAATTTCTAACCATGTATCCCTAAAATCAATAATTTGCATAATATACCACAGAGTGCTGTATATATAAGTATGTGCTACTTGTACTCTTTCCATTATATTTAAAGGTGTACATATCCATAATTCAATTTGTTCTTGCACTTTATCTTTTAAAACATTAAAATTTGTTTTTCCCGCGTTTTTCCCAAAATACACCCCTAAAGCTTTCACTTTTGGTTTTATCAAATCTGGTGGTAAACCTGAGTGATTCCCGCGCCAATTGCCAATTAAAAGCATTTCAGTTTTCATATGATTAATTTTTGATCCCGATGCTTTTCCAAAATCAAAAAATTCTTTTTCCAAATGTTTAAAAGAAAAGCCATCTTTTATAAAATTGGTGCAGTCATCTGCATGTTGAAGCATTTTAAATTCCTTTTTTATATTAGGTATTTTTATACCTTGTATATTTCTATTGTTATTTATTTTAATACATAAAACTTCAATTGCTAATACATATAGCAGCATAGACAGGGGACATCCCTGTCGTACCGATCTTTCAATTTTAAAACTTTTTGTTTTGGCTCCATTGATCTGTACTACAGATGTTATGTTCGTATACATTACTTTGATCCATTTACAAAATATGGGTCCAAAGCCATAATTTTTTAAAGTATTTTCAATATAGCTATGTTCTACACGATCAAAAGCTTTTTCCTGATCATATAGAATCATAGCTCCTTTCTCTCCTTTATTCTCTATATATTCTATTACATTTTGTATATTTAATAAATTATTTTGAATACTCCTCCCCTCTTCCCCACAACTTTGATTTATATTTATTATTTTACCCATGCACATTTTAAGTCTATTAGACATAATTTTACTTAAAATTTTATAATCCGTATTAAGTAAAGAGATCGGTCTCCAGTTTTTTAAATCTTGTATATCCCCTTTCCCTTTATATATTATCGTAATTATTCCCTCCTTCATTTTACCTGTCATTTCTTTATTTATCAAAATATTATTATATACATATTCTAAAAATGGAGTTATTTGTATTTGAAATTTTTTATAAAAATCTGCAGTGAGGCCATCTGTACCGGGTGATTTACCTTTATTTAATTGTATTATGGCTTTTTTAATCTCCTCTGCAGTTATGAAATTTTCACATATATTTCTATGGTCTTCATCTATTTTTATAAATTGTACATTCTTGCAATAGCTATCTATTTCTTCATTCCTAATGTTTTGTGAGGTATACAACTCTTTATAAAAATCGTGTATTTCTTGTAATATTTCCCCCTTTTCCTTAAGTATTATATTATTTCTATTTAAAGTCTCCATGTTTTTCCTTTTTCCCCTCCTTATTTCCTCCCTCCTATATATTCCCTTTGCTTTTATATACATACTATCAAATTTCCCTGCTCTAATTTTATTCCCTGCCCTTTTATATTTTTGCACATTCTCATATTCTTCCTTATATTTATCTATTTCCTCTTTACTTACATCTTTATTTATACATATATTTTTATACCTTTGTTCCACCCCCCTTATTTTATCTTGTTTTATAGTACAATATATCTTCGTAAGTTTTTTCATTAAATCTTTTAAATCTTCCCATGCTTTGAGGATATCCCTTGAACCTTCTGTATTAAACCTATTTAAAATTTCTGTTATCCTATCTGTATATTCACTTTCCATTAGGATAGAGTTGTTGAATTTCCAAAATCCTTGTCCCCATTTATTTCTATATTCCATGTTTATATTTATTATAACCGGATAATGATCAGCTATTTTTTCCTTATGAATTTCACACATTACAACTTTATTTGTTTCTGTTTTAGATATATAAAATTTATCTAATCTACTCCCTTGTCTAAAACCATATTCATATGTATATTCTCTTTTTTCAGGGTTTAGTTTTCTCCAAACATCTTCTATCTCATTATTTTCTATAAAGGTTTTTATTATTTCCACCCTTCGTCCATTTAATTCTTGCCCTTTCATCCCCCCGGTCCTATCTAAATTATTTGTTATCCAATTAAAATCTCCCCCAATTATGAATTTTTCCATAGAAAAGTCTTGTATATACTCTGTTAAATCTTGTATAAATTGTAATTTTTTGGTTATATTTATCCTTATATTGTTTGATACTGGCACATACACATTCAAAATATGCCATCCATTTATTTTTATATGTTTTAATCTCCCATTGAATTTCTTGTCAGTTATAATTTCCTCCCATGTTAGATTTAAAGCTTTATTTTGTAAAATTGTTGCCACCCCTGCCCAAATTTCATTATTACTGTTATTTTCTAGTACTATCCCATTTAGTTTTTCCTCTATTTCCCTTTTTAATTTTTTATCTATATTATGTGTTTCCTGTAATAAAATTATATCAAATGATTTTGTAATTTCTCTTAGTTTATCTAATTTATCCTTTATTCTATTTATGTTTATGGTTATCACACGGAGGTTTTGTCCCTCCATGGTACCATAAAACAATGGTTGTTAACGTTCCAATTTTATTTGTTAAATTTATTTATTTTATTTTAAAACATTTCTATAATTACTGTGTCACATTCCTGTCGCTTTCTGATTCTATTTCTATATCTATATCACTCTCTAGTTCATTTTCTTCTTTTGGTTGTAAACTGGTTTTCGTCTTTTCCCTATACTGTTCTATCGTAATCCGTTTTTTCCTTTCAACCTTTTTCCCCTCCCTCGGCAGAGAGGCCGATCTCCCTGATTTGGGGGTTTTTGAATTATTTCTTTTTTCCTCCGAGTCCTCTCTTGAGGGCTCTGTCGAGACCGTAACTCGTCTCTTTCTTTTTTGAGAGATTTTGGGTGTGGATGTTGCTGGGAATGTCACACTCTGACTTATCTCTTCCTGCATTGTAATGTGGACTGATTGCTCTTCCGTTTCCTTTTCAAAGTGTTTTGGAGCAACATCCACTTCTTTTGTCTGGGTTTTCCCAGTGTCATCTTCCGAGTCATTTAGACTCGGCTCGACTAACAGATAGTAAGGAGCCTTACTCTGTTCTTTTAAAATCATTTCTCTCTTTTTTTGCTTCAGAAGTTTTTTCCTTTTATTTTTAATTTTCCTTTTCCCATTTTGTATTTCAAAGGGCAGTTCATTCTTATTCTCGAAATCCTCCCATTCGAGCCCTATTTCTCCTTGATTCTCTTCTTCTACAGTCTTTCCCATTTCATTTTTTTCCCCCTGGGTTTTACTATTATCTCCTTCCTTCTCAGGGTCATCACTCTCAAGGGCTTCACAATCGCCCGAGGGTGTACTAGTTGGTACCTGTGCAGCTTTTGCGGCATATGTGTTTTGCTGTGCAACATGCGGGTTTTTACAATCTCTGGGCACATGCCCAGTTTGTCTGCATCGGGTGCAGGGTCGGTGATATATACACCCCCTGTACCATGATTTTAGAAGGAAACCCATTACATAAAAAAATGTTGGTAAAGTTTTTGCATATTCGGTCTCCATTACAACCACCCTAACCCCTGTTCCGATATTTGGATAACCCCAGTAGGTTGCACATTTTTCTTTTTCCCAAATTATTTTGAATTTGGTTTCCAATTTATCTGTCAGTTCCTTTGTTGGAACTTCCAATGGGAGTCCAGAAAAATGGACTTCTACCATCTTCGCCTCTATTTCTCTCTCTATAGGGGGCGCCCTGACCACTTTTATGGGTTTTCCCTTACAGAGGAACTCTCCTTCTGGTAGGATGGGAATATTTCTAACTCCATATAGGAAATATCGCCCTCTCCCTCCATTTTGAAGGGCGCCTATTTCTTCGACTGGTACTCCTTTCCTCACCAGTTCCTGCAATATTTCTGCAGGTCTGGGTCTTTCTGTTTCCGGCCAATCCTGGCAGTCCAACATTTGGCACCCAGAAGACCTGTGTGCCAAGAGGACTCTATTTCCTGCATTATTCTCAATCTGGGTTTTAAAATACTCTTCTAGTTTTTTCCCCATTTTGCTTTGGTTGTTACAATTCTATTGTTTGTCTCACAAATGCAATAAATTCTATTTCTCTAGTCTCAATTATATTTTGGTTTCAATTCACATGAAAACGAATATCAAAACCAACTAATGTTCAAACATTTACCTGGAAAAATTTTCCATGCAACACTCAAAAATTCAATCAAAAGGTGGCTTTTAAATAACCACTTCAAATAAATACATTCAAAAAGGCATTCAAACAAACATGGGTTTGTCCAAATATTCAAAAATAATACATATCAGAAAGAAAAAGAAAGAGTAAGACAAAGAAAGAAAAGTGCAATTGAATACAATTCTAACAATACCTCTAATAACCAAGTATCAGGGTTCCTGCAATCCTTATGAAATGTGTGAATTTAGATAGATTTTTTTTCACAGATCGCTGGTGAGCGATCTGTGAGTAGAATTCGCTCAGGAAATTTTGTTCGTCAACAACTCTCCTTCGCAAGTATCAGTGTGAGAAAAGAATTTGGGAATTGTTTGAGAAAGAACTGGAAAAGATATTTAGACGACTGCTTCATAATATGGAAAAAAACATATATCTATAGAAAAATTCTTCCAGAAACTTAGTAACTTACATCAAGCTATAACATTTTAAAAAAAATTAAAGTGAGTGTTCCTTTTCTGGACATACTCGTCCAAATATTTGGAACCCATATTTCTACTGATATTTATAGTCAACCAAATCTTGTCATGCAAAATATGACTCGCATAATTACAGCAATATCTTCGCAAAAACTACCCAGATGAAATTATCAATCAGGGAATACTGACAGCGAAAAGAAATAGACTGATTAAGGGAGATAACCGTGAAAAGATTAACCCATCATCAAATGGAATTCCTTCAATTACAACTTATAACCCACGGAACACTAATGTCTTCCCGATGGAACGAACATGTGAACAATTACTTTGACGTAGTGTTAAAATGAAAAATGTTTTAGAAATAATAAAAATTATTAACAGTAAAAGACAACCCAAAATTTGTACAAAAATTCTTATCAAGTCTAAATTTAACTTCATTAAAAGAGAGGCCGTCAGTGGTATATTTCCCATTAGGCAGACAATGCAGTTGCCTAGGGCGGCAAAATTCAGGGGGCGGCAGATTTTAAAGTATGAAAATCTGACTTTGTTAAAATATATATATATATATATATATATATATATATATATATATATAAACACAGATATATATATATAAACACACAGGTATATTTATATATATATATATATATATTGTGTTTTTTTTAAAAGCTATAGTTACATTTTGCCATTATATAAAGGTGCAAAGGTTTTTAAATGCTCTGGTTTTAAGGTTTTGTTTTTATTGTTGTTGTTTTTTGTTTTGTTTCGATTGTGTTTATTTTTTTTTGGGGGGGGGGGTTCGGCGGGGGGGGGGGGGGGGGGGGGGGCGCAGCTCTGAAAGTGCCGGGGGCGGCAAAATCATAAATCATAAATCAGTCACTGGAGACCCCTGGGTAAGGAAATGTGGTACGAGTAGATGTAAAACATGTTCTAATATAAAAGAAAGAAACTCGATTGAATTTTAAAAAGGTAAGATATTTAAAGTTAAACAGGATATGGATTGCAATTTAAAAAATTTATTTTATGCATTGATATGTGTGAAATGGGTAGCCTTTCACATAAGTCACCAAAAAACGAACTAAGAAAGAGAACGACAGTACATAGACAGCAAATAAGTATAGAAGATCTTAGATTTTTAACGGTTAATAAACATCTACATGACTGTTCAGGACGAAACTTCAAAGTCCCTCCCTTATATAAGTTATTTACTGATATTGGATATTTAAGAGAAGAAAAGGAACTTTATTTCATACGCACTTTACAACCAGACCTAAACAATTCTAACTAATTATTGGACAATTCATCAAAAATGATAACGGGATGCTTTGTACATTGTCTAAATACACTGATACATTTTCATAACATGACCATGGGAAACCTATTTCGGTTGTTTTAATTTGTATGGACCACTTTATACATTGTATCAATACACTTGCGCACTTTCATAGCAGAATTAGGGACTGTGAACGGTTTTTATTGATTTCTTCAGTCTTACAAATGTGTTTTGTATACAAGTGTTGTATATAGATGTTAAGAAGTTGTTTATATCTCGCCCTATAAACAATGAAGTAAAAAACATAACAATGACGTCAAATTGTTTATTTACAAAAATACTATGAAAGTATATTGTATCTATCTGAAGAGTATCCATAATGATGATGCGAACGCGCTTGAAGGAATAAAGGATGAACATAACTGATATCCTGTTGAATTTATAAATTTCTCTCTCTCTCTCTCTCTCTCTCTCTCTCTCTCTCTCTCTCTCTCTCTCTCTCTCTCTATATATATATATATATATATATATATATATATATATATATATATATATATATATATATATATTTCATTTGAGATATTGAAATATATCAGTGGGAGAAAAATTATATCGCAGCAGTGGCGATATCACTTTTATTACCACATTGGGATTATAACTTTTGGAACTACTTTCTTTTTCCATGTAGGAAGTATATCTGCCCTTTGTATGTTGTTGAGGCCTATATTTCCATATTTTTAGGCCTATTTCATTTTTTATACCCCCCCCCCCCCCTCTCTCTCTCTCAGGATGAATAGATATTAAAATATGTCAAGACTGTTGACCCTCTAGTATACATTTATGTAATCAATGATAAGGCGCCGTCAAGAAGGTCTAAAAATGAACCCCAACAAACAAGCAAGGATCAAGTATTTCCACACAAATCATGCAAGGATTCAGTGACTGAACTTACATGACCTGTTGCTAATCGATATTCTGTCGCCCCGTACAGTATATCTGTTACACTCAACGACAAACGGTACACATTTTTTAAGATAAACTCTTGATTACATATAGTAATAAAATTGCTTAAGTAGCAATTTAAACTCTCATCACAACCATGATCATGTCTGAAAACGACGGAGAAATCAGACATTGATTAGTGTCGATTGCAAACCGAAATTAGGTGACAATCGAAATTTGGGTGGAGCGCCTGTTACCGAAAGAGACTGCAAAATTGCCAACACACACAAAATCACCTCTGAATGCAGAAATAAACAAAAATTGAAAGCAAAATCTTTACAAATAAACTCATACTCATTAAAATCTGTTGTTTAATCATGCTATGCTCTGCAGCCTGTTGGAGCGTTCTGTCGTGTTTCTATAGAACTCCCACCCAAGTAATGTTTACTGTATCAATCCACGCAAGAAATGTATTAATGAAAATAAAAAATATCTTCAATTTCGTGTGAAAACAGTGATTCATTTGACGAAATATACAATTAAATGCGTTATATGTACAATCTAAATTTGTAAAAAGTCGCCGTCTTAAAATTATTGTAAAATTTCGGAACTTCTTTTCATCGATGTAATTAATGCAGCCGTTAAAAGCATTGACACAGAATGGATAAACCAATCCGTGCAAACTGAAGGTTGTTGCTTTTAAAAATATGTGATAAAAAGAAAATCTACGTTTTTTGAGTAACCTGTATATATAAAGAAATATTTCACCCGTGAAGTGGAAACATTTTGTATTGTCACTCGTGACTCTCAGTCTCAGTCTCTACAGATTTGTGAGGTCAACACCTAATAGTTATTTCGTTCATCTTGTAAGCATGAAATGGAGTGTTGGCACTATATTGCTCTATCACCTGCCAATCCCACCACTTAGCTTGTTTATTGAGAAAACAACAACAAGCACAAACAAGGACGACAACAACAGCAAACATAAGTCAGAAACAAAACATATCTATCGGCTGAAAGGTTCCTTCAAAGAAAAATTACCACTATCATTTTAAGGTCAGTTGGTAGAGTGTCGGACTCGCAATCCAAAGTGCGCAGATTCGATACCCGCCCAGGCCAGCTCGGGTCGGATGCATAGGTGTGTCCTTTGCTGATAACTGCGTCACACTTCCGGTGCTTGTAAGATCGTAGCTAACTATCAGCCTCAATCTTTATTAAAAGAATGGATTCGCCGTACTTTTTTTCCAATATGGACTGCGCTGATGTCACGCTATTAAGCAATCAATGCAGTTCTGGAGTTGTCAAACTAGCTGTTATGGGAACGGCGTCATTACTATGTGAATACCGTCACTGACTAAGCAAGCCAGATTTTTAAAAAGAGAGTTTAACTAGTTACCGGCTTATGATAGTGGTTTGCCAATTTATGCCAGGTAACAGCGAAGGTGTATCCTTGGGAAAGGTACTTAGCTCCATTTCTTCGGCATGATATAGCCAAGAATGTGTTAAAAGTGCCGCTAAAACAAACCAAAACATAATAAATAAATCATTTTAAAAAATGTTAAAAGCAAGAATCGAACACGTGCCGCGAGTAATGACATTTATCGCCTCGCTTTCTTGCATCAGCGTCCTAACAATTATATGAATTCAGTATTAACACTGTCTTTCAAAAATAATATTACGTAATGTATTGCTGAAAGATATAGAGCATACAGGACAATATTTGTCATCTCTTGACAAGAGTCGTCGATCCACTTAGTTACACGTCAACCTGGCGAAGATGTATATGATTTCTTCTTGCCCACATGCAGATTGTCCTCATATACAAGTATATATTTATCATCGACAGGGTCATGGTGTGATTATGTGCACGGTTGACGATTACGCATTTATAAAGAAATATTAAAGAGGCGAATGGTTTGACTATCCTGATTACATAAGTTTTGTATGGAGTCCATAGTCAGTACAAATACACTGTATACTCAGGGCAGTGCCATGCTTATCAAAAGAAAAACGTTTTGAATACTTTCAGTTGTTTTGTAAGTGTAGTATATAACTTTTATTATGGGAATCGGTTTGGCCAGCTAAAAATAGTATCAGAAAAATATCTATATGTTATTCTTTTCAAGGATAGGTGTAATAAAGGTGCCGATATTTTTAAAAAATAGTAAGCTACTTTCGCTGCACTTCTAAGAGAAACTTGGAGCACTATTATTATAACCATGTACAACTATTGACCTGCGTTATGTGCCCCAGACCTTCTATTTTCTGTAAACGTTAAACCATGATTATTTTTGTATAAAAAAAGAAGACAAATGTTCGTACTGATTTATGCCCTACAGGACCTACAACCGGCTAAAGTGGTAACATTGAGTAATATCCTTCAAGGATACAGTTTTAATTCTGCTCTTTATATTCTATTATGTGGTTATTTTTTAATTTTTTTAAAAAGTATTTATGAGGATTTTATTGATTTTCATATGAACTTTGATATGTAAATTTAATTTTCAACGCTCTCATGTCGCATAATCTGTTAGCCTGGTTCCCGGCATGTACGTAGATACCACTCGTCAAAATTACGTTAAGGGACCAGTCTACATAATCTGTTATGAAATAAATGCTCTGGGATAATATTAAACTACGTCAAAGGAGGTTCATTCACTGGTACCGGCGTCATTTACAGAAGTAACGATTTTCAGCTGATTGTCAGGTTATATAACTTCTGCTTTTGTTTTTGAGTAAGTATGTGTTTTTGACCTTAATTATCCCCTCAACATTAATGGACTTGCTTTTTTAAAGTACATTTCGATCATATATTTAGGGAATATATATATGAAATTCGTCAGAAAAATCATTCGGCTTCAATACCAGCAAAGCCGTGCACGTGGGTTGTAATAATTCGAAATATCAAATATTTGTTGGCTCGTTAACCTAGTCTCCCCACGAAACTTTTTGGCTTTGCCTGAAGGATTATTTAGAGGAGACAGGTATCGATACAAAAATGTAGAAAGAGTTATGTGTCAATAGAAAAAAGGTGGAGATTAAAGGGTGGGTGGGTGTACACACAGGGGCTCGTTACAAAGAAAATTAGGAGTATCGGTCAATGGATAGAGGGCTGGGGTGTGTGTGTTATATTGTTACTGGTTGGATCCCCCCAGCCCTCTATCCATTGACCGATACTCCTAATTTTCTTTGTAACGAGCCCCTTTGGGTGTACACACAGGTTGACGTAGATGTTTACTTTTTCTGGATTGTACCCCATCAATATATAGAGTACGATCCCCAAAAAAGTAAAACGGTATCCATCGTCAAGCTCCTGTGGGTGCACAGAAACCTCATTTTCTATACATGAATTAGTATGGCTGTCATTCACAGGCACTCGTTTCTATCAGTAAAAAGGGGGAAACTAAGGATAACACCATGCCCTGCTTGCAGTTAAAACAAGGTAACTTACTCTCATTGCCTGCAGTCTAAACCCTCAATGATTCTATGCTAATTTTATTATCATCTGCGCGTTTAGTCACTCGTAACTTACACCACTGTAAAGGAGATATTCCAGATGTTTACCCCATGTACAAAGCTGCACATCTTTTTACTAAAATATACTCAAATAAACTAAAATATACTCAAATATGACATTGAAAGTTTATTTTATGATATCAGCTATACATAATTATGTTAGATAAGTAAACAAAAATGTTTAGTTTCACTAATCAAGCATTAATATCAACTAAATATTTAATTTAAGTTCCCATCTCTGTTGCTTTGTGTCTCGTCATTTTTATTTCTTTTTTGTTGGTCAGAAATATTTATAGGGTCAGCAGACAAAAAGTATCTGTATGGAAACCTAGTCCAAGTTTTCTCTGACCCACCCCACTCCACCCCATTTTAGATACTTTGACATTTATGTTGAAATGTCAAAATATTTAAAATAAATAAATGTCAGAATATCTAAAATGGTGGAAAGGGTAAGAGGAAACTCAGACTACCTAGAATAACGCTATTGTTCTCTTTGGCCTCAAAGTAAAAAAAATTTCAAATACAATTTAAGTCAGAGAAACTTAAACAATCATCGTAAAATGTATTAGATTAATTACCGAAAAACTCTTCAACAATACCTTGAGAACATTACTTCAGCACATAACACAGTCATTGCTACAAAATAAAGTGATAAACCTGATGATTTTATGAAGGATAAAAACCAAGTTTTCGCACACAACCAATTGAGAAATCACCTAAAAAATACCCAGATGCACACTGGTCAACCGTTACAACTTGACCATAATTCTAACTTAAATGCCCCTTAAATTACAGAATAATATAAAAAAAATTACAAAAATATGATTGTTACAGTCAAATCCGGATATTGGTTTGCCCAGATTTGGTATAGATCCAGGTTTTCATATTATATACAATGGAGATGGTCAAGGAATCAGACTAACTATACTGGAGTACCTCAGACACTTTGATCTACACATTTTTCATGCAAAATGCTTGCATGACCAGGATTAATGGTTTCAGAAAAGTCACTTGTCCAACCTACCTTTTCACTTGTCCCAAATTTAAATCACTTTTCAAGATTTGATGAGATATTTGCACTTTCATCCATAGAAAAAACATAAAAAATATTGTACAACATATTTATGTCTTAAAAGAATTTAATTTTTCAAAAACATAGGTTGATATTGTATATTGTACAAAAACATAGGTTGATATTGTATATTTTGTTACATCAGAAGTTTTCAATTTTCCGTTGTCCAGGTATCTTATATGCACTTTTTCTTGCTCCAATTCGGTAGCATGAGTACCGTATTTGCCGGCATATAAGTCGATGCGGAGTATAAGTCAAATTTGCTAATTTCGTCAATTTTCAATCCTTCATCCATATATAAGTCGATGCGGAGTATAAGACGAAGCCAGATCAACACCTTGGCTTCGTCACTTTCGCTATTAATGGTATCACAATGCTATTCCAGATTAATTGGGAAAATGATTCAGATGGTCTGTACATGTATTATTTATATGTATTATTTATAGGTACCTTGTACATAATGATATGAACCCCTCTTGTCAACAAATAAGTGCAACTTGTATTCTTACAGCAACAGTAACCTCATTATCAAATTATATGTAAAATAAAAAATAAAAGAACTCGATTAAGACATGTTATTTTTAGTGAATGCGTGTATGTATATGTGTCTGTGTGAGAGAGAGAGAGATGAAACAACCCTATGTCAGTGTGTAAGAAAGTATGCATTCAGAGCAGTTTTTATTTGTAGCTTTTGGAGAGAGAGAGAGAGGTTACAGGACGATTGTAATATGTCTTGTTGAGTTACCTGATGATTGTGATCTTACTCATGTACAGGAGCATTACTATATTCCATTATCAATTAATATCTCTAAATAAACAGTTCATTCTTGTTTTTATATCCATTATCAGAAATGGCTTTCAGGTGTTATTTACATTCTAATTAAATATGCGTACAGCTTTGGCCAGGTCATTCCAGTTGGCAGCAGATGTGATCAAATTAGTGAGGCTACCAATAGGGAAATGAGGCTACACATAGGGTATTGTAATCGATCCTGTAAAGCATGTTCATGTATGCAGGACTGTGTAATGCCCTGTAATGCCAGGTGCTTGCTCGTGTAAGTTTCTCAACCAGTGACATCTTTTGATCTCGCCAACAGAAGCGTCGGAGCTTTGAATTCACGAGCAAAGATCAAACCAAAATGCCGCCTAACTACAGGAAGTGTACATGCACTTACTAATAATGGGTAGTTTTATTTCGTGGGAATATAGAGTTCATTGTATTTGCAAAGAAAACAACACAGCATGCTAAATGGTCATCTTGGGATTGAAACTAAATGGATATATATGGATATAAATATTTTGAAAAATTAAATATAAATTAAATATCTTTGAAACTGAAGGAGTATGGTATGTATTGTTTTAATTTCCATTGACTATTTTATTACTGTTTTCTCTCTTTGACAAAAGCTTCAGCTAAAAGGGGTCAGTAAGGTACATTAAGCAAAATAGCATGAAGAAGGGCTGAAATCTCTCTCTCTCTCTCTCATATCGGGGCATATTTTATTTCGATTACAAGATGCAATAAGAAAAATGTGCAATGGAATACCCATGTCCATGTCGTGGTGATCCGTTTTCTAACTTGTCTATCCTAATACACACATATGTAAGCAAACTTAAACAACATATATTACTAGTGCATGCTGCTTTAGCGCAATTACATCTGATGCACGTGAATTTAATACTGACAATCACGTAAATATTTTGGAATCCTTCTCAATGTCGGGTCCTATATTTTTTCGCACACGATCTCTTCTTCAAATTAATAATTTTTTTACACTCTACTTTTCGTACTTTGAAATTTTTTTTTTTCACATACGAAAAATTACATTAACATACGGTAAAGCAATTTCAATGATATAATCCATATATAAATCGATTCGGAGTATAAGACGAAGCCCAGCCTTCCAGGTCAAAATGTATCGACTTGTAGGCCAGCAAATATGGTACTTCCATCAGCAAGAATGGAAAGGAATTTACTGGAATTCAGACTTTCCCTAACTGCACAGGCCTTGTGAGGTCAAGAACTGTCATGAGAGTTGATTGGTTTACTCCTGAATTTGTCAGTTCCATTGACAAATACACTGGTTGAATTTCCAACCTGTGCCAGTTGTGGATATTGTTTGCAATAACCGCAAAACATTTTTGTTTGCGAGTCGATGAATTCAAGCCAGGGATAACTATCAATCCAATGTGGCTGAAAATTTCTCAGTCTCTTAGTAGTGTCATATTTGACTCTCTTTTTTTTTTGCCACAGAGTCTCTTTTGGAGAAATACTCACCTCACACTCAGTGGCAGTCTGACGTTTTACCCCTCCACTTTCACATTAATTTTCCTTCTCAGACTCTTTCATTATTAACTTCCTTGAAATAATAATTTTGTAAACTCATTTCATCCACATAGTAAATATCACCTAGCCTGGCGCCTAATTCTAAAGCGATCGTAACATACATTTTTTGTCCTGTAAATATGAACAGAGACAGCTCCTTAATTGGCATAAATGTTTCGCTTCAAATTCAATATCGGATGCGGAAGTTAGCCCTCTGTATAATCATTTAACAATTAAAGAATCATCACTGCCATTAAATCAGTTCATAAAGGGAACCGACACTAATGTTGGTAAAGTGCCTTTCATTAATTTAATTGGATTGATTCACTGGATTAAAATCATAGGGTCGAGTCGTTCTTGAGGATCTGGTTTAAGTAAGCACAATTAAAAGAAGCCATTTAAAACACTGTTAATTAATCATACTGGCTTTGTTTTGTCTTGTGTTTTGATTGGCCAATAATTTAGTCACTTAGCCCAATATACAGTCAAGTGGATGTAAATAAATACATGGTGGGGGTAGAATCAAGCATTGAGTAAGCCTGGAGGGCTTGAATGGCCATATAAAGGTAGATAAAGTGAAATGTGGCATGAATATAGGCACTTGCCTGACTTGTTTTAAAACGGGCAAAAAGCACTTGTTCTGGACTAGCACTTTGGAAAATTTTACTTGCCCAACTTCACAAATGAATAGTCTTGGATGTCTGGCTATGGGATTTGCTCAGCCCAGATGATCAAGCTTTTGCTTATGGCATTATCTAGAAATCGGCCTCTTATAAAGTTAAAACAATCAGCACACAAGTATAAAGAGGATTATTCACATTCATGACTGCACTTTGATAAAAAATACGTTTACTGGACATCATGTGTTGATTAAAGTATTGATCAGCAGAGATGGTCAAGGAACTGGACAAACTCAACAGGAGTGCCTTAGACACTTTAATCTACATGTTTTCATGCAAAATGTCTGCACTGTCAAGCTTTTGCTTTCTAGCATAATCTAGAAATTGGCCTCTTTATTGGTCAACATGTGTCGATTTTAGTGTTAGTCACAGTTGGAAAATTGATTGCTGCCAATACTTCAAGGAACAGATAATTACATTAGGTAAAAAAAAAATACGTGTGTTTCCGGTCAGCCGACCGTCCCTGTTTCTTGTTGCCGACCCTAGCACTTTCCTCTCCCCCCCCCCCCCCAATTATTATTTTTTAAAAAAAAATCACATTGCCGAATTGATTTGTGCATCTAATTGAGCCGGTTTTACCCAGTACTTTGAAGTGCTTGAAATATTATTTAATTTATATATAATGTAAAAAAAAAGAAAGAAAAAAACTTCCTGCCTTCCCTCATTTTAAAACCAGTGCAATAGGAAACACCCATATTTTTTTTTTTTTTGGCCTTATATATTATCCATTTAGTTCAAAGACTTAGTAGCCAGGTTATGTCAATATATGCAGTGAGTTTTTTCTGTAATTATGATAAATCCACAGTACTACAACATGAACTGATTTGAAGCTACTGTTTTTACCAGTTTATATAAAAAAGACCAGTGCCACTGCGACTTCAGTTCTGTTTTTAACTTCGCTCAAGAAATGTGGAGATTTTTGCAGCATTCAGAAAAGGAAACTACTCCAATACTCTCCCCCACAGATCATGATAAAATACACGGAACAAACATTGATCTAAAGGCAAATCTGAAGACACATGGTCATTGATCGCAGGAGCAGAGGCTTATGCCACAATTACTTAGAATTCCACACCTGAACATGCAGAAATTGTGAAATCGTTGGAAATCATGTTAGTTGTGAGCCCCTCTACCACAGAATGTGTACAACAGTTCAGTATCACAAGTACAAAGGACTGACCATTCAGTGCTTGGAGTGTGGTGGGGGTCAACATAATAGTAAAAAAATGTTCTTCGGGGATGTAGATTTTGAGTCGGGGCAAGTGATGTTTTTAAAGTCCCTTGCCCTGGGCCTGTGTCTGACCAAAATGTTGAACACTGCTTCTTCTACATAACAGCTTAACAGAATTTGACCAAAGTTGACAAAGTGTCCTAGTTTGAATGTCTTTCAGATTTATACAAATGATACCATTACGTCATCAAATATAGATGCTGTTTCTAAAAGTAACAAGTACACCTCTTTATCTTAGACAATCGAGGAACAGACTTTGACCATCTTTAACACAACACATCCTGGCATAGGGGCATTTTAGTGTTGGACAAATTATGCGATGTAAGATCAAATACGGATGAAGACATGTACATGTATCATCAAAAACATTGAAAGAAATTTCAACAGAAAGCATCTTACTGACCCAGATTTCCTGGCCAACTCCTTGCATTTAGCTGTTAGGTAAATGTCAGCCCCTGAGCTTATAAGTATTGTTGTGATTTCTCGTGTGCTTAGTTTTTTCTTGCACATAAATTACATGTAACTCATTTGCTTTTTCTGAAAATTGCCTTAGGATCCATACCTGGGTATTTGCGAAACAAATCTGGTATATGCTCTGAGACTCAAAAAATTTCCAAATAGATCACCAAGAAGTTCTGCCTAATGTATATACTCTCTTATAAGTTAAGTCCAAGTACAAACAACATGTCATGACCTGTTATTATTGCATATAATACAATACTTCGACTATTACCAAAAAATATGTCATTTCTGATTTGTTGGATAATGTTTACATCAAACCTTGCAGAAGTCTTCATTCCATGATGTAAAAAGGGGAGCATCCTTGAGTAGTGGAGCTTTATCAATAGAAAATTATTTTCACACATCATCAAGACTTGGAAGGTCAAATTGTATGTACCATCTTTATCGACTTTTATAAATGACAGGTGGCATAAGACCATCAACATTTAGGAACTCAATACCATAAAGATTAGGCTATATTCATTTCCATGCGCAGTGAGTTGGCAGATCATTTCTTTAATGCCAAAATACATGCACAGGCTTATCAGCTTCTAGATCATTTGTCTGTGTGCTTACCTTCTATTTATTTCTTCTTGGTTGTTGGACATTTTACAAGATATCAGGACCAATCCATGCACAAACAATACTTGTCAATTCAATATAATGTTATGTTTGGCTTATCCATGCATAATCAGTATCAGTGAATTCAATTTAATACTCAATAATACATCCTTAGATATTCATCACAACTCGAATTCTTCTTTTCAAAGGATCCATTTCACTCTGCACATTTTAAGCTGTTTCACTTTTTCTTCTGCATGTAGAATGTGATTACAGGTTTTCTAAGAGGTCCCATTATTATCATATCAATGGTAATATTCTGCACTTGTTGAAGAGGTAATAATTACTAATTAGCTTACCCTATTGACCATTATTTACTAGAGCTAATTTACCGACCATGACCTTTAATTACTGTACCATTCCCATGCAGCATTAGGTCTCTGAATCTTTAACAAAAATTGAATGATAAATTTGAGGAGAAAAATTTGGTAGATGTTTATGGAAATTCATAGAACAGTGAAATATATATGGAGATGTATATATGGGCCTTTACATTGATTTTGGGGTCTTACGTTTGACATTGAAAAGTGACCTTGACCTTTGAGATGAAAAATGGCAGCATTTTTTTTTTATTATTTTTTTTTATTTTTGTCCCAAGCTTTCAGGTTATGTATCTTGCCTATGAACTTCCCAGGGAGTACAGCTGACCCTTGATTATAACTTTAACTTGCAATTTCGGCAAATTACAATGGCCCCTCAATATAGAGTACTCCAGTATAGTGTGTGGGATGAGCAAGTTGCAACACTTAACGTTTCTGTCATCCTCTCATCGTTTTTTGCTCAGCGCAGGATACTTCTCCTGTATGCAACATATGCTCTGACTAATAGCCATGAGCACCTGATGCAAGCTTGATACTAAAATGGGTCAAAATCATGAAGACAGTGGATTTAAGACATTTAAAATACATAGTCCCTTAGATAAATATATAATACAAGACAAGGTCTGTTACTCAAGAAATTGCAGTTTTACACCTAACCCTCAATTTCTTAATGGTGTTCATGTTTACAGTGGTGCTTTTCAGTAATATGTAATTTTAATGTGGAGAAATTGTCCTTTTTAACTAGCTATCACATATCTTTAGTTGGACAGTAGACAGGTGAGAAGTTAAGAGCCAGAGAATGTCAAAAATGTATGATTTTGACCCATTTTAGTATCGGGTACCTGAACGAAGTCAGCTCCTTTGCGAACTGTTGTATACTGATGACAAGTAGGCAAAAGTAATGAACACTTGACATACACTAAATTTTAAGCAATGTTGAAGTTTCAGTGCTTGTTAATGGTAGAAAAGGCAGAGATTTCCTCTCTGTGTGAATCTGCATCTACTTGACCCAGTGAAGAATAAGTAGTAATGTTTACTTGGTACATTTTATTGGCTTCCTCAAACTGCATTATAGTGAGGAACCACCGTGTATATAGCCTTTTTTGTTTTTGGCATTATATTATCACATATTACTGTGTTTTTGTATTATGACCTTTATATACATTTTGTAAGGGACACATGCCCATAAAGGACACAAATTTCATGTTCAGTAGGGTATCCTTTACAGGTTTATTTCACTGTACATGTATAAATCAGTCACAAAGTAGGAAAATCAGATGTGTTAATGTGGAGCAAAAATGTTTAAGAATTATAGTTGATACATTTGCATGGGAAACTAAAAACCTTGGTCATCCACAGTAGGGGAGGGGGGGCAATTGGGGTCAGTTGCCCCCCCCCCCCATTTTTGTCAATTTTGCAGTATATAAATATACATGTATCACTTTGATTTTGGCCTTGCCCGCCACCCCCACCCCCGGAAAAATTAATGCAGACTCCCATGTTTAGAACTTGGTTTTTTATTTAACTAGCACGCCAGAAATTCATTCATGCATGACATGGTGTATGGTGCAAAATAACCATGAATATATATATATCCATGTTAACAATATAGCATTATTTCGCAAATAAAAATAATTATTGGGAAATACATTGATTGTGCGTGCAAATGACAATATTTTCGCTAGTATGGGTTACTAAAAGTATTCTTAAAGCTACTTAATACTGTATATGCTATTGTACCAGCTATTCACTCTGCAGACGTCGATGCTTGTTTGCATCAATTATGAGGACAGGTGGCAAACAATAGTAACTTGGGTGCGGCCCGAGGGTTCAACGCACCCTGGGGCAATGTTCTTTAATGGTGCTTATGGTGAACCGTTTTTATGTAAGTTACCCCCTCACCCTAAATATAGGTTTTGTGAAGAAATGCCCCTGTTACACTAAGGTGAAGGTGAACTACTATGAAAATGTAAGCTGCAAAAAGAGAAGAAATAAATGCTCCCGACTGTGTGGCCCTTAGCCTGGAGCCAGAGTCTATTGCCCCCACCCCGAATCCCCCTCGTGCCACCAATGCTTGGGTGGTGAATACACATCTGGTAGAGAGCAATAAACCCCAAAATAGATAGCCTAAGATGAAACAATGGGTTTATTACTTGTCATAACAAAGCAAACCGTCCCTGGGAAGCTGACTTGGGATTCTTTTAAGTGTTCAGGTTTTATATATATATATATATATATATATATATATATATACAAACTAGACCGACCTAGGGAAACCGACTTTGCTTTCTTTTTACCGGTATGCACAGAAATTTAGAAAATAAATTGAAACAATGGAAAAGTTTGAACGGAAAACTTGTCACACAAATATTACCCACCGCAAAGTGATGTGTAAATGTTGTTTACCATGGGTGTTTACTAGTAAGTATATTGCTTCCATTTCATGCAAATCCGAATAACCTGTATTTGCATAATATTTTGTGTTTTGCTGTATAAACACCATTTGTGTTTGATGTAATACAAGTTTTGAATTTACTTATATTTGTTTTGTTCATACGCCATTTATTTGTAGACACCCTGCAGCCACGTCCGAGCACATAGAGCTGGTTGGAATGTCTGTGAACCCTGTCCTTCCCTTTTGTTGGTGTGATAGGTTTTTTTCCCTCCAACCCCCCCCCCCCCCCCCCAAAAAAAACGAAAAAACCCCATACATTTTGAAAAAAGAATTTGGAATGAGATTCTTCTTATTTCCCTCTTTGTTTTTTCCACTTATGTGTTTTCTTTATAAATTTGGGTTTCTTGTGTTGTATTCCTCGCCCTTCAGGTATAAATCCTGTTGGGCGAGTTTCCTTGCCTTCCCTGTTTTTTTAGTTTTGAATCACTGTTGACCTTTGCACTTAAGGTCGATGAGTTATGTAATTATACTTTATTGTGTCCCCTTAGATGTGTTGGGTGCAATAGTGTGTACAGTTCTTGTATGCTTAATCCTGTGTGACTGTCAGGGAAGGGGCTTATGCGAGTCATACTACTTGAGTTTTGTGCCATCAATATCCTAAAAAAAAAAATCTTAGTGCGGCGTGTTATTGTATGATGTGTGGGTGTCTGCATGTTTTTTTTGTTGTTGATACATACATACAATATTCCATATTAAGCCGTTTCCCTGAATTATGGGAGACTTATATGTGTGTAGAATCAAATATAGACATCGTACCTTGTTAGTTATTATGTTGAATGTTATTTTGCTGATTAAAATTCTTTTTTTTTTTTTTTCGTGCACGTTAAATTTCTTGTACGAATTGAAGACTAAAGTTGTGTTTCTCATGGACACGATTGAGAACATTGGTTTAATTCTCAGGTTGAGTTAGGTTGAAAGTGGTATTTTTTCTTTCTGTAAGGGGGGTGGCTCTAGCTCGCTATGCGCACCTCCTCCCCTAGTGGGAAAGATATGACAGGCTCTTCCCCATAGGCTGTACTAAAAAGTCAATTACCATAGGCTGTACTAAAAAGTCTATTACCATAGGCTATACTTAAAAAGTCAATTGCCATAGGCTGTGCTAAAAAGTCAATTGCCATAGGCTGTACTAAAAAGTCAATTAAATGTAGAAAATTACCTGATATAAAGAGAAATATTGATCTGGAAAGTACATTTTTAGTCACAATGGGCTTAAATATCTAGATATAAATTTTAATTCTTCAGGTTCTATTGAGATTTTTCGGGTTATATTTGGACTTTATTTAGAATATTAGAGTTTATTTTTATTTTTGAGGTTTTATATGTATTACTAACTCCCAAGTGACATTTCCCAAGTTATCTGCTAGTGCGCGGCTGACCTTAATCCCTTGGCTTGTAATGGCAGCAGCCGCTGTTTTTTCTCAGTCGACAACCCTTTGATCAAGCCGCGAATTGGATTCTTGCTTAGTGGCAAGTTGAGGTATATATTCAGTTAACAGAGGTCTTTATTTGAACTCCCTGTGATCATGCCGCAAAATTGGCACCTGTTCAGTTGCGATCTTTAATGGATTTCACAGATTGTATGATCAAGGTGTCACTTACAAAGCTCAAACTAGGTCCCCACATAAGCACATGCAGATGACAGTAAAGACGAGGTATCGGAGTCAGACGATGATTATGACGACCAGACGACGATGGAGGTTTTCAGAACTTTATTTGCGACTCGGACGAAGAGGGTGAATTATTGGGCTTTATACCAGATGACATTAGACAGCGACAGAATCACAAAAGTGTGGACTTTTCTTTGATTGTTTATTTGTAAGAAAGATGCTTGGAATTAACGTATTACGGGATTGTGAATCGGATCATTCTGGGCTAGTTTTTATACCGATATGTGTCATATAAATGGATTTAAAATATCAAGGATTATGGATTTCAATGGATTTTTTATTACACGAAGATGGACAAAATGTAAGTTGTTCATTTATTTGTGACATATATTGCATTAAAAATATAATTGTATTTATTTTACACTGGTTTTGTCTTTGGTTTTTTCTTTCCAAAGTGCAACTCTGACTCGCTTATGAAAAGTCACCACTTACAGACAGATCTGAGTTCCAAAATACTTATAGGAGGGCCGAGGCGCCCGGGGGAAATGTTCTTTAGTGGCGCCACTGCTTTGCTGCAGAGAACAGTTTTTATGTCAGTTGCCAACCTCCCTTCTCCCCCCCCCCCTGACGGTGCCCCCTTCACAAGGCGCCTGTGGGTATTTGCCCCCTTCCAACCCCCTCTGTGATTGGATAGTGTAACGTTCAATATACACTACTGAAAATTTGGCAGAACGTTCTTACTACAGTATAAAGCTTGCCAGCTCAAGTCTGTTAACAATGTATTGGCTACAACAGTGACTTCAGTGTTAATTTTGTATCATAGTTGTATTAAGATTAGCCATAGTGAGATAAATCAATAAATATTTACAAGTTTCCATAGTAACGAATTTAATTGGTGCATGCTTGAATGAATCATTTGTACAATACATGTGAATACACAGGTTTGCCTTTCTATAGGTATGTACCGGGCCTATTTGAGAAGTCTTCAAGAAGCTTTACTTTGCAAAAAATGGGTTGATTTACGAAGAGTGGCCAGTGGACCTTTCAAATTGATGCCAGCAGCTGGTCATGTGTTAGTTAACGATCAAAGAAAAGTTCATACAAAGAGTGCATCAACACAAGTGAATGAGATCACACAAACTGTACAGGTGAGGTTCATTGAGTGAAACTTTTTGCCTTGTGCAGTCTAGTAATGTTAATTTCCCGACTGTAATGTGCATTTTGAATTCATTTACTTTTGTGGGTATCTGTTTTTTTGTTGTTGTGGTTTTGTGAAAAATGACATTTTATGTGGTTCTTAATTCATATTTGTGGAAAAGTCTTATAGTTTCCACAAAAGGATAGTTATTCATTGTTTTTGAGTTTGTGGTTTATAGCAATCCCAAGATCCATTGAAATTGGTTCAACATGAAAAATGGTGAATTCACAGTATGTGACCTGCATGTATAGAGCAAAATTGTAGGCACAAGTTAACCACAGTTGATGTCCTTTAACCTCTCATCCAGTCCTTGGCTTTATTCCGATATGACAAGACTGTGTTTCATGTTGTTATTTGCAGTATTACTGCTACATTCAGACTAATTCAACATTGTGTACTGTGTAGCATGAACACTGGCATGCATATATACTGCATTTTGGACACTGCATGGCATGCATGATGAGATACTGATTCACGTAGTATTTTAATGTCATTTCTAATTCAATAGATAAGAGAATATGTTGTGGAGTTTTTGTGTTAATTAAAGGGGAAATTGTCAGAGGAGTCGCAAGGACAGATTCTTAATGGTTTTCTCGCCTGTGAAGCATGGGGATCATTGTAATTGTTGGCATATATGTCAGCAGGAAGCTTTTGCATTTAACTCGGTTTCTTTTATGCTGTTGTTCATGCAGTCATAAAATTATATGGATGTGCATGTATTCATATGTATTCATCTTTGAGGGTACTACTTACCATGGGCAAACGTTTGTCGTGGTTACCTACTTTCATGATCCAGTACTCTTGCATTTAACTTCATCTGTCTAACACTGTTGTATGAACAGTCTATGTAACTTGTATTCATCTTAGGGGTTGTCCATAAAGGACGTCCACAGATAATACCTGTTTTCCTACCCCCCATCCCCTTGTCCGCTTTTGTCCGCATGTGACTTCCCACCCCCACCCCCGGGCTGCGGATGTCCCCATCTAGCATTATACACTGCTCTATGGTCTGGCCGTGTAATAGCTGGTGCATCTTACTTGGCTATTTGTATACTCGCTCAGGTCCGCAGGGCCGATATGTGTGCCATGTAATCAACCTCAGGCACTGGGAGCCAGACCTATGTATTAATGCCAACCCATTCATATATATTCTGTGGCACGAATCGTACAAATTGAAATTAACAAATAAGTTATACTTAGGGATCACCCATAAAGGACGTCTGCAAAACATAATGGAATACACTCAGTAGGCCTAAAGCAGCTGTTCAACACAGAATATCATAACAAAAAATACTAGCTTGCGGACGTCCACAAGGTCCTTTTCATCCCCTCCCCCCTTGTCCGCAGTTGTTCGCATTTGAACAAACCCCCCCCCCCCTCCCCCCATCTTTGCGGACGTCCTTTATGGATGATCCCTTAGAGGGTATTATCAAGGGTAAAAGTTGTTAACAGTGGCCTACTTTTTTAAGCCCATGTGATTACATTAAGGTTGTGCATTTAGCTTAGTCTGAAACTTGTATGTACAGTCATGAAATTTGATATATATATATATATATATATATATTTACCTTGGAGGGTACAGTAATACAAAAATGTACTTGTCATGGCTAAAAGTAGGTCATAGTGTTGGCATTTAGCTCAGTTTCTCTGACACTGCTACAGTACATGCATCGTGGATTACTGATTGTCCACTCAATCTGGTGGACGTGGACCAGGGCAAAATGTTAAGTGTCCACTACAAAAAGTGGATGTCCACTACATCTGGTGGATTTCCCCAAAGTCTAGTGGACATCCACTCAATCTAGTGGAACTCCGTTATGGATTTTATTGCAGCTGTAGTGGGTTTGATGGCACATCTTGCTGATTTTATTGTATTCGCTCCGCAAGTCGACACACTAAATAAACAGATGGGAGAAACCCTGATGCCGTAAACCTGACCATGGCAGGTGTCAATTTCATACCTTTACCTGTACAAACTATACAGTGGTCTAGGTAGGGATGCACACAAACCAATGCACATAACATAGAAAAAAAATATGAGGTTTTAAATCTCTTGGTTATCCTCTCAGAAAAACTGCCCAGCTAAAACGTACATCCCTGTTGATCGATTACATGTACATGTACCTGTTATCATATACACATGTGGAAATGTACATACTGTTCTGCATCAAGTGGTAACTTTGATGTTCTTTCTCAATAAATGATATCTCATAAAAGTGCTTGTTGTACTGATTAATAATTTGTCATGGTTGAAAGCAGTATACAAATAAAACAAAGAAATCCCCATCTTGTCACAGATGCATAAGAGATTCATGTAAGATAGTTATCATTTGTTACATTCATCCTTTAGATAAGATTTAAAACAAGTTTATATCAAGTAAACAGCTTCATTAAATTTATCAGATTGAATAAATGTCAGACATGTGGCAATACAAATTTTTGAAAATGAAGATAACCTTCAAGACTAATAATTACGACCAATAGTGTTTACAAAAGAAAGCTGTACTATTTAAATGCATGATGAAGTACAAGGGATATAATGACATGTATGTTATAATTCTTTCTCAAGTTAATAATGTAAGAATAACGTGGCATCATATATTGACAAAATACAAAACAAGATATACAAGCTATGAAGGAAAATGTTTTTCTACACCTTTATCCGTAGACTTAAAAAATGATTGATTATTTGAGAGTATGACAGTTTTGAAATGCGCAGAATTTATTTACAATGTATTCAGGGCTGCTTTTCTTCAATAGCTGTTCATGTCATAAATGAAGTGATTTTCATGAAAAAGATAACTTTGTCGCTTTTTGGGTGAATCTCTCCTCAAACACCAACCGAGGAGTGACATTTTTACTTTAAGGAAGTAATGAAGGTGTTGAGCTTCAGTGTTTTTTTTAGCACCGATGTTTAAAAAGAAACATTAACTTCTGAATGAAAATATTTTCTGTTGTTTGTGGATAAAAAATGAATTTTGGACCTGTAATATTGACTGAGAAATGCAGTTAGGTGAAGTTGTGATATTTTCACATAAAAGCATTTTTATTCTCCCCATTAATCTTTCAATGCAGCGCATATAAGTCTATCGCAGCAGCACATAGCTATGACATGTTTGTGAAAGCTCTATTACACTACAGGCTTTCTTTTTTTTTAAAATGCATCTTTCTTTGTAATAAAATGTGTTTATTATATGCAAAAATGAGAGAGATTATGCACTGTAATTTTCGACCAATGTTACATGTAGCTTTATCACTATCTCAGAAAACAGGCATCGATCATTAAAGACTGCATTTTTGAAATGTGTTGCAATTCTCTTCATTTTGGAACTCATCTACTGAAAAAAATGTAGAAATAAAATTTTGGTAATGCTCTTTATTTAGAATAAGTAAATAAGAAAATTGCTGCTTAGCAATTTATTTTGTATTTAAAAGAATTGATACGTTTATTAACCTGCTAGTTTGGTGCTTTAATCAAATCTGGTCATAATTAACATATACAAACTTAAAGCTTCAGAAATTTTAATAGACTGGAATTCGAATGAGCCAGCATCACTGCAATAATCAAACTGAACACAGTGACACTATTTGCAACGACCTTAGAATTAATTTGAAACGTTCACAATAAATGGGAAATAATTAGGATTTTCAACCTTTGAAGCCCAAACCATTTCCACCTCCATTGCATAGCAGATAAAGTTCTACCAAGGATACCCTCTTTAAAGCCAATAAAAATATGAAGCCATGTATTAATAGCAATCAATGCAATTAGATGGAGTTCATAGCCTTGGCCAACACGGTTCTTAGCAATTTAGGCGATAGACAAGGCATTATAGATAGATCTGATGTGTTTAGCTTGTGTGTAATACAACTTACAAGTTAAACAAGGAAAAAAAAGTTTGAATAAGAAGAAATCCCACTTATATAAAGCTAAAACTAAAGAGACATACAAAACTAAAGGTTATTGTTTGTACAGTAAATACAATCGTATCTACCGCAGATACCCATTTCACAACTAAGTTTGCATAATGGTAGTCATTTCGGTTGAATTGCAAAAGACATTGATGATATGATGGATGTCCAGTAGAAATGAACTGCTACTGCAATATGGAGAAAAAAAAATTTCCCCGTCCGCATTTAACTGGCTCTACCCTTTTTCTATGCCGTGTACATGTATATGCATATCTTCTGGCATTTAAACTTGGACAATTAATGCTTTTAATTCAACTTCGGAGTCCAAAGTTTGTTAATGTGACTTTCGGCTCAGTTTTCATCGTTTGGGCGATTACTGACATAATTTCAGTAATTTCACATTGTTGGTCTAATTGCAAAACCCTGTATAATTACGCATTTTCTACGTGTTTTTTGGTGACAAAATGTTTTATTTGTATTCACATCAACTTCTTTAAAAGCCTACTCGGATCAAAATGTAACAAATTAGCAACTAAACTGATAAAGAATATTCGCTTGACATTCAGGAACAGTTTTGCATTATATTTGTTGTGTGGATTGAAAGAATCTCCTGTACCAAATAAGTTGTATCTAGATCAACTTAAAATAATACATACAGGTTTATCTCCTACCAAAAATATTTGTGTGATTATGCTTTTTCATCACTTTCACCCATCCATTTGGTAATATTAAACTCATCAGTTGACCAAACCAGCAATCCTAAGTATATTTTTTTAAGCTGTTGGTTATAGAATTCAGCATCACATGCTTTGTAGAGTCTGCACAAAAACAGTAGGTCTACAGTAAAAGTAAACACGTCTCTAGTTCCTGAGAAAATGTGTTGCATGGACATGTATATTTTGGTCGCAAGTACTAAACAGAAGCTGTACTTGTAGAGGTTGTATTTTGGACATCACTGTGTATATTTCATTGTGGAAACATGTTAAGCAAACAATTTAAAAGTGACTAGGGGAATGAAAAAATAAATCAGCATTTCACACATTTTTTATTTTAATAACGGAATGAAGCCTGCTAATACTTAAGTGTGATATCTTTTTCCTTTTGTTTCTTTAAAAACAGCACCTCTCTCTCTCATTAAAGTTACTATCATAAGACTTTTTTACATTTGTGAAGCACCTAAATATTCTCAGAATTCTTTGCTCGGAAATTTATTTTTCATCTATCGTACTACGCATATGTGAATGCATTTTTGGGGGTGAGTCTTTGAATATTAAACGGTATTGTGTACAACTATAGAAGAGCATTCTGCACTGTCTACTCAAGCTGAGCCAACAGGTAAGTACTATAACCTAATTATATTGCTGTGACTTTCTAATTGGGTCAATAAAACTTAATCCGTCCACTAAAAGCCACGACGTGAACATCCATGACACCCACTACATGTATATCTGGTTGTTGACAGAAACAGCATGGATGGATTAATTTCCACTGTGGGAACGTGGATTTTCTGTAATACTTAATTTCCACTGTGGGAACGTGGATTTTCTGTAATCCACGATGCATGTGCTGTATATGTACAGTCATTAAACTTTATGGGTATATTCCTTTTGGAAGGTACTACTCACCAACGGTGCAAGTATGTCTTACCTACCTACTTTTGAAATTCCAGTTATTACGTTAAATTGTTGCATTTATCTCAGTTTCTCCGACATTGTTGTATGTACAGTCATGAAACTTAATGGGTGTATTAGTTCATCTTGGTGGGAAGTACTTACATGTACCACTGTAAAATGAAGGTAGCAGCAACCTACTTCTCATGTTGAAGTGATTGTGTTTGCACAGTTTCTCTGACACTGTTGTATGTACAGTTATAAAACTTGATGGATACATGTGTGTTCAGCTTTAAGAGTACTTCTCACCACTGGCATAAGTAGTTTTGTCTCTGCAAGACATAGCTACATGTAACATGATGTCTGCATCTGCATTAACTCGATGTTAAGTTTTTCAAAGCCCATAACTCAGAAGTCTGAAAAAGGCAGAATGCTTGTTACCATGTTTGATAAAATACTCGGGTGTGTAGAAACCTATAATTTGGGTAAATTTAATGAGGTTAAACCTCATAAGTGCACACTGACAATGGAATGAACAGTATCCATCACTTGCATGTGCATACCAACAGAATTAGCTGTCTTTGTCAGTGTTGGGAACTCGTGCATTGGGAGATTCATTCTCTCTTCCACAGTATGGTCACATCTGTTAAAGCACACAATCCATTTTTGAGACTTGTTTAAACCACAAAGGTAATGGTATCGATACACCAGTCATGCATGGTGCTAGGTTCTGAGAAAATAATATAATCAGATTTTGACTGCCACTTTCTCCGATGAAGCATACTAGTATTAAGACTTGTGCTTAAAAGTGGCTATTTTATGCAAATCTTTGACAAAAAAAGCAGTGTGCACTTGGCAAGTGTGGATATTACATTGAATATGGTATATTTGTTAGAGCTTCTTCCCTAAACATGTCAACTTCCACATGTGATGGGTCTGGAAAACATTTGCCTGAAATCGAGAAATATATAAAACTTTTACAAAAATACACAGTATTCAAATTTATCCTGAAAATTAAATGTGAGATTTTTAATAAGAAATATCAGATTTCACTTTCCCAGAGGAAATTTTTAGCTTGCCCTAGGCTGCTGGAGATTTTTTTTTTTTTTCCAGCACTAATTGTTTAATAAATTGTTGCAGCTTTTGAAGTAATTCTAAAAACTTTAATTACATATACAAGGTTATCCCCTAGGTATTAATACCAGGTTTTGTTGATCATGATGATTGACTCAATTCTTGTACTGTTGACAGACTCGGGGTGTGTGGGGGTGTGTGGAAGCTATCTCAAGAGTTTGAATGTCAATACTGGTATGAAACAATAGCACGAAAGGATATACAGTATGCCATATGTCACATAATGAGATTATAGTGCATATAGATTATTTTTAGTTGGCATGCCATATTTTACACTGGCAGTGGGGGATAAAACTTAATATTTATGGTTAGATGATTACTGGCAAATCAATAGGATTGTTGACAGTTTTCATTGTATTTTAGAGAGAGTAGATTGAACGGTCATTATTGAAGAGTAGTGATTTTCATCTGTTAGAAGTTCATTTGTTTTTGGTCAAAAATTTATAGACCTGTTAATACTACAATCTTGAAGAAGGTAAGAATAAATCCATGAATTTTCATTAGGGACCAATGATATTTGCAGTTCTTGATTCTGCTTTTTGAGATGGATTGAGTGTTCAGGTGATCATTACTACATGTATTGCTTGATGCTGGACTCAGTTTGGGATATTATTCTTGTGTCGATCTTGTTTTGTAAATTGGAATAAAAATCAGACTTCACATATTAACTGATACATGTATATAACCTTCTACAAGACTTTTTTTGGGGTCACCTGACCATAAGGCCATGTGAGCATATGAAATAGTTCTTCATGTCATCATTTGCTATTTTCAACTTCTCAAAAAGCAAAAAACCAGTTTCAACCTAACTTGGAAAAAAGCATCCTGGCATCCGCCATCAAATATGGAAGCTATTATAAAACAAAGATAAACCAGTAAATGACTTCTCTAAACAACTCAACTGAATGTGACCGCATCCTTGCATGGAGGTCTTTTGATTTTGTACACATGATACCAGTCCACCATCAAATATGGACATCATTACAACAAAAAAAATCAAAAAATTTGAATGACTTTTTGTTAATAACCACTCAACACAATTTTAGCATCCTGACATGAAGGGTCATCAGATTAAAATAATGCCTCATCGTCTTAAACCATGGACGATGATCCACAATGCTGCATTATCACCCATAACTGCCTGCACTGAGATATCCTTGTTTCTCACAAGTATGCATAAACAAAACTACGTCATCAACAACACAATGTAGCAATCTCCTACACAGTCAGCGCAAAGCACCCGTTCTGTCTATCAGTAAGTGACTGTGTTAGGAAGAGAAATTTTGATCGACTCTTTCAAACGGCATGAATGGTCATGTTGGATCACAAAATGGTGAGAAAATTTTACTTGTGCTTACAGTGATTGGTTAAACAGGATTATGCATATTCATGAAAAACGATGAAATCTCAGCACAGGCAGCTATGGGTGATAAAGGAGCATAGCGGTTTGTAGTCCTTGGCTTGTGATGATGATAATGCCTATCCACCACTGTTAACTAAAAATGGAAAAACCTTTAAACAACTTCTTAGAAAGCTCTGTTTAGAATTTGACCAAATTTAACAGCATTCTGGCATGAAGGAGTTGTAATTTTGTATAAATGAATCCAATTTGCCTTCCAGTGTGGTTACTGTTGCTAAAAAATTGAAAATCCTTAAAATCTCTTTTCAAACACCACTCGAGAGAATTTGACCAGATTTGTCAGAAATATCATGGCATGAAGGGTTTTTAAGGTTTGTACAAATGATGCCAATCCACCATCAAATATGGCTGTTGTTTCAAAGAGTAGAAATTTTTTTAAGAACTTGTTCTCAAAAACTGCTAAACAGAAAATATTTGAACAACTTTATCTAAAAAAAACTACCAGAATTTTGACCAACTTTGACAGAAAGCATCCTTTCATAAACTTCTTTCAATGTTGAACAAATGACACTGATATGCCATCGTAATGGGATTAAGGTAGACAAATAGACAAACCTTTAAACAATTGTTTTTATAATGTATACAATCAACGACACTGGAATACATTTCTAAAGAAAGCATCCTACTGACCAGGGATTCTTGGCTGACTACTCTTGCATTTGGCTATTAAGCAGATATCAGCCATCAGAGTGATCTCAGACCCACTTGGGACTTTGTTTTTGTAAATAGAAATTAGGAGTGAGGTTCATGTCCATAATTTTGGATTATAGAATTGTTAGGATAGGTTCTGTATGTTTTTTTTATTAATATCATAAATATATTATGGTTTATAAAACCCTTCATAATTTGACACCTCTTAACCTGAATGATATGCTTGTCAAAGCCAGCAATACTGCCTTTGTGTACTCTTTAAGATCAGCATCAAACCTGTGTATAAAACTACCAAGACCTAATGCATTGAAAAAGACTTTTACATATACAGGATCTTCAGGATGGAATCGGCTACTACTTGAACTAGCAGGATGACAATGTTGCCATGTTCAAATCAGGCTATTTCAACTACATGTACCTAAACATATAATGTCTCTCACCAAATATTCCAACAGTTTCTTCTTTGTTCTTATGCGTATGCATAAATCAGCTACAAACATGTTACACTGATGCAGATGTATAAACATTGCAAGTTTTAAGTGAACTATTTGTGTGACATTAACCTGTAATTAATACATTCATTCTTTCCTTCTTTTATAAATATTGTGTACATTTATAGAATGTTGTATGCCCTGAGGGCCTCGTGTGAGATTAAGAATTTGGATAAATTAGTTGAACCCTTTGAAAATAAAGTAGTACATGTATTAGTATTATTATTATTATTATTGTTTAGAATATTTGTCAGTAAGATGGGGGCTTATTTACATGTATGGTTTATTTGGCCAATTTCAGCCACTAAGGACCTGTAAAGATCCCAAGTTTACAATAAAGTGTACTTTGCATTGTACATCTTAGGACCATTTACCAAGTTTTGTACTTAAGTCTTGTTTTAGTCTTGCCTGTAGATAAAAAAAGGAAAATGCATGTCACTGTATAGTTTTGTTCATACATCTGTGTGTGTGCTTTTTATATTTCTGACCTTTATCAATTTTTTAATAACAGTTGATAGAATTTTGAGATTTTTACCTCTTATCTTGTAGTACTTAATGTTTACATTTATTTGGAAGAGTCTAAAGTATTTTGCAGCTTATATTTTCATTTTTACCTTTTATCTTTAATCTTTTAGTACTTTCGGTTTATATTTATTTGGAAGGGTTTTTCTTGCTAAAGTTTTTTGTGCAATTCCTTATATTTAGAGTTTTAGAACTTCACCATTAAACATCATCATATAGTCTTGATTTTGCTGATGTGACTTTAAATCCTAATACATACATACATATATACATACATACATACATACATACATACATACATACATACATACATACATACATACTGTTCCTCAAATGTCAACTTTTGACATTGGCAGTTTACTTAAAAGATTTTCATAATTTTTTGCAGACATCTTCATAAAAATGCATAGAGTGAAATCAACGAATTATACAGTTACATTTTTTGAAGCAATTTGCCATTTACGTCATTCTCAATTCCATTTTATAACCAAACACTATCAACTTCACGTGTTTTATGTATCTGAAAGCTCAGAACACGCTTTTATGTGACATCACACAAGTCCCAGAACAGTTGCATACATGTAGCCAACAGTCATCATTCAGTAATTATACTGTTTGGATTTCTTCATGGGTGGTGATTTTGAACCCGCAATCAGCATTCGGATGACAGACTTCAATCTGACTTTGACATTAAGGACAAGACTAGCTTATATCTGCTATTGTCTGCTAGGCCTTTGATTGGGTAAATGGGTCTTTTCGGGTAATGTTGTTTTGACATGGTTATCACTGTTGTCAACATTATTAGATTCTCATAAAATATAGTTCATAGGCAGCTAGAGGAATGTACAGAGGAAAAAGATCCCAAGAAATCATGGGCCAAAGGTCAAATGTCGAGGTTGTTTGGGGAAGGGGGCATTACATCATTCATTATGAGCAAGACTATTATGTGAATTATCTTTTCTTTTTTTTTTTTTTGGGAACTGTTTAACTTGTAATTGCAAACAGGACACAATTTTCAATCTTATTGTTTACTTTTTTTTCTGATATAACCCCTTAAAATTGGCACAAGTTTGTATGTTGATTTTCTTCCAGAAGCCATCATCCATAATGTCTCAACTGAAACTGACCAAGCCAGCCCCCGAGTGGAGTGGAACAGCTGTTGTCAATGGAGAATTTAAAGACATATCATTGGCAGACTACAGGGGCAAATATGTTGTCCTCTTTTTCTATCCATTGGATTTGTAAGTACTCATAAATTTTATCAATCTTATTACATACAACAGTAATGCTGTGTTGTTGTTCCAGTTAGAGCCAATATCAATAATTTAGAAAAATATGTAGGTAGCATATTGCCTCTGAAGGTAATCCATTTCTGCATCTTAAAAAGTACAGTATATACTCTTGCAGAATTCAGATCCAATTGCAAACAACATAGACCCTGATCGACTGTCATATAATGTGCTGTCAGATCACAGTGTAACAAACTGCAGAGACCCAGATCTGCTTGCACATTATGCAAAAGCAAATCTGGGTTTATGTTTGCGGTTTTATCTGACTTGTATGTGAGTACATGTATATACAGTAAGTATTTTTTAGAAAAATGAGAAACATGGTTGATATTACAAACAATAAAATGTGTACCTTTTGAATGACTCTGTATGAGTTAATCGCCGCCAGAATTCACATATTTTCAATGGTTTTGAAAGTATAGGTTTTAGACTTGCTTTTGTTGTGCCACTGACAAATGTCCAGTCGTGATTTAGTTACATGTTAGAATTTTACTAGAATGTCTTGTACAGTAAGACAGACATTTATACAGACACCACTTATCTGATATCCAGATATCTGAACCAATGTATTGTCCCCATGATGCAGTATTTATTCTGCGTAAATTCATCACTTGTCTGGAGAACCAATTTTCCAGATATAATCCATGTCTTCTGATGCATTCAGATAAGCACTGTTATACAGTGGTCCCCTTCTTATAAGGCTATCCCTTGTGTACTGAAAAGCTGGCAGTGATACAGTGTGTATCCAGATGTGTATCCGAGGCTTAAAGAAGCTGCATCTCATGCATTGGGAGATGGGAGCCAGGGCCAGCTCTTGGGTAAACAGATGTAAAAGGGGTAGCTGGGCTTAGCCCCTTTTGAGGGGAAATAGAATACAAATATACCACTGAGGTGTCGGGTAAGGTGGCCTCTCCTGAGAGGGGTCCTTCAGTGATGGGGGAACTCTGTCCGGTAGTATAATCAGATGTCAGCAAATGAATGTATGTGGTAAATTTTCTTCAACTCCATGAACATAAGAAAGGAAAATAAAGGTATCTGATCAGTGCATATAAATGAGTGGTCTGAATATGTTGTGATAATGTAAGTTTACATGTAAGCTGTTTTATATACTTGATTTTGTCATGTCTATTGCAGCACATTTGTTTGCCCAACAGAGATTATAGCCTTCAGTGACAGGGTAGAAGAATTCCGAGCCATCAAATGTGAAGTAGTAGCCTGCTCCACTGATAGCCATTTCTCTCATTTAGCATGGTAATATTTCCTTCTTAAATTTGTTTAACTTTTAAAATTTAGATCACTTCATATGGTATTGCAATTCAAAGTAAAGTTTTTTTAAAATCATTGTTAACACATTTTTTGCTGCCATTTTACCATATATACTCGCGTACAAACCAATACCAACTGCAAACTGCATAGACCCAGATCTGCTGTTACATAATGTGCCGGCAGATATGGGTCTATGCAGTTTGTAAGGACTAATCAGTAGAGCAAATAACATAGACCCTGATCTGCCAGCGCATTATGCGACAGCAGATCAGGGTCTATGTCGTTTGCATTTGGACCTGGCTTATACGTGAGCATATACGGTAAGTCTCAGTGTGATCTTTTGACCTGGTGCACAGGGTCAGATTCATCATTTGGAATTCAGACTGTTTCTACTCTAATCAGTATCCAATTTTTCTTTTAGCTTGTAATATCAAACAATTAACAGTTTCTACCCAGTTCAGTATGTAATTTTCAGTTGCATATAGTTGGTTATATCTGGTTCAAGACTTTTTTAAAACTACATTTCCACCAAAAACAGACATTAAACTAAAGTGATGACTGTTATATATGATTCATGCTATCATCTTTGTGAATATGACCTTCAAAACCCATTCAGATTGTCCAGTATTGTTTAATGGTTTTTGCCCTTCATCTGCCTCTCGATGCTGCGCATGTGCTTGGAAAATCAGTGGGATGCTTAGACATTTGGTTTTTCTGCTGCTTGAAAGGACAGAGAGACACTTTATTTTGTACATTCTAGGGTATCAAGCACTGCTCTGTGGCAGCAGATCTTTGTAAATGCAAAGGACTATAGTACAGTTGCTGTGGAACTGTGATTGAAAACTACTCCATGTATACGGGATCTTGGAGGAAAAGATTATTCCCCATGGAAACTCGTCATATCTTGAATTTATAATTACCATGTCAAACGAGGAAGGGATTAAATTTAAACATTGTTACCATGTTTCATATACTGTGGTGTCAACTCTATGTTCAGAAAAAGTCATGTACTTACAGAGGAGATCAGTAAGTGTCTGGGAGGGGATTACCTTTTGCAAACATTGTGATGTCTTGATGAAGAAATACGGTAATAACAAAAATATGAAAATGATGTGGGCATTATAAGGTTGGTCAGCAGTGAACTTAGATTATTCACATTTCACAACATTTTCAGTTTCAAGTAATAATAAATTAAAATAAAACACTGAATCTGGCTTTGTTCTTATTTCATACTTACATTTATAAAAAGCATACATTTTTAGAGAATCAGGTGCAAAACTATGGCACACATACCCTTTACTACATGTACTTATATATTGTTGATTTTATAAAGACAGTCCTAAGAAAAACAACAGATTGCACGAACATGAGATTGAGAATGTAATGCAAAACTACTCTAACATTCTGTACAAGTACATGTAGTGAATGTGTGTGCCATAGTTTCATACTCGATTCTTGAAAAATGTAATTTTTTTTATAATAATATATATATTAAAAATATGAAATATGAACAAGATCTGGTTCCTGATTTTTTACAATTTTAATTTATTGTTACCATATTTTCATGCATATATCCTGCGGGTTATACAGTATTTTACACCCCACACACCCCCCCATGCCGGGTATCTTGGTGGGTGGGCTATATCAGTTCTTTTTCACACCGCCAGTAGTCATCAGTTTATTTTTAAATTTATACAGATATAATTTTAAAAATTATGTGACTGGTCACACCACTGCCTTCATTAACATGTTCACATTAATGTGCTATGTTTACAAGCCAATAGCATGTGACTTGCGATGCTCTTGAGATGCCAACTCCTCTGATTTCATCGGAGCAACTCCGAGAATAAAGCCATTTTCCGAGAAAACTCTGAGCTCCGATTGAAACACAAAAAAATCCGATATTTCAGCCGTTCAGAGAATATGTTTTATTTATGCAAAAATAATCAAGAAAAAAATAGGCGATAAAGGCATTATGAAACATCTCTCCCACTTCCGTGTTGGGTCGCTTACATGTTGAATGAGATATCCAGTTGGGTCGTTTATACCATAGTCACATGAATTTTATGACCTGTCACTGGAACAGGTTTTGATCTGGACATCAGGTCTTCAGGCTTTGGCACTGGCTCTTAGCGCACGTGGTCGGTTCATGTGAGATTATGTTAGGTTTGTGCTGGGTTTAAGCGTGGGTGGGCTATATAAAGATATGTTTTACACGAATAGTGAATTTCTGCAGGGTATACAAGTGGGCGGGGTATATGCATGAAAATATGGTACTTCATGGAAAATGAAAATGTCATGACAAGTTAGAGGATATTAATTTTCAATAGGTGTGAATAATCTTACTATGTCATAGTATAATATGGCACCTTGATGAATAACACTTCCTTGATGAATAAATACTTTATTAACTAAATGCAAATGATGTGGGAATTACAAGATTATCTGACAAGCAAGATCTTTACAGCACTTAGAAAGCACTTGGTGGAAGTTAATTCTTTACATGAACTTCGCGAAACATGGATATGACTGCTGAATTCTTGTAATGTTTCACAGGGAAAAACAGTCTGACATCTTGATTGAAAACTCGTAATTCTTAATATTTGCACTGTGGATTGTGTCCCATCAAAGTTCCATGGCAACCATGCTGTATGTATGGTCAAGCAGTGGAAACACACCATTGCATACATAGAAATTAGAGTATTTTGCTGCAAAAAACTTTACAAGGAGATATAGATTTCAAACCATGGAATATACTTGAGGTGTTCATTATTTGTGCCCAACAGTTTTTATAATTTTGAAACAGCTGGGGGGGGGTATATACTAAAAAAAACTCCAAATTATAGACTAAAATGTCTGAGAATTGGTGTGTATGATCACTAATCCAAGTTCCAACTCCTGTTAGATAGGCACTTAGAATGAGGCCGCTGAATCATGCCCCCAGGGCATCAAGTTTTTGCCCCTGGGTCATAACTTATAAACTATTGACATCCCTACCACATATACACTAACTGTCCATTAAAAGACAAATTTATCCATGAAACTATCGTTGGCCCTGGGGTCCATCTCGACCCTGGGTCATAACTTGGAACTCATGAGATTCCCACAAGGGGTGAGGTGAGTATTGCTGGGTGAAATCATATTGCAATATAAATGATTGTATTGCAATATGTATCGATACATATTTCTACCAAGCTGACCATTTAAAAAACCCACATGATACCTACCATCAGCATGGTTTGCCGAGCCTGTAAGTTGTAGTGTAATAAATAAAATGTTCTACCAGCTGTGTTTCTCCTTACTTTGGTGAAAAAATTAGAAGAGATTGTGTGAATGCCCAGGTGAGGGACAATAGTTTATAGCTAACAGACAAATCATGACCAACTTTCACACTTGGATGATGTCGACGCATGTGCATGTCGGGATCACTAGTAGTTCCTCCAGAATATCTCATGCTGTCAAAGCATTTACTGCATACTGCTAACAGTTTATAACTTTTACCATTTTCCTTGTGCTTAAAGCCAAAGTGAACCTAACATCTTTGACCACTTGCTGAGTATAAGATCTGGTTCAGGCATATTCGACTGTGATTGACCATCAGCCATGTCTGAACCACTTGTTTGACTGGTTATGGTGTTATTTCAAAATGACCACTATTATTTTGAGTAAACAGTAATAGTTCCACAGCCAGTCTAACTAAAGTTAGGTGAAAGTATTGTTATAGAAGAATTTGTAACAAAACTTAAATTGCAATATGGTATTGTAGTGATTTGTGCTGATATATTTTCCACCTTATAACCATACACACTTGCTGAGCATGAAAAGGCAAATTAAGATATGCAACAAAAACTGGCTCCTGCATCTGTTCTTACCCCCCTGGGACTTTACCCAAGTGGCTCAGATTTTGGAGGTGGGTGGGACAGTGGGAGAGCATGGGAATATGTATTTTACAAACACTCTTCTTGGACATATTTGATACATTCTTGTGCCAAATTTAGCATCGTTAGAGGACAATTTTGCTAAACTTGTATTATTACTAGTATAGTTTATTGGGAAAATGCATATAATTATTTTGCTTGATTTTCAGACTTGCTTCAAAAACATGAGAAAATGTGTCTTTCAATCCAGATTTTTTCAGCCTTTTCAGACATGTTCTTTAAGATCAATTTTTGTCAGTGCGAGTTTTGAAACTCGTGTTCATCATGGCACATTTTCCAGGTGAGACCCTGGTCATGTATATCAACAAATATATGCAACAGTTTTAGAGCTTATGTAGGTTTAATGTATTTTTTCTTTTCTAGGATTAATACTCCAAGAAAGCAGGGTGGTTTGGGCAGCATGAATATACCTCTCCTGGCTGACAAAACATGTGAGATTTCCAGGGCTTATGGAGTTCTTAAGGAAGATGAGGGAGTGGCATTCAGGCAAGTCATCGTTTATATTGCTGACCCTTACTTAATGAAGAATATATTAAGGTGTCAGTTGACAAATTTATTTCTTGTTGCATTAAGATCCTATGCCAGGAAGCACTGGGATTTACACAGAAAGTTTAAAAAAACAGATTCTCTTGAAATTATGTTGTAATTAACAGCTAGTGAAGATATTAGCCAGGATATGTTAGTTTCTACATATACATCAGCTGCTACCTATATTTAGGTTTGGTTTGGTTTTATGGGTTTTAACGCCATTTTTCAGCACATGATGGGCTATAAATGGCGGCCAGTATATCTGGTGGAGGAAGAACCCGGGAAGAACCACCAACCCACGGGAAGCTACTGGCAAGCTTTCTCACATAACCACATTGGCTGAGTCCATGACTCGAACCCACATGGACAGAGGTGAGATGGCAGTGATCAGTAAAGGCGAACGCCTTAGACCACTCTGCCACCTGGGTTCCCACTTACATTTAGGTAATTACATTGTTGTCCCAAGAAATGTTAAAAGTCACTGTCAATTTTTATGTATTTATCCATGTTTATATCACCATAAAGATACAAACTTGCTACAAAATTACTAAAATACAAACTTTCTACAAAAATGCTAGATGACATATCTGAAAATTATATTTCATTGGTAGAAACTGTGACAAGACTTTCTATGTTGTTGTCATAACAACCAGAAATAAGCATACTTTTGAAAAAGTGGCTGTTCTTATGTAAATTCAGATTTATTTGAATTAAAAGAGCAACCATGTTGAAAAAATCGCACATACTGTCATAAACAAGACTTGAAAAATAATTAAATGGAAGAATACGTTGAGTAGCAAATGGCTTTTCTGTGAGTAATAACAGGTTCAAAAATTGACATTTTAAAATGAAAAAATGTGTGCTTGAGTTGTACAATGTTTAGTGTCCACCAATATTTCAGTACTGAATATACCACATTGCAATTAATTTAATAAAAAAACATTTGTTAAATGACATATTTACAGCTATTTTTACCATAGCAACCATTCTAATTCCATAACATTGGCTAAAAAATAAGATGTCAGAAGAAAAAAAAAAGGAGTTGGAGGGAGTTTAGAAGGGTTGGTCAGGTTACAGGAAACCAATTCATTTTTTACCTGACTTTATCCGAAATGCGAAAATTACACATTGACTTGAAAAATGTTAGACCCTGAAACAAAACAGGTAATTTTACCAAATCAGCATTTCATTTGCATTCCATGCATGTTTGCATTTCAGCTATCATCTCATTTGTTTTAAAACAGGCTCAAAAATGCATTCTGATGTTGCATTTATTGCTTCCATTCATCATTTCCTTTAATTTTCATTCATTTGGAATGCTTTTACCAAATTCAGGATTTCCATTTTCAGTAGTATTAAAAGGAAAGTACTATTATTTTCATATCTTGTCTTTTTAAAAGTGTGCTTTTAATAAAACAGAAATGCATAAGATTAAACAAAAAGTGTTGAATTTACAATTAAAAAAAAATATAGCTGCAACTGAAATAAATGTAATAATACAGTTGTAAAAAAATTGTACAGATACAACTACGAGTGAGTATGTCTTCACATCAATGTCATTTCTTAGAACAATTTCATGCTGGCAAGTAATGAAAAACTATGTCGGTGTAATGAATTAAGAATCTGATTATGGATCATCATGGAAAAGGGCTTTCAACCATGGAAGTTTAGCAGCAGCATGAAATGCAGGTAAATGGATTTTCAAATCGAGAGAAGGCCACAGGTGGGAACTGTTTTTTGGCATTTATTTTGTTTTCGTTTATCATTTATCATTCTGCATTCTCTTTGCATTCCAATGTTTTTTGTTGTGGAAATTTATGTTAGGGAAATAGTTAAACAGGTCCACAATCACATTGGCATCCATGTGCATGTCCATGTCAACAAAAAGAGGGTGTTTTGTTTCTAAAAATACAGCAAGAAACCCCCCAGATAATACCATCAGTAGGACTGAGGAAAGTGGTCTTAATTTGGGGATAGTTGTATTTTGAAGGACAGGCATCCTGCATGTGGATGCAAGTACTTTATCATATTACCTTTACTTTTCATGTCTCTTTGTAACACAGAAAAGGATACAGAAAATTTTGCAAGGAAAGAAAAAGAAATGAAGATACATTCATCTATAGCCATCTCAAGCACCCTTGATTGGCTTATCAATAATGAGCATTATATACAGCTTTTTGTTATATACCATACACATTAAAACCTGTCTTGAGCGACCACCTGTCATTTATGAACATAATTATAATGCACAGATCGATTTTATTATATAAATGCACTGACATGAGTGACCATCTGCAGAACGGGACCAGCAACCACGATTTCTTTGCAAAATATGCATTTCAACACTGCTATGAACGACCGCATCACAAAAAGAGACAAACACCATGACCTTGATTTAATCCTTTGTAACCATGACCACTTAAGAGGATTTTCTCGTAAAGTGCAGATTTCTTTTAATTAACACTGCTATGAATGACCGTATCGTAAGAACAGAGACAAACAGCTTTAACCTTTATTTAGACCTTTGTAACCAGGGCCACTTAAAAACTAAAGACTGTTCTAAACAAAAACAAACAAAAAAATTAGGCTGGCTAAAAGTGTCATTTGTTATAGACTGTAAACCAGACTAAAGTACATGTCACTATCTGCCATTGTAATGCCAAAGTAAATGTTGCAGTTGAGTACATCAGTTGTCTTTGGAGTTAATCCGTAATGCCTAGGGGGGATTGAGGTCTTTGTCTTTGTCTTTAATACCAGTAAGTGGGAATCTTTTTCCAGATTCAGTTGTCATTGATAAAGAGTTGTGCTGTTTTTTTTCTTTTTTTTTTCTTATGTTACAGTGAGTACAGACCACACACCAAGTTGTCATTTGTTTACCTTTGTGCAGCCGGTTACACCCTTTGTTTATAGATTTAATCTCTTTGTTTATAGATTTAATCCCTTTATGTCATCGGTGAATTAAGCCTTGGACTTTTGTCTCTAAATAAATTTATTCTGGTTCTGGATGAGTTAATTATGTCTTTTTATTTCATTCATTGATACATATACACTGAGTATATATTCCATATTTCCCCAAAGCCTGATCAAAACTACTACAGTTGTTATTACAATTGATCATTGATAATGTTAACACCTAGCATCTTGATAACAAAGGCAGAACCTCCAACAAAAAAGAGAAAAAATCTAACACTAGAGGAAAGAATTAATGTAATTGAAAGAAGTGAAAAAGGGGAGACTGCTTGCAAAATAGCAGCCTGTGTAAGCGTGGGTAAAACTCAGATTGAGGGTGTTGTAAAAGACAATGAGTTGATCAGAAATGAATTCATATACTAATACATGTACATATGATCTTCAGATATAAATATGATTCATGTCTAATGATAGATGTATAATCATTTACAGATGAATGCATTCAATATTTTAACAAGAACTATGAATAAAGAATACAATATTTCTGCAGTGACTGTGGTTATTTTTCCTCCTTAAACAGTGCTGAATTTAGACCTTGGAAACTGGTCCTTTTATACAAACCTGTTATGAGAGACCACCTGTCTTGAGATACCACTATACTCACTCGTAAAAGTCCAGCTGCAGACTGCACAGACCCTGATCTGCTGTTGCATAATGTGTCAGCAGATCTGGGTCTTCGCCGTTTGTTAGGTGTAATCAGTAGAACAAACAACATTGCCCTGATCTGCCAGTGCATTATGCAATGGCAGATCAAAGTCGATGTTGTTTGAAGTTGGACTCGACCTATAAGTGCATATATATTATATATATTTAAGAATTGACACTATAAACATTATTGAAGATGGTACCTATGCTCAGCAACAGGATTTTGAAGTTGGCTGGTTGCAAATGTAAAAGTACCCGCCCAGGCCTGGCTGTGAAAAGAATTGAGCACATGATTGAGCAATTGGGCCTTTTCAGAGGTCGGTTCCATGGTTAGGGAAAAAATGACAAGGTTCATTTATTCATCCTTTGATATCCCAGCCCTGTCTTTAAATACTCTATTTACTAACTACTTTATATTTACAGAGGATTGTTTGTAATTGATGGAAAGGGGAACCTACGACAGATGACAGTGAATGATATGCCTGTGGGTCGGTCTGTCGACGAAACCTTGAGACTAGTTCAGGCATTCCAGTTCACAGACAAGCATGGCGAAGGTATGAAAACTGGAGCACAATAAGCAGTTGTATTCTCAAGTGTCTGAACTTTTTTAATTTCATAAAAACCATCCAAGTTACCACAACTTAAACGAAGTTTAATTGATGAGCTGGTCTTTTTGAGTTGGAGAAAACCTGGAAGTCCCTGGAAAACCAAACCAGCATAAGGACTCTTCTTTACCCTCCCAAATGCCATTCTTGAGGATTGAACCTGAGATTGCAGAGGTTCAAAGACACTGTGTTGTCCTTCCAGGCCTTTGTTGTGTGTGTATATATGTCACTGACATAGCTTTTATTCTCATTGGAAGATACCAGATAACACTTGTCTCAGAAGGCAGATGTGAGTGGCAACCCTTTGCATAATTTTGGAGATCATTTGGGGTATAAAAAAGAGTTGATTATGAAAAGAGTGGATCCAGATCTACAGTGACATGTCACAAATGTCACAACTCACAGTACACAACATTGACGTCATGAACACTTAATGAGCAATATTAAAACAGAATAACTCAAAAACTAGGTATGGCACATATCTGGGGTTTTCAGTATTTTGTACTATGGCCTCTGGACTTTACAACTTCCGGGAATGGTGCTGTATAAAGCTTTGATCGATGTCCAAATAGCCTGACTCTTCCTACACTAGATCTTGGTGAATTTTAATTGCATGCAGAGATCTTCTGTGCCTGATTTTGAGAATACGCCACACATTTGCAATTACGTTGAGGTCAGGTGACATTGATGGCCATTCAAGATTGTAAATGTTGGTTTTCCTGTTTTCAGGCACCAGACCATGCAGAATTGTGGTAAGGTGCATTGTCATCTTGAAATAGGAATTGTGAATTTGCAAAATGTAAACGCTTGGCCATAAATGAAAGTTAAGAGTATTAATGTACTTTTCGATATTAATATTTCCAACAATATCCCACCATTTTGACCAAAATACCCACTCAATGAAACATAATGCAGTCCCAAAATACGGCACCTACCATGGCATTATTTCAGTGTATTCCAAGACACTTGGGTCGGTAAGCTTCTTCGCTGGTTCTCCACATGTACAGAGAGTTTTCACCTCTGATGATAACCTGGCTTTCATCTGAAAATATTTTATTCCAATATATTTCAACTGGGAGATGTCTCTTTCCCTTCACCACTTCATCCGATATTGTTATTATTAGTAGATACCGTCAATGTCTTTTGAACTTGGTATTTCATTAAACCATAATCCTGCAGTTGGCACTGAATGGACCGCACGGATGCCTTTCAGGTGCATATTGGTTGTAATTATCTGTAATCTCTCTCAAACTCTGTTGTCTGTTTTGCTTCACCACTCAGAAGTTGACAATCTCACCTTTCATCAGTGAGCTTTCTCCATCCACAATGGCTGTTGTTTTCCACATTTCTTTGTTGTTCAGATTTCCTCACAAACCATGAAATGGTAGACTTATGAACATTGAATATTTTTATGTGTTTTCTTAGACTTTCACCTTGCGTTGAATTCTATAGCCAGCTGTTGTTGCTCATTTGATGTATCATATTGTCTGCCAACCATTGTTACAATATGACATTTAAGATCTTTCAGGAGCATGCCACTCCCATTTTACCGATGCATTGGTAACAGAATATCTCAGACATTTGTCCAGACAAAAAATCTCTGCATTTCAGATGAAGATATACATAAAAAGCGATTTCTTACTGATTAATTGGTGAATTACATTTGAGATGTTGGCAAAAGTTGCATCATTTCTGACACATCACTGTGTCATAGTACAGTGTTCCTGTAGATCAGGCTTATTGCGCATGGCTCATACTAGCCTCTAAAATCTTGTAGCTAATTTTGGCACCAACTCTTAAAAAAAAGTGTCACCACATTTTGGAGCCAGATTTCTCCTGGAATGGCCTCTCTGGATTGGGAAATTGTTGGTTTTCTCTGATCTTTGAGAAAAATGGGTGGAGATCATATTTTATAATGGCAAGATAATTTTATCATCAATTGGTGCTTTTCTGGCTTGTAAAGTTTAATTGTATTAAAGTAATAGAATACTCGGTTCTTTATGACGATGAAAAACATCTTGTATTGAATCTTAGAAACTGCTGCATAACATCACCAACAGCATTTGACTGTAACCTTGAAAACACCTTTTCGGGTGAAACATTGTGTGCATTCAGTAATCTCTATATAGTTTTTATTTTAAAATTTATTTAAAGGTACAGTATTGGATTTTCTTGCCTGGTGAGTTGAAGCAAAATTTCATGAACAAGAGTAACTATATCATTCAAATCTCCCCCTAGTGTGTACCCCATTCTCCAGAAATTAAACAAACCCATCCTAAACTTGCAAAGGAACAGTTGCCAAACTCCCTTTTTTTTTTTACCTGCAATCCAGAAAATAATCACCATTGGCAACATTGGTGATTGGACATGTGCATCCTGTAGATCCCTGATCTAACATCACATTATGTGATAGAATATCTGGATTTATGCTAGTTAGATATGGATAATTCCAGTACTGGACTCAACATTTTACCTTTCCACTGAATTCTAGTTTCATGTTGAGCTTGGTATAATGGAATCATCACAGATATTGTGTCATCAATATAATGTCCATGGTTACTTCAGTATATCGGAGCGCTATAAACTCGGGGAGAGATTGTACTTTAAATGTTGTGGTTGTGCTTAATGACAGAAACATATCTTTATAAGTTTTTCATTATTGCAATGATAGTACTGTAAGAGAAAGTTAGCAGATCCATGAAAAGTGTTTGATACTTGGGAAAATTTATTGGTGATTTACTGCTTGCTGAAAACCGGCCTCATAAGCTTTTTGTTGCAGAATTCCAATGTGATCTTAATAATTGTGTCATAGTGAACAGATTCACTCACTTTATTTAGTGCATAGAAAACCTACATTACTTAGCATCATTGTAAAGTTTAATTTTTGACAAATATTAAATTTTTGCAAAGTTTAATATGTCTGTTTGACATTTAACCAAACTGGTTTACATCTAACTAAAGGATGTGTAAAATCTGGATCCAAACTTGGATCCTTTTACCAGTTATATGTTGACATAGAAAATATGTAACTTCATTCAATGTATAAAAAAACCTACATGGCATCACTGTAAAGCTTAGATTTTGCTCTTTAATTTAATAGCTTACATATGGGTATTGCTTGAACTGGAATGACATCACAGCCATTTCTACAATAGTACATTGCCCATACTAAATTCTGGATTAGGCCTGAATGAGTTAGTATGACTTTGAAGTATAAACTTGAAGCAAAAGAAAAATTGATTCAAGACAGAAATAAGTGCCATCACCCTTTGAATGAAAAAGAAGAAAAATGTTGTGAAGAGTAATGGCATGATTTCATAATTTTTCTTTTTCTTCTGCTTTCAGTTTGTCCTGCTAATTGGAAGCCTGGTTCTGACACCATGAAGCCCAACCCGAAAGAAAGCCAGACCTACTTCAAGGCGCACAACTAATTATGATCAAAAGTTCTTTGTTTATTTTTACAAGATTATGTTCCTTGTGCACTCCTTACTGCCTTGTGCCACTAGATCTTATTTTTTGGGGGGTATTCAAATGATTTTCTCAAATTATATTTTACATGCTCTCTGTCAGATACTTCAGTTAGATATTTGAGAACAGATACTAACTTTGGATATGTGATGCACGTGTGTATTATTCCACAATTTGTTTCTTCTTTTCAACAAGATTTTTCACTACTTTACCACTGCAATTGCCCAAGTTGGCCTCACAATCTTACATAGGGAATAATCTCATTAAAATAATCTCCAACATGTAAGTTTTCATGCAAGTCTATTTTGAGTTTCATCTGTGGCAATAATTAGGAGATTTATTTACTTATTTTGCATTTATGATGAATTCTTTGTGCTTTTTTAGCCTTATTTTGTTCATGATATGTCACTTTGTCCATTTTATCATTAGATTTTGCATCTTCAAGTGGATAGGTGCTTCACATTGGCCTTTGATAAGTCATATTTTGTAAGTACTCAGGCATCAGGCTTTGATGTTAGTCTGTGTTTGATATTGTATCATACAAAAGAGAAAAATTGAAGAAGAAAAAATCTTCTGTAATTTAGAATTCATGCACTCCCAACAAATCCACGGACATCAGTGGAAAACAGTTGTGTACTTCTCACAATATAGATTTGGGTTTTTTGCTTATTGTTTTGAAGGAAAGGGATTTAATCAAAATCCTTCACAGTGCCATCAGTTTTAACATTTACCTCACAGCAGGTACAGGGTTGATTTATTTTGTTGTTTCATGTTTCCAAAACTTGCATGAAAATGTAATTAGGTTGACTTGAAGTTCATGAATCGGTTTGTAATAGTCCACTTACACACTTATGTTTTGCCTCTGTGAGAAAGATATGTTTTCATTTCAGGTATTCAAAATTTGTAGCAGCAGGGCTAGGTGTTGAATCTCATGTGCTAATTTGTTAATGATCATGTCAATGTTAGATCATTCCATAGAAAAGACTTAGAACCTGTATCAGCATATGTTAGGTACATGTGTTCCCGAATCAATGGCTGTAGACGGTTAACAGGTGCCATAGCGAATATGAATGTAATGTGTGTATTAGCTATATATACAGGTAAGTCACGTGATACTGTTACGACTCTAGGTCTTAAAAAAATGTAACAGAAAGAAAGTGAAATCAACAATGTATGTAAAGTCAACAAACAATTTATTTCTCTGTAATTAAAATAAAATTTTTATAGACACTTACAATTTGTGAATTAAATTGCAAATAATTCTAAATCCGAACACAAGTCAGAACTTATAGAATGTCCCGAATGAATGAATAGTCCTGAATGTCCTGATATACTACAACTATACAATCCAGAATATCTTTGAGAATGTCCACAAATATCCCAAAGTCATATGTATATATATATATATATATATATATATATATATATATATATATATATATATATATATATATATATCCAAAGGTTAATGAGCACTTTATGGTAACTCCAATGAATGTTCAAATAAATAATTCCTTTCGAATTATATCTACAGCACAACTAACTCTGATCATAAACAGATTCCCAAGGACCGATTTTAAAACGGGATTTAAAATAGGAATGATTATAATGTGTTCACCAAGTCCTTATTACACTCTTTTCAAATGACCTATTTCATGACGGGACGTGCGTCATTTAATGACCCACAATGCAATAGAACATTTGTCGTTCTTATGGAAAATCCCCAACCTTGGTGTGAATAATTTTCAACACGACTGACCTTGAGCTAAAATATCAGTCAACATCCTGTTGACAACTTAACCAAAACTTAAAATGCGACTTATTACATGGACTAAGGTTACGCGCACTTAATAGATTCAATACACATAACAATACAGTCAGTAAATAATCTTTATTACTGACAAAATTAACTGGTGAACAAGCATTACTACTAACGGTCAGTAAAGACAGTCAGTAAGAATAGGCGATAGACGATAAGCCCGCATGTTTTATAACATCATTATCTATCTCTGTAAGGTGGAGGGGGGGGGCATTTTTTACGTATTGTCAATTGTTGTGGAGTTTAAAAGAAAAATAAAAGTAATAACTGTGTTACCTCTGACTCGCCAAGTAAAGGGTAAATATTAAAGTTTCTATGTGAACAGAGGAATGGAATGTAAAGGAATTTTTTCTGCTCATGGCTGAAGCGAAGGCAGTTATATGAAAAACATGAACCTCTCTCTCTCTCATTAAGATGCATCAGCGCAGAGGGTGCAAGGGACATTTTGTATGCACAAATTGAATGCCGTATTCACCTATGAAAAACACTTGATTCTCACTCTCTCTCTCATTAAGATGCATCAGCGCAGAGGGTGCAAGGGGCATTTCTGTGCAGAAATGTAATGCCGCATCCACCTGCACAATATAAAAATTCATTAAAAATAAAAACACAAGCGAGGTCAACAAGGTCCATATTTTTGGATACCTATAGTAAAACAAAACATAAAAATCTTATTCACTTGACCTGACAAGTCAGTGGAAGTTCATAGCAAGATAAGTTTATGCACCCCAACCCCAAATTTATACATGCATTTTTCACATCATTTTTACACAAAGTGATGCTCACAGTGCAAACGCACGCCATTTCCCTGGTGATAATTTTGAAAAAACATTGTGTACTAAACAGCTTGATTCAATTAAAAATAGTTGCCTTCCAGGCAGTTTTTGAGATATTCTACTTGCCTTGAACCCTCGTGTCTACTGATGTCGGTGGATTTCTCTGCTTCCTATCAAAGTAACTATGGGAGGTGTGTACATGCCTTGCATTATTTTTTCAAGAAATACCCAATTCACAAATATATCCATATCTTTAATTACAAAACAATAATAGCTGAAAAAGTCACATTATAGCCTTAAGTTAAGAAATTGGTCAATTAACGAAACTATCCCCTGCCACCAGAGATACAAAATTATCACATACGTTTCCTAATAGTACAGAGTAATTTGTTTGCACAAAAGTAAACCTGAATTATGAGCTACCATTGTTCATGTTAAATGTTCCATTTATATAAAAATATTGATTTTCTACTGATCTAAGGATAGATGAAGTTACAGCTTTCCCAACAACATCCACAGCTGGGACCAAAACCTTTGGTTGCAGCCTATTTACAAAATGTATAGATCCCTCCCATATACATGTGCGAGAACAAGTTAGGATGTGGAAAGAAATGTATAGTTCCAAACAAATTCGCGTCTTATTTCTACATTACCTGCCGAAAACAAGTGATAAACGGTCATTTACATCATCGCTCCTAATATTCGAGCTGGGATCCAAAAGAATTTCATATATTATCTTCCCACCAACTTGTAGATTTGTGTTTCTAAACACCCTGGTAAGAAAAATAGAATTTCCTTCGTGTACGTAGACATAAAAGTATATTCACATCGATTAATTAGCTTCCTTTGCTCGTTAGGTAGATTCATTCAACATCTTTATTTGTGTGTATTATACCGCACACTAGCTGGTTATCGTCTAAGGTACCTATACTCGTACGTTTTAAGAGACGCATCCGCGCTCAGAACGACTAAATTCACATAATTCTGTATCACTCCAGATACGATTGCGAAAGCTAATTTTGGTTTTTCTTTATTTGTGTGTATTATACCGCACACTAGCTGGTTATCGTCTAAGGTACCTATACTCTTATGTTTTAAGAGACGCATCCGCGCTCAGAACGACTAAATTCACATAATTCTGTATCACTCCAGATACGATTGCGAAAGCTAATTTCGGTTTTTTACTATTTGGAACTTAGGGTCCAGTAAAGTAAACTAAGCAACATTTTGTATTTTTTAATTTTAGACAAAAACGTCTTCATAACAGTATATACAATGATACCAACATACTCCCTCCTCCCCTTACGAAAGTATTGTCATGAGTTTTTTAATAGAACTACTACGTAGAATAGACTTTATTTTCTAGCGAAAAAAACCAAAAACGAAACGAACAAAAAAAAAAAAAAAAACGGATAACTGCTCCAATATTAAATCAATGGTGATCCTGAAAGTCTGACATATGCTCTCTCTCTCTCTCTCTCTCACTTAAATCCACACTGGGCATCAAATAATCATACTAATTACCGCATCTTGTACAGTACATTTGTTTGCATAAAACTTACGGTGGAATTAGTGGCTACAATTTCTCTTTTGGAATCCTCGATAAATATAGATAAAAACTGACATCCTATTCACAACGCTATGTCACAATCGACGTAAGCCTATTTATTAATGCAGGTTTTCTCATACCATCATCGCCTGGAACCAACACCTCACTGGGAACCAAAAGAAGTTCATATATTATCATGACATAGTTAATATCTTTACAAGGATATTTGAAATTCAGTGTGTAGTATCAATCAACGAATATCATGCAGCTCCTTCATTTCATGTAATATTTTCCATGCTTCACTTCATCTACATACTATTGTTCATTCTTATTCCATGCTTAAGTGGGGGACATTGTCATACCTTGCATATGTTTGTCTGTCTGCCCGTTTGTCCCTAAGTATCTCCTAAACCACTTGGTGGAAATTCATCAAACTTGGTGGTACCCATCTGCAGAAGGGTATAGTTGTTTGGTCCTTCTCCAGGTGTCTCTGAGATGAGGTCAAAGGTCAGATATACATAAATTGCAATTGCAGCACACCGTGCCATGAATGTTGAAGAGACATATAATGTTCCCTATGTCGTTCCATGCATACATGCATCTGTCACACCTTGTTTAAGTTTTTGTTTATAGTCTATTGCACTTTTAGTTTTACAATCATGGACATTGTATGTGGATGCATCTTTGTAGGCACAACATCTCACCAAAAGTAGGTCACTATAACTCAGTTTCATTCTTCATTGACTTTACATTATGTATTTAGGTCCTTTTCTCAGGGACTGTTGGCCATCGAGGCATGCAACATTGTAGATGTGTCTTGGTGAGTACAACACAATCCTATCAGAATTAGGTCACTGTGACCTATATTTCATACCTAAGTGACGAGTTACGTTTTGCTTTTAGGTCATTCTCTCGGGTATTGTTGGCCACAGAGTCGGTCATCTTTGTATGTGGATTTTTTTTCAAGAGTGCAACACCGTCTTATCGAAAATAGGTCACTGTGACTTTCATGCTTTATTATATATGGTTTGCAATTTAAATTGTGTGTATTGTAATTTAGCTTTTTACTTTTTGTAGAGCTCACGTTAGACAACAGGCTCAGACTTTATTGTTATGTGCTGGAGGTAGATTTAGAAACATTGTCAAAATTTGCACTTCACGATAATATATACAAGACCAAGAACCTGCATTAATTTTAGTATGGCACACAGATCCGAGAATCACAATTATCTTTATGATGTTTGTTTGATGTTTGTCCCTTAGTTTGTCTTGACTCTCTGGGTACTAATCTGATCTGGACAGGAGATGCCGGTACAAGAATCATCCGGGTCGCCAGTTCTAATGGTTTATCATTTATGAGCTCTGTCCGGAACCGTTTATACATCTGCAACAAAACCCGACTCGTTAGTACCATAGTGGCTAATACAAAATTAGAGACAAAGATTGTGGTAACAAAATCTGGCAATGCCAAACTTGGATAGTTACAGAAATATCAATGAATACTGGAAAGTAGACATTTATTTCTTAATTTAGAATGGGGGCTGATGGCGAGACCGTGTAATATGCAAAATAGTGTTATAATGAAGGGCCATATAACGGGAGCACTGTATGAAGCGCACTACGAAGCTGTCAATCTGTAAATGTTAGGGAATACACTATTTCATTCATCTAAGCCATCAAAATGATTATGGACGAAAAGCTACAACATTCAAACAATTCATGCCATACTCGATCAATTTAACAAAAAATGAAATAGTAAATTTGATCAATTCAAATGAAACTGACATAGTAAATTTGAGAAAGTTATCAACATATGGTGCAGGATCTAATTTACTTTACATATGTTGAAAAGACTTCTTAAGTCAGATGCCATTAATTTCAGCCCTCTAATTTAGCCATGGACGAAAATATTACTACAAATATTCTAGCAACATTATATAGAATGTATTTAACTAAGTAAATTTGATATATCAAATTTTGTGGAAACTCAATTATAGGTCATTTAGTCAACATTAGGTACAAGCACACTGTGAAAATGCTATAAATGTATTATTTCTATGGCAACTCTAGCTTTAATCTTATTTTCAACAATTGGTTTTTGTTGCACATTTCATAATTTCAGTTATCTTACCATTGCAAGAAAAGTGTGCATTTCTAGCTCTGCAATTCTTCGTCCTGGAAAAAAGTTAACATAAACACATCTTCATTCTGTAACTCTCAAACATTCTATTATGGTAATATGTAAAGTACTTAATAAAATAATTACTGCTTCAGTGACATTCTTTGCAATTGATTTGTGTGCTCCCATAGTGGTAGCATGCTTAATTGAAAAATTACATCATCTGTGTTGTAATATTTGTAGAGGTTTGTCATATTTTGCATGCTATATTAGTTTATTAATCCTGACCTTTTCAATGTTTCAAACACAACTTTATCTGTGGTAAACTTGGTTTTGGATATATCTACTAAGACGTATTCCTTTACTGTTCTTTTTACAAGACGATGAATGATGGGAAGTCAAGCTGTCTTGACCTTGTGGTCAGGTTATGTGTGAAACCTGTTTCCTTTAAATCAAGATTAAAATAAAACAAATTCGTTCAGAACAAACCAATTAGCTGCAAAGCAAAAAAAAAACGAACATCATACCACTTTCCTCAATGAGTATATACGATATGCAACACACAGACAACTGGTTACGTTTGACACCACGGGCTGTGAATGCCCTGTGTCAGGGTGGGTGAATCACTATACAGGTGTCAGTATGGATCTAAAAATTGGGGTTTAGGTTTAAAGGCTTGCTTCAAAATGCGGTTATATTTTCAGCAAACATTCTGGATAGGGTCCCTCACTTGCATCTGGTTAAAATGTATCATGGGAGAATGAGATTAAGCCATGCACAGCACCCCTTGAAACCAGGGCGTATTATGGGCATGGCCTCATCCCAAGTGTCACTTACGGCTTGTCGATTTCTAAATCGTTATAATGATCATTACAATCGTCTGGAGTGGAATATGGATCCAAATGCTCTATGGGGACGTAGGTCAAATATGGAATACATAGTGTTCTCTTTGGGGACAGAGGCGAAATCTTGCATATATACGGTTCGGGGCTGTTTTACGAATGTATCGATTAAAAATAACACTCATCGTGGACAGTCTTAAAGAAGAACTTTTATTTTCTTATCATCCGTTTCGGTGTTGAAAAGAAAAGAAAGGTTTTATTTACGCTCCGTGAGTTTATTTCCAAGATTTCTCGACCGACTGACTACGACGGCAAGTCCTCCATGTTGACTGTTCCATCTAGCGGTGAGACAGCCAGTTTTCAGCATCTCTGGTGAAATCTAACAACGGATGCTTCTAGAAAGTATCTACAGACAAAAACACTTCGTACCGGATTCGTATTACCTTGCCTATCACGACAGAACATGTAAGCCAAAAATGAAGCTTTTCTAAGATAAATCTCGATACTTTTTTTTCTAGGACATAAGATATACTCTCATTTTGCCTTTTCAGATTCCTTGTAAGAAAGAATCTGTTATAGCGTTTTGCTGCATGAAAGTTATATCCACACATTGAACAGTTTTCCGCCAGCATTGTGATTTAACAACGCATGACCTCAGTGAATCTAACGGTAATACGAATATGGTGGGAAACGCATGTCTGTAGTCACTTTCAAGTATCAACCATCGCAAGACTGCACCAAGGATGCTGAAACTTGGTTAGCTCCTCGCTAGGTGGAACAGCCAACCAATAGAGAGGATTTACCGTCATAGTCCTGGACGAACCATTTTATTTTCTGGGGGAAGATCCCCTCTTCTCCCGAAACTATTAAATGGTCGGTCCCTCAGTCGATCAAAGAGTCTTGGAAATAATGCTCACGTAGCGTTACTAAAAACTTTATTTTCGACTCAAAGCCGCAACGGATGAAAACAAAAATGGTTCGTCTTTAAGTCTGTACGCCTTGCATGAAATTGACTCAAACACGTTGTAGGCCAAATTTGGTCTACCCACCCTATGAGAAATGTACCCATGTTTGTCTCCAGTAATGACCATCATAATGAAAAGATTGTTATGGGGACTGATTTATCCCAATAATGACAATAATAACTTAAAGAAACAGTTTTATGATGACATATCTAACTGTCTAGTGTAAAATATACCCACCTATACACATACGGGTGCCGAACCCGAAGGGTAGGAAAGCGAATGCATCATGGGATTTCTTGGCACTAGGGTCTCGGAACCATCTCTCCGGTTTAAACTGCAGTGGGTCCGTGTATATTTTCTCATTCTGTCCCATGGCATACAGTGGAAAGACTATCTGACACTGCAAGCAAAACAACAGTGGGACAAATGGGGTAAATAACAATATATCATTATCTTACAGTGGTGGTGTTAAAAGTTAGTGGTGGTACTGGTAGAAGTAAAGAAGTGTTGAAAAACGAAAAATATGCCTCCCAATCTGCAAAAGAAAATATACAAAGTTCTAATGTACCCGGGCAACCATCGCCCCACCCACATCCATCCCATATCCTTATGGTGGAAATTACTCTGCAACACAGTCTCAATTGAAAGCGAACGTGAGACTAGTTGCCTCTAGCTGCAAGTTAAAAAGAGCATTAACTCTTACAAAAATGTATGACTGCACAATGATTGGCCAGTATGTACGTCTTCATAATATGTAGCAAGTATCAATGAAATCCCTCAATAACTGTAAGACTAGTTGAGTTCACGAGATTCTGTCATTGCTATAACTTACTGATTAGTCAAAAAAGTACAGTAACTCTTCCGAAAATTGTGTGAATACAATGACTGGTCTCAAAGCACATCTTCTTATGATGAATACAAAAAATACAGTTTCACTTCAATCCACTGAAAACTGCAGAAATAGTTGTACTCACAAGATTCTGTCAAGAGAAAAAGGGGACCATAATATGTACCAAGCTTCATCAAGATCCATCAAAAACTGCAAGACTAGTTACATTAACAAGATTTTATTATGCATTGCATTCAGCTCCAAGTCAGAGAGGACAATAACTCTTGTAGATGTCCTGGGGAACATACTGACTTGTTGTAGACATGAGTATCTTCAGATGAAGGCCATAACACGCACCTAGTTTAGTGGTGATCTGACAAATGTGACACTAGCTGCGTTCATATCATTATGTTATACACTGCATTCAGCTGCAAGTCCAAAAAAGGTGAAAAGTCCTATCAATAATTGAAAAGTCCTATCAATAATTGCGAGAACACAGACATTTGTTAAGATGCTTATCTTCCAGTGATGACAATAATATTTACCAAATTTTGTGGCAATGCATCAAAAACTGTGAGGCTAATAGCATTCAAACGAATGTTTGACAAATGGAATTACGAACACGAAGGACACAAGGAATCCTATAAAACCACTTGCATTTATGTATGCACCTGTGTGTGTGTGTGTGATGGGGCTAAATACTTTCAAAAATGTCCTCCGTCGAAATCAAGCTCAAATAGTTAAGGACTTGGACAAAAAACAAGACTTGCACAAGAAACCTTTCAAATGATGCAATAAACGTACTTTATGTTAAAGTTTATGAGTTAGGGTATTATGGGACAGAGATTCCCTTACCCCTTTAGGGATTCTGTAGCCGAGTACCACCGTATCTTCTTGCAGTGATCGACCCATCGAAATTGTGGCCGGGTACATCCTAGTAATGAAAAGTTGTAATATTTAGATAGGTACAAAATCAACATGTTTTTGTGCCCATATGTCCCGTTGCACAGACAACATTTAGTTGCGACCGGATGCAACTTAGTCAATAGACGTGCAGTTATGGTCTGATACAACCAGTTTATCAAGAGTTGTAAGGTTTACAGAAGTACACAATAAATGTCTAGTTATAACCGGGTACAACCAAGTTATCCAGAATTGAGTATTTAAAGAGGTATAGAATTAGTGTGCAGTTTTGGCCGGGTACAACTAAGTTATCAAGAGTTGTGATATTTAAAGAGTACACAATAGACGTGTAGTTATGAGCGGGTCCAACCAAGTTTTGTCAAGATTGTAATTAACATGCTCTGAAGTGTTTGACACGATGGCCATTTTATTTAAATTTTCCAGAGAGAGAGAGAGAGAGAATGCGTTCACAGTAAAATTCCACTAACAACATATCTGCCAGCTAACCTTAAGGTTTCCTTCACAACCCCACGTAAGTATGGCGTGTTCTGGAAGTCTGCAGCAGTGGGTTCGTCCACTCGGATGACATCACAGAGTTCTGCGTGTAATTTCTCCTGAATGTCTGGGTTTCTCGACAGAACGTCTGCTGCAATGAGGATTGTGTTGGCAGTCTACAAAATAATGTCCAAATCTAGACTTTCATATGATTTCATTAAATTCTTAAATATTTATTTCTCGAAATCCGCTGAGTATCACTTCAGGTAAATATAATCCTCTAAACGACGTCTCATCCAGCGGCAGGGTTGTATTAGCCATAACGGCCCCGCGCGTCATCATCAACACACATTAAATATAACACTTTAAATCGCTATCCAGTAGTAGGATTGTACTGACTGTATCCATCCATCACGCCATCATCAACACACATTAAATATAACACTTTAAACAGCTATCAAGCAGTAGGATTCTACTGACTGTATCCATTCATCCCGCCATTATCAGCAGTAGGATTCTACTGACCGTATCCATCCATCCCGCCATCATCAAAACATATTAAATATAACACTTAAAACCTTTATCCCCTGAAGGGTTGTACTGATCGTGTCCACCCCTCTCGCTTGCACCAACACACATTAAACATGACACTTAAAACCTTTATCCCCCTGAAGGATTCTACTGACCGTGTCAACCCCTCCCGCTTGCATCTGCACACGTAGAACAATTAAGACCTCTATCCCCATGAAGGACTGTACTGACCGAGTCTACTCCTTCCGCTTGCATCAACACATAGAACCTTTATCACCCTGAAGGATTTTACTGACCGTGTCCACCCCCACCCCCCTCACTCTGAACATAACACTTAAAACCTTTATCGCACGGAAGGATTGTACTGACTGTATCTACCCCTTCCACTTACATCAACACACATTGAACATAACACTTAAAACCTTTATCACCCTGAAGGGTTCTACTGACCGTGACCACCCCTCATGCTTGCATCAACACACTCTGAACATAACACTTAAAACATTTGTCTCCCTGAAGGATTGTTCTGACCATGTCCACCCCTCCCTCTTGCATCAACATACATTAAACATAACACTTAAAACGTTTATCACTCTGAAGTATCGTAATAACCCAGTACAATACTGAACATAACACTGTAACCGTTATCATCGGAATGATTGTACTGACCGTATCCGCACCTCCCGCCATCATCTCCGTAACGCTGGCGTAGATCTCCCCCTCCTTCCAGTCTGAGTGGGTTACCAGATGCTCTAACAGGCTGGTATTCTCCTCCACCTCCCTGTCCCTCTTTGATCTCATCTTCTCTATCGTCTGATCGATGTATTTTCTAGCTGCAGCGAGACATGTAAATGTAATAATCCATTCATCTGTTAATCAGTATGTCTGTATATGTATATATGTGTAGGTGGGGTGTAAAGCCATACGACAGACCAAGTTTGAACTATGGACCTTCAGTTCCATGTCTGGATTTTATTCCGTACATGCAAGTACATGAGAACAATACATCCCTTAAAGGAAGAGACAAACAGACGATGATCTAATAGGAGTGCAAATATATAACAACGAGGAAAACAGGACTAACGGACGGACTGACAAGCAAACTGACTGGGTAATGCGCCATGCCTGTTTAGAAGTTGACTGCTGAAGTCTCCTTGCGTTTTCTATGTGTCCCTGAAAAAAGGTCGGTGACAGGTCGGAGACAGACAGACGAAAGAACAGACCACAAATACGAGTTTACATATACTGGTTACAATTCTCAATATAACTGTTTTGGCTTTCTCTTGCTTTCAACAGAGGGTTGGTTGGTATGCCAGCAACAGAAGGCTGTGAGCCTGATAAATTGAAAGGTTAAAGGGCAAACAATGGGACAGAATGGCAGACAGGCAGGTTGACAGACGGACAGACAGACTGGACGAAAAGCTGATCAAACTGAATCGTAAACAGGACTATTGTGGCTTTTTCATAATTTGCCCATTTCTTCCAACAGAAGTCCGAAGACAGACATACAGCAGACAAGTGGTTAGGCAGACAGACATTGAGACGGGCAGGAAAAGACACAGACGGTGAGGCTGATAACAGACATACAGCAGACCAACAGATGGGTTGACAAGCACAATGGCCGAATAATATTTCATACCCGTTTTAAACAGAAGTTTTGTAACGTCCCTGTGTTTTTCCCAGGTTTTCCTGTACAGGACTTTAGCGACCGTCCCTGGGAATGCCATAACTTCCTCTGTGGTCTGCAACATGGTTTTCACAGCATTTGCAAAGTCTCTCCCCTCCACGCTGGGATTATCACCAAAACAGCCAAACCGAGTGTCATATAACACCTTCCCGATTGCTACACTCAAAGAAAACATTGAAATGGCTGATAGTTCTATTTTAAGCTATCTACAGATAAAACAGATATCAATCATTCGCAAGATTGATGCATATATATATATATATATATATATATATATATATATATATATATATATATATATATATATAATACACACACAGTACAAATTATCTTAACATTAAAAAGTAAATACTGTATAATTCAAGCTGCAGAGATACAGTATAGTGCCAATAGTAATCGTCACGACGTCGCGGCATGGCGAAGATTTATTATCAGAAACAAAGTCTGCATGTTCATGATAATGTTTTTTTAAATTTTGTTGTAAGTCCTCCCCCAATTTTCTTTCGGAAAGATTTTCACTGGTCTTTACATTCTTTGCATCGATCAACTACAGTTTTTCTGTTTTGCTTAATTTTGTTTTAGATGCACTAGCTGCGACCACATGCCAGTTTAGTTCAAGATATTTGCCATCGTTTTAGACATGAACGGGACAAGGGGGCAAGGAATAAATAAACTACAACCAACAACACTGTGAAAGCATAAACTGTGAAGCTTTTATTTTCTCTCTCTATATACTTAAAGAAAAAGGAAAAAAACTGCCTATTTAAAGCGACATTGTACATTTTCAATACAAGCAACGCTGACGCGAAATATTCAATTTATTCACATTACTGTGCCTTCGAAAATAAGTATTCATATTCATTCCAAAATACAACCTATTTTTGCTTTCCATGGTTTATCGGTATGGATGGTGCAGGCTACATGGAATCTTCCCTAGAGAAAATAATACAAATTCATCTTTGTAAATTCTCTAACTCATTTTCATTAAAGTTGCAACCGTTGTATACTTTGTTATGTTACTAACACTCTGGGCAAAATATTAATTGTAAAATGCACATGGTTGTAACTTATAAAAAAAAAATAGAATCTGTTGAAGTATCGATAGGTTTATCGACTTTTTTGTAGCGTGATATATATATATATATATATATATATATATATATATATATATATAAGTGGGTGGGTGTGTGTGTGTGTGTGTGAATTTCCACGAATTCAAGATATAACCATTTCTTTGTTTTAACAGCTGACTGTTGAAACCATCTCTGATATTCTTCAGTGATAACAAGATTTTCAAATTAGTTGCTGTGGTAGACATATTGGACATAAGATTGGCATCATTTTAATTTAGCACCAACAAAACATCATAAGACGTATTTTGGTGAAGGTACAGTGTCGATAGGAATAGCCATCTAGGAGTAGTGATAACAAGATTTTGAAGATTGCCATTGTGATATATTATAAGTCGGATCTGCACCATTTTAATTTACGACCAACTAGACATGATAAGAAATCTTTCAGTGAAAACCCATACTGACATGACTATTTATGCAGGAGAAGTAGTGATAAAACAAATTTCAAGATGGCCGCTGTGGCAGGCATATTGAATGTGTGAATGGCATCATTTTCATTAAGGACCATGTTTGATACGACCATCCATTCAGGTGGAGTAGTGATTGAAATATTTTCAAGATCGCCGCAGTGGTGACCATACTGGACATCAGATCGGCACTATTTGCATCTAGGACTAACTAGAGATCATAAGAAGTCTTCTGGTGAAAATCTCATGGCTATATTACTTTTCATTCAAGAGAAGTAGCGATAACAGGATTTTCAAGTTAACCACTGTAGCGGCCATATTGAACATCAAATCGGCACCATATTCATTTAGGAACAACTTGACAGCATAAGAAGTCTTTTAGTGAAACCCCATGTTGATATGAGCATCCATTCTGGAGGAGTAGGGATAACAAGATTTTCTAGATGACCGCTGTGGCGGCCATATTGCACATCAGGGCACAGTTTCACAAAACAACGTACGCCCAAGATTTTCTTTACTTCTTACGTATGACTTTCGTACGTGATTACGGGTGTTTCACTAACCAGAATTACAATCGTTTTTTCGTAAGTTTCCCGTACATTTTTACGTATCTTTGCGGCATACCCCAGGCAGCGTAAGCAAGCGGTATTCCATCCAATGTGATATAGAATATATTGATGTTAGTAAAGAGAAAAATTAAGATGTGGAAAAATTTAATCCAGTAGACTAAGTTTTTTTTCCAATAGCTACTGTTCATTACATAAAATATTTTTTGTTTACATGTGACTATGTCAACATTTCCACTGCTTATTGTGATATCAGCTATCTTTAATATATCAAACGAAAAGAAATCCAAACCATTCATACTGTAAAGGATCATCATAATCATCATCATCATCATCATCATTGAAAATAGTATCCTCAAGAAACTGGAATTAATAAATGTTTTCATAATGCCTAATAATAAGAATTCTTTCATCCAGACTCTGTGGTCCTTAGATAACAAAATATGTGTCATCTAAACCAAGAAAGTAATATTAAATGAACATCTGTGTTATAAAAGAATATTTAAAATGGAAAGTTAATTTTAAAAAAATTGATAATCTTGGCCGGTATTATCCACAACATCTGTACAGTATTTAGTTCCAACTGGATATTACTCAAAATTTCATTTCGACTCAATGATTCGATAGTGAGACTAATATACTATTCCCACTGGTTTATTATTATTTCAGATGGAACCAAAATTCGATTGAAATAATGTAAACCCAACATTAAAATAACAGTGTCCAAATTTACACAGATGCCAGTTCACTAAATTACACAGCATTCTGGTAATATTCACTATCAAACAGCGGATCAATCACTCGAAAAGCGGCGGAAATTAATAACCAGGCGAACAGATAAGATGTAGAATTTTCTTAAAAACTTGAATTATGTTTAAAGCTTAAATTACATTTTCTTCAGGCCGCTGTTTCTAGTTTGTAGCTGTCTGCAGAAGAAGTCTTCTTCCCTTTTTCTAAATAATTACCATTTGCTTAATATATTTACTGAACAGATTTAAATATTTTAGTACAATCTATATGTTGTCTCTTTTTATAACTAAATTGTATATTTTTCAATCAGGGCATTCACATATCTCGAAACAGAAGCTCTTGACTCTTTCTTAATTTCACAGAGTCTTACTATGGCATGTGATCTTAATATGTAGTTTTTCTTCAAGGGCGCTGGTTTGCAAGGATTATATTAACAAAACAAAAACAAAAAGAAGAAAATGACAAATGCATCGTGTATGACATCCAAGTGAACAGACTAATAGTCTATCAACGAAAAGAATGTGCATACTTTGGGATTCTTAAATGATGTTAAAAATAGAAAAATGAAATGATTATCTTTTCCACGGAACATCTTTGCCTCAAGATCGATGATGCATGAAGAGTATATGTGCTACTTTCACTTACTTATTTATTTATTTCCTCGGCTTTGTTCAGAGACAATGCGAAAAAGTGAGACGTTTACTTTCATTTGTGGACCTCAAGTTGTTTTTGCTTCATCGTTCTAATAAAGTTTTCGTTCAAAAAATAGAAGTCCACAAAGTTCAAAAATGTTTTTTTAAAAAAAAATAATTTAAATAAATTAACAAATTCATGAAATTATCTGAAAATTTAATCAGGTCATCTACATACGAATAGAACGATGACTATTTCATTTTTCAACCAAAAGCGGTTATGCTTAATCTTGCTAACAATGTTTTAATTTTATTTTTTTAAATTTCCAATTCCAAACAGTTTTAAAATGTGTACAACATAAAAGATTGATGTAATGGCCTGAAAATCTAATCAGGTCATCTACGTATGCATACAAAAATGCTGGCAAGAATTCATTTGTATACGTTAAATGGTTCTTGCCCAGTGTTACTAAAACTCTTCTCGAGGCAGACAGACTTACAGAAGTACAGATGCACGTATGGGCTGGACCAAATCAATATGCCCTCACTGATTGACGTAGGCAAGTGAAGTTCGGTTGACTTGTTTATATACATATGCACCTGATTCGATCAGACTTAAATGCCATTTAGTTATTTTGATAACTTTCTTTAGTGGATGGCATACGTGTATTACAAACATTAATATAGTTTCTAAAGTTTAAGTCATGTAGTAAACTTTTCAAAATTTGTAGAGCATATTGGATACAATAAATATGAAGATAAAACGACTCATTGTTTGTTTAAATGGATCTGAACCTAATAATTGGAGACATGAACCTAATAGTTTATCGAATTTTATTTCTTTGCATTTTTTTTATTATTAAGTAAATACAATATTTTTTATATAGTTAAAATATTAATCAGATATAGTGATTAACTTAACTTAATCCTGGTGTCGAGAAAATCTATGAAGTGTGTGTGTGTGTGTGTGTGTGTGTGTGTGTGTGAGAGAGAGAGAGAGAGAGAGAAAGAGAGAGAGAGAGAGAGTTAGAGAGCATTTTGTGACCATCCCCGATCTAAAGAAATGGATCTACATCACGTCCAACTGATTAGAATGTACTTTATTCATTGGTTTGACGAGCCTATGAACAAGGAGGGGGTGTTAAAGCACTAACGATTGGTGCATTTTTTTCAGATTTTTGGTTTTACAATGCACACAATTGAAGCAAATTTGAAAGTAAAACCCAATTAAAACTTTATTCTTAGTATTGCAATGAACATCAAATAAGTTCGGAAGGTGGTAGATTGCATAAACGTCATATTTATCTTCCCATGTATAATGGTGGATTCTGCTGGTTTGTCGCTGGGAACGACAGCCTGAGGACCTCCAATACGATAAATATAGCAGTGAAGTGATTAGACAACCATTTTGATATAGATAAATAAAGAAGTATGGCTTAACCATTTTCTTCAACAAGTAAGTTACATTCTGTATATATTCATCGACTCGTAGCTCGACAATCTCTCTCTCTCTCTCTCTCTCTCTCTCTCTCTCACACACACACACACACACACACACAGTGACGGATTTCAATTAGGTAGAAAAGGCATATGTCAAAATTCAGGGGGCGGCAAATTTTAAAGTATGAAAATCAGGCATTGTTAACAAATGTATTTATTTTATAAAAGAAAAAGACTCTCTAGTTACATATTTCCACTATTTAAAGGCGTAAAGGTCTATAAAGGCTCTCATTCTAAGGCTTTGTTTTCGAGGCAGGGGAGAGAGGTTGCGGCAACTCAGTTCTAAGGCTTTGTTTTTGGGGCAGGGGAGAGAGGTTGTGGCAACTCAGTTCTAAGGCTTTGTTTTGGGGGCAGGGGAAAGAGGTTACGGCAACTCAGTTCTAAAGCTTTGTTTTGGGGGCAGGGGAGAGAGGTTGCGGCAACTCAGTTCTAAGGCTTTGTTTTTGGGGCAGGGGAGAGAGGTTGTGGCAACTCAGTTCTAAGGCTTTGTTTTTGGGGCAGGGGAGAGAGGTTGCGGCAACTCAGTTCTAAGGCTTTGTTTTGGGGCAGGGGAGAGGGGTTGCGGCAACTCAGTTCTAAGGCTTTGTTTTTGGAGCAGGGGAGAGGGTTGCGGCAACTCAGTTCTAAGGCTTTGTTTTGGGGGCAGGGGAGAGAGGTTGCGGCAACTCAGTTCTAAAGCTTTGTTTTGGGACAGGGAGAGAGGTTGCGATAACTCAGTTCTAAGGCTTTGTGTTTGGGCAGGGGAGAGAGGTTGCGGCAACTCAGTTCTAAGGTTTTCTTTTTGGGCAGGAAGAGAGGTTGCGGCAACTCAGTTCTAAGGCTTTGTTTTTGGGGGCAGGGGAGAGGGGTTGCGGCAACTCAGTTCTAAGGCTTTGTTTTTGGGGCAGAGGAGAGGGGTTGCGGCAAATCTGAGAGAGCCTAGGGATGGTAAAATAAATCCGTCATTGCACACACACATGCACTATGACTTCTTTCATCAAAAATAATACCTATATGTCATTCAATATAGCCAATAGGTTAAGGCATTTGTTGCCCGATATTTTTTTGTAATTGTGTTGTTATTGTTGTTCTTGTCGTCGTCATCTTCGTCGCCGTGCTTTGTAAGTATCTTGCGGATGCTCTATTACATTTTATGTAGTTATTACCTACCTCCCATACAAAAGAGTAGCTTACGCAAATATTTTTCCTAGACGTATGACATTTTCCTACTAATATCTTGGTGAAACGCGCTTACGAAATAGCGTAATATTTTCTTACGCTTAAAACTTGCGAAAGTTCTGTGCGTAACCTTACGCTGCTTCGAGAAACGGGGCCCAGATCGGCACCATTTTCATCAAGGACAAACTAGACATCATAAGAAGTCCTCTGGTGAAAACCCAATGTCAGTATGACTTTCCATTTAGGTAGAGTAGCGATAACAAGATTTTCTAGATGGCCGTTGTGGCGGCCATATTGGACATCATTTGGAACCAACTAGACAACATAAGAAGTCTTTTACTGAAATCACATGTTAGTATGAACATCCATTCAGGAGGAGTAGGGATAACAAGATTTTCAAAATGGCCATTGTGGCGGCCATATTGGATGTCCGAGCGGCATCATTTTCATCTAGCATTAACTAGACAATGGGATGAATGTGTGTGTAAAGTTTCATGGCAATCCTACAAGTAGTTGAGGAGGAGTAGTGATAGCAACACTGTCTTTCAGGTCATCTCCGTAGAACAGTTCATACCTGCTTCCCAGTGAGATTCGGTATATGTAAGGACATGTTGAACAGAAAATACTACTAGTACTTCATCTTTAATCCTGGGTCCAAAAAAAAAAATCAGCGCCGGCAAATGACAAAACAAATAAATCTGGCTACTTACTTTCGACAGACCATTTGAATATTTCTTCATTGAGGGCAACGGACTGGTTGTTTATCTGTAGAGCCACAAGGTAGTCAAGAAAATCCCTGACAACCTCTGAGATACTAATCACTGTGGAGTTGACCACTTTTGTGTTCAGCATGGTCCGGTTAACCTTTCGACGCAGTAACAGCCAATCGCTGCCCTCTCTAAAAAATATTGTGGGGGTTTTTTTAATTAAAAAAATTCCGCACATGCATACATGTTTTTGTGTGTATGTATGTGCGTGCCTCTTCCAAATACACATATCCCTAAATCATGCAAATGCAAAACTTGCATCGGAATGAGTGTCTCATACATTTATTTTCATGTTCAGTCAAGAGAAAAATACAGTTCTAGATCATAATGAAAAGTACACTTTCATGCATTTAATTGCATTTGGTTTCGTACTCGCTAGAAAGAAAAGGTTGTCAGAAGTGTTTCCAATTTTGAATGTTGGCGGATGCCATGCAAGCCTTGACAATTTTTTTTTTTTCTCTCTCTCTCTCTCTCTCTCTCTCTCTCTCTCTCTCTCTCTCTCTCTCTCTCTCAGCTTGTGAATTGCTCTCGTCAGAACTGTTTGCATAAATTCGTTTATAATATACTTATTGATATAGATAAATAGTAGCAGTAATGGCAGTAGTAGTAGAAAAAGTTGCAGTTGTTGTAGTAGTAGATACAGTAGAAGTAGTAGTAGCAGCAGAAACAGTAGTAGTAGTACATAAGTACATACAACAGCAGTATCAGCAGTAGCAGAAGCAGTAGTAGTAACAGCTGTAGTAGTAGTAGTAGCAGTAATTGTAGCGATACAGTAGTAGCAGCATTAGTGTAAGTAGCTGTAGTAGTAGTAGTGGAAGTAGCAGTAGTAATAATAATATTATCAGCAGCAGCAGTAGTATTGAAAGTAGAAGCAGCACCAGTAGTAGTAAAATTAGTAACAGTAACAGTAGAGTAGTAGCAACAATAACAATAGTAGTAGCAGCAGCAGTAGTAGTGATATTAGTAGTAGAAGCAATAGTAGTAGTGGTTGCAGCAGTAGTAGTTGTTGCTGTAGCAAAAGTTGCAATACATGTAAAGCTTGATATATGGGGATAGAATCAGGTAAGAAATTATACAAACGAGGTAAGAAGACCATCTCTTTCCCCGATTTCCTTCCTCACGTGCCGCCAGAGGTCTACTTCAAACCTTTTTGGATACTTCGGCTCTGCTCGGAAGACCTGGAGAAAATGCAAAAGTTTCATACCAATCTAGCAATCTATCTATCTATTTATTGTTCATGCCTTTTTGTTTTTCTTGTTGTTGTTGTTGGTGGTGTAATGAAGGTGGTCGTCGTCAGCATCATCGTCATCATAGTTGTTGCAGCAGTAGTGGTGGTGGTGCACTTGTAATAAAACGGAAACAAAAGTTACGGCTGAAATTGCTGCTAATGCTGCTAATTTTAATGACGACGATAATGACGACCACAACAAAGAGGAGGGGGAAAAAGAATAAGGTGGGAGATAAAGGATATCTGTTAGGCCATGGTCGAACAAATGAAAAGGAAAATCTAATGTGTACCCACCTGTTCCACGCCTGCGGGATCTAGAACAAAGATGGCGTCTATTGACAATACTTTGGACCGGAAGATGGGCCCGTTCTTTTCGTGCAGTTCCTTGAAGTACAAGTACGACCGCTTCGAGTTTCGCATGGCACCAAAGAGGTTTCCGATCACCGGGTAACCCTCTTCCGGGATATCGTGAAACGGTCGTGGATCCGACACACTTTCTGGAACTGTCCCAACTAACCTGGACTGGGTCTGGCAAATACTAGCTACATTTGCAGAGCGACCCATACGGCGACAGATTAAAAGGAGACCTCTCATTTTCCTTTAGATGAAGAGCTGAAAGGAATATGTGTAAGTTTAGATAATAGAGATGATATTAATTTGCGGGTCGAAGCAATCTGGCAAATTTCGTGCTGCTTTCATACCAATTTACTATTTCAAAAAAGTACGTGTCAAGAAGTGTCAAAACGTTTCGTCAGACCAAGGCATCCGATCACCAGGCTCAGGGATGATTCCAACAATAAAATTGTGGTGCCCCTATCCCTAGAATTCGGAATTTTTCATCGTGAAACGAGTATTTTTGGGAAGTTTTAACACACAAGCTTGTGGTTTCTAACCTTTATACGCTCAAAATTCATAAATGTTTTATTGCAATTTATTTTTAGATGTTCTTTTATAGCAGATTATAAAATTTATATTATAAACCAAAATTAGTTATTTCATTTTGTTCATGTTTTGTAGGCAAGTTGCCTTTTTAAATAGTAGAGGTATTAAAAGTTGTTGTTGTGATTGTGTTCTTGGTGTTATAAAAAAAATTGGCTTTTTTATAACAAGTCCCTAATATGAAACAAATTTGTCTGTTTATTCATCTAACAATGGATACATTTTGGCTGCATTATAATAAATCTGATTGTTACTTACAGTTGTTATTGGAATAAAGTTGCCCTATGATCATATGGCACCGTTAGTTACATGTAGTTTCATTAAAGGTCTGTGTTTCAAGGATAGGAATATTTGCGGCATATTTACCAAGCAGACACGAGTCAACAAACAAGAATACTAAACATTATTTACAAATATATTCCATTTTCACAAAAAAAACCAAAAACATATTAAATAGAATGTGATAAAAAAAGCATGATATGGTTCATAAGAAGTAAAGTAGTCGAAAAGTAACTGACGAATATCAGGTCATGTGTTGATTCAAAGCGCAAAATGTGTGTATTGACCATTATCAATATCAACTATCCGAAAGGCTATTCAAAAACGTTGTTCTAATTATGAAAGGAATATCTGGCGCTATGAAAATGAGGAGCTGTCTTTTCTATTATCAGCTTTCCGACAATGCACATATGTTGGAGAATCCGAATACGTACAGGGTCCATGCTGTGGGTGATTCGGGCGAAATAGTCACCTTAGAGTCTGTAATTTCACATAAAAAGGCCTAAAAAGCGAGGTTCTCTTTGTCTTGCAATTATTTCATGACATTACCAAATTACCCCAGCTCCATTTTGTTTCAATACAGTGCATTAATAAAAAAAAAAAAAAAAAAAAAAAAAAAAACGTTCACTTTTGTGTCAATTTTCACTTCAAAAAGAAAGGTGCAAAAACAGAAGAATAAAAAAGTCTTCATGTTCTGTTGTCAATTTTGATGCTACTATGATGATCATAAATACCAGAAATTACATTGATTTCTACGGAATTCCCGCTAAAAACTCACACATAATCATTTAAGAAACAAATGAATAATTGAATTTTCGTAGCCCATTCTGGAACAAAAGTTTGACTAAGTAGACGTATCCATGTCCATCACTAATAAAATGAATAATTTTATCCAATGCTTCATCATATAGACAGATGAAAAGTGGAAGGTGTTACAGATTTTCAACTGTAGCCTATTTTTGAGGCTGCAGTTTTATTTTATACAACAACTGTGGTGAAGCAAAATAAGAAAAGTTTTAATATTTTTTTAGAAACTTTTAATAATATTTTCATCAGTATTTTAATAATAGGACATGAAAATTGCAAATACATTAGTTTAAAGTGATTATTTTGAACTTGCTACACCCACTTCTCTCCATTTTCGCCAACTACGCATAATACGGGTTGGAGAAAGACAATTTAACCCAAATATTAGGGTCCAGTTTGGGCCTGACTTGCTATGATTAAATGCACTTCAAAGCAATGCCAATTGTTTGTTTGTGTAAGATGGTTTCTGGTAAGGAAAAAGGTAAAATTATGGTTCAGATCTAGTAGCGCATGTTAGGCCACACAAAAAATGTATGTGTTTCCTATTGCACTGGTTTTAAAATTAGGGTAGGCAGGTATTTTTTTTTTTTTTTTTTTTTGCTCTCTGGATAATTGCTCGTAACAACGGAAATATTCAGTTTTGCTATAGTCCTCCCCGCTCCATATGTTTGTTTGCAATGCGTTTAAAACACAATGGAGAACACCGTCCCTTTTCATCGTAAGCGAATTCGGGAGGGCATTATTGACAATAAATTTGACATAATCCTCTACAATTTCCACCCGCTTTCGAATGATAATGATGTCTGCTCAGATAATCAGATATGTTGATTTTCCCCGGGCAATATTTCACCTTGAAATCGCAAGTGGTCAATTTTAATCTCCATCATTCGAGAAGCATTGAGTAAATTTGCTTGGAATTGTTAAATATTGACTCGAGTGGGCGATGGTCAGTGATCAGCGTAAATTTCTTCCTAAGAAGTACCGCCCACGGACATGCCAGTACCTCGCGCTCAGTTTGGCTGTACCGCTGCTCGAATGTACTCAAGGAGCGACTTGCATACGAAACAACTTTATTGTATTGTAATAATATCCCTGAAGTCCAAGAGAGTTAGAATCTACCCAAAGCTCTGTCTTTTCGCGGATCAAAGTATGTCATAACTTTACTGCTCACCAAAGACGCCTTCAGTGATACAAATGCAATCTCTTGTTCCCTAGTCCATTTGAAAGGAGTATCCTGTCTTGTCAGTGTTCTGAGGGGTTCTGTCATTCTGGAGTAATTCTAAATGAACAGTGAAACAAATTTGTCATTCCCAATAAGCTCCTGACTTCAGTTTGATTTTTAGGCCTCTCGACGTTTTGAATTGCTATAACTTTTTCAGGATCAGCCGATAATCCTGATTCTGAGAACACATACCCATAGAAGGACACTTTGGTGACTCCAAATTCACATTTGCGTTTGTTTAGAGTTAAGTTTTTCTCCTGGAGTCTTTGTAGAACTGCTTCGAGATTTTTGTCATGTTCTTTCGGATTTTGTTCAAATATTATTATGTGATCACTAATATTCATTGTGCCGCTTAGTCCACTCAACACTTGTTGGATTTCATTCTGAAAAATCTCGGGGGCCGCGGATACCCCGAGGTTTAGGCATTTGTACCTGTAATTTCCGGCGTACGTAGAAAAACAAGTTAAGTTGCGAGATTCGTCAGCTAGTTCTAGTTGATGAAATCCCTTGTACAAATCAACCTTTGAAAATACCTTTGATCTGTTCAGATTTAGGATGATTATATCAATTGTAGGGGTCAAATGGCGCTCACGTTTAATCGCTTCATTGAGTTTTCGCATATCCACACACATTCTGATTTCGTTTGGTGCTTTTGGTTTGGGTGCAACAACTATTGGAGATACCCATGGGATAGGTCCATCAGCCTTCTCGATTACATCCTCTTGTTCAAGCTTCTCGAGTTCCTTTTGGACCTTTCCACTAACATGGAAGAGTATCAGTCTGTGCGGTTGGGCAGTTGGAACCACATTTTCATCAACATGAAGTTTAATTGTTCTGTCCCATAACCCCTTGAACACATTAGGGTATTTATTACAAAGGTCAGAATACCATTCCGTTTTCACAGACTTTATAGTTGGTATTATTCCTAGTTCCACGGCTGTATCATAACTCATGATTGAGTCCGTGTTTCTTGTTATCACGTAAAAGTTAGCTGTTACATCATTTTCCCAAGTCTCTGTGCATCCAGTGAATTTACCCTGGATGGGAAGTGTTTTTTCCTGGCCAAAGACGTATGCTTTTGTTTTCGATTTCTGCAGAATAGGGACAGGCTTCATTTTCCTGAGACACTTCGCATCAACGACATTAATCGAGCGTCCCGTGTCAACAAGAACATTTGTTGTATAACCGTTAATCGTGGCTGTCGTTGTCTGAACTTTTGTTGTTGATTTTGCTAATGTTAGCTCTGATTGAAATGAAACTTCTTCAGATGGAAAGTGATTGCTATCATTTGGGTTCTTACTGACATTTTCATAAATTTTATGCAACTGTCCCCGGGAGCGGGAGTATTTTTATTTTTTTATTTATTTATTTTTTTGCTATTTACCTTTTACGACACACGAAAATCAGATGATTCTGCTTCTGTCAATAAAAGCAAGATATGCCTATTGCTGGCCACACCCCTTTGTGTGGGAAATCCCGACCACAATTGTTGCATTTTGATTGTTGTTTCTGGTAAGATTCGGCCGTTCGTTTGTATTTATGCCGTACACTTCTTGCTTGCACTCTATCAGCTGAATCAAATTGTTTTATGCCGTACACTTCTTGTTTTCACTCTATCAACTGAATCTAATTGTTTGTATGCCTTACACTTCTTGTTTTCACTCTATCAACTGAATCAAATTGTTTTTATGCCGTACACTTCGTGTTTTCACTCCATCAACTGAATCAAATTGTTTGTATGCCTTACACCTCTTGTTTTCACTCTATACACTGAATCAAATTGTTTTATGCCGTACACTTCTTGTTTTCACTCTATCAACTGAATCAAATTGTTTTATGCCGTACACTTCTTGTTTTCACTCGATACACTGAATCAATTCGTTTCTATGCCGTACACTTCTTGTTTTCACTCTATACACTGAATTAAATTGTTTTTATGCCGTACACTTCTTGTTTTCACTCCATCAACCGAATCAAATTGTTTTATGCCGTACACTTCTTGTTTTTACTCCATCAACCGATACAAGTTGTTTTTATGCCGTACACTTCTTGTTTTCACTCTATACACTGAATCAAATCGTTTCTATGACGTACACTTCTTGTTTTCACTCCATCAACCGAATCAAATTGTTTTTATGCCGTACACTTCTTGTTTTCACTCCATCAACTGAATCAAATTGGTCACTTGTCGTTTCATCGGATTTTTCCATTTGTTTGAGACTTGTTGATCTGAAATTTCAAGAGTCATGGCTAGTTGCAGCAGCTGTTCTAGTGACATCTCTTCTCTTTGTGCTTTTCTCCTCAGATGGCTCGAAGTGCATACCTGAATTAATTGTGACTTAATTTCCCTCTCTGTATTGTCAAAATCGAAAACTTCGCCTTTGACTTCAACACCGTAACAAACTGATCCGTTGTTGTCAATGAATTTTGTTTTAAATTCCTGAATTCAAACGTTTCAAACTTTCTATTCGTTTTTTAAATAAAATACTCATTAAGGACTGTTTTCACTGCGTCGTAGTCCTTGCTTTCATCGGTTGATAAAGAATTGTAAAGTTCAAACACTTCATGTCCCGCATAGTGGAGCAGGAGAGCTTTTTTCCGTCTATTGCTTTCAACGTTCATAACGACGAACAAATTCTCCAGCTTTATGATATTATTCTTCCTTTTAACTCCAAGGTTGTTTTCTCCTGTAATTTTGAAAGTCGATAAATCGGGAAATCTTACTGCTGCCATTGTCACAATATGTTTATTTTAATCCAAAGATCGTCAGAGTTTTAAAGCACGAGTACATGTAACGATCATTAACTGTTACTGTACATTTTGCTTAATCCGACAAAATCCTAATCGCCATTGTGATGTTCCGTGATTGTAACCCTAAAGGGATGCTAAAGAATGAATCACACTTGAATAGGTTTTACGTCTCTTTTTATTCCGAATCCACTCTACAACTAACAGTATCTGAAACTCTATATCCTGCCTGCAACGCCAGATGAAAGCAGGCTAAGTACGATTGGAATTGCAAGTACTGACCACTACAGGGCGCATACACTGATCGAAGAAATCACGAGGCGATAATATTGCTTGCTGAGCGGTTCCCCATCCCCATTGGAACAATACATTTTGTGACTACATCATCATCTGTGGCATTATCAGCTACTGCATTCAATTTGTCTTTTATTACCATATTGCCAATCATAGTCGCAAATTCAATCATTCTTTTTTTGAAATCTACTTGTGCAGCAATGATATCAGCATCAGATTTTTAGCCATAGTTTCTTTAATATCAGCATCACTTTAAGTTTGTGCTGCTACAATAGAGACATCGTTTTGTTTTTTTTTTTGTTTCGATTTACCTTGAATTCTTAAGATTTCGTCAGATAGTCTTTGAACATTGTAATGAGTTTCAACAGAAAAAGATAACCGTTTTAATGAGTTGTGAATGAGTGAATACTGTCTCATAGACCAGTTAGGGCTGACGGTAAGAACATGAATATATGTAGGTGATTTTGGATATAAAACACTGTCTTGTTTGTCACATGACAAGATTGTTACTTCTATAATTGTCATTGGACTTGCTTCAGGGTCCTAAAATTAAACTATTAAAGGCTTATTTTCTAATCCAAAGTTAGTCCCCTGATAATTTCTAACTCGTCCATTCATCATTGCATTATTACAAGTTGTCCTAGTTATTGCGTAGCATTCAAAACCATCTGCTTTCCATTCTCTCCCATCGGGTGAATCAGGTAAAGAATCTAATTGAAAATATGGATGTAAATAAGTTGAATTTGAAATAACTTTGTCATGCATTCATTCCGGTTGATACAGTAGACGGTAACACACAAGCCAATGTGGAATGCATTGAACACTGGTACGTGGGTCATTGAGGATTGACCGAAAAAAATTCTAGGTACATAAAAATACATTACCTGTTTGATTAATCAATAATTCTTTATCATTATATCATCTACTACTAATTGGTTTGATCATTCGATCAGGAATTTTTTCCATATATCTTTTTGCCATAAAGTTGAACATGCTTCCCCCATGTCCATATAGCAAGTTTCAAATGTAACAAAAGGTTTGTTAATAATGAAGGGAGAAACAGGAAATGAGTGTCCAGCACATGCATTACCAATATGGATTTGAACATTGTCACTACCAGCATCCAATCTGGGTACTAGACTCTGTTTACCTTTTTCTGTGTGAGTTCGCTGTCCTACTTGTATAGCCTCTGTTTGATCCCTGAAATCGTATGTGTCGTCTATGAATATTGGAACGTTTACATCTGAAATATCATGAATAGTATTGTCTGAATGAAATGATGATTCAGTATATGCTGTACTGTTGTGTGGAATCAAATGATGATTCTGTATATGCTGTACTGTTGTGTGGAATCAAATGATGATTCTGTATATGCTGTACTGTTGTGTGGAATCAAATGATGATTCTATATATGCTGTACTGTTGTGTGGAATCAAATGATGATTCTGTATATGCTGTACTGTTGTGTGGAATCAAATGATGATTCTGTATATGCTGTACTGTTGTGTGGAATCAAATGATGATTCTGTATATGCTGTACTGTTGTGTGGAATCAAATGATGATTCTGTATATGCTGTACTGTTGTGTGGAATCAAATGATGATTCAGTATATGCTGGACTGTTGTGTGGAACCAAATGATGATTCAGTATATGCTGTACTGTTGTGTGGAACCAAATATTTACTGGTTGCACCACATCTGTAAGCAGTCTTCGCACTTGTTGCAATTGTTGCCAGTGATTAAGAACGCAGTTTGTTTTGCTACATCAGTATCTGTCGGTGGAGCGTTAAGTCGTCTGCGTTTTTTAGTTGCTACTGTAGTGTCATTTACTCTGCCTTCGTTGTCATCAAATTGGTCTCTAGTAAAGTCATTTACTTATTGTTGCATTATATGTTTAGCACCGAAAAAAAATGCGTCCTCTACTGGTACTTTTACAAATTTACCTTTTGCAGCAAGAAGATCACACCTTTGTTGTTTTTCTCTGCCTTTCGATGGTTTCCACTTAGCACCTTGCTTCTCTAACAGTACTCTACCTTCTGTATATGCACTAGACCCTGAAGTTGCCGATATGAATTCGGATTCGTTAATGGTACCAGACTGAGCGTTGGCCGCTAAATATATAGGGACATTGAGGGACAATTATGTAACAGTTTGACTCATTCTGTCCAGCCCTTGAACTGTGCTGATGTTATCAACACGTATTGTTTGTAAATATTTTTCGCATCACGTGCCCTGGCTTAAGGGTAAGAGTTGTGTTGTTGTATGTTTATGGTTGAGGAATCATCGCCGCGTTCCAATAACATATTACGGTCTTTGTCACGTAGATAGATTAACACCTCGGTCACTATCGTAGCTGTCATCCGAATGACAGATTTATGGCTAGAAAGTTCTCCACTCTCATTAATACCGCGGGGCATTCCTACAACATGTTCTTGTTGATTTGAGTTGCATAAGTGGCTTTTATGTGACCCATTGTCGTAAGTGAATCTTGTAGATTACACTGGTTAGCTAGGCGCGATCAAGTCTATATCTAGTATTAAACATGCCTATAGGGTATTTTCTGTCAGAAGATTCGAAATTATCATGAAAGGTAAATAGTTCACCCTGAGAAATGTAGGTATACTCAAACATCCCATTCATTTAGTTCATGATACAATACTGTCGTATTTTATATATTTTCTAATTCTTCATTATGGACAGCGCTCCACTCATATCCTAAATCTAAATGTGTTCTACGTAATATCGCCATCCGTTGATTCGTTGGTACATACTGTTTCATGTTACTGTTAAAATCGTAGAATTTCGTTCCGTCTTGAATACGCCACTGTTCGAGGAAGAAATGGTGATTCACAGTATTACATTCCTCTTGAGTTACTATTGCATGTTTTACCCAAAATGCATGAGATAGAATACTGTAAGCTCTGGCTGTTATTCCCATTTTTTTATAGTCCATAGGGAGCATTCTAGCAAAATTAGTATGATAAGGAATAATACAATAACCAGGATCAAAGAACCGTCTAGTATGTTTCTGACCAGCAGCATTTTTAAACATTTTCGGTGTAAGTTCGGTCCAATCTCCTTGTGACTGAATGTAATGCTCGAATTTCTTGAGAATTGCTTGAGATAAGCCTTTTTAGTTCTCTTTTGGGCGCAATATAATTTTGGAACTGATGTACATCTATTATAGGCTGATTCATTTCCGACAATTTGCAAACTTGTAAATGTAAGTGTTTTAATTTCTAGTCCATAATGATGTGCCTAACATGTAAATTTATGGATTAGAGGAACTATGTCTTTTGAACAGTAAATTACTTAAATTTATTCCCTATTATGTTGTGATTGATATTTATTCTAATTTTTAAATACACTTGAATTTGAAGCACTTCCAGATAGATCAGTCTTGTCTTGACCATGTGACTTTCAGTTATTCAACTATTGCACGAATAGTCATGAATAGTGAAGGTTCATTAACTTGAGCATAAATTACTCAGATGTATGATGTATTTTGGTTTCAATGTTTTTCACAGCAAATGCCTGTGCAGGATTAATGAGATCTTGCTTTTACAAGGCCTTGGTGTCAAAATTATATTGCACTGATGGTCTGTAGTTACTTACAGTAAGGGGTTGTCCATAAAGGACGTCCGCAGATAATACCTGTTTTCCTACCCTCGTCCCCTTGTCCGCTTTTGTCCGCATGTGGCTTACACCCCCCCCCACCCCCGCTTCAGACGTCCCCATTTAGCATTATACACTGCTCTATGGTCTGGCAGTGTAATAGCTGGTGCTCTCAAAATACAACGCTCACTGATCTCATCACAACATGTAGCTCAAAACAAAGAAAAAAATTAACAGAAAGTTCTTTCTTTAAAAACGTCTTTATTCAGGACATAGAACTAAAGTTGTCATCTCACAGAAAGCTAAATTCGATAGACTGTCAATGTCTTACTCCACTTCAACAAACGCAGACTGTAGCCAGTCAAATAAGTTGCGAACAACTGGCAGACCATCATCACTGCTTTCAGTTGCGGAAGTTGATGATGCAGTTGACAAAATAGCGCTAACAGATTCAGGCTCCACAGCGCCAACGTCTGCCACTTCAGCTTGTGTGCTCACTGCTGCATGCCTATGAATACGGGCATGATTGCGCTTCGCAGCCTGAGATGGAAAGTACAGGCCACACTGATTACAAACGCGCTTCTCAAGATCAGCAGTCACCGACGGACAGTAGAAATCAAATGGCATCCTTAGGAAGTCGTGTGAAGGCTGCAGATGCAAAAGAGCCAGTCGTTGATAAAGCGATCCAAACGTTCCACTGTTGCTGCCAACTGGTGCATAGGTAATCCCTTTATCTGTGCTGTAGTGTGGAACAGGTGGAGGTAAAAATCGTCCAGGAAATATATCATTGTAGTTAGTGCGACGCTGACCACAGCATGATTCACTGTTGCACTTCACAATCTGCAAGCAATACTGCGACTGTTGAATGTGTTGACTTGACCACTCATCTGACGGTGGACTGATGTCCAGTTTTCCTGCATCACATGATACAAAAGATGCTACCACATCAAATCCATCAATAACCGCTGAGCTCCAGATTTCTGCCAGCACTTCACCGGCCTTCTGGAAATTGGCCCTTTCCAACTCTACATCACATGTCTTGCCATTGCTGTCCAAATGAGATCCATAATGATTGTGAGGCAGGATCAATCCTGATAGGTCACGTGACAGAGGAGCCATGCGTCGTTCGACGGTGTTGTAGGCAGAGTGCCCTGGCGCATGGCACGCAACGAAAATCGCATCCAGATTGTTGTAATGGAAGGCTCGATAGGCTGCGGCTAGTGTTTTCGGAAATCGAGGGTTCTCATCCGGACCGCCATCTGCTGTTATGACCACAATCGGCTTCACTGATCCATTAATACACATAACAGGCTGAAAAGCAGGAAGTTGTTTGAGTTCTTCAAATCAGCAGCGTGTGTCATTGCTGTGCTACTGTCATGCTTCCCACTGCGAATGAAGATAGCAGTCGGTCCTGAATACGATACAGCCCCTGGTTTTATAACACATGCAGCATAGACTGATGGGATCAGTTTGTGGCGTTCAGCAATAACCCAGTCGTGATCTGGCAGCTGCACACGATACTCCATGTGCATCAGAATGGGCGCTTGCTTATTTGCTGCCGGTAATCCCAGTGGGACACGTGCCTTGTCGTCTTGGCTCAAGAAAAAAACACAGTGTTCTCCCATAGCGACAGCCAGATCTTTCAAGTAGCAGATTGTAGCTGCTGCAAAATGAGCATCCACGTGATTACGCCTTTCACTGTTTTCTGCCTTAAGCAGCTTGACAGGCACTGTGGTCACGTGACGCTTACCTTCAGTCGTCGACGAATTACGTGGAAGTAGACGTAGATATGTTCCTGCTCGACTGATGCTGAAGCCATCTTGGACGAGGGCAACATGCAAGTCATCCAACGTTTTGCAGCTACTAAGCTTCTCAGATCGTCGCCGCGGATCAGCAGCTGCTCCACATGATACAATGTCCACGATTGTCTTTAGCAACTGTGGTTGGTCATCTTCTAAGCGGGGCCTTCCTACTTTCTGCCGACAGAACTTTTTGAGTCGCTGGCCAATGACTGGATGTTCTTCCGTAACTTCAGTCAGCTTTCTCTTGAAGTCAAGCCTGGAGTTCTGTTTGCGTGCTCGTTCAGCTGCCAGACGTTTTAACTTTTTCTCCAGCTGCACCTTTTTGCTGCCGAGTTCATCAGACTTTGTTTTCATATCAGCTGTCCACAGTCCAGTGTCTTTTACCTGTAGAAGACTAGCCATTTGTGCGTTGACAGATTCTAACTCATTGCTTGCTGCGTCTTGTGCTGGTGTAGAGCGCTGGTTTTTTTTTTTCTTCACTAGACATGCTACTGCTGTCGTTTGCGTCTCGGCATCCGTCTCTCTTGCTGTTACGTCAGCAGAAGATGCCTCTGACTGAACGGCACTATTTATTATCACCACAGTTGACGGAAGTTCCTGAGATGACTTGGTTAGCGTCGAAGTAGTTGAATCTGATGCTTGGCTTAGACTGGCCTTAGGTGTGGCAGCGCGGGCCCACATGCTCATCAGACGACTTTTTCTTTCTGCTGCTCTCGCATGCCAAACTCGAATCAAGTTTTTGACTTCTTCATTTTGTTTACAATTGTTCCACTGCTCCTGTGCACTTTTATGTGCCAGATCTGCCTTCAGATCAGGGTGTGCAGCAATGAAAGCATCCTTAAAGTAGCTATACAGTTTATAACGTGCATCCATTATTAGCATCGGTAGTATGCAGAATATTCTTAAATAATATGTAATATTAGCTGGAAAAATATAGATATTAAAAACTCTATTAAACAGTACGTTGCCTACGTCACTGATTAACACACACGTGTGCGGAAGGCAGCTGGAGTCGATGCTTTCAGATGTACTGTGCGTAGCAGCAGTGTAGTGGTGCCTACTGCAGCCAGCCGCTTGCTTCAAGGGCCAACCCATTCATATATAGTCTGTGACACGAATCTTACAAAGTGAAATTAACAAGTAATTTATACTTAGGGATCACCCATAAAGGACGTCCGCAAAACATACCGGAATACACGCAGTAGGCCAAAAGCAGCTGTTCAACACAGAATATCATTTTAAAAAATACTAGCTTGCGGACGTCCGCAAGGTCCTTTACACCCCCTCCCCCCTTGTCCGCATTTGAACAAACCCCCCTCCCCCATCTTTGCGGACGTCCTTTATGGATGATCCCTAAGTTGGTTTACGTCAATGATCACGATAATCAGTTATGAAATTCCTCTATTGATAATAGAATGAATATTAATATTAAAAATTCTACACAAGTTTTAAAAATTCATTATTTCACTTTTGTAGCAAGAAGTGAAAATATTTATGCCAGGTGAAATGGCAAATTATTCCTGCTGAAATGAGCGAAACAACACGTAACTTCAAAAGTTAAGATATTTTGTTTTTATTAATTTATTAGAGCTTTTTGACAAAAATCTGGTATGCTACGGAATGTTTGAATTCTTCAGGATTTCAGTCATATAAAGTATATACTTCATAGGTTAACTGGTATTCTTTAACACAGTCTGTCCACCCCATTCCAGAAGTACACAAGATCTGATATTTTTCACACTTTTCTCCACATTTTAATGTTGTTGGTGAATTAAATCGACTGTGTATTGATGTCTCAAGATAAAACTGATAATGTAGATTCATTTTGTGAGCTAAAGGATGGATTTTAAATGAGAAATTGACAGTTATTCAAAGCAACATTTCATTAAAATACTTCCTTTCATGTTAACATTTTGTGAAAAGGATATTCTAATCTATAATGATGAAGCATGCATCGGTTTTTGTAATGACACAGTGGCAAATGAAAAATGTATGAATAACAAATTCATCATTCAGTAATTTTTTAGGCTATATTTGTGCATGAAATGCTGATGTTGATTAAAACACAAGCGGCAATGGTTCAGTGTTAGCACAAGTGAAAGTGTTACAGTTTCTAATCATGCCCTGATTAGCTTCATTCAGCTGCTGTATCGCATCCTTGGGCATGGCACTTTGTTCCCTTTGTCTCAGCATGAAACAACATTATCTCTATTGATGTGTCATTATACCCCCAATCATTTATTGAATTCTTGCCAGAAAATTACTTTGAAGTCTTTTTTTTTTTTTTTTTTGGGTTGAGTCCGCCATTAGTTGGAAATGAGACATTGCGGTCACTTTCCCAGCAGCAGTGGTGGCATCAATAGTTTCTTGAAGTTTTGGTTAAAGTTTTTCGTTTGCACATATTTCTGAAACCTCCTGGTAGATTCTTATCATCCTTGGCATGAATCATTGTGAAACTAAGACGGTTCATTCTATGACATGCTGACTCGCCTTTTGGGGTCATGGTCACCGTCATAGAAAATTTGCTTTAAGATTTCTGTTCAAGTTGTTTCATTTGCTGATATTTCCTAAACCCCCTTGATGGATTTTCTTCATATTTGGGATGAAACATTATAAAGCTAAGAATATTCATTCTGTGACATGCTTGATCACCCCTTTGACCTATGGGTGAAGGTCACAGTCAAAGAAAATTTGCATTAAGGTTTTGGTTAAAAGTTTTCTCATTTGCTGATATTTCCTTAACCCCTTGATGGATTTACTTCATACTTTGGATTATCATTATGAAATTAATACAATTCATTCTCTCACAAGCTCACTCAACCTTTGTCCTTGGTTTCAAGATCACATTTTTCAGCAATGTTTTAATAGTGGGCACAACATCAAGGCATAGCCATCTTATTTGTACATTCAAATGATCAGTGTTACATGCACAGTAGAAGAAAAAAGAGGGCAAGAAATGTAGAATGTGCCAAACTATTAAATAATTTTCACAAAATACTTCAAAAACCCATATTATTATCCACAAGGCATAACTTTAATCAAGTCAGATTGGTCTTCCTAGTAAAGAGTTTCTATTAAATGTATGGTTTAAAATGGTTTCTTTTACATATATTCTGATCTGCTGTAGAGTTAATGTGGTTTCAATTTCATCCACCATTACTAAAAATTAAAAAAACCTATACAAAATCTTTTCAAAAAACTGATCAACACTGCTGACCAAATTTAAGCATCAATGTATGAAGGCCTTTCAAATTTTGACAAATTATGCCAATCTGCCATCAAATATAGTTGTTGTTACTAAAAATAAAAAATAAAAGAAATGCTTAACAGAATTTGACTAAATTTGATGGAAAGCATCATTGTATGGAGGCCTGTACAATCTTTACACATTATGCTGATCTGCCATCAAATATGGTTGTTGTTACTAAAAATAAAAATAAAAAACATTAAACAACTTTTTCTCAAAAAGTGCTTAATAGAATTTGACCAAAGTTTTACGGCATCTTGACATGAAAGTCTTTCAGATTTTTTTTTTACAAAGAAGTGATTTACCGAAAATAATGGCTGCCATTACTAAAAACCGGAAAACCTTTAAATGACATCTCAAATACTGCTTAACAGAATTTGACTAATTTGACAAATGCATCTTTGTATGAAGGTCTTTTAAATTTATACAAATGATCCAGATCTGCTGTTCAATATGTCGGTTGTTACTAAAGATAGAAGAACTGTAAACCTTTGAAATGATTTCTCAAAAACCACTTGACAGAATTTGATACAATTTTGCAGAAGCAACGTGACTTGAAGGCCTTTACATTATGTACAAATAATGTTAGAGGTACAAGGGTTTGCATTGGGCATAAGAAAGTCACTCAGGGCACAAGAAATATGTAACATGCTGCTGCCATTTTAAAAGGGGGAATTTCATGTTAAAAACATCCATAGGTTTAACATTGTGGGTCACTATGGCGATCTAACAGGTTTGGTTTTGTGGGGTTTAATGCCATTTGTCAGCACATGACGGCAGCCAGTATATTTGATGGAGGAAGAATCACCAACCCATGGGAAGCTACTGGCAAGCTTTCTCACATACCCACGTTGGTTGAGCCGAGACTCGGACTTGCACGGACAGAGGTGAGATGTGAGTGATCTCTGAAGGCATGCCCTTAGACTACTCAGGCTACAAACTTTATTTAAAATTGCAAGCTTAAACTGTTATTTATTAAAATTTTAAAATTTTAAACAAACAAAACATTTTTAGCAAAAGATATAATTCTACAATGTTTTTAATATTTTTACAAATGTTAAAACAAATCCGCATTCAGTTATTACATTTTTTAAATAAAATGAAGTTATAAGGCAAAATTGCTACAAAAAAATCGTACAAAAGATTTAAAAATAACAAATTACACAAATATTTTTTTAAAAATTTAAAACAATTATAAAAACTAAATTGTAAACAAAAGATTACTATAGACTTTTAAAAATTTAAAATTAAATATTTAAACAATAATAAATTTTAGCAAATTTTTTAAAAAAAGGCACACAAAATTAAAAACATTATTTTTAAATAGTATGTAATTTTAAAAACTAAAAACAACTTGAAAATTTAAAGTTGGAAAAAATAAACAACGTAAAAAAAAAAAAATTAAGTTACATTTATAATTAAACAAACCAACCCTTACATGCCAACACATCCTTACTGACCAACAATCAAATTGATCTACACATATCTTCACTGACCAGCACACCTACTTACTAGGCAACACATTCTTCCTGACCAACACACATCTGTACTGACCAATATTCGCCCTTACTGATCGACACACACAGAAACATACAAACTTGTGTGTAAGGGTGGTGTAAAGTATGTGGAGAGTTATGGGGACTAATACCTATTCGTAGAGACCCACACATGTTCTTAAAGACAAATACCCACAAAAAAGGATGATCAAAAGAAGAGTTATGTGATGGTCACCAACACAAAATTACAATCCAACGCTCACACTTGCAAACAAACAAAGGAGGGAAATGGGATAGGTGAGGGTCACTCACACCTACTTGTATACAAAGAAACACATCCTTATATACAAACAAACATTCTTATTAAAAAAAGTTATAGGGTGAAGGGATAGGTGAGGGTTAGTCACACCTACTTTTTGACATAGGTGATGCTTACTCACTGCTACTTGCAGACAAGCAATTACACTCCTCAAATTAAACACACTCGTAGAAACAAAACAGACAAGAGAAAGTGGATAGTTGAGGGTCACTCACACCTACTTATGGACAAACAAAACCACACACTATCAAACACCACATACAAACAACACAGAGGAAAGAATGGGGATAGGAGAGGGTCACTCGCACCTACTTATGGACTGGCAACACATCCTTATTAATAAGGAAAACAGACACACATTCTTATCAACAAACACAGCCTTGTTAACTAACAAAGAAACGTGTTTATACATATAAACAAACAACACAAACATACATAAATCCTTTTAAAAAAAAGTACATTTGTTCTTGCTATTATCTTTTAATTTCTTAGAGAGAATGGGCTCCTCTGCCTCTTCTAAAATCTCTTATTTTTCCTTCTTTTATTCTTCCTTCACTTTGGCGTTATGGACAATCTGAATACCAATGACCTTGCTCGTGACATACAAAACGTTGTTCTTAGCTATTGTCTTGGGATCTGGTTTCTCTGTTCTAAAGATAACGGGTTCCTTTTCTTTGACGTTGTGGACATTCTGGTGCACAGTGTCCTTTGTTTTGACAGACATAACAGGTGACTTCACTTTTATCTCACGAGTAGTGTTTGAGTATCCCCATAGGTTTTGTTGGATGTTGTGTATTTTTTAATCACTTTAAACCGTCGCAAAATCCATGTCGAAAGGACACAAGTTAAGCCACGCGTACAATGACCAAGTTCAGTATTGACCGACACAGATAGCCGTATGTACATAGATCGATCTGTATCCTTCACTACCACGAGAGAGAGAGAGAGAGAGAGAGTCCAAGAGTGAAAGAATCATTTGTTGCCAAATCAAACAAGACAGAAAATGTATGTGGGTGTGTGTGCATTTATGAAAGAAATATATATATATATATTAATGCATAGTCATGATTTAAGAAAGTAGGAAGGAATCAGAAAAGATATATATCACATGAAGTGTCGAAAGAAAAAAAAATAAAATAGTTTTGAAACACAGGGCCGCCAAATGGCATGGAAAAACAAACAACATGGCTCGAGAAGATTATTTTTAATGGCACAATTTTTACAAGCCCTTTGAAAAAAATATTAAAAATTATTTATTTGCTCGATGAGTAGAAATTTCACTAAACGCACAAGTTAGTGATGGCGGTACACATAAACTGCTCTTTTTAATATATTTGGATTTGCAATCTGGTAATTTTTTTATTTATTCGGGAAAACGAAAAAGGTACCATGGTAATGTTTCTGTGTGTGTCGATCAGTAAGGGCGAGTATTGGTCAGTATCGATGTGTGTTGGTCAGGAAGAATGTGTGTTGCTTACTATCAGATAAAGTGTCATATTTTTATTCAATTCTCTAATTTTTAGGCGAATGCAACAATAAGTTTGTGACACTATATAAAAAACAAGGTCATAAGTTTCTAAATTTAGCGTAAGGCTGTACATTTATATTAACTAGGGAGCTTCATTTTCTGTTTGTGCTTTGTTTAAAACAGCAAACCAAAAGTCATACTTCTGTGTATCGTACACTGAAAAAAAAAAAGAGTATTTGTATCCGTAGCTCATGAAAAAAGGGAAGGTTAATATTGCCCACGCAATTGCTGTTTTATATATTAATGAATGAATGGATTAAAAAACGAATGAATGAATTACTGAACAAAGGAGATATGATTATTATTAAAATTCATCCAAGTAGTGTGTGTGTGTGTGTGTGTGAGAGAGAGAGAGAGAGAGAGAGAGAGAGAGAGAGAGAGCGAGTTAAAGCACTGTTATCTACTATCCAGGACCCAGTTGATTTAATATCCACCTTTAGCACAAACATGCTGTGCAATCACACATATGAGAGGGATAAGGGATTTTAGTTGTAAACACAGACAAAAACATACCCAAACATACAAACATACAATAAACGGCAATGATTTAAGGTTGACAACGTTGTGGAGTCGAACTAGATTTCCAATGATCACTGAGTAAAGTATCATTTTGCCATCATGGCACACTACGTTTCTGAGCTAAAGAAAATAGATAACCATAATGTTCACAAACCACTTTTCTATTAACCTTTATCCTTACTCGTGGACTATTTTGACCTTCTACTGTGACCATAGTGCACAGAAAGTAGCATCACTGGAACATTCTTTCACAATAATCTTTCACAATAATAAAGATAAACATAAATTTCAACACATAAATTTAAAGTGAGCAGTGGTTGAAGTTTACTGCCCCGCAAACACACCGGTTCGCACTGAATTACCTAAGCTACATTATGTAATAAAGCGAGTAGGATGGATGTTTACTGCCCCGCAAACACACCGTTTTGTACTGATCGACCAAGCCACATGAATAGCATCTTTAGCTACTGTGAACATAGTGCGCACAATGAAATATTGTCAAATGAACGCAGAAATGTAGCTAGGTAATTCAGTACGAACCGATGTGTTTGCGGGGCAGTAAACTTCAACCACTGCTCGCTTAGTACGTATAGTTATTGAAATTAATGTTTATCTTTATTATTGTGAAAGAATGTTCCAGTGATGCCACTTTCTGTGCACTATGCTCACAGTAGAAGGTCAAAATAGTCCACGAGTCAGGATAAAAGTTAATAGAAAAGTGGTTTTGTGAATATTATGATTATCTTTTTTCTTTAGCTAAGAAATGTCGTGGATAGTAGGTAACAGTGCTCTCTCTCTCTGTCTCTCTCTCTGTCTCTCTCTCTCTCTCACACACACACATGCACAACCCAAATTAACTTCAACACATATTTTTGCCAAAACACTGTGTCTAGATTAAAAAAGGCTAAAATGTCACAAGCATAATGACTTTAGGGGGTAGGGTGGGGGTAAAACAAAAATCGGTCAGTGTATTTATCAATCTACCATAGCTAGTGCAGACATCCAATTGTAACTTTGTGTTCATTTTGATGAATGAAACTTTGTATCTCAGTACGCTAACAGAATTGCAAAATAGTTTAGAATGCAGATAAACTCAGATTTTCCCGGTCGATAAAACAAAGTGTTGACTTATTTGTTTAAAAATTCTTTAAGCCTCTCTCTCTCTCTCTCTCTCTCTCTCTCTCTCTCTCTCTCTCTCTCTCTCTCACACACACACACACACACACACACACATTAACAGCTGGCAACACAGACGACCGTCATCGTTCAGGACCTCTGTTAAGATATACAACTTAAATCTTTGGCTGTTTCATGTTAATTTCCCTTTTGTTCCCATAAACTTTCGACATTTTGTCCCTAAAAACTTCCGACCATTACTTTTCCCATGTTAATTTCCCGTTTGTCCCTATAAACTTCCGACCATTACTTTTCCCATGTTAATTTCCCGTTTGTCCCTATAAACTTTCGACCCTTTGTCCCTATAAACTTCTGACCATTACTTTTCCCATGTTTATTTCCCGTTTGTCCCTATAAACTTTCGACCCTTTGTCCCTATAAACTTTCGACCCTATTTACCACAGGACTCCTCTACAGCATTTCACTTAGAGGGCAAAGAAAACTCAAATTTCTCTTCCAAACACATGCTACACTGTTTCAAGACAGACAGACTCACCTTGACGTCATACAATATTTATGTTCGAGTGCAGTCACCTCATGCTACACTGTTACAAACCATATGAACCAAGATGGCGCCTATGTTAAATTCCCGTTTGTCCCCATAAACTTTTCACCCTTTGTCGCTCACAATTTATAGGGTCAAATTTTCCCATGTTAAATTCCCGTAGACCCCTATAAATTTTCGACTTTTTTTAACACAGCCCCCCCCCCCCGTTTGAGTCTCAAGTGTCATCTTCTACTACTACTATCGCTTTCAAGGGGTTTCATTTTTGTAGAAATCATGCTTTTCTATAAAAGGAATAAACATAGAAAAAGATAATTATTACTGCAGTTGCTAATGGTCCTCACATGTCTAATACTGTAGTTCCGAAATCACCATTTTCAGAAGCAGCCGTACTTATTTGTGCAGGCTTGCAATATGAACTCGAAATAGGTGGTTAACGGACCGATACTTACATTGGGGGGGGGGGGGGTGAGGCGGGGACTGTCGTCTGGGATTTTCTTTCAAACCAGGATATTTTTTTCTGTCACCTCAAGATACTTTTTTTGTTCAACTAATATAATGGATATAACAGGGTTTTTTTCTTCTTCTATAAATCGGAGAAAGAATATTTTTTCAATCTATTTATGGGGCAGTCTTTTTCAGAAAATTTCAGCCCTTACCTGCCTCAGAAAATAAATTGTTGGTCCCTAATAGAGGTCTAGACTACTTTTGTTTGCTATTATTAAATGGGCTCGTATCGTTACTAACAATTTAACTATATAATTATGATATTAAAGTATCGATTTCGTCCAACCTCTCAACTTAGTTTAATCCTTGAATCGTGCGCCATGTTTCTCGCGACCTAACGCGCTTGTTTCGAGATAATAACGTCATCAACTGTGTCACCAGCGTTCTTCAAGCGTGACAGCAAGTATTTAACGAGTAATATCAGTCAAAATGAGATTTAAACAGGTAATGTCATGTAATTTAAAAAAAAATCAAAATGAAAATCTTTATTTCGACTAATGCCATATTTGTGTCAGACATGTTGGCCTTGAATTGTGTATTATATGCTAAAGATAGGTCCGCTAATCACATGTTGGCTTTGTTTACATTTCTTGAACAGGAAAACCTTCTTTGGGAATTTATATAATGGAAAAGCCAATGTAAATATTTGGTTTTAATCATGTGGGGTTCTTATACAACGTAAGCATAATTTACACTGGAAATGTATATTCACTATGGACTTTATTGTTTCATTATTATTTAATTGGAAAGAGAAATGTATGTTTTATTGCTACATCATGGAATACACTTTAAGAAATGAACCATATGTTTATATTGTATTAATATTGTAATATTTATTCATGTTATATTGTATTCAATATGTCTTTGAAAGCAATCAAATATGATCAAGAATAAGCAAACAGTAATGTAAGTGCACAAACTGCATATAGAATTAACGGGAAAAAAATTCATTTTTAAATTGTATTTTTTTTTCTTCCCAAAACACGGAGAAGCTATAAACTAATAATATCCATACCTTGGCCTAACTGGCACATTCCGGTCATATGCCTCGTGACTTTTTAGTCAGTAGCACGAACCAAGGATGCTATTCCGGAAATGAGTAAAGTTACACACGCTCGGAAAAACGGTAATTCTGAACCAATGTACATGAATGCCAACAATTTTTTTTAACGATGATTAAATGAAGTAGATATAGGTGAACTCTATCTATGGTTATTTGAATAGATTTTCACAATATTATAACGAACGCGTTAACATTCACGTTAAGGGCACGAAATATGGTGGCTCGAGGATATAATATTAGCCTCGAGTAAGAGTGGTTACTTTTCCTTTACTAGTATTAGTGATTTGGACAAATTTCCGTTTATGTTATTGTTCCGAGTGTAGTCGTTTGGAGACGTGCTTGCTTTTTGTTTGTTTGTTTTTCTCAATAAATGATGTACTAAAGTCTAAGGGAGTCTACTCTTACATGAAACTAATTGGCCAATCGAATCTCTGCTATAAATAGTCTAGTATGTCACATTATGGCGCCAAATTAGAGAGTTGGGGGGACGTCGAAGTCGCTTTTTAAGAAAATATTATCGCTGGAGTACAAATTAACGGTAATATACTAGCCAGAGGCATATTTCTGCCTTTACTATAGGCTCTGAGTATGTAGTTTTTGTATAAAGTGCATATTTTACCGGGTTTTACAGTGAATATACTATAATTTGAGCACACTTGGGCGGAGGGAAAACGATGAGGGTGGGTGAATTAGGATATGTAACTACAGCGAGTCTTCAGAATATAAGGATGTGTGTAACGATATCATAGAAGTAGGACTTTATTGTGTACGATTTTTGTTCTTCATATTCCGATATTTCTCAAGACTTTCGTGCTTAAAGTGTTATGGCTAAAAAGTAATTTTTATTTTAATCGCAATCCATATTTGTAACATTGGTTACGTCGGCCTTGAACCCTGTTTGTGGCACAGGGGCTCGTTACAAAAAAAAAAAAAAAAAAAATTAGGAGTATCGGTCAATGGATAGAGGGCTGGGGGGATCCAACCTGTTATACTGTTAACAGGTTATATCCCCCCCAGCCCTCTATCCATTGACCGATACTCCTCTAATTTTTTGGGTAACGAGCACCTGTGGTTTGTGGTAGGTGAAAATATTTTGTTTACTTGGATCTTTCCTATAGAGTTATGAAAGGAAAACACATAAATTTGGTTTCAGAATTGAAGAAACCGTAACGAAGAGTTTTGTTCAGTGATCCTCGAGAATGGCAACCACATAAAACCTTAGTTGATCTATGGATTTGTTTCAATAAATAATGCATTTGGATGGCACAATGGAATGAGCATAATAATTTTCGGCGGGTGGGGGGAACTGGAATTTTCAAGAAATCCCCACCCCACCACCATAGCTTGAAAATAAATATTCTTGCTCAGATTTGTAGAAAAAATAAACCCAAACACGTGCCTTTATAATTTGAATTAAAAAAATGTTTTAGGGAAACCCTGACTCGCAAGCTTCACAATTTATGCATTTATGTGATAATACAAAGCAGATCTTCTTTTAACTGAGTGTAACAACACAACAAATACTTCCGCAAGTCGGAGATAAAATAAACAGTTGGCACTTAACTAGGTTCTCACGCAAACGCTTGCGGACATAGCAGTGATGGTTGAATGGTATTTTTCACGTCTGAATACAAGAGGGCATATTGCATTTATGATGATTACACTGAAACCGAATTAAAAGATAGAACTAAAACACAAATTTCACTTCACAAAACTTATTTAATTGGTAGTTATTTTTTTAAGTGTTTCCACCAGTAGGCATTAGTGACATTTTCATTGATCAAAATTTCGTCGAATATTGTTATTAACAGTGTACTGACAATGTTGTTTGGAAAGAAAATTGAACAAAATATACGAATTCTTATTCAAAGATGAAAATTTCATGATGTTTATTCAAGTTTCCGGGTACTGACCACTGTTTTCAACGATAAAACGAGCGATATATCAAGGTTTCATAAACTAATTTTGATCATGATTTTTTTCACGTTCAACAAATAGGGGCCAATTTTTGTGGTATTTTCGAGTAAAAAATATGGGATCCACGCCTGACCCCGCGTTATAAGCTGGTTCGTGAGTTATCAAGGGAGCGGTGTACTCAAATACTGTTCATTGAGTGGACACACTGCCACAAGCAGTTCAAATAAATAAAGACTGCCTTTATGCATCATCATGTGGTGTTAATCGGTGGATACAATGAGTAGCCTCAGATTCCGGCACAGATGTATTACCACTTACGATCATAAAAATGATATTAAGCAAATAAGCGAACATTTTTGTTAGCGAGACACAGAGAGGGCAATTATAGTTGGAAAAATAATACTTTTAATCATATCTACTTGCCTGCATAAGCAGCCTTTTTTGTGAGCGGGATACGAATGTGTCATTTTCCAACTGAAGAAAAGGGCAAGTTGTTACAACAAAGGCCAGGCGGAATGTTTAAGATGGCATGGCGCTTGAATAAAAAACTGGCGTGACGCCATCATAAAATGGCCTGTGGAAAACACTAAGCCCTTTCTAACACCATGTTCTCTAGGGGTTTCCGCCATTGGGTTGGGCCCGCATATTTATGATCTCCTCAGGTATTTTGAACTTCAGAGATCTGTTTCATTCATTAATTCCTAGATTAAACCTTTTGTGGGTTCTTTCAGCTTTGTATACAACCCCTTATGATCTTTGCGTGAAGTTCTTTCAAGAACCTTGCCCTTAAGACAGTCTTCCTCCTCCCCATTGTGTCAGAAAGTTGAAGGAGCGAGCTTCATGCTTTCTCAGTGGAAAAGGGTTGTAGATGGTTCAATGGTAACTATGATTCGGTTTCTCTTCTTTGCCTACTTTGGGTTTCTGGCTAAGAATCAGCTACCTTTTTGTTGAGATTCCCAGTCACGGTAGTATCTGTGCTGGGGATGATCAAGATAGGCTCCTTTGCCCAGTTAGGGCTTTAAGGTTTTATTTGGCTTCCTCTAAAGGGAGAAGAATGGGTCAGAATTTGCTCTTTCTATATCTCCAGGGTTCCTCTGATACTTAGGCTGCCACCATTTACAGGTAGCTTGTCCTCGCTATCAAGAGAGCTTATGAGTCCCTCTCTGCGAGTGACCTTTCTTTCATGACGATTGCTGCATCTTGGGCTACTTGAATATCTTTGGATGATGTTATGAGAGTGATCTATTGGCAGTCTCGCACTACCTTATTATACTTTTACCCTTGATCTATGGTGCACCAGAGCATAGGCATTTACTCGTTGTGCCGAATCATGACAGCACAGCATGTGGACAAGTCATCAACCAGTTTACAGTAGTGAACATTTCTACTGTAAAAGTAAGTGCATTTGTTTCTTATACCAGTTTTTGTTTGGGGCCATCAGACTTCTGCCTAACTGGTAAATTCAGCAATGCAGTAGTAGTAGGTATTGTGTTACTGCTATTAAAATGTGTTTATTTTTTTGGGGGGGGAACAAATTTTAATTATGTAATACCTGTTGCTATTGCAGAGATTCCCTACTTCCACCCCGCTGTGATGTCCTGTAGTCTTGGTCCAAGTCAAAAGAGCATGATATTCTGCGTGTTGGCTATGACTAAGGAATTGGGCGTTGATCATGTTTTTTTTCTTCAATTCAGGGTCTCCAATTACTAATTGGATGAGGGAATATTTAGCTTGGACTGGGAACTTGCCATCCTGGAAGAGGTAAGCAATGGTATAGTAGCAGGTAAGTATTACATAATTAAAATTAGTTTGATGCCCCAAAAGCTACATTTTTGGAGTAAACATACTTGAAAGACTTTTTGCACGTGTTTGCAAAGTTCACTTCATATATTTATGCATATTTGTGACTGTGATCAGCCAGATGCTTGCCTCTAATCTGCTAAAGTACTTGTTTCGCCAGTGTTTCACCTAGGATCCCAAGGTCAGGGGACACTGTGTCCCACACCCTCCAGATTTGGGGGACACAACATTTTAAAGGGACAAAGGAAAATTGTAGTACATAATGCAATAGAAGTGCTAAAAAAAATGAGATAATCTTATTTGCTTCAAAGTTTTGCCACCTTAACTTCCTCATATTTTCCTTGGACATTTACATCACTGCAATAAACGTTGCTTCATGTGATCAAGTAACTCATGACAGCATTCGCATGTCTGAATATCTGGTTAACTTCAAGTCAACTGCACCATGAAATTTTCCGTTACAGATCTTGCTCTCATTTAACTTTTGTGTTCACTCATTAGCTACTAGCATTTATTATAACAAATAGCCATATTTTCTTAATTACTTTTCTTTTATTAATCAAATGACAAGTTGTGTATTTGCATAAATTATTACCTTTTTTCATTAATTCAGCCTGAAAATAAATTAAATCTTCACTACTGTTGGTGTGACTTTAATCTCGAAATTGTTTGCAATAGCGACGGTCAAAGACTTGACCAACTCAGCCAACTACCACAAACCTTGAATGTTTTCATTGCCAGATTCATTGTTTTGTCATCTTACAGGTTTTATCACTTTTAGCAACTTTGGCCATTGCTAGCGCCAACATAGACGTGGATGCACATCCACAAAGGAAAAGTGTAGGCATTTTTGTTTTATTTTTTTTTCTTGACAAAAATGCAAGCCTAGAGGGGTGCACAGGGTCAAGATTTTTGGGACATATGACCAAAAATTGTGGGAAATCAGGAACCCTGCGCTCAAAGTGCAACACTGTTTCGCTGCTTGTAGATCAATATGCTCAGTTGTGAATGTAGTAACATCAACACCCATTGGTTGAGTACAGTGTTATCCAGTCACATTGCTTGTTCATTAACATGTTACCTTGGGTGCCATGTTATGCAGATGAGAATTGTGGCTTGTCATTCATGTAGCCAGATTGCACAATACAGAAAATTATTTCATCAGTTATGAAAAACAGGAATATAGACACCATAAGTCTAACATTGAGGTCATGAATGAAATAAATTTGGAAATTACTGCCCAAAACAAGTCACGATAAGTAGGACACATGGATTACTTTTAGCATACTATAAAGTGGGAATATTTCAAGGTATCTGATTGATTGTTGAGTTTTATGCATTATAAATATTATGGTATGTTTAGGTATTGAGAATGAAAGCCAAAAGGCCTGATCTTAAGCCGCTAATAACGAACAGATTTTGTTTCTCGACTTGTACATATTAAATAATGATTTACACACATTACACAGTTGTTTGCCACAGATTTTATTTTCAAACCACTGTATCCCCTAATATATCCAGGAACCCTGAGTTTTGACCATTAAGGAGTGTATGTACCGCCAGCTACAAAAACGAGTGGGAATGCTGGAATTTGACCAGCTTGACATGAAGCATCATGGAATAAAGGCCTTTCAATATTGGACAAACAAAGCTCCCACTAGCAGTTCCATATTAGGAGTCCGTTGACCCCTAAGTTGTCAAATCCAGGAGTAACAATTAGATTTTTAGGAGTCAACGCTGATGGCTGATACGAATTTTGTCAGAGTAATACAGTACCCTATTTCCTAGGGTAGTAAAATGCACAAGACTGCCAACAATATGGATTCCGATATGTAAGAGCATAATGTAATGCTGCTGGTTTGTGCAGTTCACTTCGAATCATCAGAATACAGTAAAACCTGTCATGAGCGACCACAATCGTAATGCACGGATCGATTTTATTATATAAACGCACTGTTGTGAGTGACCACCTGCAGAACGCGACAAGCGACCGCGATTTCTTGGCAAAATATGCATTTCGACACTGCTATGAATGACCGCATCACAAAAACAGAGATAAACACAACTGACCTTTATTTAACTCTGTAACCACGACCGCTTAAGAAGCGAAGACGTTAAAAACAAAATCAAAAACTTAAAAACAAATTAGGCTGGCTACCGGTTTCTTGAATTGTACAGCTCATGCATGTAGTGTCATATGTTATAGATTGTAAACCAGACTAGAGTACATGCCGATTTCTCATTCGGAAATACCTCGGCTATTTCTGCGAGAAAAAAGTATGATCCATAGGATTTCCCACGAAATTGTGTATGGCAGCTTGTTTTAAAATAATACTGCAATGAACTGAGAACTGAGACAAACACCACTGACTTTTATTTTATCCTTTGTAACAACGACCGCTTCCAAAGTAAAGACTGTTCTAACAAAAAAAAAATTATAAAAACAAATTAGACTGGCTACCGGTTTCCTAACTTTTGCAGGTCATGCATGTAGTTTCCTTTGTTCTGGACTGTAAACCAGATTAAAGTACATGTCACTAACTGCCATTGTAGTGCCAAAGTCAATATAGCGGTTGCATACATCATTTTTCTTTGGAGTTAATCCGTAATGCCTGGGGTGAATGAGGTCTTTGTCTTTAATACCAGTAGGAGAGAATCGTTTTCCGGATTCGATTGTCATTGTGAAAGGCTTGTGTTGTTTGTTGGGGTGTTTTTGCTGTTACAGAGATTACAATCCACACACCAAACCGTCATATGCTCACCTTAGTGCAGCTAGTTACACCCTCTGTTTATAGAGTTAATCCCTTTGTATCGTCGGTGAATAAAGTCTTTGACTTTTGTCTCTAAATAAATTTATTCTGTTTCTGGATAAATTAATTGTGTCTTTTTATTTCATTCATTGGTACATATACATTGTGTATGTATTCCATATTTCCCCAAAGCTTGATCAAAACTGCTACTGTCGTTATTACAATTGATCCCTTATAACATTAACACCTAGCACTTTAATAACAATGGCAGAACCTCCAATGAAAAAGAGACAAATTCTAACATTGGAGGAAAGAATTAATGTGATTGAAAGAAGTGAAAAATGGGAGACCGTTTGCAACATAGCAGCCACTTGAAACGTCGGTAAAACTCAAATTTAGGGTGTTATAAATGACAAGGAGTCAATTAGAAACGAACTCATATGCTAATACTAGTACGTGTGATCTTCAAATATAAATGTGATTCATGTTTAATGATAGATGTATATCTTTATTACTATTTAAAATTATTTTCAGATTAATGCATGCAATATTTTAACAAGAACTATGAACAAAGAATACAATAAATGTACATGATTGTGCTTATTTTTCCCTCTTAAACAGTGCTTAATTTCGACCTTTGAAACTGGTCTTTTTGTACAAACCTGTTATGAGAGACCACCTGTCTTGAGAGACCGCTTTTTGCTGGCAGAAGGACTGGTCTCTCATGACAGGTTTTACTGTATAAAAAAAAAACCAGGACAGATTCTGATGCAAGTGCATTATGCACCAGCATGTATGCTGTTTGTAGTAGAGTGAGCTGATTATACCCGGGAAATATGATATTATAACTGGGCTTTCTCCAGTTCTTGTCCAGAGGGATGTTGTGTCAATTTACCGAGTCACACATTAGGATAGGGTAGCTAAAAATATTGCTGTTACGAGGTGTTTTTTTGTTCAGTACTCGCCTAGAGTTATATTGGCAATTGACCGACCATCACACTGGGGTGAAGTAGGGGAAAAAACAACAAATATGTTTATTTAATACTTGCCTAGAGGGGCATCGGCAGTTGAACGTGGGAAGTGAACAGAAATCCAGATGACAATCGGCAAAGCTGGGAAACACTTGAAACTCTTGTTGCAGACATATTTGCCTTGGTTTGATTTCTGCATCAATAATACACTCATTGAGAGTACATGCTGCACTATCGTTGTAAAATCTGCATAATTTATTCAACATTTCTTGGCCAACTGTTTTTGCTGGCTGTTAGATGTCAGCCAGGTGAGTGATCTGTCCCACTTGGTCCTCTTAATATTGAAATTAATCACCATCTGAGAATGTTGGCAACCACTTGGGTCAGCATTGATTAAGCATGCCTATGTTGGAGCTTGAATTTCCCAAATATTTGCCAAGATGGCACTCAATGTTCGATTATGTGGTGTACTAGAAAAGGGCTGGACTATGGAATTTTCCATTCATAATCTTGCTATGATTTAGGTTTAGTCTTCCGCCATTATCTCTGGTGTTTATTTTAAAAAGTAATCAGTGCTAAATTGTGCACTTTATTCAGGTTGTTTTCTTAAAACTAACTTTCCACAGCGAAAATCAACTGGAAATCGTTATTTCTAGTGCCTGTGAAGCAGTCACTCTGTCACTGCGTCTCTACATTCAAAGTACATGTATCATAAAAACTGAATTTAAACATTACCAAAATTTTCTCAGAACAGTAGACAATATGCAATTGTATAAGGGTTCTCATTAAGAGCCTGTTGCCAGAAAAATAATCTTACTGTATACATTTTCATATTTCTGCCACCTTTTTGTCAAAAATATTGCAATTTATGTCTAAACATGGTAATTTTCCACTACTGAATCCCGGTAATTTACCAGCTGCTCAAAATCTGAGTGAAAATACTGTATTGAACAAATGTGGTTTCCTCTAATTTTAATTTGTTTACAGTACATGTTTATAATAAACCAGTTGGGAGCCCCATAATTGATGGTATATAAATAATTTATTAGATTCCTATTAAAATGTATATCATGCTTCATTGGGTTTGCAAATTTGTTTTGTACTTGCCATAAATTCATTTTATCTGTGTAATCATGCTTTACTGTATTTTTATTTTGCATGTTGTAGGTTCTGAGAATGACGATGGAAACCAGACTAACCAGCAAAAGAAGATTAAAATCCTCACCACAAAAGAAATCGTCAAGGTAGGCAATGAGAAGTTTCATATTTAAATGTCAACTTTGTCTAGGCCGTATGATCAGTGTTCGAGCTATAAGTGAAAATAGAGGGGCTCTGAGGATGGTAAGAAAACGCCACCTCAAGGCTTCTTGCATGTTTTGTAGGAGAACCCATCATATAAAAATAATACAAATGTACAATTGAGAATGAAAATTCAATGAACAGGAATGAGCCATAGGGTACCCATTTAATTAGTGTAAAAAAAACAACGCTAAGTTCAGATCGATGATTATATCTGCCGACATCAGGAGCGACCGTATCTGTTAGCCTTTAAGTCTATACTTTTTTACCAGGAAGTTCATATGTAAACAAAATGTTTTTTTCTTTCTTTCTTGGAAATTCGAAAATTGATGTGTAAAAATATTATTATCATTTTGGGGAAGAGATCGTGTATGAAAAAATATAGGAGCCAAGACTGAAGGATTTTAACTATTTACAACGACCTCTCCATTCCCAACAAATATGATTACCCTTTCATCAGCAAGTGCATGTAGTTAAGTGGCATTTCGTTTGATCTTTGCTCATGCTAGTTGTCAGTTTGAATTGCTCTGACACTTCTGTCTGCGAGAAGAATGTGTCACTGGCTGAGAAACTTACACACGTAAGCACCTGGCATTTCCTATCGTTATTTAATAATTACGCAGAACCATATTCAGAGAGAATAGTGCAGCAATTTAAAATCAAATACTTCAGGTTTGTACACATTTATCGTAATACTATTTTGATTGGGTAACCAATCGTTAGGATTGATGTGTACCAGGTAGATGTTTACTAAAATGTTGACAGCTTTACCCATTGGCTTGTGAATGCTTAGGCATTTACATCATATTTTTTTATTTCAACCAAATTGTCTGTAAAGCTTCACCACAGCAAAGTCTCAGATGAGTTTGATGATGAATTGATTGTTTCTGTTATTGTCCACCATCTACAATTACCAAACTTACTGGATGGATTGCACATGGGGGTAAGGAAGAACCCTAATGATTTCGGGGTCCAAAGTTCAAGGCCACTGTGATTAAAAGAAGAAAAATGGTTTCTGCACAGTAACTTGAGTTCACCATCTACAGTTATCAAATATTGTAGACAGTTTGCAGTTGGGTAAGGAAGAAACCTATCAATTTGGGGGTCAACGGTGAATAATAACTTGTTCTGCATCACATACCTAGACCAAACTTTGTAGATGACTTGCATTTGCTGTAAAGAAGGCTGTCGATTTGGGGGTCAAAAAGTAAATGGTCAAGGTCACTGTGACTGAAGAAGAAAATGGTTTCTGCACAAAAATTTCACTTGTCTACATAGAGTACTATTACACGCAGGGCAGGTGTATAATGTACTCTTGTTTTACCGAGTTGAGGGGCTTGCTTAATTTAGAATAAGCATTCATGTGGTTCATGAGCACTAGCACTTCTTCTTTGATTCGGACCAAAATTACAATGAAGCTTTGACTTGACAAGATCTTGGAGGAGGTTGATTGGACTTTGACTGTCACTTTGAGACTTATGACCTATGATCAACGTACAAATGCATCTGGAATGTGAACATTCTTGCATTCACATTGTTTATTTGATCTGAACTAAATTTGCTGTGTAGCTGCATCATGTTTTGTCAATATTACACAGAATTATGACTGCTGAACAGCTTAAAATCTACATCTCACTGGCTTGTGAATACTGGAGCACTTTTGATCTCTCCTGACCATAAGACTAAGCAAGCTCGTGGTATGGTCCAGTGTCTGCCATTCATTGTGTGTTGTCCGTCAATGGTTGCTTGTTGCCACTCTGTTTATATACTTGTATTATCAAGCTCTTGGATAAATTTGATAATGAGTGAGATCCAGGCATATTAATGCCATGTTATTACATCTGAGTGGGTGAGGTTGTTACCATGCTGGATGCCATATTTCTGATCTGTTACTATGTGCTTCTGCTTAGGCACTGGTGGTTAGTTTTTCTTTCGCAGTATACAAGTTTATTACATGGTCCCAGTTGTCCTTGACTATATTTGTTCAGATTCAAAATCGAACACAAGACACTGTGTGAAAGTTCAGGTCCAGTGCTTGTACTTATTTGGACTATCATAACACCTCTGAAATATATATCAAGCTAGAATTTAGCAAGACAATGCATCATAATTAGGTTTGGCACATCGAAGCTTTAGTCCGCGCGGATTACCTTTAAAAACATCACACCAAGTCAATTAAACATTGGTCACCATATTGTAACAAACAAGTATCAAATACTGTGGTTTAAGATGAGAAAAAAAAACAAAGAAGCAACTTTATTTTCTGAAGAATAGTAAAAAAAATTACCAATTTATGTAGACAAAGCAATGTAATAATGTTGAGCACATCAAAGCTTTAGCCATCACTAATTACCTTAATAAGACCACACTTAAAGCATTGATTACTCTACAGTCACAAAGAAAATACTGTGATTTAAGATGAGAAAAAAAATTGAGAACAAAGTTTATTTTCCAAGAAAGAGAAGTATTTGCCAATTTCATACTTATTTTGTGTCATGATCTATGTCAATATTACCATAACAGACAAACCGTAGTCACGAAAAAGGTGTCACCTAAATGTGCCTTTGATGAGAACATTAACACTGCTTCGATTTAAAATATATTTAAATTCAACCAAGAATACCAGTAAAGAAATTAATAAATGAAGACAAAATTTAATAGATTAACAGTTAATGAATATTGAACATTTTTGTTCTGCTGCAGTGCAGTACTTTGCACTTCTTGAATGTACACATGACAGAGTAGAACAAGTTACCAGTCGTATATACATGTATTTCCAGTCGAGGCACAGAACAAAATGCTACACAGCGATATGAAATGAAACGAGTTTATTAAAATAAGTAATCAAAGAACAAGACTATCAAAGTTTGTAAGCATTATGAAACTCTTTAATAAGGCTGGTAAACAATTTATTTACACTGTGAGGGATATAATATTTCACAAGGAGGGAATGTGACATGTGTAGGCAGCTTCAGCTTTTGTGCCTTTTGTCAGTATGAAGTGGGAAAAAACGTGCACCCCCTCCTGAAAAAAGAAAATGAGAGTAAAAAACGTGTGTTATACACACCAAAAATGGCAATTCTCTAAATTATTTGTATGTATCCTAAATCATAAGTATAAATAAGAGTATTTATTCGCTTAGTTTGAGTCCTGGTCACAATTTTTCACTGTGAGTTTGTAATATAGTAGTTTATTTTTAGGGTGGGACTGAACTTCGGCCATGAACCAAAGTCGCCTTCACCCAAGAAGAGAAGAGTGGATGCAAGTACCCCAAATAGCAGTTCCCCTGATTCTGAAATGGAAGAGCAGTCTTTCAATATCAAGTCATTTTATGGAAAAAGAGAGAAAAAATGTTTTCCACATTCCCCTCGACGTCGCAAGGCAGTGGAAAAAGTTCTTTCCAAGATAACAGATGAAAACACAGAGACTGGTTCAGAGGTGTCTAGTCAGAAATCTGGGTATACAAGAAAAAGATCAGAAGGCAGTGCTGATTTCACATTCAAATCAGACACAGACGAAGAACCCAGTACAAATGAAATTGAGAAAACCAGGAACCTCAGATCAAGCAGTCGTGTGAAAAATCGTTTGCTGTTGCAAGAAGTTTCCAATACTTTTGGGAACAAGACATCAGAAAATAATAAAGTTCAGAGCACTGTCAGCAATCGATCAAAGTCCCTAGAAAATAGGGTACCTGTTTCAGTGATGCCTCTACCTTTGAAGAGCAAGTCATTGGCTTCACCACTTCTACTTAAGCGCAGTTTGTCAGTTACACCTCAGCCCTCAAAGCAAAGTTTTCCAGCAACACCAGATTCTAGTGGGAAGAAATTCTTCAAGCACAGGTCGCCTGCTGACAGTGCTAAGTTGCTGGGAAGCATTGTGATAAGGAAAGGCTTTGATTTAAAGTTTGTTCCCAAGCGGCAGATGAGTGACAAGGCTTTTAAGGAAACCACAGATAAAAAGAAAAATTCAGACAAAAAGAACAAACCCAAACAGAATTACATAAACAGATATTCAGCAGTGACCAAGAATTGTGGCACATCTGAACTGTTTTTTCATAAGGAAAAGGCCAAAGAAGAGAGAATTCTGCAGGAGTTTAAACTTGAACAATCCAAGGGGGACAACTCTAGCTATACAGACGATTCAGGCTGTCACAGCACCCAGGTGGCTGAGGAAGGTGCTCATTCAGAAGTATCTCAGTCAAACAGTGGTCATTTAGAAACTGTCGAGAGCGGCAAGGATTTGCGTGAGTCATATGACCTGTTCTCAGAGCCTGCCTCGCCCACCGGGTCACAAGCAACAGAAAATTCAGTAGATTCTTTCATATCAGGCCCCACTTCGCGATCAGAATGTAGCACTCCTCAGCAGGAAAAGTTTTTCCCTATCTTCACCAAAAAGACATCACCTGGAGTTCTCACCACATTAAGGTAATCAGAGGTCACAATATCTTAGGGAAATGTACTAAAAACGTGGCATCCCATGTCCCGAGTTTGTGTAGACATGCATTGGTTATCCTTAACTGACACACAGTAATGCAATTTCACTGATCCTGCTAAAATCAAACAGAAGCCAGTTCAGTTTCCAATTCAACATTTATTATTCATTAGCATCAGCTCAAAACAATAACAACTGTATTTTGCCAACAAGACTCAAAAAAAGTGTGTAATTCGTGTTAATTTTAGATCTAGGTCCATAAGGTATAGAATCTGGTAATATTTATAATTTTTGCCATTTTTGTGGTGGCTGCACACCTTGAAAATACTTCCACATGTTTACAAATGTCACTGCACAATGCACTGAATATTTATCAACAACAATATAAATGTTAAAACACCTTTAGTATAAGACCAAAAAAAATATATATGAGTTTCCGGTTGGCCGACTGTCCCTGTTTCTTGTTGCCGACCCTAGCACTTTAGATTCATGTGTGCGAAGACTGTTTTGACTATAATCACAATAGTTTACTTGATGAGTGGATGATTAGTTTAACACCTGTCCATTTGCACTGTGTGCATGCTTTTTAACTTGATTACCCATAGACGATGCAGTAGAAAGAAATTTATAATGATATCGAATATGGGGTTTTCAGGTATGATGGTTCAAAGATAAATTTAAATAGAAACCTCTATAGTAGGGGTGCACGATAATATCAAATATTGGTATATTGTGGTATTGAACCGGCGATACAATAATCGCAATATTAATATATTGTATTGGTACAGTACTATATTGACGTAAATTTTGATAAAAAGTTGCAATGAAACTCTGCTATTTTAATAAATTAATATTAGCAATGTTATATCGCTTAAAATAGTTTTCCGATTGACAGTGAATGATTGAATTCCATACCTGTACCTTTGGTGATCTGATTCAGTAACATTTTTATTTTGTTTCCCTGGGAAGTTGCAGATTGGGTATCGGAAGTTACATCAATGTAAATCTTCATCCTTTTTGAAGCTTGAGCTTCTCTAGGTTAACAAATAAGCACCTTACAGACATTGATGACTAACCGACATTCAAGCAACAAGTGTTTCAAGCATGGTTGAGTACGACCTGGTGAAAAATTTGAACGTGATTGGTCATATGGAATCATTTTGCTTTAAGAAAGAGTAAAACGGAAGAGAAGACTGATGAGGCAATTGCTTTGTGCGGAGTCTGTGAGGCTCATGTTAAGTTTTCTAGTGGAACCACAAATCTAACCTACCATATGAACAAGCACCATCCTGGGTAAATTGGTCATTACAGGAAGACAGACAATAGATCATCGATGTCTACTGACTAGAGTTCATCATGTGATGATAATTCCGATCTTTCTAAAGCTAAAGTGTCGCCGCCAACCCAGAGAATCTTACCAGGGCTCCTTGGCACAAAAATATCCCTCCCATTCTTCATGTGCTTTACTGATAACTGACAAGGTGTGCAGATTCATCATAAAGGACTTGCGTCCATACCGAATATTGGATTCGCCAGAGTTTAAAGAAATTTACATACACTTCACCCTCGATAAAATGTTCCAGGTAGGAAGCAGTTTGCAGAGGTGATCATTCCCTTCTTAAATCGATATATTGCAATAATATTGCAATATTTCACATAATATTGTAATAAATTACAATATGATTTTCAATTCAATACCCACCCCTATATAGTTGACCTTTAACATTATGGTCAGTGGGAATTGAATTAGTTGTATATGGCCTGTACTACTGTAATGTGACCAATTTATTGATATTTATATAGACAAGATGCTTCACTTTCCTTGTTCATTACTTGTTAGGCTGAGCAGACAATGCTGATTCATGGAGTCCTATGAGTGGAGACATTACGAGATACTACATTGAAAATATAAGTAATTTCTTTTGAGTAGTTTGTCTACTAAAGTTATGGTTTGACTAGTTTGGGATTTTAAGTAAAGTTTTTGTCAGAAGTGTGATTATCATTGGATTGATTTTTTTTAAAAATTGCATTTTTCAGAACCAGAAGTTCCCCAAGAAATTCTCCAAGAGGCTTGTCAACTTTGAAATTCATTAAAGACAAAGATAATAAGCAGCAGATGATTATTGTAAGTTCTTAATCCATGCTAAATTTTTAGCCTGATTGCAAAGCAGTTCTGGCTTATGGAATAATGATTGTCTGTCTGTCCATCAATCTGGCATCAACACCTGGGTTAGGGTAATCATCTATGTCATTCAGACAGTATTTTTTTATAGTGGAATAAGTTGGTATTTAAATATGTCAGGAGGAGCAAGTACCACATCTTTCTGTGGAGAAACGTTGCTGTGACCAATATTTCAGTCTGGTGATTTTGTTTATCTATTGCATTTAGCTCATTTTTTCAGACACTATAGCCTATGGAATCACCTAACTTGGTATGTAAATGTATCACTGTGGCTTATAATTCATGGGCTAGTGATTTTGGTTCACCATTGTGTTTAGTTTTTTTTTCTTCTTCCTGTGGCACTATTGTCTCTGGAGTTGCACAACCTGATATCAAGTGTATTATGAGTGGCACTACAGCTGTCCATGAAAACTATGTCACTGTGACCTGTATTTCAAGGTCTAGTGATTTGGTTGATCTTTGCATTTCGTTCAGTTTTTCTAGGTTAGGGTTTGCAAAATGTCGCTTAGTAAGTGCTTGGATTTTGGCAGCTGATCATGAAATCGAGTGCTAAATTGATCAGATTGAGCTATTGAATAATGAAAGGTATGGTTTTGTTATGCACACGGCAAGTGTATATGTGCAATTTTCACTAATTTTTAAGGATGATTCATTAAGTTTACCATGATTTGCACACTGGTGTCCTGGAGAAAACAATGTATTTCGTTCCACTCATTAGGATTGAAAGGTTCTAGAACTGAAAAGAACAATATCTCAGTCTGACTCCTGATTGATAGCCCACATAGGGTTTACTATCATCTTTTACTTGGATGACAAATGCATTTGTCATGTGCAGATTTGCTCATTGAAAATCACTTTCATTCTTAGTTTAAATAAAAATTTTGGCATTCCACCCATCTTTCTGTTTTGATCAAATACAAATTTCCTGAATCCTACAACACAATGTTATCTTTACTTTTGTAAAAAAAATTAAGGGTTTTTTGCACCTTGTTTGGTAGGTGGTGCTTTAGTTACTTGTGTCCCCCTTCATTGTTCTGGTGCTAGGGTAAGTATCGTCTACCCGTTTTTAGTTCCTGACTTTTTTGTTTTTAGCATAAATATTTCTCTTTCAGAGTATAATGTTGCAAGGTGTAGGAAAGTGGGGGCTTAAGAAGACCCTTTGGGATATTCACGCCACATGCTTAGTATTCACTGATTGTGCACTTACAGACGGTTATCCAACCTGTTGTTCTTGAAGTTATGAAGTGTGGGACTTTGCAGAAAGTTGCCACACATATAAGGCGAGGAAGAAAAGTCTTTCCTCCACAAGTCACAGGGCTTTGAACACCATTCGCTGGTCATTGGAGTTCCATTGTCGATCTGGGGACAGGGAATGAGTTGAAATATTTCTATGCTACCAGTTAATCCTGGTAATGATAGGGAGCCATCTCATAATCACCTGACTCGAGAAGGGGATCAGATTGGCACACCCACCCTCACACCCCCATGTTCCCTTTTAACCCCTACGGGATGCGGAGGACACTCCTATCCAGGAAGTGAGTTGTCCTTCCCCTCATGGTGTCATCAATGCTTGTCCCTTAGCTTAAAATAGGACAGACATTACTGGTTACAGACCTGTTTCATCTCCTCTGGGCCAGGGCCAACAAAAAGGAGGTGGGTGACACCCTTCTCCTAGATGGTCTAGAAGGGATGAGCAACATTCTTGTTCGCCTAGAATGTCTACTACTTGGGTCAGTTGCATTACCCCACATTAGGTGTTTTGGGATGAGGACAACCCTATTCCCACATAGCTATTTCTATAATGGTGGACTCGAACGCGTTTGCATATGAACTGGCTGTGAAGGTTTCTCCCCTTCCATTTTGGCCCCCAGCCTCCTTCCACCTGTCAGGCTAGGTGTTGGAGGAAGAAGTCGTCTTTGGACTCCTCCCCCTTTCCCATCCTTCCATGTCCCCCTCTTCCTGATGTCCGAGGGGTGCCTCAATAGCCCTCTTTTCAGGGATCTGGTTGTGCATCATGGACACTGAGTGGGTGCTTTCTATCATAAATGATGGCTACTGGCTCCATTTGTAAGTGAATCCTCCTCTATCGCGGATCCCTATCTGCTTTCACCAGTCAGAGCTGGTGCATGTAAGGGAAGAGGTAAACACCCTTCTGCAGTAGGGGGCAGTATAGTGGGGGTAGAAAAAGACCAGTCTCTGGCTTTCCGTTCTTAGATTTATCTGGTATCGAAAAAGGCACAAAGTTTTGGCGGTCTCCATTGATCTTCAAGATGCATACCATCACATCCCCATCTTTCCTCCTCCTTTGTTGGTCCACAGTAACCCATCTGTGACATATTTTGAACCTAGAGAAATCGGATCTCATGCCTTCTCAGGATTTTGTTTATGTGGGGATGAATTTCCTAACCAGCCACGGACATTCTGTCCAGAATGATCTTGGTGCCAATCTGTAGCAGAATCACTGTTTAATCTGTGGGGGACACCCTTGGTGACTGAACAGCAAATTCCCCTTTTATATCTCCCCATTCCCAGATCAGAAGGCCTGGGCAGTTAACACTTTCAGTCTACAGTGGAATCGTCTTTTCGCATATACCTTCCTTCTGTTAAGATTCATTTTGCAAGTGATGCACAACATCAAGACCTCCACTGCTCAGCTAATCCTAGTAGTCCCTCTGTGGCTCCAACAGTCATGACTCGGTGACCTACTCGACCAGTTGGTAGATGAGCCCAGGATATTACCTCAGAGGAGGCACCTGCTGTCACAGCACAGTGGTCTCCTCTACACAGCAGCCACAGATTCTCCACCTTCACACTCGGCTCATCTCGACAATCAATCCAACAGGATAAGTTTTCGAGCAAAGTTGCCAACTGTATCATTCAGGCTAGGAGGCAGTCAACTTCCAAGATCTATGATGTGAGGTGGAGAATCTTGTGGTTGGTGCAGTGGCAGACTTTCTTCTCTTCCAGTTCCAGGAGAGAGAATGTTCCGTGTCCACCATTAAAGGCTATAGGGCAGCCCTGTCTAACATACTCAATATACCATTTCCAGGTGGATTGTCCTCACCATGAAGAGAGCTTGTCAGCCCCTCACTGAGAGAGACCATTCTTTTTCATGAAAGGTAAAGTCTATGATATGCAGGTTATTGGCAATTCTAAATCACTCTTCCTTGGAGGATGTTAATAGAGCTGCCTTCTGGCAGTCTCATACTACCTTCTACTCCTTTGGCTTTGATCTTTGGAGCACCAGAATGAAGGCACTTTTTCATTGTGCCCAATAGTAACGGCACAAAAAGTGATCCAACCATCTGCCAACTTACAGTAGAGGTCACTTATACCGTAACGTTAAGTACATTATATTTATGCCAGTTTTCTGAGGCTGTCAGCCTCACCTAAGAGGTAAATTCAGCAGTGCAGTGTTGGCAGGTAACATATTACTGCTATTATTTTTTTTGGGGGGGGTGGGGGGAGTCAACTAATTTTACTTATGTAATACCTGCAACTGCTGCAAAGATTCCCACCACACTATGATGCCACAACAGTAATCTGGGTCCAAATAAAAGAGGAAGAGTAACCCAGATTTGCCGATGATGTGGGAGTCAGACTGGGACTGTGTTCTATTTGTTCTAGCCAAAAGACTGGGACTGTGTTCTATTTGTTCTAGCCTTCTAGAACATACCATACTAACTGGATGATGGATGTGGGGACTAGTGTCCTCAAAAAGGTAAGCAATGCAATAGTGGCAGGTAAGTATTACATAATTGAAAATTAGTTTACCCCCACCCCCGACTACGTTTTTCTCTGACACTTTTTATGTGTAGAGTCATACAAGTTAATATTTAGATGCGTTATGTGGAGCACTGCTACTTTCAATGAAAATTAGATCATTGTGACCTACTTTTCATGGACCATTGATTTTGGTTCATCTTTGCATTCATTTTCTGAGGCAGTACTGGCTATTGTGTAACATAACTTCGTATCAGAGTTTCTGTTACACCCCCACCCCCCACCCCGGTATATGCCGGTTTTTACGGATACAATTTGCCCTTGTACCAGAAAAAATGAGACTATTCGTGTACTGACAAACTGTAAAATGTGTTTTAAGTCTTGAAAGTTAACTGTTTCAACATCAAAGTCTGTCAGAAGCCAACCTATTCTTTTCATACAATTGTAATCCCATAACCCTGCCGACTTTGATCAGTGATTGATAGCAACAACACAGCACCAGAAGGAGAGTTGGCTTATCTCTTTGATGGATTCAGGTGGTGTATTGGTATATACATACGGTATAATTCTGCCTCCCTAGTCTATTAAAATAGACAACTTACAGTTATGCCTGACATTCCCACGGTTATCAAATCCATTGTATTGGATTGCTGCTGCAGCTTAACAAGTGCGGGAGCTTAGAGGCAGTTTCATCATATGTATTTGCTGTGAAAACAAAGCCTGAAGCCATCAAAGAGATAAGTCAGCTTTCCTTCCTGTTGTGTATGACTAATTGCTGGTGCACGAAACAATAAAAATGAAAGAACAAAGAACCCCTCTTTCTGCTTTATAGACGTAAATCCAATCTTTTATTTCTTTTTGTCAAAACAAATTAATAACCTCATGTTTGTTTGCTGAGGGACCTGATAGGTTTGGATTTTGCTGCATACTATTTATGGATGACTGTAAGTCATGTGTCTATAAGTCATGCTGAAGTTGAAGGCTTTCACTTGAACCAAGCCTTAACTATTTACTTTATAAGTGAACTCTAAACCAAAGTTGTTAGTTGTGTGTGGATTAAGTTGGTGACTGACAGTGACGATATTGGTATGGGATTACACTACTGTCGTGGTGTTGACTTGTGACGTTATCCATTATCAACACGGCTCCTGTAAAGGTCAGAAACTCGTTCATTTCATTTTCTTTCTCTAAAGTATTGTTTACAACATGATTTTCCCTACTTATGCAAATGATAAACCATGCATTGATGCGATTGAATGATTGGCATTTGTACAAGTAAAATTTGGCCTTATACCAACTTTTCCCATCCTTGCCTGTATGAGGTACCGGTAGTTGCGCAACCCTAGTAGAATCGCTGTTGGTATGTACAGTCAAACCTGTCCTAATGGTCACCTGGTCACAATGGTCATTCTAATTTCCCCACTGGCAAATTTCTTATATAAATGCCCTGTATTTAACGGTCACCTGCTTTCAGCGGTCAGCGGCCATGTGTTTCCTAACCAAATACTGGTTTCACCCTGCATTCAGTGGTCACTAGAGCGTATCAGCAGTAACCTCTCCAAGCATTTCATATCTTGATTGTACTTACCGTAATCCAGTCACTCTGTCAGTCAAACTCAAGTGTCAACATGTCGGCTTCGAAAGCAAGGCTGTTTTTGTCCTTACATAAGAGAATCAAACCAATTTGTTCGCTGGATATGGGACAAAGTAGTCGTGTAGTTGCAGCAGAAATGGGAGTCTGGTGAACTTAGATCCAAGGGATTATTAAGTGTAAGTGAGATATTATAGCCGATTTTGAAAACGTGAATCTGGAGTGTAAGAGATTACGTACAATCAACCAAATGATTAGAGATACATGTACACTGCACTTGTGATATCCCTTAAGGTTTATATACTATTAACAATAGCCTCAGGAAGCTTCTTTTCATTCCCTAATCATCAGACTGACTTTTGATCTCTGTGAGTTTAAGCAACTGCTTAATCCATCCATTGTTTGAAGTGTGAACACCTGTTTTTATGCCTAATTATACCAGCTGGCTTAACAAAAAGTCAGTCCTGTGTTTGACAATCACAGGTAAACTGTCAATTAGCAATTTTATTTAGATGCTGTTTCTACTGATATATGATGATTTAATGTACATCACGGATTAAAGTGGAACTTTTTATTTTATTATTTTGTTATTTTTCTTTCTGCTAAATAGCTAAACTAAATATATCTATCTTGATAGCATACTACTACTAATAATAATGCTAATGGTATTTGGTGCATAGTACATGTATTCGTCCTGGAACCAGTTTGAAAGCTGAACCTGCCTTCAGAGGTCACCTGTCTACAAAGTCCACTTTGGCCTTTTCCCATGGGTGGCCACTGTAGACAGGTTTGACTGTACTTGCATCATGAGGCATGCTACAGCCAAAAGTGAAAAATAGGTCGCTGTGGCCTATATTAGTCCTGGTCCAGTGCATTTGGTTAACAAGTACACTTACAGTTGCTGGACGATACTTGAAATTTTCAGTGCTGGTTGAATAGTTTTGTCATGTTATGTTTTTTATACGCTAACCATAAGACTTGGTGTTTATGTTATGATGTATGTCTGTTCCTCAGTGATTTACCAGTTTTGTTTTGAACAAATAACTCGAGTCGTCCACAATCTACAGTTACAAAACTTTGTGGCTGACTTTCAGAAACTTGAACTCTTCAACATCTATAGTTACCAAATTTTGTGGATGACATATACTTAGGGTAAGAAAGGATCCTATTGATTTTGGAGTCAACAGGTCGAAGGTGAAGGTGACTGACTAAAAGAAAACTGGTTTCTGCACAAGAACTTGAGTTTTCCATCATTTGCAATTACCAAACATTGAGGATGGCTTACACTTGAGGTAAGGAGGAATTTTGGGGGTAAAGTTTAAGGTTACTGTTACTGAAAGAAGAAAAATAGTTTTCACACAGTGTTAGTTTCACATCACATACCTGGACTAAACGTTGTGGATGGCTTGCATTTTGGGTAAGGAAGAAGACTATTGATTTTGGGATTGAAAGATCAAAGGTCAAAGTCATTGTAACTAAAAGAAAAAATGATTTCTTCACAATAACTGAAGTTCTACATCACAAACCTGGACCAGACTTTGTGGATTACTTGCACTTGGGTTGAGGAAGAAGTATGTTGATTTTGGGGTCAAAGTTCAGAAGTCATGAACTGAAAAAATAAAAATGGTTTCCTCACAAACATTTCAGTTATCAACAGTGTACCTTCAACAAAGTTTGTGGATGGCTTGCACATAAGGTATTAGAGTAAGCTGTCAATTATGGGGTCTAAAAGACAAAGGTTATGGTCTTGGGAAGTCTAATAAGAGATTAATGCATTCTGCATAGTAAGTTTAATTCAAGGCTGCATACCTTGACCAAAGGTCCAGGTCATTGAGACCCATTGATCAAAAATTTCCAGAGTCAACCATATCGATTTATTCTTTGGGTCCAGTTGTATCAACCCAACAAGTTGTCAAGTCATCCTCCACTCAGCAGTAGACCATCCTACTGATGACAATGCTAAGTTCACTTGACTGCTTATCTTAGGTCATCAGCCTCCCAATGGGCTGGGAAATTCAGCAATGCAATAATAGCAGGTGATGTATTACTGTTATTAAAATATAGCTTGGGTGGTGGTGGTGGGGGGGGTAAACTACTTTTAATTACATAATACTGGCCTGCTGTTGTTGCCAAATTTCCTCCCTCCCTGTTCTGATGTCCTTCTGTCTTGGTCTATGGCAAAGAAGGAGGATATTTTGTATGTCAGAAGTGGACTAAAGTATAAGATTAGGATTATGTTTTTTTTTATTCTAGACCTCCAAGTACTAATTGGAAGAGGGAACGATGTCTAACGTACAGTTTTGTGCATTTGGTTGATTTTTGTTTGAAGTGATTTTTATTTAGAAATAAGCACGAATCCCTCAATCACTTCATAGATTAGGCCCTACATTTAACTCATTTTTCTTAAAGGATGCTGGACAGAAAAAGTTTGGTGCCACTCAGTGTGATGTTTGTGGGATGGTATACACCCATGCAGATCCTGTGGATGAGGCCACACATGCCAGGTTTCATCAAAGTCTTTTAGCTGCACTTAAGTTTCCAGTAAGTTAAAGGGGTTACCTTAGAATCTCCCTGTGATAGGAAATACCATAGATTTTTAAACATTCAAACTTGTTGTGAGACATGAAAGCAGATCCAGAGCTCCAGATAAGAATTTGGTAAATTTTGTACTTCACTCCCAGATTTGGAACTAATTGTGCTTTTATTTTTTTGATGGGGTATTTTGTGAACAACACAAAACACTACTGTATGATACAGTAGAGTCTTAATCATCAAGACATTAAACATGCCGTTTAGAATGCATCAAACAGTTTAGTGCCCAAGACTAATTCATGGTGTGTTCGATGATATGGCACTGTTTGAGTGTGTTTTCACATTGATCAAATGCACCTTCATACAGAATGAACTGTGCTTATGGCAGGTACAATTGGTCAATTTCTTTGAGTAAAATATGCAATTTACCCTGCTTATATACATTGTTCCTATTCATGTAAATTTGTATGTGAATCATGCATAAATACAATCTTGCACATAAAATAATTAAATCAAATACATACATTGCACGTACAAAATTGCATATTTCACACTGGAATTTAATCCCTAGTTCCTTACATTTCCAACCAGCACGCTTTTTGCGTAATCATTAGGCTTTTTTCACATAATTATGTATTACACTCGCCTGTATATGGATTACGCTTTTTTGGCACATTTAAATTTTTTTTAAAAAAAGCAATAAAAAGATGATTTTTTATTATCATCTCATTAATCCCACACATCATATAAATGTCAGAATATTCTATAAAAGAAGACTGCTGCATAAGAATAGTGTTAAGAGTACATTTGTCCATTGTAGACCTTCATGTACTTTCCTTATTTTCTGTTTATGACACATTTCCAAGAAAACAGATGAGTTTCTTCAGTTTTAAAACTTCTCTCAGATTAATTATATTGTGGTAATATATTTAGGTAGTGGACCAGTCTATACTTTAAAAAGAATGGCATCAGATGTTAAGCAAAACAGGCTTTATTGACGTGAATCATGGTGTTATATGACTGAAAAATGTTAGGGATCTTTTTAAATGTCAAAACATGACATGTAATAAAAAAGACAAATCAATAGTGCTTTACAAATTTAAAAAGAATATGAGGGTGGTATAATACAGCACTCAGGTTGAGCACATCATCATGCTCATTGCAGAATTTGTGGACTAGACTTTACGATCATTCAGTGAAAGTTCGACATGTACACTAGTTAAAGTAAGTGTTGTATATTGTCAATGTTTTGTGTTTGAATTTGGGTACTAATCCACACAGATGTTGCCCATTTGTGATAAGAATATTAACCAGCTGCAGATCCAGGTTAGTAGCAAAACTAAATGTACATTTTTCATATAGTTTGTTGTAATTATGGCATGTAGTATATAGATTACACTATTTTTGCTCAGATTACGCTTTTTTGATACGTAGGTTACGCTTATATTGCTCTAAGGGTTGGCTTGTATGTAGTTTGCGAGTTTATGAATTACGTGTACTGCTGGTAATTTCTCCCAGTCTTGACCAGTTGTGCTTCACATAGGATCACACCTCTTGTTTCATAAATTGCAACATACATGAATACAAAATGGTGCAGGTCACCTTGCACGAGTTCGGTTTAAAAAGTTTGCATGCTTGTCAACAGGGGAAATTAGTGGACACAGAACAAAATACAAATGATCAATCAAAAGCTATAATGCCAAGATTAAAAAGTTCTGGGAAAGATAGTTAAAAGAGTTCAGTTGGTTACATGCCCATGATGATTGAATGCGTTGTCTTGTGTGCGAACACTTGCCCCCAAAAAAACTTAAACTATCAGTTTCCCAATTGGCTTTTATTCAGGGTACTGTATTTACTCGTGTATATCAAGGTCCAAATGCAAACAACATAGACCCTGATCTGCCGTTGCATAATGCGCCTGCAGATCAGGGTCTATATTGTTTGTTCTACTGATTAGTCCTTACAAACTGCATAGACCCAGATCTGCCGGCGCATTATGTGATGACAGATCTGGGTCTATGCAGTTTGCATTTGGTATCGGCTTATACGCGAGTATATACGGTACTACTAATTACAAATCTGCCCTGCTAAGACACCAAAATTCAGATGATCATATTATTGCTATGCAAAACAAGTCACAAAACCTGTACATGTCTGCTGTCAAGATGTGCAATGCAGAGAAAACTTCCCATCTCCAAGGCCCAGCTTGGAACAGCATTGGATGGGAAAAGATGGGAGTACGTTTTGCAGCCTTATAGGCTCATAGGCTCTCAGGTAGTCAATATATAAGTATTTTATTTGAAATAAAGCCATATTGAAGAATATCATTATAACAACAAATTAATGCTGTGAATATATATATATATATATATATATATATATATATATATATATATATATATATATATATATATACACACACACATATAAACTTCAAAATGCTGTTTTGTTTCGGCTACACACAGATCAGTCTTTTGTGCTGAATAATGTCTTCATCAAGTCGAAATTTTATTTCTTTACATTGTTTGTTTTATCTTCCCAGCTGCAAATTTGCATCCCCCCTGTTTGGTGCTGCACCCCCAATTTTGGAACACCGGGTACAAAAAAGCCCAGGTTTTAGAACTGGTGGAACTAAGGGTGAAACGATACACCTGTGCCGCGTATCGATATGATTCATGATACACAGCTTACGATACGATACATTATTGATACACATATTAACTTGATGCTCTTTTCATCTTTAGAAGGTCTGTCAGTGGTAGGGTTGTGCTGTTTTATGTGTTGACATATTGGTTGTATTTCTGGTATGCAGATTACATTAGACATAGATTTAGCATCTGTTCATATGCCATTTTCATCCTTGACAAGAAAAAAAAAGTACATCCAAACAGACTACATATTAGTTGTAAGTGATTTTAATTCAATCATTTAGGCCATTTGAGGTTATTCAATTTGATCAGATCCAGGACTCATCTTGGTAACCACACCCTTTGTTTTGCACTGCATGAATGTGTTTAAAACATCTTATTATCAATTTCATGTCTTCACTTAAATTTGAAAGATATGACTGTGTTGTCTTCAAAACAGAAGAAATACCGTATTTACCGTATATATTGGGACAGGATAAAATAAATGATTTTTTTCCTGTCCCATAACTTATGGTTAAACATTTTTTCAACTAGATCATATGTCCCAAAACTTATGAATTGAAACAAATTGTGTTAAATTTGCCCCCCCCCCCCCCCCCCCCCCCCCCCGCACCACTTCATGTTAAAATAAGGTATGTAAATTAAACGTTTATTTGATAATAAACTGAAAGAAACTAACCTTGTACTGTTCTCATTTATTCCTCTTTTTTGTTCTTCATAAGCAATTTATGCATAAAAGACACAAACGTATCCACTAACACATGGTCCGGTAATGTAGAATACCGGTCGTGTGTATCGCTTATGTCAGGTAACAATATTGACACATTATTTTATTGACATGAATATAGGTTTCCTCAGAAGTTTGAATACCGGTATATTATCAAACTTAAAATTGGATCCAGCAAAATCACAAACAATAGAAAGAGAGACACAGAAATAACAACCAATTGCTTGAAGGCACCAGCAATTCACGCATGATCCGGTGTATGGTGCAAAATAACCAAGAGTGTATTATATCCAGGTTAACAATATAACAACATTTCGCAAATAAAAATCATTTTTAGTAAATACATTCACCGTAAGAGCAAATGACAATATTTTCGCTAGCATGGGATACAGAATGTATTCTTAAAAACAATTAATGCCGTGTATATTATTTACCCTGCAGACATCAATGCCTGTTTGTATCGGTTACGATTACAGATGGCAAACAAAAGAAGACCGGGTAGTGAATAAACACAGCTGGTAGCGAGCAATAGACTCATTGTTTCAACTGACCAGTAGATATCAAATATAAAGTTTATTTTATTACAAAGCAAGCAGACCCTTGAAGCCAACTTTGAATTCTTTTAAGTGTGCAGATTTTTTATATTCAAAGTCGGCAGACCAAGGGAAGCCGGCTTTGGTTTCTTTTAGCAGTATTCACAGGAATTTTGAAAATAAATTGAAACAGTGGAACAGTCGGGGTCTGTAAGTGACACTTTGAGCATACATTGTGAAATGTACTGGTATTAAAGGATTTGCCACAACTGAACAGGTGTCAATTGTGCGGCATGATCACAGGAAGTTCAAATAAATTCTGTCAGCTGAATATGGGACTCTACTTGGCAATGAACAAGTATTAACTCGGCGGCTCGATCAAAGGGTTGTGAAAACAAAGTGAGGCTGCCTTTACAAGCTAAGGGATTTGCACTGGCAGATAACTGAGGAAATATTACTTGGGAATTAGCTCTGGCTTATGAAAAAGGCAAATATAAATCAACTCAAAACTTTTATTGCATCCAACAGTGTTTATACAGCAAAACAAAATATAATACAAGTATGGGTTGCTCCAACTTGCACGTATTTTGTACGTAGTGCAAACATCTAGTCTCCTATATTGCCCTTAGATTTATCAAATTTTGTTCTTCAAAAGTTTGCAGATAAGAAGACAAGTGTAAACAAACAACACTGACAGCGGTTTTTATTTGATTTATTTAATAAAATATAAGTTTGAGTGCATTTTTTTTAACAGCTAAGCATCGATATTATGATTTAAAAGGTGTCCCAAAACTTACGACTCGAAAAAAACAATCTGTCCCAGAACTTACAGTGCACAAAAAAATTACTTTAAAAATTAATTTATGGTGTCCCAACATATACGGTGTCCCAACATATACGGTAGTGCAATTTCCACCTGCAAGGAAAATCTTATCTAGAGCAATTCCAGGTGTGGGAGTGGAGTTTTCTCCATGTACAACTTTAGTAATTTACAGATCATTTAATAACCATTATGAACGAAGTTTCTTTGTTGCTTTGTATCTTTCTGGATCGAGTTTGGATGAATATGCTTCCGGTGTGTCACACAGTGAATAAGCTGCAGTCAATTCTGATTGGTTGTTATTGTTTACCCTGGACTGCAACAAACAATAATCACCAATCAGAATTTAATTTAAAATATTTCACTGAGTGACCTACCAGAAGAGTAGCCTTTAACTTCGATCCATATAGACCAGATACGAAGCAACAGAGTTACTTCGTGTAAAAGTAGTTATTAAATGATGAAAAGGGATGTAACTTGTATCTCTCCTTAAAGATTAACTTTTTTTTTTTATCAGAAATAGCTTTAATTTAGTAATGTAGATGAAGATATTGAACTATATTCCTAAATGTTTAATAGTTACCTCTAATATCAAGTCAGATTTAGATTTTTTGTTTTTATTTATTTATCTCGATATTTAACATGCAGATACAGACATGCACAAGCACAGTTATGCAGAAATACTTGATCTTTCCCATGTGAGGCTGTTTAAGAGATTTTGAATTGTATGTACTACATGAATTTCTGAATTATTTTCTCATTTTCATGTTATACATAAAAGCTTTCTTGAGTTTCTTTAAAATCTTTAGATATTCAGGAGTGATGTAGAGCCCATTTTGAGCCATTATTTTAGCATGAAGTATAAAAATATAACTTCTTTTCCAGTGCTTTTTGCTGTTGACTTTATTTGCAGGGATGGAAGAAGGAGAGAGTAGTACTGGAGTACCCAGATACAGGGGCTAGAGTTATCATGGTGACCGCAGATGACAAGAAGTATGCCATTAAAAAAGTATGTAGTAGACCACTAGATTTTTTTGTTATGCTCACATCTACATTATTATAGCTCGACACATGAAACTTGGGTCAATGATAGTCCTAGGGATGAGGATAGCAGGGGATTTTACATTTAAAAAACTCTCAAGAGTTGTTTGTCTAACGTGTCTGATAATTGGCAAGTGTGATTAATTACCAGAATGTTACACATATCAAACGTGTCATATATCGGGGGGGGGGTGTGTGTCTTTCCCTACCCACCCACCCTATGAACTTTGCCCTGGGTCATAACATAGAAACTACTGAGATTTTCACTCTGTAACTACATATGTATAATACGTATGCTGGGCATGGAAAGGCAAATTTGTACATGCAGATCCCAGGATCCATCCCTAACGCCATGAACATAACCCTTGGATGACAACTTGGAAAGTTATGAAATCCTCACTATATGAGTATATATACTGTATATACTCTCGTATAAGCCGATTCCAACTGCAAACTGCATAGACCCAGATCTGCCGTCGCATAATGCGCCGGCAGATCTGGGTCTATACAGTTTGTAAGGACTAATCAGTAGAACAAACAACATAGACCCTGATCTGCTGGCGCATTGTATTATTATATTATTGTTTTCTTTATTTATTTATTTTTTTATCAAGTACTGTAGATCACATGATCACTAGCACATTGTGAATTTAAACTGCAAGTTGGCTATGAAATATCAGGTGGACAAAGATAGTGGTGTGATGATATATTGGTACCTATCTGTACAATTTGTATCGGTATAAGTATTTTAATCCTTAACTATTTGATAGATTGATTGTGGAACTATTTTTGTTTACTGAAAATATTATTTGCCATAATTAAAGAATATCGTAACCAGTTTAACACATGATTTGGTAATGGCTGACTGTCAATCACTATTAAATAAGACTGAACCAGATCTTTTACTCAATAAGCAGGCTCATGGAAGATGATGAAATTAATAAATCGTTGGGAGCATGGCACGAGATATTCTGGAAGGACTACTAGTAATCTCACCACACATGTGCAAACAACATCCATCTGTGACAGGTGGCCATTGTATATCTTTAATCAGCAAACTCTCATCTCATACTTGACTGCACATAATCCCTCATTTTTTCCCTAAAATAAAGAGAAACACAGCTGATAGAACATGTTATTTGTTATATTAAAAACATACAGGCGCATCAAGTCATACTGATAGTTGGTATCACATGGGTTTTTAAAATGTTCAGCATGTTAGCAGTACATATGGAGACGTGTTGAAATGGATACATTTATATTGCAATATGATTGCAGCTGGCATTACTTGCCCCTAGACAAAGACTTTTGTTGGGATGAAATTTTGGTGTTTTCCATTACTAGTTAACAGAGATATTGATCTTTTTAATCTAGATTTGAGAAACAAGAGAGACTTTGCTCGCTTGACATTTTGTTTAGCTTAATGTTGCGCCATAGAAAGGGCATTCATAACTTCTAATTATTTGTAAACAAATTTTTTTTTTTTTAGGTAGAGGAGATCAACAAAGTGATGGGAGAAGAATTAGGATTCCCAGAGCCTTCCCTAGCTTTCAGACCCTCCTACAAGGTAATTCATATTGTTTAATATCATTAATATGTTACAGTAATATGTAAAGCTTTATATTCCAGGATGGAATTACCATCGTCCATATAATAAGAATTTGCCCTCCTATTGATGAAAATCTATAGAGGATTCTGAAAAGAAACCAGAATATAACATAGACCCACTCTGCTGCTGAAATCACAGGCAGATGCGCCATATTCCTCATTCTTTTCTGGAAGCCATTTGAATTGCACATGCAATGTCACTCTGCAGAATTTATGCGTTTGTATTGTGCCAAAACGTGCATCAGGCTGTTCAATATGTATTTCCCGTAATTTCTCTGAGTTTATTCCCTCAGTCTGGTTACATTTTGCTCTTGGATCTAAACTCTCTTGGAAGTTTGACATTCATTGTCCTCTCTTCATCCCCCCCGCCCCCCATGTGGTGTGCGGGTGATCCATTCATTCACACGTTGTCTTCTTGTGTGTGTGTTTTCTGACCCTGGGATAGGTATTGATCCCCCTGCCTTGACGTGTGTTCCTTTTTTCTAGAAAATAGTGAACTTCGTTTATGCGTTCCACTGAATTTAGCCTCTCATAAGGGAGTCGTACACCAGCCTTTATTTTGCATGTTCAGATTTATAATTCTCAGTAGAACAGGTTTGATTGTTATTATCCTCTATACTGTTTTTTAAAATTATATCCCATACTTTTAGGGGTAGTATTCCTTCAGTTGGGATTAGCACCATTGCCGTTTACTACCTTCGAGTGAGTCTAGTCTACGGTGGCAGGTAAAGTATTGTTTTCAATACATTGGCATGACATTTTATAGGGTTAATGTTTTCCATGTTCACTGTTTTGTTTTTATTCTTGTTGTCAGACTTTCTTTGTAGGAATGTTGAAACAAAGTGGGGGAAAATGCGCGCATAAGAAGGCCCCATGGGATACTCTCACCACCTGCCTTTCATACACAGATTGCAAATGGACAGATGGATGTTAACTCTGCTGTGTCTGGTCTGACAAGGTGTTTGACCTTGCCGAGAGCTGTTGTACATACAAGAGGAGGAGAAAAGAGCCTTCCTCCTCATTTCAAAACTCTGGCTTCATAGCTGGGTCCTTCTCAAAGTCTGTAGGGTGGAGTGAAGCACGCCCTTCTGCAAGGGAGGAGCAGTGGCCTTTCCAAACACAGAGTGAGGAGCATGGTGTGTGCACACACACATAATGAGGGAGCAGCAGATGGTCTATTGGTGACTAGCAGATTAAGCCTAACAGAACAGAGTTGCCTGAATGGTCATTGACCAGGCACCAGTTGCCATTCATGGGAACTCCGTTGGTAAGGCGACAGGGATCAGGTTGAAACCCTCCCACTTGCCAGACTACTTGTTGTTGATTGGGAGTCGGTGTACAGATGCACAGCAAAGGAAGGGGATCAGATCGGCATTCCCACCACTTAGCTTAATCCCTACAGGATGTAAAGTAATTTATCCTTCCCCTTCATACAACCATGGACTTCAGGGCCCTGTTATCAAAGCAGGGTTCATGTTGCTGGTTGAAGCCTGACATCACCCCCTTACATCGTGGAGCCAAAGAGGAAGGAAAGAGGCAGGCCCTCTTCCCCAAAACACCCCAGGAAAGACAAGAGGTCTCCTCATCCTCCAGTTGAGCTGCCATTAGGGACAGTCCACTCACTCCATGGAAGGGGTCTCAGGACAAGGTTTCTTTAACCCGCAGGTTTCTATTGCACCAGAGAGACATGTCTTTTCCACAGAGATGTGGGGGCACAAATTCTGAGTTCCCCACGGCAGGACAAGATGAAGACATTCTGACAATTCAGGTGGACACTCAGAAATTTGACACAGAGCAGATGGAGATGGTGCATCCTCCTCTCTTATGGTCCTTTCCATTCCCATCAGTAGACTTGGGCAGAGGAGGAGGAGGAGGTCTGGTTTTTAGACAAAGCGATAAACAATGTTTACTGTCTTTGCCAAAACCTCTGACTGAGAAGACACAATTTTTTTTCCAGTTCAGAGAGAATCTGGAACTACCTCCTGAGCAGACATATTATTGCTCCCCCACTTTGCTATTGTCAGGGAGCAGACATATTATTGCTCCCCCACTTTGCTATTGTCAGGGAGCAGACATATTATTGCTCCCCCACTTTGCTATTGTCAGGGAGCAGACATATTATTGCTCCCCCACTTTGCTATTGTCAGGGAGCTTTCCCTAACGTTTACTAAGGGTCAAGAGCTGGCTAGGCAGCGTAGAGGGTGGTCAGTCCCCACCTCTACGTTGAGACCTTTGGTCTGTCCAGTCAGTTACAGGGTTCACATCCCTGCTTGGACTCTCAAACCTCCCAACTTGGACATTGTGGAAATGGGATCACCCTGATGTTGCCCCCCTCCCCCCACAGGAGCCTTCAGTCAAGTTCTTTAAAGCCACATAGCACCAGTCCAAGAACTAATATCAATTTAAACCTCCCTCTCACCCATCGGCCGGCCAACTGGATCGCCGGAGAGGCTAAGATAAGAAGTTTTCATGCCCTTCCCTTCCTATGGTGCATTTCTCTTCCATCAATCACTGTAGGTGCCCGACTAGCCTGCTTTTTGGAGATCTGGTCCAGCATAATGGATGATGGGTGGATCCATTCAATCATAAAAAGTGGGATACTGGCTTTGGTTCCAGGAATCTCCTCTGTCCAAGACACCCATGCAGTTCAGCTAGTCAAATCGGGTGCAGTTAAAGGAAGAGGTGCACTCCCCTCTGCGGAAGGGCACAGTAGAGAGGGTTTCAGATGACCAGTCTCCAGCTTTATACTTCTGGATATTCCTGGTTTCCAGAAATGGAGGAAAGTTTCAGCCTCAGTCAAACTTGCCATAAGGCCCGGTGACTCAGGCGGTCTCCATCAGCCTCCAGAATGTGTACCTTCACAACCTTCACATCCGTTTTTTCCTCGTAGGAAATACCTCTGGTTTAGCTTGGATGGAAAAGTCTTCCAGATTCGCACTCTGCTGTTCGCCTTAGCATGCACATCCAGATAACGAGGGTCATGGGAGTAGTCACCATCCCCTTTGGGAGCTCTGTTCGCCAGTATTTCGATGACTGGTTGATCCACAATGGCCACATAGAATCCCCAAGTCATGATCTGTCCATAGTGACCCAGCTGGGTCTTTTACCCAACCTAGAGAAATTGTAGCTTGTTCCTTCTCAAGACTTGGTATACATGGGGATGAATTTTCTCACAAAGAGGAGATTAGTCCATGGGACAGATTGGACAGGATCCTGGCCCCGTTGGAAGCGCTTAGAGCCATGACCTGGTTGTCGGCTCGCCTATATGTCTGTTATGGGGACCTTGAACTCTGAGTTGAACCTGGTTCCCCTAGGAAGACTGCTCTTGTGCCCTTTCATTTCACCTTGACGAACTGGAAACCACACATGGATCCCCTAACAGCTCAGATTTTTCTAGGGCCAGATTTTCACCATCACTTGAGTTGGTGGGAAAGTCAGGACCAATTTCAGATTGGAGTCCTCTTGCATGCCTCTGAAGTCCACTCCTATCTGTTCATGGAAGCATCAGATTCGGGGTGGGACGTGCACTTGGAGCTGGAAGGAGGGTTCATGGTCTCACATCCTGCACATAAACAATCTCAAAATGAGGGCAGTTTTCCTAGTCCTTCATGGGTGCATGGACACAATACAAAGTCACTGCCTGATGGTCTCCACCGACAACATGTCAGGCGACAAGGTGGCACACATGCCCCTTCTCTTTGTGTGGAGGTTTGGAACCTTCTTCACTGGGCAACTTGGAAAAGATTACTATCCATGTTCGTCACATTCCTGGTAAGAAGAATATTCTGGTGGACAATCTGTCCAGAAAAGGTAACGTAGTCATCATGAAGTGGTCTCCACACCAATCCATAGCAGACTCCCTGTTCAGACTGTGGGGGAGACCTTTGCTGGACTTGTTTGTGACAAAACTGAACAACAAGCTCCCTTTTTACGTCTCCCCATTTCCAGATCAGAGGGCCTGGGCAGTTGATGCATTCAGTCTGAAGTGGAATTGTCTATTTGCTTACGTCCTCCCACCCTTCAGGATGATTCTCCACCTCTCAGCCCATCCTGATAGCCCCTTTGTGGCCCTAATGATCATGGATCAGCAATCTTCTCGACCTATTTATAGACTAGCCCAGGACATTGCCTCAAAGGAGGGACCTGCTGTCTCAGCACAGGAGCCACCTACACAACAGCCCACAGATTCTCCACATTAATGCCTGACTCATCTCAAGTGATCAATCTGCCAGGACAGGTTTTCAAGCAAAATTGCCAAGTGCATTGTTTAAGCTAGGTGACACTCCACATTCAATGTCTATGATGCAAAGTGGAGAATCTTTTGCAATTGGTGCAATAGGAAATGCATTAATCCTTGCTGTCTTTCTTTGAGCGCAGTGGCTGATTTTCTTCTGTTTTGAAGAGAAACAATGCTTTGTTTCTACTACCAAGGGATATAGGGCAGCCCTATCAAACGCAATTTTTGTAAAGGTCTGGTCATTGGTTCAGATTCACACAGGGTTCATACAAGTCTGGAAAAAGTATGGGAAAATAGTGTGGTTTTTCCAGACCTGGAAAAAGTATGGGAAATAAAGATTTTGCCCTCAAGGTCTGGAAAAAGTATGGAATTTTGGGTCGTTGTGTTTTATTTTGCTAAAGACACTTGTCGCATGGGGCCCCGTTTGGTCTAGTGATGGCCCTGCTGGTTCAGTGTAGTTGGCAAGACATGTGACCTATCACCCACTTTTGATTGGTGGATACTGTTTTATATTATGTGGATACCACATGCTCATTTATAGTGATACAGACTTCGAATACATGTGCCAGAGGGGTCTGGAATTTGTTTTAACAACAGCTGTATGAACCCTGCACACATCACTAGCCTTATAAGGTATTTTTAGTTGCAGAGATCGGTGTCACGCTCATTTATACCAAAATAAACCTCTCTTGTGTCTCATGGTCTTTAACATTCCTGTGAGCCTTTGAATCAAGCTTCCTTCAAGAATCTTGTCCTGAAGACCGTTTTCTTGCTCACCTTAGCATCCGTGCACTATCTATTGAACAAGGTTGTCTAAGGTTCAATGGCAATTTTGAGTCTGTATTTCTTTTTTGCCATTCCAGTTTCTTAGCAAAAAACAGCTACCTTCATTAGCTCCACTCCCTACAGAGATCCCTCGTCTCTCTCGTATCTGAGCTGGGGATTAAAAATATAGATTTTTATGCCCAGTTAGGGCATTGAGATTCTATTTGGATGCTTCTAAAAGCAAAAGAAAGGGTAGGAAGCATTTTTTCCCTCACCTTAAAGGCTCTCCTGACATTTGGGTATCCACTATTTCAATGTGGATTGTACAAGCGTTCAAGAGAGCTTTTCAGTCCCTGACCGACAGGGTTCTTTCATTCATGAGGATTAAAACCCATGAGGTCCGAGCAATTGCTACCTATCTAACTCATTCATCATTGGAGGATGTTATGAAAGCTGAGTTTTGGTGATCACACACGACCTTCTCCTTCAACCTTCATTCCTTGGCGCACCAAAGCGATAGCATTTATTCTCTATGGAACAAAAAGTCGCTGAAGCTGATACTAACCTACAATAGTGGACATTCCTACAGTAAGGATTAGTATATCCTTGTTTATACCAGTTCTGAGGCCATGAGCCTCCCACCACACTGGCAAATTCAGCTATGCAACACTGACAGGTATTGTATTACTGATATAAACATGTAGTTTGGAGGGGAACTAATTTTAATGATGTAATACTTAACTGTCGGTATTGACAGATTCCCTCATCGCATCCTGCTATGATGTCCCATGAGTAGTCATGTCCTGAAAAAAATGAGGACTGAGGCGCATGTACCAGTGACTTGGGCAACAGACTGGGTCTGTGTTGTAGTTGGGTTTCTTCCCAGAATTCTCTTGATTTTCATCCATGAGAGGACGAATTCTTATAATATGGACAAGGGTAATTCTGTCCTGAAATATAAAGCCAGGCAATACCGACGGGTAAGTATTACATCATTAACATTAGTTATACTCTTCCCCCCGCATTTTAATAATACAGTTATGATTTACAGCAATTAAATATTGAAATCTAAAAATTATCCCATCAATCCATATTATGTATATTTGAAGAAAAGTGACATCATTGACCTGTTGACAGTGGTCAATCAGATACTATTTAGCATTCATCGTTGTTACTTCTTTCACTAAATTTGTCTCCGACCTGACAGACTGGTGACTTTAAAACGTTCCTGGGATTCCAGACTTGGTTTTCACAAGTTTGAAACACTTAGAGCTGGCCATAATGACCAGCTGCTTCCAGTGTTTTTTTTTATGTTTTTTTTTAACTCAACCAGAAAATGATCAGGATCAGGATCAGACTGCAATTCAACTGGCAGTGGTTTATGCAGTCACCTTTCATCTGCTTGTTTGTGGGAGTCCCTGCTGAATGAACTCTGACACCTTGACATTTCTGTCCATATAACATTATAGAAATTCATCTCACTACAACTATTGTATTTTTTTGCCCAATTTGGACACAAATTCCAGTAGCAGCACTTTAAGTAGAAACTAAAATGGTCACGTTTGTGACTAAAAATTCAGAATTTGCAAGTAAAAATTGTCAAATGCTCACTGCTAACCTTGAGAAACATAATGTGGCAACTAGAAAATGACATCAGCACTTTCTGATTACAAGTATATACCATGCTCTGCACATGAAAATATAGCAGATGCAATTTAATTCACAGCTTAATTCCTTTTTGATTGTGAGACTGCTGTTACATTAAGTTGCCATCTATATGGGTAAGGACATTTTTTCTTATGCTAGTTTTTGTTTGGCGCCATCGGTCTCCCTCCTAATAGGTACATTTAGCAATGCAGTTGTAACAGATAATGTATTACTGCTATAAAATGTCTGGGTTGGGTAACTGATTTTAATTATGTAATACTTATTTACTACTATAGCAAAGATTCTCCCTTCCACCCCACTCTGATGTCCCCTATTCTCAGTCCAAGTCAAAAGAGGACATATTTCGTATGTTTGTTATGACAAAGGAATCAGACTCTGATCATGCTTTTTTCAATTCTGGACTTCCAATGACTAATTTTTAGTCATAAATAATTGCAGAAGTCAATGTTTAGCTTGGACTGAGGGTGTTGGCATTCTGGAAAACTTAAGCAATGCAATAGTAATAGGTAACTATTACATACAGTGGTCCCCCTCTTTAATGGCCCACCTGTCCAGCAACCACATGCTTTAGACAGCCAGAATCCCATAGCAACGACTAGTTTGTGTTCAAAAGTACCCCTCAAGGATGGCCACCCCTCTAATGCGGCCAGCATATTAGTGCAAAAAGTGTCAAATTTACCCCTTGTGAACGGCCGCATAATGGTTGTTCACAGACAGAAATCTCTCTAATATTTGTTGATTTCTCAACTCAACGCATTGACATTTGTTCCAGCATGTCTATAAAATTTGATTGCCCTTGGCAATTTTGCTGATTATTTTAGACCTGCCAGTTGTTATGATTTTACCATAAGGCTTACTGAAACAACACTTAAATTACAGACATAGGAAACAATAGCAAGAAATACGAAAGTATGATTGTTGCAGTCAAATCTGGATATTGACTAGTCCAGGTTTGGTCCAGATCCGTGTTTTCATATTAGACAGAAGAATTTGTCAGGGAACCAGCTTTAATCTACCCATTCAAAATACCAACCTGTTCAGGCTTTTGCATTTATGCTCTAGCATCAACTGGAAATGTCCAACAAAGGAATTTACGTTGAAGGCAAAGGGGACACTCAGCCTCTTCAAAAGACCAAACAGTTGGCATGGAAGCATAAAAAAGAATATTCAGATAGTTGTCCATGCTTGGAAAAAAAGCAGGAAAGGCGACAGTTAGATTTATTGGACGGCATGCCATGTTAATTTGAATATTGCTTATGGTGGGAGAGATGATTGACACATGAATTATAAAGTTTAGATTTAGCGTGAAGCCATTTTACCTCTATGATGTTTGGAACTGCAGTTTCTAAAACTGAACTGGAGGTCATTATAGTCAAAGTGAACTTAATTGAACATTTTGTTGCATTAGCTGCATCAGACCACATTTCTAAACTTTTCAAATGCATGTTTTCCAAGTTGACAAATAGCAGTACATATTTCGTTGCAAGTTCCTGGCAATTGATCTAACGTGTGGAAAAAATATCGACTGACTTACTAAGGTCTGTTTATGATTGTCTGGTCTGTTGCTAACAACAACAGAGATGTGGAAGTCGATATTTAATTGGTTTGTACAACCTTGAAAAATCCTTGAATTTGAGCGTCTGCCTTGAAAACTCCTTGAATTTTGAAAAAGTTGGTTTATCCTTGAAAAGTCCTTGAATTTGTTCGAAAAACTCATAATTTTTCCGAGACTCCTTGAATTTATCTGATGGAATGCAAAATGTTAAAACTGATCAAAACCTTTTAAATTCAGAATTGTTATTTACATAATTTCCCAAAATAATGAATAAATAAATAAACTGGACTAAAATTTAGTGGATCAAATGAATAATTTATGTAGGTAGTTACAGATGGACTAGCATCACTTTGCTCTGGTGGTACACTAGTCACATGGTTTTTTTTTTTCTGATGATGATGATTTTGTACCTATCTATACAGTAATAAACAAAATAATATGGAAAAGTTCAATTTCCATAAGAAAAAATATTCCTTGAAAACTTTTGGAAGTCCTTGAAAAGTCTTTGAAAATCAACTCCCTGGGTCTGTATGAATGCTAGTTTATGCAAATTGTTAATGATTTGTATTTGCATAATGGGCACGAAGGAAAATATGTGAATTTCTCTATTTTTTCTTCAAGTATATATCTGTATAAACATGTTGATGAAAAGCATAACCAGGGGATACACAGGAGTTAAGATTTGGGGGACATTTGATTAAAACATTGGGGGAAAAACTTGATCCAGCGTTCAAGTGTGCAATATTGTGATAGTGTACACATATTCTTGTTTCCAGTTTTGTTGATTTTAAGAAAACGAAAAAAGTTTTGAAACAGAGGCAGCAAGTTGCTGAATAAACCAACAACAACTACACTAATAATCATTATAATAATAAACTGTCAAGTCTCCTGGTTTTTTTTCTTCCTTTATTTTGAAAACATGTTTAGGTCATTGGTTCATGATACACATTAGTTGCCTGGAAGGTGTGACATAGTCGTACAGCATTTTGTCATTACTTCTCATGTTTTTTTACTGTTTCATCTGGTATAATTAAAGAAATATTTAAAGTCAGCTGTGGTAGGTATATGACCAAGAGAAAGATAATTGAAAACTTATTTTGTGACAATGAAAGGAACAGTAGGCATCTAAAAAATGCACTTTATTGTAAAAAAAATTTTTTTTAAAAAATCCTCCAATCAAAACCGTGATAAAAAGAGGCATATTCAAAAGTGCAGTATAAGGATCACTACATTGCTATTGCATGGTGTAAAAGACATTACTATATACAGATTTATTTTCTGAACAAGCTGCCTTTTTGCAGGGCAAATAAATTGACTTTTTTTTTCTTACTTTTTACTTCTTTTTTTCTTTTTTTTTTTTTTTTTTTTTTTTCCAGTCTGCATGTGGGGGAAAAAACACAACTTTCCAGCATTGCTTTGAATATGATTTTTTATTTGCAGACATACACAAAATGTCTTAGATAGTGTTGCAATGATCACTTACAACTGAAATCAGTTGCTTTTTAAGAAATAACCCTCATCTTTTGCAGGCATTTTTGTACGTGTCTGAGGAGAAAAAGATAGAAGGTTGCTGTGTTGCAGAGCCAGTCTTTGAGGTAAGGAGAAATTGTCTCCCTTATATCTATAACTTAGATTGAATGATTTATTGAACATCATTTATCATCAAATTCACTTTTCTTAGCATTATAATTCTGTCATCTTGTGCTATACTGTGAAGGACCTGCCAATCCATAAGATTTGACCATAAGTCTTAGAGAAATTTTCCTTAAATTATGGACTTGCAGAATAATAGCAACAAAATACGAAAATATGATAGTTGCAGTCAAATGCAGATATTAGCCTGTCTTGGTTTGGTCCCACTCCTGGTTTTCATATCAGATTCAGTGGAATTGGTCAGGGAACCAGACTAACTTTACAGGAGTACCTCTGATGGTTTAATCTGCTCATGTTTTTTGTTCAAAATGTGTGCATAATGAAGCTCTTGCTTAGGGCATGATCTAGAAATGTTGTTTAACAAATGAAAATGCATTGATGGCAAAAGAGACAATCAGCCTCTTAAAAAGTTCAAACTGTCTGCACTGAAGTATAAAAAAGAATATTCAGATTCTTGGAGAAAAACGGGAAATGCAACAATTACCCGGAATATGTTTATTAGACGTCATGTTGTGTCAATTTGAGTGTTGCTTACTGCAGGAGGGATGATTTCCGCTGCTGATGCATGAAATAAAAAGAAAAACAACACGAGTATTATGTCAGCTTGAGAGATCTAGCAAGAAGCCATTGATTTCCGTGGTGTTTAGAACTGCAGTTTCTGAAACTGAACTGAATATCACTAAAGTCTAAGTGTACTTTATGAACTTTTCAGTTGAACATAATGTTACCTTTGCTGCATCAGATAACACTTTTTAACTTTTAAAATGCATGTTTTCCAATTTGACCATAGTAGTTCATGATAATTCATTATACACTGAAAATTGGTCTAACTTAAGGACAAATATTGAGTGCCTTACTGAGAAGATCTTATTAGGATTGGCAGGTCTGCTGTGATGCGCAGTCCTTGGATTATGAGTCTGATGCGCTACAAACTGAAGGACTGTGGCTTTCTCGATGTGAATACTTTACACTGGGACTGAGCATGCAAGTCATTTGGGTCATGCAGAGTATTTGACTGATTTATGTTTGAGTTATTGATACTTTACTGTAATTCGGTCTGTTATGAACAGGTTTCTATTTATTCAAGACTAATACAACATAAAATAATATCAACAATACCAGTGTTTCCCTTTACCCTCATTTGTGCGTCAGAGACCTCCAAGTTTTTTATTTGACCCCCAGTTCTGTCACCAGGGTTTGTTTTTCTTTGTTTTTCACTCAATCTGACCTCAGTTTTGACACCAAGAGGATTTTTTACTCTCAATCTTGCACCATACTCCGAACATGTCTGTATGTGCAATTATCTGTCTAAAACAGGTGCATATTAGGACAGGTTATATCTTCAGGTATCTTTATCAGAAAACAGTTTGCTGCTGGGATCATTCACTACTCTTTTCCTAGTCACACACAAACTGTAAATTGAAAGGTTTATCAGTTTGTTGAATTTGAATTTTTTCTTGTTATTGCCAGGGTTATCGAGTGATAACTGATAGCCAGGGAAGTGACAGTCAGCCTGGACAGAGGCCTTGGTGTTGTAGTGATGAGCCTGAGAGTGCTGCTGTTGGTATCAGCCGTATATGGGTGTACAGCAAGCAGAGGCAGAAAGGAATCGCCACACGGCTTCTTGACTGTGTTCGGTAAGTTTGTGTGTTACAGAAATAGCTATACAGTTTAACTGGTGTATAATGGTCACTGAAGAGACCAGCATGAAGCAGATATTAGGAACAGGTGTTTTCTATATGCAGGCAAATAAGTATGGACTTGTGTGTATATTGGATCTGTTATACATTATTTCAACATCCTAGTGTTACTTATATACAGGTTGTTACTATAGCAGGTTTGACAAAATATTGGTTTCCAGTGATCTCCCCAGAAATTTTCGATAGCATCGGGGTAGGCATGTTTGGGTCATAAAATGTTTTGCAAATGGCGCGCTAACGTCATAAAAGTGAAACAAGTTAATATCAATGAAATAAAAAGAAGTGCATATATTTACATAGTATTTTTTTTATTTACCTAGGTTATAACAGTAATAACAATGTATATCTCATTTATTTCTTAATTTAAATAAATGATATTCGTATTTTCTTCTTTTCACCATATAAACTGACTGCAACATCACAATTAAAGTCTTTTAAGGGTTGTCCTTCAATACTGATTGTCATCAGGTAGTTCAGTACCCTCTGTGACAACCTGTTCTTTAAAACACTCTTAATTCTATTCACTGAGGAGAATGACCTTTCACAATCTGAAAAAAATGGAACATAAAATTTATTAATGGATGTACAAAAAAGAGACAAATATACCTGAATCCTAATTAAGTTAATTACCAAGGAAAAATTCTTCAGGAATCAAGACAGTGATGTGTTTTACAATAATCATCACAGAATAAGATAATACATGTTCTTTTCCATTAGGAACAATATATCAAAGTGTTTGCTATTTTTAAGCTAAAATATTGTTCAAATTTAAAACTGTTTTATTTACCTGCTGTTGAGGTAAAACTGGAAGATAAAGATTGTTCCGTTTATTACTTGGATAGACAGAAAAGAGAAATGAGACATTAATAGGGCAGCACTCACTTAAGTTAGCAATATGGAAAACTTACCATCCGATCCAGCAATTTCCACCCAAGGGAATAACGTCTTCCATTCATTATTAAATCCCAGCCTTCGTTTCTTGATATCATTCTTTTTGGAAATCATGCTGGTTTTATCGAAATCGGAAGCACTGCCACTATTCGTGAAGCCAATTTCTGATTGTCGTAACCAGGCCAACATAGGGCTAGCCGGGCACTGGGTAATTTTTCGTTTCTTGGAAGGTGGTGTGTTCATTGTTCACAATAATTTTTAATTTAATCGGTGTAACTGCTTTGGCTGTTAGTGAAAACGACTGACATATATATAACACACTACCAGTAGACTACATTGTTGCTGGCCAATCACGTGACTAGGTGCAGATGAAACCCTCACCAAAGGTCGCGCACCGGCGGTCATGCAAGCCAGGTACAAAGGATAATGGTTAAGTGAGCGAGCAATTATCCTAGATTATCTTAATAAAATACCCCAGAAGAGGTAAGAACAGGTGTCATTTGAGTGGGGCTTTGAATTAGGTGACAGGATGTTTGTTTAACAGATTAATTTTATAAGGGTAGTTGGAAACATCAAAGCATTGTTATCGGAGTTTGAAACGATAGCGTAGTGGGCCCACTACGGTAAAAGGCCCTCAGGAGAACACTGGTTTCAATGTACTAGTATGGAATACATAATCCAGTTTGTTTTTATTTTTGATCCCATGTTGCATCCTGTTGGGGTGGGGTGGGGGGAGAGATCAAGCACAAATATAGGAAGACACTATGCTAAGAACGTGTAGGTTACCTAGATGCCAAAGGAGCTGTGACAGCTTACTTGGTAGAGTCTCAGACGTCTAATCCATGGGTCACAGGTTTGATACCTGCCTGAGTCGGCTTGCTCATTGTGCCCTTGGGATAGGTACTTAACTGCCGTTTCCTTGGCATGATGTAACCAATGTGTTAAAGTGGTGTTAAAAGAACGACCAACCAACCAACAACCTGGATGCCAATCATTCAGGCTACTAAGTTATAATGAGTATATGATACATTCCCAGAACCTGCAGTTTGTTAAAACAATCGTATTCATTTACTGAGAAAAATTACATATCCAGATAAATTCTTTGTCTCTTGATGAGTCCAGGCCTTAATTCACCAAAGTATCTCCTGATGAGTCCAAGCCCAAATTCACCAAGATACCTTGAAGCACAGGTTGAGACTTGAGAAGCTTCTTTGTTGAAAATTGTCACGCTTACATTTTGCCCAGTCTGATTGTTGCATATAATGGCCGAAGTTTTAGTTCAGACTCCAGTTCTGTTAGTGAAATCCTTGCCAGATGATAAAATTACACTGTAAAGGACAATATATGTTCACTAATTTTTGTACATTTCAGATTATGGTTTGAGTATGGAATTGAGATCAAGAAGGAACTGATGGCTTTCTCAGACCCCACTCCAGATGGCAGACAGCTAGCCACACGATACACAGGGACCCCAGCTTTTCTAGTCTACAAGTACCATCATGGATAATAATAAGAGATGGATATATAACTTTATTTGTGATTACTTTTAAGATGAACAAACATCTTTAGGTTTGAGTTGACATTAAACAAATCAGATACTTGTCTTTGTGCCAGTACACTTGTACAATTTAGTCTGATTTCAAAACTAGTTGAAATATATAGCTGTCATTGAGAATTGCCTTATTTTGAAGGGACAGTTTGTGTACCTTTCCAGCTCATGAAGCAGACAGTTTTAGTGTTTGTTACCATTTAACAACCAATATTCCTACATGAGAACTCCTCGGTTGTTTTATCTTGTGTGACAAATGCAGTCACTGCTACCCTTGATTCAAAACATTAGTTAAGATGTTTTGTAGGTGCAGTATGGTATTATTTTGTATGATTCACATTTTCATGCATTTCATATTGTTAAAAATTATTCTTGTTTGTATATGTAGTACAGGGTCACTAAATTTTACTGAAAGCAGTAACTTTGTTTTAAGAAAAAATGATTTTTGTTGCAGTACCTGCATAACCTTTGTCAATCCATTTATCTAAGAATGCCACCCTTTATATGTAGAATATATGAAATGTTTGTGGAACAAATTGAAATTAATTTGTTGAGGATACCTATCAGGAAATAAAGAAATTTACGAAATATAGCTAAGAAAATACGGATGATTTTGTTATTTATTCCATTGATTATCCCAGTATTCTTCAGTCCTAATCTTTATTAAGATACATTAGCTGTAGAAAACATTTTCAGTTTAAGAAAGAACAATTGAAATGCAGTGTCCACTCATATTTTTCTTTGAGTTTTTCATACTGTATAAACTCGTGTATAACCCGGGTCCAAATGCAAACAACATAGACCCTGATCTACCATTGCATAATGCGCTGGCAGATCAGGGTCTATGTTGTTTGTTCTACTGATCAGTCCTTACAAATTGCATAGACCCTGATCTGCTGGCGCATTATGCAACAGCAGATCTGGGTCTATGCAGTTGGTGTCGGTTGATACACGAGTATTTACGGTATTCATTGTTGTGCCTTGTCTTAAATTGTATTGGGCACTATTTTTAATTCTCCATAATTCCAGTAATCACTTTTATCATATTGCCAAAAGAAGCACTTGCCATATCATATTGCAAATGTACATACTTTCATTCGGTTGTGCATTAATATGCATTTACTTTGTAATACGGACTTTTTGTTTCACATTTCATGATACTACTGGATAGAATGATTTTGTGTGAGGAATGAGTCAATCCACTGATAACTTATTGAGATGTGGACAAATTTTTTGATATAAGTTCACTATTTACTCTTGTTCAACAAGTAAATGTAATAATTTATATCCAAGAAATTTTCTTTTAATTAGTTGTCCGTCTGTATTCATTGCTTCCATTCCTCAACATGATATAGTCAATACTGTTGTAAGTGCTGTTAAACCAGCCAGCCAACAAACAAAATATGTTGTGCAGATTTCATGGTTTGCCATCTATCTACCCGTATTTGTTTACTTACCTACTTACTTTCCTGCCATATTTTTCATTCTGATCTTCTACTTTAATGCTTTTTAGCTCTAGTGGGCATATATCAGAAAAGCTCATCGGATGGCCTGTTGTCTGTCAATTGTACGAATTGATACACTTGGAAAGCAGTGATGCATGAGAACTCCTGCAAATGAATTCAAAGTCGCATATATAAAAATGCACTCAACAGTATAATTTTATTTATTTAACTCTTAAGATAAATTGAATAAATAAGAATCTATAAGAAAAAATTAAATAGGATACTTATTTGATCAAAATGCACCTGTCCATTCCAAAGGATGCAGATGTTGGTTAATGCAAAAGAATGCTTGGAAATCTCACTAATTATTTACAACAGAAAAATGTGTGTAGTAGAGGAGTTCTGCAATGGATGCCCATTCCTCACATTTGCGCATGTGCAAACTTTGGTCCATTTGCGCATGCAAAAACTTTGGTCCATTTCCGGAAGGGGATATTATAGTTGACGACCGCACGGAAAATTGCTGATTCTTTTCAACTTCAAGTCGGTGCTGGCATGAATGTGCAAATTGAATGGCAGAATGAAGAAAGAAGTGGCGTTTCTCGCCAATCGAGGACAATAATTCTAAAATGATGTCAGATGTTTTGTTAGATGAACCACCAAAGAAGAAACCAAAATTTGATGCAGTTTCAGAAATCTTGACTGTTACATTACATATAGTTACAACACAACACCAAGATGATAGGCATGTTGTGTAATATTTACATAAATTATGGGGAAAATAACCCTTTTACATCAGAAATCAGCATTTGAACTTTACAATATTAACTCTTATAACATGCCAAGTCACCAGATCACATGCATTTTGGAGCAGAGATATCCATGAGACAATACCTGTGTGTCTATGGAAAATTCTACAAAACAACCATAAAGAACAGTTTCCCAACTTGTTGAAGCAGGCCAAGCTAGCTATGCACATCCCCCTACAGATGGCAGACTGTGATAGGGGTCTTTCAGCACAAAACACTATTCATACACAGATAAAGAACAGATTAAGCTCAGAAACAGTTGACAGATTAATGATTATACAACTAGAGGGGAAATCTTTTGAAGATTTTGATTTCAATAGAGACCAAACAGAGAGGAGCAGGAAGAAATAGAGATGGATATTTAGGTGTTAGGTTAATAATGAACTATAGCGATTACCACCCCACCCCACCACCCTCCTGCTTCCCTCTTGTTTTAGTGATAAGGGGGAGATCCCCCCCCCCCCCTTCAGATAAAATCCTGGCAGCACCTCTGCTACTCCTCCTGAATGGAAAGTCTTATCAGCATGGGGTTTTCACCAAAAGACTTGTCGTGTCTAGGTGGTCTTAATTAAAAATTGTACCAATCTGATACCCAATATGGCTGCCACAGCTGCCATTTTGAAAATCTTATCACTACTCGTCCTAGATGGAAAGTCATGTCAGCATTTGGCTTTCACCAGAAGATTTCTTATGATGTCTAATTGGTACTAAATCAAATGGTGCCAGTCTGACGTCCAGTATGGCCACATGGCAGCCATCTTGAAAATCTTGTTATTGCTACTCCTCCTAAATGGAAAGTCATATCAATATAGGGTTTTCACCAGAAGAGTCATTGTAATACCTATTTGGCCCTGAATGAAATTGGTGCCACTCTGACCTCAAATATGACTGCCACAATGAACATAATGAAAATCTTGTCACTAATTTTTCTGAATGGATGGTCATATCAATATGGGGTTTTAACCAAAAGTCTTCTAATGGTGTCTAGTTTGTACTAAATGAAAACGGTGTCGATCTTACATCCAATATGACTGCCACCATGGCCTATTTAAAAATCTTATCGCTCAAGAATATCAGAGATAGTTTCAACACTCGGCACTTAAAAGAAAGAAATGGTCTTGAATTCCTGGAAATTCTTTTTAGACGGTAGAGCGTCAATCCCACTTGATTAAGTTAAATGGTCATTATAAAATGCTATAAATTTATTATTTGCATCAGATTTTAAAAATGTGTGTCTAATATTTTTGTACATTTCACTTCCTGAAGTTGTATAGAATTGATTTAGCAGAGAAAATGTTAACCACAGAATAAAAAATACCCTTTTGCCAACTAGACCAGTAATGTAGAGACTAGACTGTAGACAGATAAAGTCACTTCATAAGCTCTGGAAGGAGACTATCTCCCATACATCAAAAACAAGTTTCCTTCTTTAGGTGCCTTTACTGATCTTAAATAAAATATAAATTGTTCTTCTAAAGTTTAATACTAAAGTAGTTTTTCCAAAGTCTGTTAATTCCTGATTTGTTGAGTACTCTGCACCTTGTCATCACAAAACTTCCCGACAAGAATTATCGATGATGGTAACAAAATCAACTCGAGGCAAATTATATATGCTATTTTCATGCACATGCTCCTTTTTAAGGGGAATTCATTAAATTTAGTGGAGATTTGTGCAATTGTGCTTCTTAGAGAAAACACTGCTTTCGATCATTGTCATAGTACATGTGTTTTATGAACACATTTTTTTCTGATAAAGCCAAGCTTTTATTGCCAAAGGAAGAGGAACACTGCTTTATTTGAATTAATAATTTGGCTATAAAGTTTGTAAGTGTATCAGCAAATTTGTAAAGGGCAGAATCCTTAATGACTTTATTACAGTACTGCATCCTGATGCGGAGCTCTGTAGTAAGCGCCTTTTCTGTCCATCACTCTTTACGTTCAGATTTCTTGTAAGCATCAAAGTTCTGCAACCCTTACATGTAATTGGATGACATTTGGTAGGTGAATTACCTATGACACATAGAGGTGCCTTTTAAAGGTTTTGTCTTTTCTGGTCCAATTTTGATGGAGTTACAGCCCTTTTTCAATCAATTTTAGATCTCCCCTACAGCAGATGCTTGTAACCAGCACTGCTCAGGATTCATTTAACATAATTCTGTTGCAAATATATGTGTACATGGTCTCAAAGACCTACATGCGTCTTCTATGTGTTTGTCTCGTCCATAAGAATTTGGACAGAGTTATGCCCCTTGCTGAGCATAGTGCCTTCACATGGAAACTTTGAATGTTGCTTGCAATCTGCAGAACCATTCAACATATTTTGATTGGATTTTGTATGAACATTGTCTCTGACTTGATGTGCATTTAATTGTCTTTGTTGCATCTACTCCATTTTGGATAGAGTTATGGATCTTTTCAGTCAAGTTCATATCTTTTTCTTTACAAGGAATGTTACTTGTATTAATGAGACCTAGATGGAGTTTGACTTCCAGGATTCCATGTTTTCGTTTAGAGAAGTTGTTGCCCCTGAATGCCCATTTTCTTCAAAGTTAGGTTTCCTAATACAGGTTCCTCTGTTTATGGCTTTATGGAGCAAATTGTAGCGAGTGAGGCCCTTTTGTTAATAGACATATTCTGCAAACAGTTATCTGTCCATGTAATAGGCATTGTCACGATCACCCACTACCTTCAGGGATTAGACACTGTTCACTGACCAAGGAGAAAGACTTTGAAGTTAAGTTATCATAAACATTCACAAGCATTAAAAAATTCCAACAAATTTTACATCAAACCAAGTATACTATATAATAGAGACGAGGAATGAAGGTGATGAATGTAAACAATCATACCCTAATGCATTTTGGATCCATTCACCAGAGAGTAATTAATTGATTTACCAGCATAAATTCTTCTGACATAAAAAAAACTCTCAATTTATAATAATTTGACTATTTTTCAATACCATGCATACATGCCAACCATTACACTTTTTTTCACCTTATTACATTTTTAAATTTAAAAAAAATAATTTTTTTTTCTTCTTTTCTCATGCTGAGAAGCCCACTGGAATTTGCATTCTCAAAACAGTGAACTGCATAATATTTTACTATACATTTTTTAAGAAATGGGCGGGGAGGGAATTCACCATTCCACATGTAAATAATGATGACTGAAAAGGGTCCCTAATGTACAAACTACAGCATGGAATCCCAGCTGATTTTAATCTTTGGATTTCTATTGAAAATCTTATCCCCAGGAGGGGAATATGAAACCAAATATAGAAACAAGTTAACAGTCAGTTCAAATTAAAGTTACATAGTGAGCAGCATAACAACAATTAATGCACATAAAATAGTGCAGAAACTCTAAAGAATAGATATTTTCTATCTTCATGTATGATTCAAATGGAAAGTAATTTTACAAAGCATGCATTGTTTAGTAAGCTTACAAAATCCATGCATGAATATACATCAAGGAAAACTAGTAATATACAGCTATCTGAATGTTTTGTCAAAATGCAGTATACCATTTTTGCTAAATGTTGATAGTGTGGTAAGTGCATCACAATCTTCAGAGTTAATTAGATTAAATTTTATAGCATTAGGAGTCCGATTGTACATGTTGGGAATTGAAATGTTTCTAATGTCTGCCCCCCCCCCCCAAAAAAAAAATACATTAAAAAGAGTTTAGAATTCATCATCCAAATCATCAAACTACATAAGTAACTTTTGTATATAGCTCTCTCAATGTTCAAGAAATGACAGTATTCTATATTTGGTCTGTGAATTTTACGTCTGAATTTACATAGGTGTAGACTAAGTGACTAGCATAAAAATATCTGGAAGTAACTAATAGCACATCATCTATTAATGATTCAGAAGAGATAACTGAAAGTCATGGATTTAGTGGTGTAGCAAGAAATTCTGGTCCCTGCCACTCTCCGCAAAACTTAATTCTGGGGTCCCCCTCCCAATAAAAAAAAGTTGTTTGGCGGGAATTTTGAGCTGCAGGGGTTGTTCGGGTGTTTGCTACACCACTGCATGGATTGCAAAATGTGTCCAGTGTGATGGTTTTGTTTTCATAAAAATAACAAACATGTTAGCCCTGCAATTTTTCTTTAACAGGAGTAGGTGTACATGAAATGCATATTGATTATGAAATCAAAAACTTTTTATAAAATCATGTTGTACTCTTTACCAAAAAAGGTTTAAGCAGTGCTGGATTACCCAATAGGCAGACTAAGCATGTGCTTAGGGCACCAGTAAAACAGGGGCACCAACAACAAAAAAGAAGAAATTACGTTTTTTTTAAAAAAATAACATGGGGGAGGGGGGCACCATAACCTTTTCAGTGCTTTGGGCATCTAAAGGTCTTAATCCGTCCCTGGGTTTAAGTGATAATACTATTCAGAATGTTTTATGCAAATAAGTTGATTAATCCACAATCCTAAGCACTAACTCTATGATAGAACTTTTAAGTTCCCATACTAGCAACCGACTATCTTCATACACTTGCCATAAGGCAGAATGTGTCCTGTTAAGACGTCCGTCCAGCTGTTCCGTCATTTGTTGCAACACAATAACTACGATTCACCATCTTCAGTTACCAAACTCTTTACATGCATGTATTTGGTGGGGTACGGAAGAAGCCTATTAATTTTGAGGCCAAGGCAACTAAATGAAAGAAGAAAAGTGGCTTCTTCACAATAACATTAGTTCTACATCACAGACCTGGACCAAGTTGGTTGGTTTGGTTTTGTGAGGTTTAATGCCATTTTTCATCATATGATAGGCTATACATGGCAGCCAGTATATTTGATGGTGGAAAAAACACGGACCCACGGGAAGCTACTGGCGGCTTTCTCACATACCCACAAACTCGCGCAGATAGAGTTGAGATGTGTGAGTGATCTGTAAAAGTGAGCGCCATAGACCACTTGGCCACCTGGGACCCCCAGACCTGGACTAAACTTTGTAGATAACTTGCACTAGGGGTAAGGAAGAAGCTATGGATTTTAGAGTCAATGGTCAAGGTCTGTGTGACTAAAGGAAGAAAATGGTTTCCACACATAAACTTTAGTTCTATATCACAGACCTGTACCTACTTTGCGGATGGCTTGCACTTGGGTTGAGGAAGAAGCCCATATATTTTGGTTCAAAGGTCAACACGACTATGACAGAAAGATGAAAATAGTTTTTGCACAATAATCCTATTTCTAGACATGTACCTTGACCAAATTTGGGTATGAAGAAAGCCTACTGATTTTGCGGTTTAAAGTTAAAAGGTCAGAGTCACTGACTTCAAGAAGAAAAATTGTTTCTGCACAATAGATTTACTTCTAGACCAGGCTATGTGACCAAAATTCATGGATGACTTGCTCTTAAAGTAAGAAAGAAGCGTATTGACTTCGATGTCAAGTTCATAGGGACCACAGCAAAAACATTTTAAGGACTGTTCCTCTCGAGGCAGAGGTTCTCAGAGGTCTCATCCCCAGAGTGGCGTCGCAGAACCTGTGAGACCAACAACACCTATTGCTCCTGGCAAGAAACCTGCTCACTCTGACAGCCCCTTGGGACATTCTTCAAAGTTTTTCAAGCAGTCAAAGCCCCCGAAAACTAAAAAAGGCCAAGGGAGAAAGTCTTTGGACTCCTTCCCTTTTCATAAGGAGGAAGGAGAGAGACCCTACGGACTCTAGCCCTTTCCTGTAGTGTTCCCCTCTTTCAGGCGTCCCAGAGGGTGCCCGGCTATCCCCCTTTTCAAAGGTCTGGTCGGGAAACACGGACGTGTGGGTCCTTTCTACCTTAAAGGAGGGCTACCGGCTTCGGTTCTTTGAGCATCCTAGTCTATCAAGGACCCACATCCTCTTTCACCAGTTTAATCTGATGCATCTAAGAAAAGAGGTACACACCCTTCTGCGGAAGGGCGCGGTAGAGAGGGTAAATAAAGACCAGTCGGCTTTCTAATCCCATTTAGCCTTAAACGGATTCCTTCGGGAAGAAAGATTAAAGATGGAGACTAACGCCTCAGTCATGCACGTAATAAGGCTCTGCGACTGGGCGGTCTCAATCGATCTTCACGATGCGTACCTCAACATTCTCGTCTTTCCTCCACACAGGAAATACCCCTGGTTTTGTCTCCAGCAGGAGGTATTTCTATTTTGAGCTCTGCAGTTTGGCCTAGCTTTTACCAGGGTGATGGGGGTAGTCGCAGCTCTCCTGAGGTCCGTAGGGATACCCATCCTCCAGCACTTCAACGACTAGTTGATGGACAATGTCATCAAATATTCCTTTTGAAAGACATGTCCCTCTGTTGGTCCACAGTGACCCGTCTGTGAGTTATTCCGAACCTAGAGAAATCGGATCTCATCCCTCTCAGGAATTCTTTAAGTATTTATGAATTTCCTCACCAGCCTTGGCGAGTTATTGTTCTTATGGGCAGAATCAACAAAATCCTGTCACTCCTAACGACTCTCCAAACCAAGACTTTGTTGTTGGCTCGCTTTTTCCTTTCACTCCAGGGGACCTTGAATTCTGCGGCGGACTTTGTTCCCTAAGGAAGACTTTACTTGCACCCTCCCCAGTTTATACTTATGGAAACTGGAGATCACATAAGGATCCTCTATTGGCTCGGATCTCTCTGGGATCCGAATTTCACCACCATCTGCCTTGGTGGTCAAATCAGGACCAGTTTCTGACCGGAGGCCCTATTCACACCCACGAACCGCACTCGTGTCTGTATATCGACTAGTCAGATTCGGGGTGGGTCGCTCACCTGGAGCCAAAAGGAGTAGTCCTTCAGGGTTCGAGGTCCCGGGATTAAGCGACCCTTCACATAAACAATTTGGAAATGCGGGGAGTGTTTTTTAACACTACAGGAGTGTGTCAATCTAATAAGGAGCCAAAACGTCATGATCTCCTGTGACAACACGTCGATAGTGGTGTACATCAGAGGTACCCATGCTCCTTCTCTTTGCATGGAGGTTTTGAACCTCCTCCGTTGGGCAGCCTCAGAGGAGATCACTCTTTGCGTCCGCCACATTCCGCGCAAGAAGAATATTCTGATGGACAGTCTGTCCGTAGGAGCCTGTGTGGTCCACACGGAATGGTCTCTGCAACAATCGATAGCAAAGTCACTGTTCAACATGTGGGGGAGACCGCAATGGTGGACTTGTTAGCGACGAGACTGAACAACAAGCTCCCCTTTTATGTCTCCCCAGTTCCGGATCAGAGGGTCTGGGCAGTGGACCATTCAGTCTACGATGGGATCGTCTGATCGCGTACGCCTTCCCACCTTTCAGATTGATTCCGCAGGTGCTCCGCAAACTCAGGAACCCCAATGCTCGGGTCATCCTAGTAGCCCCCCCCCCCCCCCGTGGCCCCAACGGTCGTGGCTCAGCGACCTACTCGACCTGTTGGCAGACGAGCCCAGGATATGATTTCAATGGAGGGACCTGCTGACGCAGCGCAGGGGTCTCTTCTCCACAGCAGCCTACACATTCTCAACCGTCACGCCTGGCTCATCTCAAACAATCATTCCGCCAGGGTCAATTTTAGAGCAAGGTTGCTAACTGCATCGTCCAGGCTAGGAGGCGGTCAACTTGCGAGGAGATAGAGTGAGCTTCATGCCTTGTCTGTGGAAAAGGGTTGTTTACGGTTCAGCGGTAATTATGACTCGGTTTTTCTTCTTTGCCAACTGGGTTTTTGATTAAGAAGCCAGATCCCGTCAGAAGCTCCACTTCCTATTGAGATCCTCAGTCTCAGTCGTATTTGTGCTGGGGATGATCAAGACAGACACCTTTGCACAGTTATGGATTTAAGTTTTTTTCTGGCCACTTCTCAAGGAAGAAGAAAAGGTCGGAAGCGTCTCTTCCTATCCATCAAAGGCTCCGCTGATATATCGGGATCTACCATTTCCAGGTGGATTGTCCTAACCATCAACAGAGCTTATCAATTCCTCACCGAGAGATACCTTTCTTTCATGAGAATTAAAGTACATGAAGTGCGGGCTATCATCACTTCTTGGGCCTCTTTAAATCACTCTTCCTTGGAGGATGTTACGAGAGCTGCCTTCTGGCTGTCTCATACGACCTTCTTTTACTTTCGATCTTTGGTTCACCAGAGCGAAGTCATTTTTTATCTGGACCTAGTAGTAACGGCACAAAAAGTGGCCCAAACATATGCCAGCTTACAGCAGAGATTACTCCTACCGTAAGGGTAAGTACAGTATTTTTACGCCAGTTTTCTGAGGCCATCAGCTTCCCACCTAGCCGGTAAATTCAGCAATGCAACAATGACAGTTAATGTACTACTGTTATTACCATTTTCTTTTCCTTTTTTGCGGGGGGCGGGTGAACAAAATGTAATTATGTAATATTTACCTGCCACTATTGGCATACAAGTTTCACAAACAAATCTAGTTACCTTTTAATATATATATATATATTCACCAAACTAGAGTTAAACCTACATTAAAGGTCACATCTATTAAGGAACCACCTGTCAGTAACATGAACATTTTGAAGGTTCTGAGAACAATTAATAGAACAAATCAACCTGTAATAAGCAGCCAATTGACTTAAGATGTCACATTCTATCAGAACTGTTTTCTTTTCTGTTTTCACCGTAGTTTCTACAGAAATTTCCACAGAAATTCAGACTATGATTCAAGGTGTGGATTATATATATTTTTTGTAGTATACCAGAGTTCTATCCATTCATTTGTTCGATCCCTCTATTACTAAGGTGCTTAATATTGTAAAAAGGCTCCAGAGCCAGGTAAATGTGTGAAGACATTATTGTTGATCATGTTCAACCCTAGTCTGCCTGCCCAGACTAAAGTGTGTCTGCATAGAGAATTCGCAAATATTAGTGTGGAAAAAACAGCAAAAACTATACCCCATTGCGTTTTTTTTTTTTTTTACATCAAGCCGTACACATTTTGAACTCGTTACTGGAGAGTGTTTACACCATCAAGATTTCGAAGTGATAATGTGACCGACGCAAAAAGTGACATTAGACAGTTAAACTGATCTTTCAAAATTCTTCCCAACTGATATAATTTTGTTGTTGTTTACCTTCAGGGGCTGTTTTACATATTTTATTGAATTTTGAAATAGAAAACTAGCAAGAAAATGACCTATCTTTCCATACATCACATACATGTATTGGCGTTGTGTTAATTAAACACTTATAAAGTGCGCTGTGGCAAAGGTTTAATGCTTAGATGATATGAAAATATAAAGCTCATTTGTCCATAATTGTGCTGAATGTTGCATGCGTTATTGCCCCAGGTGGTCGGAGATGAATTCACAAATCACCATGTTTATCCTTGAAAACAAACCAGTAGTGTTAACCAATAATCAAGAGCAAACAAGCAGATTTTATGGCACGAAAAAAGAAACGTTTCTATGGATACTGACCCACATATGTGCAAAACACAATCACGGTGTAGATTTTTCTCACAGTTAGAGAAGATAACACAACAATTGTATCGACAATACAGGTCAATGCTCAAAACTGATTGTTATTGAGGCTGCACAGTTACTGTATTTTGGTCCTGTTCATTTTTCTGCGATTGCATCCGCAGTTAATATGCATGCACCAACATTTACATTCTCTTTAAGTTGAGGCGGAGCCGCGGTAGTTCAGTTGGTAGAGCGTCAGATTCGTAATCCAAGGATTGAGGGTTCGATTCCCGCCTAGGCCACCCCGGGTCGGCTGCCTCGGTGTGTCCTTGGGAAAGGCACTTAACTCTCATTTCCTCAGCATCAGCATGATATAGGCAATAATGTGTTAAAAGTGCCGTTAAAACGAACAGGGAAAGAAAAAAAAAGAAGAAGAAGATAAGACAAATGTCGCTTGCGTTTTTGCTCTGAATAAATACATTTTGAATATTCTCAAATACTAAATCTTTGCCATGATTCACTTTATTATTGTATAATTGAGAGAAAGTTCACAACTTTATCAGAAAGCTGCATGTTTTCACTTGCACTTTCAATGTAAAAATTATTTAAAACTACATAAACATACTTTTTAAAGATGTCAATTGGCATGATTGGTTTTCAGCATTAATTTACTTTCCACCGTCAACAGTGAAAGCGCCATCAAGCACCCAGAAATTTCGTGGTGCATCATTTTCGTTTCAATCTGGTTTTTTCCCCTGGGTCCAGATTTAGATTTCCATTGCATAGTGGTGAAAGTCAAAGCAAGCCGGGCCATCCAGGCTAGGTAATCCTGCTAGTTTGGAGTTATAATGAGCTAGGAACAAGAAATACAAAATAAAGAAGGACTGATAATCACTCTGCTTGAAAGGCATATCGTAATAAATAATAATGAAGATTTGTATCATGAATTATTACTCTGCAGTTACAGAACTAATTACTAGGGGATGGGGGTTTGCTGAAGCTAATAAGCTATACTATGCAAAATCACATACCCTAGGAGGTACCCCAAAAACTGTTGGTTCAAACAGTATTTATTTCAGACATCATAGAAAGTACATAAAATTTTACATCAAGAGATACAGAGGATTAAGCAACAAGCCTAAGCTTATTTTGTAATCTCTACTTTTTAATAATCTTTACTTAGGTCTGACTGGCGTGAGCAACGAAAACAGATAAATACAAAAGGAATATATTGAATAAGGGTAGTTTTGTGCCATCCCTTTCCAATTTTGTTCATTTTATATATATTACAAGTATGAGGTATTTTCTTTTAGTTTCTGACATAAGTTTTGTGTTCTCATGCTGGTTGCCATGGAAACCGTGTGTTAAAAAATATCAAAAAAGATAGGCAAATATTTCATCTTTTCCATGTTTTTCTCGTTGATACTGTCTATCAATAAACTATTCACTAAATTTAAAATAACATTATGTATTTGTATATTTTTTCTGGTATAAAGTTGCATAAAATACAGTTATAATTTGTCAAAAATAACCGAAATAAATGCCAGTAACCCATGACGAATACATTTAACTTATAAGTCAACATGAAACTATTCTAAGCTCCGTTGCAAAAATAAGACGGTCACTGATCAGATCAAAAACTGTGTCTGTTTGAAATATTGTTCAATATTGTTGGCTCATAGGATTGATAATGAGGCCTTCTAGAATCTTCTGAGTTCTCTTGTTCACCGAAAATATTGGTGTTTGTCCCCTTGTTCCTGAAACTAAATATGTTCTGTTTATAACATTTTCCTTAACTTCGTGGTAATGTACACACACACACGCACACACACATGCACGCACACACATTTTCACGACAAAATTTCATCGTTGCTCTATCTCCGAGATCTTGAAAATGAATGCCAATATTCATTAGCTTGTTTCAAAGAAATCGCTGGGCTAATCTCTCCAGTATTAAAAAGTTTATATTTTTCTTCTGTATGTCACATCCCGTGGACGTTTATTTCCTTATTTTGTATCAATATTTTTTTTTTTTTTTTTTTTTTTTTTGCAGGCAGGGCCAAAGTTCAATTCAGTGTCAGTTCCCGTCATACATACCACTCATAATAATTGAGTAAATGCGGTAAGATCCCACTTGACAAAGCAATATTTACAACAAAGAAAAACAATAGGATAAAAGTGAAACTGAACACGGAAGAAAAAAATTAAAATGAGTAAATGTGGTGAGATCATACTTGACAAAGCAATATTTACAACACGTCCACGGGATGTGACATACAGAAGAAAAATATAAAGTTACATCATAAATAATATGTATTATGTATCTCTCTCTCTCTCATGATTACACATCCACATACGAAATACACACAGATGCACATGCTCCGTGCTGTTACCTGTATCAACTTCAAAACCATATCTGACAAATATACGCGTGACACTGACAATGTGCATGTATAACTCATCATTTTATTCATTATGTAGGTGATTCATATTAATTTCGAAGGAATACTCTCTCACTCTCTCTCTCTCTCTCTCTCTCTCTCTCTCTCTCTCTCTCTCTCTCTCTCTCTCTCTCTCTAATTGGTGATACATACTAGCACAGTGAAACTCTCAATAACACATCCAAAATCTACGTTATATACGCAGATTTACGCAAACGCACCTCTCTCTCTCTATCTCTCTCTCTCCTTCTCTCTCTCTCTCTCTCTCTCTCTCTCTCTCTCTCTCTCTCTCTCTATATATATATATATATATATATATATATATATATATATATATATATATATATTTCTTCTGAGACACCATTTTAAAAATAAAAATTAAACCCTGGTTAAGATTGACTGAATTCGTATCTGTATTCTTCCTCGCCGATAGTCAGTGGAAATGATTTAGGAAAGAAAATATTCTGTATTTCTATTTTTAATAAAATTGTGAAAGTATGTAAATCAGGTGTCAATATTATTAAAATTGGACAGTTTTGTGCATACATCTGCCATGTGGAATATAATATAAAAAAGAAACACAAATTCCCCCAAATCATTACTTTCCCTCTCGTGTATGCATACACAGAACATTAAATACAAATATAGTGAAAATGAAGTTCGCAGAAAAATTTTATATCTTGCCTGTAAAATGTATATAACTCTGAAAACGACCATATTTAAAACCTTAACACAGTCATCACTGCTGCCAACAGTCCATCCAGTAATCCGTGACTGTGATACCTATGTCTTGCGTGTCCTTCCCTGGCAAGAAAATTTATTGCAAACGATTTAAATGAAATGTCTTTACAGATGAATATTTTTAATGCTCCTTATATTCAATAGTTTCTCAACAAGGGCTCTCTCTCTCTCTCTCTCTCTCTCTCTCTCTCTCTCTCTCTCTCTCTCTCTCTCTCTCTCTCTCTCCATACATGCATTGGCGCCCGCAGGAATTTTCCAGGGGGGGGGGGTCAAGGCCAATTTTAAACATTGCAGGCTTGCAGATATATATATATCTATATATATATATATATATATATCTATATATATAGATATATATATGTATATATACTACACAATGGATTTTTAAAATCGGGGGTGGGGGGGGGGGCAACTGCCCCACCTTGCCCCCCCCACCTGTAGAGGCCTATGCATACATGGTATCTATTCAAAACATTGAAGTCACAGTTGGTGAGGTGGTATCCCCCTCCCCCACCCCCAAAATAAAAAATGATAAAAAAAAAAGCAAAACTAAAATGAAAGAGACCATTAACTTTCATAACCTGCTAAACTTGGGTCAAATAACTATTGAAACAAAGTATAAAATCCTTTTAAAACGACAAGAAGAAGGAACAAAAAAAAACAACATTTTGGACCACTGTGAAAGTAGACGGTGTCAAGTTGCTTGCCATGCAGTAATTTCGAATGCTGAAGAGAACCCCAACCCACCCACCCACCCACCACTACATTCCCTTAGAAGATTACCCTCTCATATTCACTACTCATCAACCCAACCAACCCACCCACCCACCCACCCACCACTACATTTTCTTAGAAGATTACCCTCTCATATTCACTACTCATCATCTGTAAAGATATAATTATTTGCAGGCAAATTTTAAATTTGCACTCGCGTACATTATTGCGCATTATTTTAGAAGGTGAATCTCGACATGTGTTTTTTTTGTTTCCCAAATATTTATTTGCTTGAACAAAATTCAGCAATTATTTAAACTTAGGGTCTAATCTGTAAACTTGGAGGTATTTGTCACATTCAAAAGGTTAGTAAAAAAGAAAAAAAAAAAAGAAGAAACAAATATATTCCTTTCCGTGTATCGAACCTGTTTTTTTTTCTGTTCTTGTGCAAGTACTATAAGTTAAATACTAGTAATTATATTGGATTACACGGTCAATCTAGAGTTTGACGTCTACTTCTGTTCAACAATCACTGTTTTAACTGACCATTGTAATATTTTTTCCAATATCTTTTAATTTTGTGTATAGTTTTGGAGAAAATGTAGTACCGTATACACATTTGCTATGAGGCAGATTTAGTGCATATAATATAGTACATTTTAAAACATCCCTTTTTGTGTATTCCAAGGAAGTACGGTACAGTATAGACCCCCCCCCCCCCCACCACCACCACCACCAACACCATATTTGTTTTTAAAGATAATGCTGTTAAAACAAGAAGATTAACTGAATTAAATCATCTTAAATGTATTTTGGTTTTGACCTGTATAGCAAGTTGTAGTTTAGATATGTGTGTATAGGTCTGAAGAAATGCACCACACGTAGATTATACAGTATATTTAATTTTTCCCACCTGATGGGTTGTCTCAAAATATAATTGAATATAAAACAATAAATACTTCTGTTATACTCTATTTGTAAGCAACAATACATCTACTTCTACTCATCTTTGTTATGGCATCCTTTGTGTAATAAATTCCCAGTGTTCAGGCACGTTAAACAAGAAAATGCTAGTTAATATAGACGCCTCTCAGTTTCTTTTTATTTTTTTCGAATCCCCTCTGGCACCTCTGAAACAAAAAAACCCCCAGCTATGTGCGCAAAGCAAGTTAAAATTTAGAAAAGATAAATAATGTAAGAAAGAAATTAATAAGATTGTTTAAAATATCGTTTTGTTGTTTCTTCTGAATATTTTGAATACAATATACGTATAATAGAATAAAATGCGGTAGAAAATGGAGTTTTATTTCTTTATGCGTAGTAGAGGTACCAACAGTGCAACAAAATGCTAACGCTACGTAGACAGTAAAACTCATGAATGTTTGGGGTCTTTTTGTTTCAGCGCAACCTTGCTCCACGATAATATTCTAAAGAAAAGTTTGCTTATAAAAAATACACAGTTTTGCTGAAATGTCTTTGTGGACTAAGGCTGCGCTCGTATCTAATTTGGAGTATGAAGTTGCTAAACTAAGCATTTATTTTTCAATTTCCAACACCAGAATATTTTAAAGGGTTGTTTTTTTGCTATGATATGGACATCTATAAACATAAAGAATGTAGACAAGTTTCATTTTTACCTTAAATAGCACAATAAGACAAAGAGATCTAAAATTGAACAATATTTATTTTTTCAAAAAAAAGGCGGCAGAAAACTACCTTTATTCAATATAGTCCTTTGATACTAGCTCGTGAAGTATTCAAAGCAAATTGTGCACACACTATTGTAATAGTCACCAGTTAATGAAAAAAGCTGGTGCTTGCTGACGGGGGCTGGGTGGGAGGAGGGTAAGTGAATTTTCATTTAAACTCAGAAGATGTATGTGGGGTATCTAAACATATGCACCAGGAGTCATAACAGGAAGGTGTGAAGAGGTAAAAAATACTAGACAAATCTCTTGCTTTCTGTTACGATTTTCTGGACGCTGACTTCATTTGCCTCAAGCGATTACAATAGATCACCCATTAGTAACAAAGATAGGTCTATATTTTGGGAGAATGTACATATTGTATGGTTCCTGATAACAATATATTTGGTACACTCTAACCGAAAATGTTTTGCTGTTTCTGGTTCACCCCTTGAACATCTGTTGTTTATTGACAAATGATTTCTGATGAATATGTCGTCGTTTGATGAGGTACAACCTAGTCGACGGCTGAAATGTAAAATTTGCGCTTATCTCTCACGTTGATAATATTAGGCTGGGACTTATTCTTCATTCCTGTTTGAATATAACTTAAAGGAGTACAATGATCGGCTGTTCCTATTCACCAAAGGGAGAAGATTCCATTCAGCAATAGACCCTGGAAACGCAACAATGCAGGGGTTTCGGGGGCCTTCACCCCCACCATACGTTCCATCCCCCAGATCCCATGGTTACTTATTTACACCACATCCCCACCCAAACGATTTTCCTGGATCCTCCCCTGACAGTTGTGTGATGTACAAAATTAAACCATAGCATACATTCATCTGGAATTTACATTCACCCCTACCTCTCCAGCTAGAGCGTCCACGATGTCCAAAAGCTCGAAACGATTGAACATAGCCAAAGTGACTGGGAGTGTAGGATGCGGTGCGAAAATCCAATATTCGTAGTGCAATTGTTCACCAGTCGCTCACTATATCCCATTGTTTAAGACCGGGATTATCTCTGTGCGTATGTTGCCACAAAACACAAAGGTTTTGGTCCAAATTTCAATATTGAAGACTTTTGGAACCTGAGTGCCCCTAACCACAACAAGTTTGGCTGTTAGGTTAATTTGAATTTTGAACTGCTGATTATTATATGAATAACATTGGGCAATAAAGTTGCTAGGTCTGTATATTCGTCTTGCCAAATTTAATTTTCTTTCAATTTGGAAGGGATCTGTGCTGACAGCACCGATTTCGGAGATAAGTAAATGTTGCATGCAAATAGTATAGTGTGACACTTAGGAACAAACGGGAGTTCCTTGTTAAAATAGGTCAAAAACGTATAGGGACAAACGGAAATGAACATGGGAAAATTGATGGTCGAAAGTTTATATGGATAAATGGGATTTTAAAATGGGAAAATTAAATGGTCGAAAAAATATGTTACAGTTTTAGAAGTGGTTGTCCTCAAAGTAGGTTACATGGTAACATTGTTAGAAGTGGTTGACCTCAAATGGGGCTACATTGTTACATTGTTAGAAGCTGTTGACACACACACTATCCTATCCTCTGTGTGTAGTGACCTGCTGCCTATAATGGCTATATGCATATATCTGAAATTTATATAAAAAGCAATACCTATACCTCAGAACATGTTGGAGGTGTCAGTAAATTTGCATATATTGTACTTATGATATAAATGACTTTAGTCAGGGGAACCAACTCATAATAACACTAAATTGGACGTGACACAAATAAGTACTAAAATTCCGAAATTGCCACAGACTTTTGCAGAGACTGAAAAATATCCAGAAAAAATGTAAAAAAAATAAATAAAAATAATAATTATGCCTAGACTAAAAGTAGAACTAAACTTTCGAAACTGTACCGGACATAAGCGGAGACTAAAAAATATATGGAAATTTTAAAAAATTTGGCGTAGACCACAAGTAGAGTACTAAAATTGAGAAATTGTCACAGACTTTAGTGGAGACTGAAAAATATCTGGAAATTTTTGTAAAACATTTGGCGTAGATTAATAGTAGTACCAAAATTCCGAAACTGACTTCCAAAAAATTTGAACGAAGGCTTACACTTACACTATTAAATTTAAACCGTTGAGGTCCCAACGGTTGTCACGTCTTTGCATATACTGTTCATAAATTTGCCACAACGAATCTATTGATAAATGAAAGCACACACACGACATGGCATCCAAAACTCAAGGAATCTTCTCGTCTTGTGGAATCAGTTCTTTTAACAGTACTTGGTAATCCTCTAAGTCTTGAACAGTGTCATTGACTTTCTCCTATGGAATTTAGTGTAACACTGATGACAGAAGTCGTTGCATGTCAAGTCTTATAATGTCTTCGCAGTTGATCAATGTCTGACCATTTGAACATTTTCAAAATAATCAGTCTTCTTAAAACATTAAGATGCCAATTATTAAAAAGTCTATGCGTTTCGGATGCAATTTTTCTTTGTGTTTCACTTGAATCTGTACAAAGTTTTTGTAAATGCGTTCTCGCAGCTCATGAAATAGATTCTGAATGTGCTTTTATAAACTGTCCATTTACGGGAATGTCATCTGACCATTTGAACATTTTAAAACTAATCAGCTTTTTTGTAGCATTCAGATACCAATGGTTAAAACATCTATGTCGTAGAAGATGCATTTGTTCGTTTTGTAAACAGTAAATTTTCAAACCTCACAAAAGTGAAACTTTTTTCTTATTGGTACGAACAAGTTACCCACAAGCTCTAATGTAGGTGTATCGTACCATCAAAATGTTTTCTTAATAATAAAAGCAATTTGTTAAAATAAAATATTTGCATATCACTTGTGATAAAATGTTTATTACTGGTTAAAATCTATTAATTAAAAACATTAAACTAGATATATTTGCAACTCTGCTAGTGGTCAAAGCTTACAGGGTTGTAGGTCGAGAAAAAATATTAAAAGAATGGATATGCAAAAAGTCTAGTCCGCAGAAATTGATAAGCGAAAATCCTAATTTTAGTAAGCAAGTAATATATGTGAATTGTGAACCACTAGTTAATTTAAAATATGGAAATTTAACATTAAGAATATAATTTTTAGTTTTATGTCTCTACGACCTCCTACGTGAGATGTAAATTTTAAAAATGTCCATAGGTTTGACATTATGGATCTCTATGTCCTCTAACATGAAATGTAATCTTTATAATATCCATATATTTAGCATTATGGGTCTCTATGCCCTCAACAGGAAATTTAATGTTAAAGCTGCACTTACTAACTTATACACTAAAACCCAGTTATATACTAGCCATCACCCATACTATACCATTGACACTCCGTTTGGAGTGACCATCACCCAATTATCTACTATCCATCACACAGTTATCTACTATCCAAAACCCACACTATACCATCAACACGACGTTTGGAGTGACCATCACCCAGCGATAAATTATTCGACATCCAGTTATCTACTATGTAACACGTTGTTTGGAATGACCATTCACCAATTATTTAATATCCATTACTCAGTTATATAATATCCAACACCCACACTTTACCATCAACACGCCGTTCGCAGTGACCAACATCCATTTATTTACCATCTAGCATCCAGTTATCTATTATCTAACACTTGCACTATATCATCAACACGCCGTTGGAGCGATCATATCCCAAACTCACTGTTGTAACAGGATGAAACCGGGTTGGAATTGGATTTAGCGAAGACACCGAAAGCAATTGCGTTAATGAGATGTTTATTTATAAATGCAATTTAACGATGAATGAATCTGACACCATTGTAACAAAAAGATAAGGAAAATGATATAGATTCTAACATGGAAATAATCAACAACAAGTAACTCAACGAGAAAAATCAAAGACGAATCAACAAATGGAACTTAAACAAACGTGAATAATGTTCTATCACCAATCAACGAATAGAAGTATATGATTTACACCCTAATACAAACAATGTCTTAGTCAGCAACAAGGGTGACCAAAGCATGATATTTATATACCACTACGAACGAATGTATCATTAATCATTTATCCACAAGTAGGATGCATGTATTTCGAATTTATCAATATATCACTCATTTAGCGATATTTGAAATATGAATTTATGAATATATCACTCATTTAGCGATATTGTAACATATCAATTACAACATGGAACGCACATACATATATATCGTTGCGTCCAGTTGTCGACCAAGATGTATTTCTGGTTCCATCCGCTCTAGTCAATGGTCAAGGAGCCACCACGCATGGTCCGTCCCTCCCAGTCTGTTGAAGGATATCTCGAGAGCCTTCTCATTCAACACAGACCCGATGGTCGCGAAACCTAGGTCCCTCACATCGAGAACACCAGTACTCTCTCCCGAACCAACGTCACCAGACAGCAGCGTACACGTCACAAGGAACCCCACATATTTTTGCGACTCCCCATCACCAAACCATACAAAAGCAGCTAAAAGTATAATAACTGAGCCGTGTCGTACATATAGCAAAGTTAAGTACTTTTGCATTGATATATGTTGCGCATGCGCACACATGAATTCGTTTCGTTACACATTACATTATTTCATTATTCAACGCATGCAGCGTATAATTAAATTCAATCCGTCTGTTCAGTTATAACAAATGGGTAACTTGAACCAGACTATAGTCTTTCTAATAGCATGGCGTTATATGACCTAGGTTTTGACTCTCTGTGAAAATTAAAATAAATTCCAAAACGTCTAATATATAAAACAATTCTGTCATATAAAAAGGATAGTAATAAAGAATGCAATTTTAAATTTTACATACCTCTATAGCTGAAGATTGCTCCCGTAAAGTGGTGAGCTTCCTGACAAGACTCGTCGTAATGTAATTGTACATCGAGAATTCGCTCTATAAATACCCTAGCTGTGATGAATATGCGCAGCTAGAGAACTCGAGGTACTTGGGTTTTCACTGCAGGCAATTTGCACATGCTGCATGGGATGAATCGCGCTCAGTATTTCGAAATAACTAGAGCCGAAAAAATAAACCACCCTCGGGTAACAATGTACGCGGCAACGAAACCCGAGTACATGTTTTTTCCACCCATTTACATAGATATAAAGTATACACAATTCAGTGACAACTGTCCAATACGCTGTTGGAGCGACCAACACCCAGTTATCTACTATCCAATATCCCCACATTTACTGGCAACAAAAAGGGGTAGGAATATACACAAACTATACTTACACACACACAAATATACTATCACTCAAAAGGCTAAAAGACTATACTTACACACACACAAATATACTAAAAGACTAAAAGACTATACTTACACACACACAAATATACTATCACTCAAAAGGCTAAAAGAAGGGGAATGAAATCACACACACGCACTATCACACACTATCACACGCAAGCAAGGGTATGAGTGCACTATACCCACAAATATACTAATATACTATCACAAAATAAGGTAAGGTTGGTAAAGAAATTGTGTGGTTTTGTCTGTTTGCAATCATAGAAGGTGTTGACCATTTTGTTTTAAGACAATTTTTAAACTCGTACTAACCCTAAACTTGTTTTAGAATTCAAAGTTTCTTTTTTTCAATTTTCATTTTCAAATTTTCATTTTAAATTTTTAATTTCTAAATTTTCATTAACATTTTCATATGGTTTTTTAATTTTTCTTTAACTAGGTTTTATTTCCAATTTTCATTTCCAAATTTTTGGTTTTCATATTTCATTTCTAGATTTTCCTTTTCAATTTTCATTTTTGAATTTTGACCTTTTCAAATTTCACTTTTGAATTTTCCTTTTCAATTTTCTTTTTCAAATTTAGTTTTTCAAATTTCTTTTTTCTTAATTTTAACATTCAACATCCTCTATGATTGCAATTTTTATTTTTTTTAATTTAATTCTCAATGTTTCATCTTCATCTTTTCATTTTCAATTTTGTTTTCAATTTTCAGTTTCAAAATCAGTTTTTTAAATTTCACTTTTTAAATTTTCATTTCAGATATTTGTTTTTTGCAATTTATATTTTTTTAAAATTTTAATTCTCAATTTTTCATTTTCATCTTTTCATTTTCAATTTTGTTTTTCAAATTTCAGTTTCAAAATCAGTTATTTTTTCATTTCATTTTCAAAATTTTCATTTCAGATGTTTGTTTTTCAATTTTTAGTTTCATTGTTTTCATTATCAATTTGTATTTTCAAATTTGTTCACTTTTCGTTTTCAAATATTTGTTTTTCAATTTTTAATTTTCATTATTAATTTTCAAGTTCATTTTCATTCTTGCATTTTCATTTTCATTTTCAAATTTGGTTTTCAGTTTCCATATTTGTAAAATTTTCATTTCGTTTTAATTCTCATTTTCAATTTTCATTTTTAATTTGTAAATTTTTAATTTTCAATTTCAATTTTCATTTTCATCTTCATTGTTTCATTTTCATTTTTCATTTTCAAATTATGTTTTTTAATTTTCATATTCTTAAGATTTTCATTTTCATTTAAAATTTTCTGTTTGAGATTTAAACAGAAAACTAAAGCAGCATAGTCTTCTATAGACATTAAACTGGAGGCAGAGAAAGGAAGTTATTCATCGTACATGAAGTGTTTGTACTTGTTAAGAAAAAAACTTCTGTCTATCTGTAAAAATGCGTAGGCCAGTAGTGCGTACACACACTATACCTACAAACATACTTATGGTTTAAGATTAGGTTTTTTTTTTTTTTTTTTTTTTTTTTGAAAGACATAGAAACACACAGCCCTTTCCACCTCTTGGAAAAGAGATACTGCTCAAATGATTGCCAAATAAAATAAAAACAAATCCCCTCCATTGTAATTACCCTACTTGGTGTATTAGTATATTTGTGGGTATAGTGTGTGTAAGCAATACGATTGTTTTGAACGTCTGAGGCATCATCCAAGAAGAAAAAACCTAAACACAAGAGATTTGGTTCGCATTGAAAAACAACACTATAAATTGGAAGATATGAACAGAGAAATGTCAAAAGGAACTTTTTACTTGTCTGAGTTACAACGAGTGATTAAGAAAGAAGGCGACGTGTACGATATTGAAAGCATTCTCGATCGAAGAACAAGTAAAGTGGGAAAACATCGACTCCAAGAAGTGAAAGTTAGTTGGAAAGGATATCTACCCAGTTCCGTTTCTTGGATGGCTGCTTTACAAGTCGTCTTTCTCATCTTTCAAGAAATACTAAAACAGCAACAACAATAACCACTGTGGGTGTGGTGTGGAGAACGTGTCCCTCAAAAACAAATCGTCTTTTTCTGTCAAATCTTTGTGATGTATTGGGTCATTGGAGCAAGAATTGGAAAATTAAGTTTGCAACAAGGAGATAACACGTATGGACTATTTTACTCAGCAGTTGTATTGGTTACCTTCTTCCCAGTCCTTCGTTGAAATATACCAACAGTAACAACAACAACGGTAGTTTCGCTAATGCCAGTTAAAACAACAACTCTTTCAATCGAAGTAGCAGCCCTCTTCTGGAATATTTGGAAAATCATTCTCTTTTGACAACGAGTGACTCTTCGGAGACCAGAACAATCGAACTCTGAATAATCAATTTTATTTAACACTATCTAGTGACAGTTCTATAGATTTGTTCCCAACACCACAGTATGTTGTTTTACAGCCAAATTACCTCAAGCCATACAATTGGATCACGAAGCTCATTGGGAAGTAGCTTTGGTAGAAATAATTTATCCCACTGAAGGCAAGAATGTGGTTGGAGATCAAATCACGTTCCTCGTCGAAATATTCAACGAACAAGATGAAGAACACTTAGACAAAAATGATCATCTCATTTACGAATCCAAAAATCATCAGCATTGAATCCCCAGTTGAATATCTTTTCTATGAGAATCCTGCAGGATCTTATTTTAATGCTCAACATATCGTCGAAACGATTTCAGCTTTTTTCAACGATCAGTTTGGCAAAGCACTGGAGAAAACTCGCCGAAGTGTACTGATCGAATACCATAAAATTGCTCATCGTCATAAAATGTATTTTTCCGACGGCAAAACGGTGTATATCAGATTTTCACCCAGTTTGTTTGCTATTCTGGGTGGAACACGAACATAGCACTGCACTCAAAAGACATTCACAACAACGATTGACTCTACAATTAGTTTCTCTTCCCCATAAAATTGAAAGAAGGGCTGAATTTGGTGTTTGTGTATTCTGATGTGGTCGCGCGTAACGTTGTATAAAACAGCTGCTCCGTTGATAAGTGTCATTCCTTTCAAAGTGGATTATGCCATAGCTGCTTACGATGAAGAAGGAAACACGTATCACGTTCACCGAGAATTTGTACATCCTCATTATCTTCCTGTCAGTAAATCGTATTTTGACAGTGTGAATATTAGTATAAAATGAGATCTTGCACAAACTATTATATTCTCCAAAGGAAAAGTCACCGTGAGACTACATTTTCAAAAAACCATTCTCCAGTAAATTGTAACATATATTTCCTGTGTACCAGGGAGTCACTCAACAATGAGGATATCGTTTAGGAGATATGTTAAAATCAGCTTTTCGTATGGTAGCATCCATCTTAAAGTCAATGGTGACTCGATGACTGCATGCTCTAAAAGATGCAGCTTTGACGCAAGGAACAACATTTCTCCAAATCATATTCATCAACTAACAAAGACCTAAAGTAGCCTTCAAGAACGCAGGAAAAAAACGTGTTGCTTCAAACTGGAAAAGATCTCGTAGGGCGCCGGGACACCCCTATAAATTCGCTTCACACTTCTGGCGAAGGTATTACTACCACAGCAAGGGCAAGGCAGAAATAGACGTAAAAATCCCTTCAGGTCTCATGGACACGTTCAGAAAAAGAATAAGAAAAGAAGAACAACTAGCAGAGAATCGGACGTTTCTGATTACTAACTGAAGAAAGGAAAATGATGCATCGAAATTCTTGCGATTCTTCCAAGTCAGGACTCGATTTGTTTGCCATGCCACGATAATGATGATGTAAACATCAAAATGGGTAGAATTTCATCCTATGTCATCTTTGACCACCTCAGTACCTGTCGAGTTTGAAATCAAAGGACAAACAGAAGATTACATTGATCTGAATAACAGTTACTTGTATCTGAAAATCAAAGTTCTCAAAACGGAAAACAGCAATCCAGGCGACAATGCTAGAGTAGCTCCCCCCACCTATTTCATGCATTCGTTGTTCAGCGAAGTGGATTTGTACTTGAATAACAAACTTACCCTTACCAAGCGTACCTGGAAAATCTCTTGACGTACGGAAATTAAGCCACGAACGCACATCTGGATCCTTCAGTGGTATGGAAACCTAATACTTTGGACGAGTTCAACGACAGAGAGTTGACTGCGGATGACCATCCTCACAAGTTGGATTTAACGACCGTCGAAAGAAAATCATACAAAGACGTAGTTTAGAAATGATGGATTGTTTGCATTGTTTCTAAGGACAGCTACCAAAACGTTTGCTCATTGGCATCGTCAGAAATGCGACCCCAGACAAATTACTTGAGATCTTACTTGACACTGTTTGAGGCCACAGGACATTTAGATACCAACAGCAGCCACGGCATTTCGTATGACGATTGTGCAGGGGGTATGCTTTGTGGAGTTTTGATTTCCAGGCCAAGACAGCAACAAAGGACGTTTCTACCCTATAAAATCGGGCCAACTTCATGTGGAACTTCAGTTTGCACTAGCTCTAGCGAACACAGTGAATGCCATCTTGTATGCAGAATTCGACAATACTCTGGAAATCAACAGTTTGAGAGAAGCGATCCTAGACTGTAAGAAGAAGAAGAAAAAAAAATACAAATAAAAATAAAAAAGACGAAACAGGAATCTATGGAGATAGACGAAGAGGATGTTTTCTATCCAGAACAACAACAACAGTCACAGACCACAAGTGAAGAAGACAAAAATGCAGTCATGATGCCAAGATGGCCAGAACAAGAACAACACTTAGTCTCTTGTTTTGCTCGTCACTTGGCTGAAAGAATCACAGTCCTATCCATGGAACATGGTTAAGGATGTTAAATCATTCATCCTAGTCAGAAACAACACGACAAATGTTTGATGACGAGTTCCGCGCGAGCCCTCATCTCAAAAGAGAAGATGTTGAAAAAGTGGTACAAAGACTTGCATGAACGTTCTATACCTTCATTGACTTCTCTTGGAACGAAACGCGTCGAAGATCTCTTGCAACAAAGTACCGAGACTTTCCATTTATCTATTTACTTGACAAATATTTTCACGGAAAAAGTCAAGTGTGAACTGATGACATCATTACCTGTGAAAAGAATGAATACCTGGGAGCTTCATTACCTTCTGTCTTACAGTTCGTACACATCTTTCATGGAATCCAGTGGTGTGTGCTAAAGATGGACTTCCTCATCGAAAACCTAAAGACGTTCAAGCCTATGTCATCAACTCAGACGATAGCCATCGTTGAGGAATCCATTGGGTAGCCGCCTTCTTTCCCAGCGACCATAGTGTGGAATATATTGATTCTTATTGATTCCCTCATCTGGAAACTACATCATTGACTTTATGAGAAGAAATGCTGTATCAACTCAATTCAATAATGTGAGATTACAAGGATCAGATTCCATTGTGTGTGGACAAAATTGTGTGTATTTCTCCTCAACGCAGTCTTGAATTTTCCATAGAACATTTATTGACTTCTTTTGATCATGAGTACTCTAGAAACGATGATAAAAAAGAAAAGCGGTTTTGTGAACATTATGGTTATCTATTTTCTTTTACTCAATATCGTAGTGTGCATCAATGGCAAAAATGACACTGTATTAGATCATTGTAAGTCTAGTCCGACTCCACAACGTAGCCAACCTTGTCAATACGTTTGTTTTTAATGTTTTTGATATTTTGTAAATAAAGAGGAAGGGACATGCCCCAATCCTCCCTCTTCACAGTTGATGTCTCAGTTAGCGGTCTTATTAAACAAAAAGTGTTGATTTAGAAAAAATATGATGTCTTGTTGTTTTGTTTTTTTTTAAACAAAAGCTTATTTTTGAACATGCTCTCATATTATTTCTATCGATCTTTTTTACATTTGTAATTTTTTCTTTCACGTTCGCGTACTGAATCTGATTTTTAATTTTCCCATGTTAATTTCCAGCTTGTCCCTATAAATTTTCGACCCTTTTTAACATGGAACTCCGGTTTGTCCCCATAGTGTCACGCGGTAGTGAAGTTCGCAATCCCATAATGCCTAAATGGAAGTGATCGGCTTTGAAAAACACCGGAACTTGTGAAGTTTGAGCTTTGACATTTAAGATTTTTCTTCCGGTTATATAAATTACAAACAGGTAGTTAAGACGCGTGATTTAGTCCGTCTCCTACTGGTTGTTATCCAGTATTTACCTCTGTGTCTACAAGCTTCAGGGCGGTAGTTCTTTTTTTTCTTTTTTTTTTCTTCCAATTTTTAATTTGTAGTGAGCTTGTATGTTTTTACGCGAGTGACGAATGTCAGTGCGATTACTTGGGCGTGGGCCTGGTCTTTGAACTTTACTTCAAGTGAAATTACATCTCTCTCTCTCTCTCTCTCTCTCTCTCTCTCTCTCTCTCTCTCTCTCTCTCTCTCTCTCTCTCTCTCTCTCTCAATTTTACGCCCTTTTGCACGTCTTATGTGCAAACACTTTATCAATTTTGGAAATTTATAATTTTCAAAATGTTTACAGCCTCCATGCATTCATGCGCATTAAGAAAACCTTCATAACTACTTTTAACTCCTTAGATAATCTATCCAAGATTTCTGATGGAATGATAGATTGATTCATAATTCATCTGATGCGTGAATAGTATATATATATATAAATATATATATATATATATATATATATATATATATATATATATATATATAACGTGTTCTTACCAGTACAGTAAAAGGTTACAAGGTAGGATAGAGAGAAGGAAAGGGAATGTAAGCACAGATGAGTTATACAGTATTATTATAATGAGAGGGTGAAAGAAAAGAAATGCACATAAACAAGCATCCAAGACCATTCATAGCAGCAATATAAAGTCAAAATTATATGCTTACATAAATACAACAAAGCCAAGTGTTGTGTTTGATGCTGACAACTTTCGTCACTTTGTATTGAACGGTAATGATATTTAGAACCAAAAAGTTATCTATGTATTTACAGCATAGCAACTATTTTTACATACAGCATTAAAAAGAAATTTTATAAATGTGACCACCACAAAGAGAAATACTGGAAAATGATCTTAGTCGTATTTCTGGCAGCACTTGAAATAGATAAAACATGTTACATTATATTTTAATCTATGTATTGCTTAACATTACAGTGGGGTGTTTACTTTTTTTTAGTGATTATTCTTCTACGCGGAGGGGTGAGGAGAAATATCCCTCTCATTGAATTGGACCTGCAATAGTGAATCACTAAATTGTCACTGTGACGCTTTTGTGCCTATGTTGTACTCAGTACCTTGGCCCAGAATACAGACATGCAGTAGGTATCAAAATCGCATACAGAAGATTATGGAAAACTGACATTCGAAAATATTGCTGGTGAACAGGATATTCTCACGCTGCACCTGTATGCGAACATACTGTTTGTATAAAAAGAAGCGAAAAAATAAAGAAACATGAATCCAGTCCATTCCGCAGTGTTCTTGGGAGAACTTTTCAGAATTGTACATAAGTGATTTTCTCATACTGGATTCCATTAACAAATATTTTCTGGCCGGCTAGAGAAGTTTTAAATTCTATCCACATGCAGCTGCCAGTACTTAAAGGAGATCACGGAGGAGCTATTGAAGGAGACACCTGATCTAGAAGCAATTTTTCTTCTGGATGTAATAGATTACAGTAGTTGTGTAGGGAAGCTGCTTTGGGATGGAATGGATACGATACCAAACCATCCAATGGTATTTACTTCACCTCATTGTCTTCACGAACTTATTCATTTCTGATACAATAGCATGAGTGATCTAAGGGCTGTGTGGGGTCATCCTATACAACTAGACCTGACTTTTAACTCAACAAGACCAGGTGGATGTCGGGTAGACATAATCCACCTCCTTGATGTGAGCAATAATTGTATAAAACGGTTGAACATCACAGTTTTTGGTGGCTACAGCTTTGTCGACTTAATTAAATTGGATTTGTCATATAATAACATGGAATATCTAGTCCCGTCCTTTTTAAGTGCTTTTCCTAGACTAAAAATCATAAATCTCGATGGCAATACACTTGGAAGAATGGAGGACATGAATGATTTCGAAATTTGATTCGACAGCATGAAGAGCATTGAAATAATAAATCTGAAGGATAATGGTTTGATACGACTGCCTGGAAACTTGAGTCATCAAAACAAGGAACTTCGCATTCTTGATTTAAAAGGAAATCATCTTCATCAGTTTGAAATGGCTGTGGGCACCATGGAAAAACTCGTATTGATCGATCTGAGTAATAATTATATTGATGTATTGAGCACTAAAATGATAGACGATATCCAGCATATAATCAGTATCCGGCAATCAAACAATTATATCAATGGTACATGGCCTAGAGAGAGGGACAATTTATACTTTTTGCAGAAGAATAGTATTATGATGGCCTATACTTATAATTCAACCCGAAATGTACAATTGCCAGCAGAAGAAAATAGCCGGTTTCCAGAACGCTTCACAATTGATATCTCACGATATTCTCTACAGTGTTCCTGTGACAATGTATATTTTTCAAAATGGAGCATTTCTTCTGATGTCAGTCTCCTCGAAAAGGAAAGTTTGAATTGTATCTTTTACGGCGAGAAACTTGACATAAAGGAAGACATGATCGATAAGATGGCGCTTTGGTACAGATTGCCACGAACCATAGCAATTATTGTCACATTATGTATAAGTGTTTCATCGGGATCTTCTTGTCGTTTTATTTCATTTTCCGACAGAGAGAGATCTGGATCCACTGGGTTAAACTGACGTGCTGGCTGACCAACCAACAACGAGAGAGAGAGAGAGAGAGAGAGAGAGAGAGAGAGAGAGAGAGAGAGAGAGAGAGAGAGAGAGAATACTGGTTTGGACTGACCATAAGACCAACAATATACGCGCACCTATGTCGTTAATATTTCATTTTACTTTGGTACAAAAGCACGATATAAATAAGTGTGACTGTTTATTTTCCAACTTGTGCTCCGACTAAAGTGTGTCTGCACAGAGAATTCGCAAACATCAGTTTGGAAAAAAAACAGCAAACACTATTCGTCATTGCAGTTTTTTGACAACAAGCCAGTACATTTTGAACTCGTTACTTGAGAGTGTTTACACCATCAAGATTTTAAATAATATCGTGACCGACAAAATTCTTCCTAACTGATATAGAGTTTAGTTTTGTTTACCCTAAGGGACTGGTTGACGTATTTTATTGATTTATAAAATAGAAAACTGGCAAGAAAATGACCTATCTTTCCATACATCATATAAATGTATTGGCGTTGTCTTAATGAAATTAGTGCTTTGACGATATGAATATTATCAAGCACATTTGTCCTGAATTGTGCTCACTGTTGCATGCACTGTTGCCCCAGGTAGTCGGAGATGAATGCACAAAACCACCATGTTTATCCGTGAAAACAAACCAGTAGTGTTAACCAAAATCAAGAGCTAACAAGCAGATTTTATTACATGAAAAATGAAAAGTGTCGATCGATACTGAACCACACATGTGCAAAGCACAATCACCATATATATTTGCCTAACTTTTACAGAAGATATCATAACAATTGCATGGCATGCACCAAACAAGTAAATGCTCCAATCCAATTGTTCTTGAGGCTGCACAATTGATGCATATTGGCCCTGTTCATTTACTTGCATCTGCATCTGGAGTTAATATGCATGCACCAACATTTACCTTCTCTTTAAGTCTAAGGGAAAGACGAGGTAGTTCAGTTGGTAGAGGGTCGGATTCGTAATTCAAGTGTTACGGGTTAGATTCCCGCCCAGACCAGGCTGCCTCGTTGTGAAAGACACTTAACTCCCATTTTCTCGGCATAATATAGCCAGTTAAGTCTGCTAGTTTAGAGTCATAATGAGATATGAGTAAAGAAAAAAAAAATCAAGAAAGATTGATAGTCACTCTGCAGGAAAGATATATTGTAATAAATAATAATAAAGATTTGCAACATGAATTGTGATTCCGCATTTGCAGAAGTAATTACTAATGGCGGGAGGGGGGTTCTGAAGCTGATAAGCTACACTATACAAAATAACATACTATAGGAGGCACCCCCAAACTGTTGGTTTAAATAGTATTTATTTCAAACATCATAAAAAGATCTTAAACTATGACATCAAGAGATACAGATGATTCAGCAACAAGCTTGATCTTATTTCGAACTCACTCATTAACAATAATCTTTACTTAGATGATTTGACTGACGTGAGCATAATAGACAATAAGCAGACAAATGCACAATTTGATACTAGCTAATAAAATATTCAAAGAATATTGTGCATACCATATTGTGATAGTATCAGACAGTAAGTTACACGCATTGATAGCAAAAACACGTTGTTAGATACTAATAGATAATATGCGAAGAAGTTGGGAGTGGTGGTGAATGCGGTGATGGTGGTGGTGGTAATTAATGAATTTTAATGTCAACTCTTGCTTTCTGTTACGAATTTCGTGACCGCACTGACTTTATTTGCCTGAGGCGATTGAAATGATTTATCCATTAATAACAAAGATATATCAATCTTTTAGGGCAATGTACATATTATGTGGTTCCTGATAACAATATATTTAGTACAATCTAAAGGAAAATGTTGTGCTTCATCCCATGAACAAGTGTTGTGTAATGACCAATGATTTCTGAATATATCATAATGAGCTACAACCAAATGAACGTCCAGAACGTAAAATTTGTACTAATCTTTCACCTTGATAATAATATGCTGGTACCTTTTCTAGATTCATGTTTAAGTGCAACTTAAAGGAATACGACGATGGGAGTTTCCTATTCTCCAAAGGTGGAAGATTCAATTCAGTAATAGACCATGAAAACTTTTTAAATGCAAGAGCTTCGGGGCGTTTCTCCCCGACCATGGGTTCCATCTCACAGATCCCTTGCCTACTTGTTTACGCCACACCCCACCCCCACACCTATCCCCAAACGATATTCCTGACAGTTGAGGACTGTACAAAATGAAACCATAGCATAAACCCATCTGAAATTTATGTCCTCCTATACCTCTCCATCTAGAGCGTCCACGCTGTCCAAAACCTCGAAACGATTGACCCTAACCAAGGTGACTGGAGGTGGCGAATATGGTAGCAAGAACCTAATATTCTTAGTGCAATTGTTCCCAAGGAATGCCCCTATCTTCCCTGTCACGTCGCACCTGTTGGTCATATATATCACTATTTCCCTGTATTTATGAACCTGTAGGACCAGAAAATTGCCACAAAACGCAAGAAGGCACTAATCCAGCATTTAATATTGAAGATTTTTGGAGCCAGAATGTCTCTAACTAGAGCGAGAGTAGCTGTTCATGTAATTTAAACTTTGAACTGCTGATTGTCATGTGAATAAGTGGCATTGGGCAATAAAGTTAATAGGTCTACATATTTGTCGCGCCAAATTTTATTTTCTTTCAATTTGGAAGGAATCTTTGTTGAAATCGGTGCTGACATCAAAGGAGATCGGCTCCTGTTTAATATCTGTCCACTTACCATCAGCTTCATCGTTTGAGGAAGATGAATATTTATGGGCTTCCGCATCCGAGGCGTCAGAGGAAGAGTCCGGTAATGGACGCTTCTTGGCAAAGGAGGTCACCACCAAGGCGGGCAACTAGCTTGTCCTCATCCACAGCCTGCTGTGCGGGCCCAGCACTCCTCCTGCGAGGGACCTGGCCTTGGAGACAACTCTGGACGTGGATAGCTTACCACGGAGTTGTGTACACAAGTCTCTCCCGGAAGGACGAATTCTGCAAATGCAGCTGGAGGCCGTCTTCTCCACTGAGGGCTGGCCTTAGCATTCCCCGGACGAGCAGAATTGGGATTTGCCTTCGGCATCTAAAATTATTATTATTTTGTTAAATGGTGCAGTATGCATGCTCCTCTCGAGTTAGAGTATAATGGAACTAATGCAAAAACTGTATGAACAAATGAACAAGTGGTGGACTAAGTGATACAATTCTTTATAAATCAATTGATTCTGCTCATAGATTTTTAATGACGATATTATTTTGGTAAGATACACATGAAAATAAAAGCACTGACAGGAACGCAAATGAGACTCTTTTCCGACATGAACAAAAAGTACGAAGCATTCAGTACTATAACAATTGTTCTTTTACTCTGGCACACTGACTGTCGTTCTCTCTCTCTCTCTCTCTCTCTCTCTCTCTCTCTCTCTCTCTCTCTCTCTCTCTCTCTCTCTCTCTCTCTCTGAAGTGTAATGTCACAGACAACAATACACTCGAGCAAATTGGGAAAGTGCAGACTGAACATTCTTTTTCAGGAGTAAACCCGTGTGCATAGTAACAGATATCTGCAAACACCAGACTCTATGAAGTCAAAAGGTTCCAATCGCCCGTTTCCATGGCACTGTAAACTTCAAACGCAAATGCAGTGTCTATGTGGAAAAGCCATTGTGTTCTAGTATCTAGTATTATCGACTTATTCGTGGTCTACAGGAAATATTATGAAACATTTCGTACAAGAATAATAATTTGTAAATTCATTCTTCTTAACTTTCTAATAACTCGAACTCTTGTTACGAAAAACAAGTGCAAAGAAAGACAACTAGAGATATGTACTTTATTACACTCTTCAATTATCAGTTCCATTTGCGGTGGAAAAAATTCAAAGGAAGTAGTCGGTCTTCCTCGTTAATTAGGTTTGTATTCCTATTTATACATACATACATACATACATACATACATACATACATACATACATACATACATACATACATACATACATACATACATACATACATACATACATACATACATACATACATACATACATACATATTCCCATTTTATAAATGTTTGTAAAGTGATATTTCATCAGCAGAGATTATATTTAGTTTCAATAGCAAAGTCTTCAACAGATGTGATGTCTTACCTTCTTTAAACTACGAGACCAAAACAGGATACAGAATTGCTGTAGTACCCACCTAACACGGGCAATTTATTTTATACTTCTTGCATTACAGGTGAATCTAAAGAAACGTAAATAATGCACATGAACACATCTATATTTATATAGTTGAAACACAATATCATATGTAGGACGATCTATGTGATTGTAGTTGACATCATAACGTGATACAAATTTACTTCCTCAGTGAAATTTTCAGCCATAAAGGTTATCAAGCCTTGATGTACAACAAGGTTGACTCGGTCACAGGTGTTAAGCTATTTTGACATCAGACAAATATTTGAAAACAAGGAAGTTAGGATGGATAAGAGTTTCAAAGTAATTTGCTGGGCGAAAAGACCCGTCCCTTCTCCTAGAAAAATTTGGTTACAATAAGTCCATTTCTACCTTCATATAGAAGATGAATCCCTTTGCAGAAATGGTCAGGTTAAGATAGGGGTTGGAGGTGGGGGTAGGCACTCACTCTATAAGTGATATTAGGGATATTCCAATTGTCTGAGATAGGGGATCAAGAGCTGTCTGACACGGGGTTGTATATTTTCACCCATAATTCGGGATAATGGTTCCTTTTATCAGTGTCTAACATAGTTTTTTAAAATAAAAATTCTGGTAACATTTGAATATGTTTTTACCAGATAATCTGTTGCTAAATATATAACAGATGCAATACAATCAGATACGATTCATATGGTAAAAGCCCTAATTACCCTGATTAACATCAGTAGGTGTTCTGGTCAGTCCAGTTCACACCTTACTGATATGGAGCAAAGGGTCTGTATAGATCTTTACCTTTTATATCTTATCTTGTAGTACTTCATGTTTACATTTATTTGGAAGAGCTAATACATACATACATATAATGATGTGTCAAGACCTGTCTGAACCTCCAGCGAAATTAATTTCTGAAATCTCTTTTAAGAATTTTTCTTAGTTTTTTGGATGCTGAGCATCACGAAAATCTCTGAAAATTCACACATGCATACATACATACGTAGCCGCCTGCCTACCAACTTAGAATCCAAACTACACCCGCCCTACCAAACTACCTTCATATATGCATTAAAATAATTATGTTTTTTTCTCTTCTGACTGCATGAGATGCGGCGTGCAATGAAAATCTTAAAAGTTGTGGGGATTCATTCATAGTAAAATGTATCTTCCTAACTAACCACATACCAACCTAACTACCCATCTACCCACCCACCCACATATATGCAGGCATTTTTTACTGGCTGGCTACCTGCTCACCTATTTCTTTACACACACACACACACACACACACACACACAGACACACAGACACACATATATATATATATATATATATGAAAAGATATATACATACATATACATATACATACACACAAATATATATATATATATATATATATATATATATATATATATATATATATAAACATCTTTAAAAATTCACTATGAAACACATTATTAAGCATAAGGATATGAACAGTTTTAAAAAACATGGTTTACACTGACTGTATAACTGTATTTGCAGGCCTACACATTTCAGTGATAGGTATGAGTGTGTGTTTGGGTGTATCGACATCGGTTCTTATGGTAGAATGCTATGACATTCAATACTATTTTCTTCCGGTTAAGTAAATTACAAACAGGTAGTTACAACGCATGATTTAGTTCGTCTCCTGTTGGTTGTTATCCAGTATTTACCTCTGTGTAAAATCTTCGGGGAGGTAGGTTTTTTAAAAACATTTTCCAATGAGCTTGTATGTTTTTACCCGAGTGACGAATGTCACGGTGAACACTTGAACGTGGTCTTTGAACTTACTTCAGGTAAAGTGACCTCTCTCCCTCTCCCTCCCTATGTCTCTCTCTCTGTCTCTCTCTGTGTCTCTCTCTCAATTTCAAGGTCTTTTGCACGTCTTATCTGCAAACACTTTATCAATTTTGTAAATGTATAATTTTCAAAATGTTTACAGCTTCCATGCATACCATCTCATTAGGAAAACCTTGATAATTACTTTTAACTCCTTAGATAATCTATAGATAAGATTTCTGAAGGAATGATAGATTGATTCATAATTCATCTGATGCGTGAAAAGCATATATATGTGACGTGTTCTTATTGGTACAGTTAACAGTTACAAGGTAGGACAAAGAGAAGGAAAGGGGGTGTAAGCACAGATGGTTTATATAGTATTATTATAATGAGATAGTGAAAAGATAAAGGCGCATAAACAATCATCCTTTTTACGACATCAGTGCTTTCGAAGAAAGAGGGATAGATCTAAAACAGATTTTTCACCAACTAGACCATTCATAGCAGCAATATAAGTCAAAAGTATGTGCTTACATAAAAACAACAAAGACAAGTGCTGTGTTAGATGCTGGCCACTTTCGTGACTTTGTATTGAACGGTAATGACATTTAGAACCAAATAATTAGCTATGTATTTACAGCATAGGAACTCTTTTGCCAAAGTCTATGGAGTAAACGTGATACAAATTCAACAATGAAACATACAGCATTATAAAGAAATTTTGAGGCTGCAACCGTCAGAAACAGAAATACAGGGAACTGATCTTTGCCGTTTTTCTGGCAAATAGATCAAATATTTTACATTATTTTTGAATCTGTGTTTTACTTAAGATTAGAGTTGGGTTTATTGTTTTTATATGTTAGTAAATTCATGATGAATCGTAGCATGTTGAACATATGCCATGCAATATATTCCTTCATAATACAGACGCTTAGACACATATCACTTGAGCATTTTCTGAGTAAGCATGTTCAAAAGCCTTTTTAATCTATTTGTTTCTTGTTGTATATTTTAATTTCCTTTTTCATTATTCTTCAATGCGAAGCGGACAGGCGAAAGATTCCATCCATTGAATTGGGCCTGCAATAGTGAATCACTAAATTGTCACTTTGACCCTTTTGTGCCTTTGTTCTTAGTCTCTTCTTAACTGTATCCCTTCTGTACTCATATACAATCTTACACTGTATCCCTTCTGTACTCATACAATCGTACAGACTGTATCCCTTCTGTACTCATACAATGTTACACTGTATCTTATGTACTCATACAATCGTACAGACTGTATCCTTTATGTACTCATACAATCGTACAGACTGTATCCCTTCTGTACTCATACAATGTTACACTGTATCTTATGTACTCATACAATCGTACAGACTGTATCCCTTATGTACTCATACAATCGTACAGACTGTATCCCTTCTGTGCTCATACAATGTTACACTGTATTCCTTCTGTACTCATACAATGTTACACTGTATATTATGTACTCATACAATCTTACAGACTGTATCCCTTATATACTCATACAATCGTACAGACTGTATCCCTTATGTACTCATACAATCGTACAGACTGTATCCCTTATGTACTCATACAATCTTAAACTGTATCTCTTCTGTACTCATACAATCTTACACTGTATTCCTTCTGTACTCATACAATCTTACACTGTATTCCTTCTGTACTCATACAATCTTACACTGTATTCCTTCTGTACTCATACAATCGTACACTGTATTCCTTCTGTACTCATACAATCTTACACTGTATTCCTTCTGTACTCATACAATCTTACACTGTATTCCTTCTGTACTCATACAATCTTACACTGGATTCCTTCTGTACTCATACAATATTACACTGTATCCCTTCTTTACTCATACAATCTTAGACTGTATCCCTTCTGTACTCATACAATCTTAAACGGTATCCATTCTGTACTCATACAATCTTAAACTGTATTCCTTCTGTACTCATACAATCTTAAACTGTATCCCTTCTGCACTCATACAATCTTACAGACTGATATATTCAAGTTGAACTCGCTTTCAGCTTCTTTAATCTGTGGATTATTTCCTAAGTGTAATATCCAGTCGTAGAAGATGGCCTTTGTGAAGATGACTCATTTTCTTGTGATTCTTGTACTGAATCCCTTGGCCCAGAACACGGACATGGAGTCATTATCAAATTCGTGTACAGAAGATCATGGAGAACTGTTATGCGAAAATATTGCTAGTGAAAAGGATATTCTTCACGCTGCACCTGTAGGTATACATACGGTTTGTATAAAAGGAAGTGAAAATGTAAAGAAACTTGAATCCAGTCCATTCCTCAGTGTATCTTGGAAGAACATTTCAGAACTGTATATAAGTAATTTTCTCGTACTGGGTTCCATTAACAAAGATTTTCTGGCCGGCCTGAGAGGTCTTAAACTTCTATCCATATGCAGGTGTCAGTACTTAAAGGATATCCCGGAGGAGCTGTTGAAGGAGACACCTGATCTAGAAGCATTATATCTTGACTGGTTACCGTTCATAACAATGTCGCTTGTAGAGAAGCTCCTGCGAAACAGTGTACCTAATCTCCGTTACTTATCTTTGATTGCAATCAACACAGTGCGAAGTACATCCTTTATAATTGGAAATGATTTTATAGAGGCAGTAGGTCCTAAAAATCTAACCTTCCTTGACTTGAGTCTATCATCTTTTAGAGGAGCCAGTGACTTTGCCGATGTACTCCAAAATTCCTTGTTACACCTTCAGTATTTTAATATTTCAAATACTCCATTTTCCGTTACGACCCCAGATGTCTCACTCTACCCACTTTTACATCTGGATGCGATAGACTATAGTGGTTGTATAGGCTGGTTTCTTCCATACATGGATTTGATTCCAAACCGTCCAACGGTATTGACTTCACGTGATTGTCTACACACACTTAGCCCTTTCCGATATTATATCATGAGTGATTTGAAGTTTGTGTCGGATCATCCTCTACAACTAGACCTGACTTTTAACGCAACAAAACCAGAGGGATGTAGAGTGGAAAATATCCGACTCCTTGATTGGAGCAAAAATCGTATAAAACGGTTGAACATTGCAAATTTTGGTGGTTACAGCTTTGTTGATTTAGTAAAATTGGATTTGTCATATAATAACATGGAATATCTAGCCCCGTCCTTTTTAAGTGCTTGTCCTAGACTAAAAATCATAAATCTCGATGGCAATACACTTGGAAGAATGGAGGATATGAATGATTTCGAAAATCTATTCGACAGCATGAAGAGCATTGAAATAATAAATCTGAAGAATAATGGTTTGACGCGACTGCCTGGAAACTTAAGTCATCAAAACAAGGAACTTCGCATTCTTGATTTAAAAGGAAATCATCTTCGTCAGTTTGAAATGGCTGTGGGCACCATGGAAAAACTCGTATTGATCGATCTGAGTAATAATTATATTGATGTATTGAGCAAGAAAATTATAGACGATATCCAGCATATACACAGTATACAGCAATCAAACAATTATATCAATGGTACATGGCCTAGAGAGAGGGACAATTTATACTTTTTGCAAAAGAAAAGTATTAGGATGGCCTATGTTTATAATTCAACCCAAAATATACGATTGTTAGTAGAAGAAAATAGCCGGTTTCCAGAACGCTTCACAATTGATATCTCAGGAAATTCTCTGCAGTGTTCCTGTGACAATGTATATTTTCCAACATGGATCATTTCTTCTGATGTCTATCTCCTCAAAAAGGAAAGTTTGAATTGTATCTTTTACGGCGAGAAACTTGACATAAAGGAAAACATAATCGATAAGATGGGGCTTAGGTGCAGATTACCACGAACCATAGCAATTATTGTCACATTATGTATCCTGTGTTTTATCGGGATCTTCTTGTCGTTTTATTTCATTTTCAGACAGAGAAAAAAGGCTCGCATAAAATATAGAATAAAGCATTTGAAGAGAGAGATCAAGGAAAGAAAGATGTCTTATATAGTGTTTGTGTCATGTAGCAGAGATGACCAGGACATCGTTGACAAATGCATAGTTCCTGTCATCAATGACTACCTAAAAGAAAAGCTGGAGACAATAGACGATTTGGCTGTGACAGGATTCGAAACAATTATACCCGGAATGATGCTGGTGGATGAAATACATCGCTGCATCGAGGAAGCGCTCGTAGTAGTTTTGGTTGTCACAGACCACTTTCTGGAAAGTGACTGGTGTAATCTAGAGGGTTTAGTTGCTAATCAATACAATATACCACTTGTGATTCTGATTGAAGAGAGTACCAGGTGTGAGAACAAATCCAAGACTATCAACCATGCCCTCAAGCATTTTGGGAGGGCCGAATGGTCCACAAAGAATGGCCAGTTTAGAATCCGGCCGTCCTGGAATGTGATATGTGATGGCATTTTGAGCTTAGCAGTTGAATCACTATTCAGACAAAAGGAAAAGAAAAATAGGGATTGCACACGTGAACAGGATCTTTTCCTCGAAAACGATAATGTTGAACTTATTTTACGTTAAAGTACGTACTTTAATGTATGCAATAAATCTTACATATATATATATATATATATATATATATATATATATATATATATGTGTGTGTGTGTGTATGTGTGTGTGTGTGTGTTTGATATACATTATATTTGAATACACCTTTGTATATGTTACTTCCACAAGATTTATTTCGATAGTATTTGATGTCTTCTATGTGTATCGGGTATCTATTGAGGGCATCGGCTCCCTTTGTTTTGAAGCTTGATAATTTTCATCAGTACATGATCTTTGCTTCAATGTCGATGAACAGCCATACCAAGTGACAACCCAACGTATTGAATGTGATGCCCAGACAATCTTGACATAGTAGCAAATAGGTACACAAATCTTGATAATACTGGGTTTAAATCCACTACGCTCCTTTTTCACGCATTTTCGGCCTTGGCTTCCAATGATGAACCATATATATATATATATATATATATATATATATATATATATATATATATATATATATATATATATATATATATATATATATATATATATATATATATATCTGGATCCATTTGGGTTAAAACTGACGTGCTGGTTGACCAACCAACAGCTAGCGAGCGAGCGAGAGAGAGAGAGAGAAGGTTGGTTTGGACTGACCATAAGACCAACAATGTGCGCACATATAAGTCGTTAATATTTCATTTTGCTTTGGCACTAAAACACGATATAAATAATTGTGACTGCTTATTTTCCAACTTATGCTTTCGAACCAAAGCAGTTGATTGCTCAGAAGGACGTATAACTTATGTGTTGTTTGTGTTTGAGACTAGAATCAAAGGCGGAAATCTAAATTATCTGAGATGTTTGACATCATTAGTATTCAGACCAGGATCTGTACCGGTCTCAAAAACATCAGAACCTGGGCGACACAAAGTGTATGAATGTGTGCATTTCTTCTGCATAAAATGTCAATTAATGTCCTGAATGCTATACCTGGAATTTCGGACTGATACACCTGTATAAATGTAGAAGGAAGTTTTTGATATGAGTAAAGAGTGAGGGAATCCTGTACTTCTCAGTTGGTATATAGATACACCATTTATTTCAAACCTTATATAGAATACATGCCTCCACTGAGACTATCGTAATTCAAGTCACACCTGAAATCCTTTACAAAACATTAATGTATTGCAATCTTGTTTGAAAAAGGAAGCAAAATTCGAGTATAGCATTTCGACATGAAATGATTTATAAATTCGTTTTGTTCTATGTCCGATTAGACATCAATGGGATCGTAGCACGGTAAACTCAAAAATAAAAAGACTTGAATGCATGCATTTGTCTGTCTTTGCATATTAGACATCAGATTTCTAAACAGAATTATGTGTAACCAACACTGCTTGGTGAGCAATCATGTATAGTAATTGATGTAGGCCTACACCGTGCCATTATACTCGTTCTTATCAAAGAATGTTTGTAGCATAAATCATGTCACTGAAAGAAAAGAAAATGAATCTGACAAGGGCCATCAAACAGAAGGGAAATTTATAATTCTATGAATGGTCCACGAATAATTCTAAGTTAAACTTAGCAGGGTATAGACATATTCGTTGTCATAGGAAATTAATTCATAAAAAGCCAGACGTAATAGCGGAGGGCTTGTAATATATTTTAGATCAAACCTGAAACATAGTATCAAGTTAATACATTCAAAAGAAGTCATTTATGCTTGGTCTTGGTGTAAATTAGATAAAGTTACTTGTAATCTTCAAAAGATATCCTCATCTGTTTTCTTTATTTGCCACCGGAGAGATCAACAAGATATAATCTGTTCACAACAAATATATTTGATGAAATACAGAGCGATATAAATAAGTACAAATTTGAAAGCTATGATATTATACTTACTGGAGATTTAAATGCCAGAACTTCTTCAAAACCTGATTTCATTGTAAATGACGGCCCTGTTCATATAGAAAACCATATCGATGTTGATATTGATAATGATAATATGAGAGTTTCTATTGACAAAAGTTCAAATGTATTTGGTAACTGGTTGCTTGATTTGTGTAAAGCAACTGAATTGAGAATACGTAATAATAGGCTATATAGGGATCGTGAGATTGGTAAATTTACCTACACCAGCTATCGTGGACGTAGTGTTATAGATTATATTATACTTTCTGATAGTACTGCTTTATTACTTTCCGATTTTTAGATATAGCGGTGGGAGAGTTTACAGATATCTTAAATGGCCTTGGAAAACCGTACTTTGAGAAGTCATACAATGAAAATGTTTATAGTGCTTACTTTACCAATTATATGGCCAAATCGTATAAAGTATGGTTTAGTAGTGAATGTAGGGATAGTTAAAAGCGATATGTGGTTTAATTATCAGTCTATCGGAAAACTTTGCTAGAAATAGATATGTTACTTATGTTTAAAAAAAAGAAAATTTATAAGACATATGTAAAATAAATGTGACTTCTGCTGAAAGTGTCTCGTCTGAACATTTTTTTCCAATATTTTAGTACTTTGTACAATCAACATGAAGCATTTTAAAATGAGGAAAGAAATGATTTTATATGATATATATATATATATATATATATATATATATATATATATATATATATATATATATATATATATATATATATATATATGACAATGATCTACTGGATCAAGAAACACTCTTTGAAGAACTAGATAAACAAATAACATAGGATGAAATTACAACAGCGATAAAAAATCTTAACTTCAAAGAACATGGCAACAATTATCTTTAGATGAGTATTTCAAAAACGGAGCGGAGATATTTAGACCCTATATATGCAAAATATTTAATGCAATATTCGATAGTGGTCATTTTCCAACGCAATTGGGGGAGGGGGGTGAAATTGTACCTATATTTAAGTCTGATGATGCTTGTAATACAGGACATTATAGAGGTATGCACAATTTGGTTTCAAGAAAAGAGTGGGAACTACTGACTTTGGCCAAGAATTTTATTTCAAATTCTTGCGTATTCATAAACATCGATCAGCTTTGACAAAACTCCGAGTGTCTTCCCATAATCTGAGAATTGAAACTGGGAGATACGAAAGCAATAGAATCGATAGAAGTGAAATATATCGTATGCTATGGGACAATCATGATGTTGAAGACGAATATTATTGTCTTTTAGTATGTCCCGTGTATTCTCATTTGCGTGTAAACTTAGTCCAAAAGCACTTCTGGAATAAACATCCATGCACAAGTACATTGAACTATTAACTTCTAGTAATAAGAAAATATTATGTTTACTAGCTAAATCTGTTTATGAAGCTTTTAAAATAAGATATAGATTATTATTTTTACATTAATTTATTATAAAGACTAAACAATTGAATTGAATTGAATATTTCAAGTTATTATAAGGTAATTTAGCACTGAATACGCTGATGCTTATTGAGGCGCACTTGTGTTATATACATCAAACATGATTTGTATATTGGCCGGTGGCCTTAAATACTAAATAAAAATGGTTATTGTCATTGTCATATTAACTGTTGTATTTATTGTCATGGTCATACAAGTTCTGTATTTATTGTCATTGTCATAAAAAGTGTTATATTCATTGTCATGGTAATACAAGTGTTGCATTCATTGTCATGGTCATACTAGTGCTATATTCATTGTCATTGTCATAATAAGTGTTGTATTCATTGTCATTGTCATAATAAGTGTTATATTCATTGTCTTGATCATACAAGTGCTATATTCATTGTCATTGTCATAATTAGTGTTGTATTCATTGTCATGGTCATACAAGTGCTGCATTCATTGTCATTGTCATAATAATTGTTGTATTTATTGTCATTGTGATAATAAGTGTTATATTCATTGTCGTGATCATAAAAGTGCTGTATTCATTGTCGTTGTCATAATAAGTGTTGTATTCATTGTCATGGTCATACAATTGCTGTATTCATTGTCATTGTCATAAAAAGTGTTGTATTCATTTTCATTGTCATACAAGTTATGTATTCATTGTCATTGTCATAATAAGTGTTGTATTCATTGTCAATGTTATAATAAGTGTTGTATTCATTGTAATTGGTATATTAAGTGTTGTATTCATTGTCATGGTCATACAAGTGCTGTATTCATTGTCATTGTCATAATAAGTGTTGTATTCATTGTCATGGTCATACAAGTGCTGTATTCATGTCATTGTCATAATAAGTGTTGTATTCATTGTCATGGTCATACAAGTGCTGTATTCATGTCATTGTCATAATAAGTGTTGTATTCATTGTCATGGTCATACAAGTGCTGTATTCATGTCATTGTCATAATAAGTGTTGTATTCATTGTCATGGTCATATAAGTGCTGGATGTTTCTTTCGTTTTCATGTAAGTGCTGTTTTTTAAACAATAATTTCCTCTCGTGTCCATTTTTATTATCTCTGCTGCTCATGGACCAAAAAAGCTGATGGGATTGTCTGTCTTCCGTTCGTACGTTAACACAAGTTTGTTACCGCTACTCCTCTGAAATAACTTAGAGAATTTCGATAAAACTTTCCACACACATTCATCCAATGGTCTAGGTGGTTCTAAATGAAAATGCTGCCGCTCAAATATCCAATCTAGAAAATCTTGTTATCGCTACTCTTCCCGAATAAATGGTCATATAAATATGGGAATTTCCTAAAATACTTCTTATAACGTTTAGTTGGTCCTAAATGAAAATGGTGCCGATCTGACGTCATATATGGCTGTCACGGTAGGCATCTTGAAAATCTTGTTATCCCTATTCCTCATGAATGGAAAGTCATACTGACATGGGGATTTCACCTGAATAGTAAATTAAAATGGTGCCACTCTGACCTCTAATATGGCTGACACAATGACCATTTGGAGAATCATATTGTTGCTATTTCTTCTAGACAGCTGTTCATATCGACATTGTGCTTTCACCAAAAGATTTCTTTTAATGGCTAGTTGGTCCTAAATCGAAATGGTGCACATCTGATATCCAGTATGGCCACCATGGCATCTATCCTGAAAATCTTGACAGTGTTAGTCCTCCAAAACGGAAAGTCGTATCAACATGGGGCTTCTCAAGAAACTTCTTATAATATCTTGCTGGTCTTAAATTAAAATGGTGCAGATTTGTCGTCCAATATGGCGACCATGGTGGCCATCTTGAAAATATTGGGGTTTTCATCAGAAAAGTTCTTTCAGTGTCTAGTTCTTACAGTGTCCTAAATTAAAATGATGAAACTGATCCTCAATATGATCACTTGGATGGCAATATGAACATGGGGTTTTCACCAATAGACGTCGTATGATATCTAGTTGTCCCTAAATGAAACTGGTGCCAATTGTACATCCAGTTTGGCTACCACGATGGCTGTCTTGAAAATCTTGCGGTCACTACTCCTCCTGAATAGATGGTCACATTGAAATGGTTTTCACCAAAAGACTTCTAATGGATTCTACTTGCTCCTAAAAGTATAGTATGAATAAACCATTAGGCTCTAAGCTGTGCAGCAGGATCAGTATTGCCTGCCAACTATGTGAGATATTTTTGAATATTTGGCTACTGTAGACGCTTTCGGAACCGAGCTATACAGCGCTAATTCTTATGACAGTAAGGCGTCGACTCTCCCATCATACATATCGGAATCAACGTGTTGCATTGATGGACTACCATCATATAATGCGTCAGCGAATCTTGATCCACATGGTTTTGTTCAATTAATGAATCTGAATGACTGACGTAGACACCAATGATAGTAATGCCCGTGTAACGTAGACTATTGACCCCCGTAGAAAACCTACCCGGGAGTCACTTTTATACGGAGAATAATGACCGGGGGTCACTTTTCTATGACTAAAGGGTCAGTATAATATAATACCACGACCACCGTCATGGAGAAAAATGACCCCCGTAGAAAATTAATCCCTCTTAAAATGATAACTTCATATGCTATATAGTGGTTCAATTGTGTGAATCCTTAGATAATGTCATCGATTGTGGCCAATTTAAGATAATTTCCATTCATATAAATTGTAGATTTCTTGGTTGTATTTACAACCCACGCCATTTTAAAAATATTTCAAGTGTCATTTTATGTGAATATTGTAGGGGTTATTAAGGTAACTTGTACATCTGATGTATTCTGAAAAGTATTGCACAATAAGGATATAATTGAGTTATCACGCCTCCTAATGGAATTCATAAGCACCATTTGACTGCAAAACTTTTCATTTAAGATTATCGAGACGTATTTTTTTTTTCTTCTTAAAGCACAAAACCTTGAGGCTTTGACAATCGTTGATCTCTGCCTCGCTCTTCTTGATATTGTCTACCTGAACCGTTCATCAGACGCTCAAGTTGTAGTATCTAAAGGTGAAATTCACTGAAGATTCAAGAATCATTTCTTAGTGGTTAAGGCGCTGGACTTCCAATCTGGTAATCCAGGTTCGAGCATGGAACTTTTCAGGGTGATACGTCATCTCCCGCCCGCACAGAGTACGTAAATGCTCGCTACCGGAATTGTTTTCGGAAAGGGCTCGACAACTTAAGGTCACATGTTTCAGTGTACGTTAAAGATACCTCTGTGACGTTTGTATTAAGAGTAGACTGCGGCCGTCACGTAGGATGCCGATTTGAGCGGCCTAGCTTACAGACTGAGTATAGATAAAGGTGAATTATGTTCATTACTCCAGAGGTTTTCCTTACATTTGGCTACTCCTTGGCTCTTTGAGGTATAGTTATATATAGTGTTGTCGTGCGTTTCACGTCAAAAACACACACGTATACAAAAAGTCCGCTTAACTGTTTGAAATGAGCGTCACGGATGGACAGCAATATGTAGATCACATATTGTCTATGCTAAAGAACAGGAATGAAGTAATTGATTTCATAACTGCTTGATATTTACCAAAGGAAAATTAAAAATTGTATACTAATGACAGCATGCCGGGCCCTAAGTGCATGAAAAATCTTAAGATCAATCTCAAATTTAATCTGAAGTTTTGGCTTAAGACTAATATAGTGCTCATGTTAGCTTTAACCTATATATTTTATCCGCCTCACAAAGTTAGCCATTTTATTTCTGATTGAGATTGATATTTGACATTTTAGTACCCTCTGTAGCTTATGATCTAAATTTCTACTTTGAGTCTCATTTTTTGGTTTAAGATTATTAAAAAAATCTGAGTTTAAGCGTAAAGTCTGATCCTAAACTCAAACTCAAAATTAAGCTTGAGGTTGAGTCTAAGATTTTTCATGCACAAAACAATATGGTTAAGAATGCAGTACATCGTCCACATTTTAAAAGATTCATTGACACATGGGGGGGGGGGGGGTCATTTTATAGAAAATACAGAATTCACAACAAGCAAATGGCGTAACATCGTTATTTGCTCTGTAAAGTTTGGAATCCGAGAAAGTTAGAAATTTTATGAAATGCCAGACTAAATATCACAGGTTCTGTATTTAGTTCGTTTATCATCAAATTTCTGGGCAGGAAAAAAATATGATGCATAATGTTTATTTTTGGTTGTTGATTCGTTTTTATTTTCAAAATTTGTTCTTAAGAAAATGACCCTCACCATACTCAGTGAAATGCTCCGGTCAATGTAAACCCCTCCCCTCCCCTCCGTAGGCAGGGTATTTGCAGGACCTGTTTCCACACGAGAGGAAAATATGATCTAAGGAAGACCTTGCACTGCAGGTTAATGCAAAGTTTTCTGAATATGTATTTATGTGTAACCCCGCTAAATTTAGTAAAGCCCGAATCTAAAATATTAGCATATATTTTGGCGCAAGTGGAAAGAACAGCGAATTCTTGGTTCTGCGTGGCAACACCGACAGTAGAAACCTGCTGGCACTCCGGTCCTGTGGTTGAGGGGGGAGAGAGGGGTAAGGGTTTACATTAATTAATGAAAAATCTCTACCGCTGTTCGTTTCCACATGTAACAAATGAAGTACAAAAAGATGCATGTACTGCCGATATATCCTGATTTGATTTACACAGGAAAATTCATTACCACTCCTTTTATATGGGTAGTCTCATTTATACCTTGTGCACGTATACATACAAATTAACTCTTGTTTATGACATTATGCCTTCTAGAAACCAGGAGAAAATATGTTAACCTTATTTGCCTTTCTGTAAAACCATTTAATTATCACAAGTGTTAATGTCACCAAAAGTGTATATAGCAATAAAAATGCTGCAATACCACTAGTATATCGAACATTAAAGTTTTATTTGCAGATTACAGACTGTCTTTAATTATATAAAGCACGGAGAATACACTAGTTATCTAGGCACTGTTGAAGAAAATGTCTCATTGAACACATCAAGTCGTAAATGGAATATGTTATATTTATATACTGGTAGGTATGCGGTACACATGAAACAGTAAAGCTAAGACATATTTAATCACAGAACCATTTTGTTGGCAGTTGACAGTTCACTATGTTATACTGAAAATAAAACAAAATTGCTATTTGCAATATCCGGATTTTCTGGTGAAGCCTTTAAAAATGCACCGAAGTCGTTAATCAGCGACTGGTAAAGGTTCAAGTAGCTCAATGAACGCATCATAAACGACTGTAATTAAAGTATTAGAGACTGACACTGACATGCTAGTTCATATCAAATAAAACAAGCAAGTGACTTGAAGAAATCTTTTAGCAGCGTAATGTTCACGAATTAGTCTTTTCGTTAAAATGTTCCCAATTGCATAAAAGATTGAACATATTTGCATATATCTCTCTAGCAATATTCTTGAAGCCTGGAATGACGTAAGGAGTGTCTGTACATTTTTTTCACATATACTGTGACAAGTGCCTCTCGTCCTCTCAGTAAACTAGCATCTGTTTCGCTATCTGCAAGCGCAGATTATAACATCTGATATGTACTGCCAAAACTTGGCTGGAACAAAGTTCCAGGCGCACAAATACGGTGTTCGAGAATAGACCATCTCTTCGTCGTTCAGAACGGGTTTCAAAAATTGTAAATTCATATTTTTTAATGCAGATAGAACATTCATTAGGTCCATCTTTATTCGGTTCATCCCCACTGTTTAAAAGTTTATAAGGGATCCAAACATCGTTATGATGACCACTGAGTGCCCCACTAGCATTTTTCACAGGTTGTCCAAACAGTTGTGCTTTTCATGGATCAAATCGGATTAAACGCCCCCCCCCCCCATCCCGTTAGTACGCTACTACTTTAATGGAAGATATTTCTTTCTTCCTTCAATGGTCTTTTCTTGTTGTATTTCATAGCTGCAGTTCGGTAGACTTTTGTTGGACTTTTCTTAGTGTTCGTCGTCGCTGGATTTTTGTCAGCTTTAGACGGACTTTTCGTATTTTCTTTCATCTGTGAATTTTGGTCAGTTACATGCCTGTTATATAACTTAATCCGATTTCCGTGGATTGCTGATTTCAGTCCATGCAGGGTGTATGCTGTGTATTCAGTGAAGACCACAATGTGTATGTTCTCTGCTAGCAAATATAGAATAACAATATAGTACACTGTAGCGTACTAACGGTCGAACGGACGGGGGCGGTTGCCCCGGGTGCCAGAGGTCTTGGGGCGCAAAAACAGCTTATAAAATGTTGGGCCTTGTATTCTGGTCCTTTCGTCCATCATCGCGCCATTTACCCTTAGTACGCCACTGATTGCACATTCTCGATTGGTTTCAGTGAATGCCCACGGTGTACACAATGAGATGTATCAAACTGGGAATAATCTGACTCTTGCTTCACACGGCCTAAGCTCAGAGTAAACCCCTATATACCACGCATGAGGCCCAAGAAGGCCTGAATCGCTCACCTCTGTGTGTAGCTATCTTGTATATTGAATTGGCTTATTTTAAAAGGAGGATACCCTGTCTGGACATACAACAAATGTAAAAATCTTTGGGTCCTGTATCTCTTAAAAATGTAAGCCCATGTGAAACCACTTATAATATGTCATGCGATCACGGAATTCCTATTGTTGGAATGACAAGCAATGCTAATTAAGTTACTGTTTAAGTAAGAGGAAGGTACAATTACGGATCCGACGTGAAGTGTTTGTACCAGTTTTCACATTTTATGGCCTAAGAAGCACGATCCCTTGTCGAAAAATGTGTTAAATGTAACCCATTTAACGGAACATTCAGCCGAAATCTGGGTTTGGACACTCACTTTTAAGTTAACCCTCTCACTTTGAAAGTGCTTCCTACTGGCATGCAAGGTGTTACACTTAATTCGAATGCCGCCCAAAAACATTTATAAAACAAAATTTGATACTGAACAAAGTTAAATCATTAAGTTTCCAGAAAATCCATTCTATAGTATATATGGAGCGGGGCTGTATAGGCATTATTTCAATCTCATATATAGATGAACTCATAATTCATATTAAGCCATTTCCATTCCGTGCTTCATATGGGAATAAGAATAATTCAACATAAGTCGTACCATTTTTCGTCATTTCTAGAGGTCCCATTAGAACCATGCCTATTTGACGAAATGCTGTTGATGTAATTCCTATTGGGACAGTGATTGTTTAGCTTTCTTTGGCAATCCATTTCGTTGACACTGGTAACAATCTTTTACATACTTTTTTAACGCCATCGTAGGATTTTATCCAATAATATCCGTCTCTTATCTTCTTCATCTAAATAAATGCATCAATAGGTCTACTTGAATAAAAAGAAGTTATGCATGGTGATCCTCATAACAAACACAATCGTGGGGTTTGGGTGAGAAGCCCCTTTTGTTCGATGGCATATTTTGTATCCTAGAGGAATGCCTCCAAATCAATTCACTATGCCCCCGCTATCGACTCCTTGAGGACTTGAACTTTGTTTCCATTTACTTCAATATTTTGCAGTTTTACGACAAAATCTTGCATAAACTTCTGACACAACATCCTACCTATTTATTTCTTGGAACTCCCTGTTTCAACCGTAGAAATCTGTTTTCTAAAGTTGCTGAATCAGCCCCTTAATCTATCAAAGCAGAGAAGAAATCACTTCAAAGTTTCGTACTGGCACACTCTTTTCTGTCTGTCTATGTATGTATGTATGTATGTATGTTTCTTCCCTTTTTCGAATTTATTCTTTTTCATTGCGATTTAGTTGTTTAAAATGTGTGGTCCCATCGGAACAGATAACATGAAATATGGGAATACAAAATTATGTTTTAAATAAGTTTATAATTATTAATTAAAGGTCTCATTGGGTAGATTCATTATGTGGAAAAGGTGGGATGGGGGGTAAAAAGAGAGGGGGGTGTTCTGTTTCTGTTGAGCAGAAATACGTTATGAAAATTCAAATAAAAAAACGACTTGACACACACGCAGACACACACACACACACACACACACACACACACACACACACACACACATATATATATATATATATATATATATATATATATATATATATATATATATATATATATATATATACCGACAGTTACAAATCTTCCATTAATTGCATTGAAATTGTAAGAATTGTAAGAACATTTAGGAGAATGAAATGTATACATTTCATGACAACACAAATATAATTTTGAATTATGTTTATTTTAAGATAGTATAGGTAAACCACATTGACGATTGTCGTTAGTTAAAGCTTTTATAAAGATGATCATACATTAATAATAATTTTAAGGCTCTAAAATTGACCTTTATTTCCGCAATATGAATGGTATGCAACACATTCAGGTCCGTTGTAAATGCAAAGTCAGATGCAGCAAATTTTGAATGGTGGCTGTCCAGGGCTTCACAATTAGAGGGAATCTATGGTTTAAAAGGGGGAGTTTCCCTAAAGTGGTAAAGGTTAATAGATTCTGGATTTGATAGGAATAATTCAATCTGGTTGTCAAAAAAAGGGCCCTGGGGGCAAAAGACCATAGAAGCTTAGGAATTTCTAACAGTTTTATAGCTGTTTTACTCCTTTAAAAAATATCCTGCCAGACAAAAAGAGTGTGTGGTTTTTACTCATTCACCTCTATTTTCCACTGGTATGATGTACAGAAGTACTTGTGAAGGGGAGGGGTGTTGCTACCTTTCTATAATGGAGGGGGCGCAGAGTCCAGATTTTGCTGGATTCTCTTCACACATACATACCTCCAAAATGGACAAAATGTCATAAATTTTCCGATGAGTGGGAAACGTTTTTCCCTCATAACAGCTCCTTTTTTCTCAAGCCATGATGGTCGCAAGTTTGATATAAAAAAAATTGCAGAGTGCAACTTGAAGATAAAATCCTATTGTGTTTGCATCTAATTTGATAAAAGTCTAAATACAATACACAACTGCAAGATGTTGTGGCTTTATTTCCATTTTGTATCTAAATTGGTGTAATCTAAGATTGGTCTCGCCCATGACTTGATCTCGAATGCACATATTTCACATTTCTTTTCATAATCAATCCACCAGCTATGAGGGATGTCAAGGAAGTATTGCTCATTAAGTTATAACTATAATGGAGGGACACTTAATTTACCGTGGTAAAAAGCTTGCAGATTCTGAATCCTTTCTCCGTCCTCGCCATATTTTACTACCATCTCGCCTCTTTTTATCGGCGTGTTTAAATATTACAAGTACTTTCTCCTTAAATCTATGCCAATTTAATCACTTTTCAAAGACCCATGGAATGGATGCAATTTCAAAGGAGGAAGTAACTGAAAATTGGGTAGGTGGGTGGAATCAATTCAGATGCTACTTGAATTTTCCCTCAAAAGAGGCTACATTTTACAAATTTTCCGAACAGTAAGATTATTCCCCCCCCCCCCCCCGTCATGTCTTACTGCCATACGTGAGACCAGAGAAGGGATTCAAACACAGTAACTCACAAATAAAAGAAAAATCCAAGAATGTCTGAAGACTACCTCGAATACATAAAAGTCCATACAATTTATTCGATTGCGTTATCTTTTTTAACTTGACATTACATGTCCGAAGGAAACGATTTCATGGAAAAAAATGGAGTAATATCAACTTAAATTTCAGTAGAAGTTCTCCTAAAATAGGATAAAAAGCTTTCCCTCCGCTTCCTCTGAGTTTTAAATCTGTACTGAAAGTCATCCTAAACAATGTTTGATCAATTTTTTTTTTTTTTTGGGGGGGGGGGGGGGAGGGGGACGGGTACCAGCTGCACTTTTTCAATCTGCTATTAGATAATTAGATACTTTAGAAATTGCTTCCCGCGCCACTTATATAGACGAATTGCTTGTACATTGCTTGTTGATTCCTAGATGTCCTCCAAGTTCATCACAATGAACACTCTTCATGATCTTCTCAGCTTCACAACTCGCAGAGATCGAGATTTATCCTGAAAAAAGAGAACATTATTCTGGACACATAAATCTGCTGCATTTTCTTCTGAAATTTCTCTGGTTGCCTTTTGATTTGTGAATTGCTTCAGGATATTTATTGTTAAGGACAAAGTGCTATGTCATTAAATTCTGTGGAATCCATCTTTTACTTTCAAAGCAGTGCGTAAGTTCCATGAGTTGCTCAGTTTTTATACCTAAGCCCAATTGGAGTATCGCTCGAGTCTTTCCGTCGCCTGTTCGATTCTTCCGGAGAAGTAGGAGTGGCGACGCGATTCAGTCGGAATGTCCTTAGCGTCTTTCCTTTTAATTTCTCCGGAAAATTACGAGTGACGTTCCTATTGGTTCCGATTGGCTTTAGCCACCCATTTGATGTCACCGACAGAGGGATACGGAGGTAAATCAAAGATGTCGGAGTTTGTTATGTTTGCAAAGTTCTGTTATCAAAAGAGATGGTATGTAACATAATGTAAACGATCAAAAGATGCTAACGCTGGATCCAAACATAAATTTAATCCAAATGTAAGAAAATTTTACCCTGTGTGAGATATATTGTACGTTGTAGCCTTTTGAAGAAAAAAGAAAAAAGTTCGGGACATCTAAACCCCACCAATAAAATGATGTACACCGATACAAGCATTGTCAATGCCTAATCATCATCATCATAGCCACAGGAAACAAGGAGTGTTAACGTCACCCATTCGTTGTGGGATTATGTTTAAAATCGAGTGGGGAGTTTGGGGCGATTCTGCTAAATTCTGGGTTTATACTCATCCTTTCTGAAATTGCTTCTTAGGGATATGATTGTCTCTACATTTATACACAACAAACATGTCAAATTTTTTAATTCGAATAAAGACTGATATTGCCCTGGTGCAGACAAGGCAAAACACTGCCAACATTAGAAGAAATTGTTTCTTTGATATGCTCCTATCAGCTTTGGAATGTGGGTAGGTAGTTAGGTACTTTTGTGAGTAGTTAAGAATAGGCTACAAGAGAAGCAAACTCAGAGAAAAATTGAAGAAATCTTTCCCATAAACGGGCTAAAATTCTAAGAATTGTTTGATATATTTTTATACTACCGACAGACGGATACTGTTCAAAGTTTAAAGTGTTGCTTTAACTTTGTTTGAAGCCACCATAAAACGTTTGGGACTTTAAAACTCTATGGTACTGTATTCTTGGTTTTTCTTTCTTTCATAGTACCCATTCATTTATTGACATTAATGAATATTCATCAGTGTTCATAAATTTTAGTTTGTGATATTAAGATATTGTTAATATTGATCGCTTAGAGCATAATTGTCCATATCAAAATATATTTTTTATATTAATAGCCAAGTATTCCGATGAAAAATAGTTGAAATTTAGAAATTACTTCTCATAATTAAAGACTATTCAAAAGTTTTTAAATATCATTTAATATTATAAAATAATCAGGAACGATCCGAAAGGCGCAGCCGAACTGCAGCTTCCTAAAGTGGAGGATGACACGAGAAATGTGTATCAGCAAGGAATATTTATTAGCATAGCTGTAGCAGTATAATGAATAGTAACGATTACACTTGTATAACTAGATGATATATTAAAATTATCATCGTCGACATCTACAAATTTATCAGCAGATTCATGATTTATAAATTACTTTCAATTAAAACACCAATAATGAGCGGAATGTTGATGAGAAAACAAGCTTTATAAGAAATTCGATATATGTTATATGTGGTAGGGAGCATTCGTCGCCTTTTTCTCCAACAACTATACCAACCAATGTATGCGTGTATGTTTTTACAACTTAAACTTCTGACAACTTCATTTGATGGAGTGATTACGTTTGGTTATATGTTAGAAATTAATAATATTCACGCGGTAAGACAGGTGTTGGGTGTTGAAAAAAGCAAGCTATATTGGGGTACAAATTCTACGAGTTGGGTCATTTTTCTACGAGTAGGAGGTAAAGTGACTCCAGGTAGGTTTTCTACAGTGGTCAATATTTTACTTTACACCGACGCATCAAACTCGATGTTCAGCAGTATGTTGACCCACAATTCCTTGTTATCATTTCGAAGAACAAGTGTGTATTGGATGTGTTTATGGAGATTTTGCATCCAGATGTACTTTCTTGTGACAGCAAAGTTCAGATATTACTTGCTGTTTCAAAACTTAAGGATGGACATGTAAGTAATTGACTGTACGATGGAAATGCAACCTGGTTCCAATTTTTTTTATTGTCAAATGTAAAAATAACGCTTTAATACATTAGCAAAAGAAAGAGAATATTGTTTTTCATTCTCATAATTTAACACTAGTGCAAAAAGGGATACATCATAGTACTCACTCTTGTTCTGCTTTCATATTTAGTTACTTTTTTGATGATCTATATTTAGAGTCCCCAACTATGACCAGACTAGGGCCTATTTATTCAACATTAGGAAGGCAGGGGGAGCAGTGTCCAAATTTACTAAATCCTACATGTCTAATATACATAGTTCACTAGCCACACAAAGAATAATCTGTTCATAGTTTTCTCTATTTCAATAAATAACCAAAGTTATACTGGTATAGACTGTTTAAAATCTCACAATGATAGAATGATACATGATTCATTGCAAATTGTCCCAGCTGACCAAGACATTAAGGATTCCTAGCAAAATTACAGGTTCTGTGCATTTAATTTTGAAACTCTTTGAAAATGAGGCACAATATTATGAAGCAATACAGAAAACTACTAATTTTCTACTATTGGCTGGATCAAAATCACAAATTGTATTTATGTCAACATAGTTTACATACTTTGCCACATTATAATTCTCATAATAGCTAATTAATATGTTGTTCCCCCTTACATAGACACACACCAATTGAGACTTGACTATTTAAACCGAGTTTGCAAATTAAAGGAAGAATAATATTTCAGAAATCCTTCGCCAATATGAGATAAAGTACGATTTGCATATTCGTAACAATGACCAGCATAATTTTGTATCTATTTTACCATTAGATGTTTTTGTCTTCATTGCTTGCCAGAACGGATATTCTGATCTAATGAATCGATAACGCAGACGTATCGATATTTCTCTTATTGTTGGAGAACCTCTTTGACTTTATGATGAACCAAGCTACATTCTTGTGTTAAAATGTCCTTTATTTATAAAGACAATATTCTAAGTAACTATTTTTACACAGTATCAACGACATTTTGCATTCTGATACTCGAGTCTATTTTTTTTACATTTTTTACTTTTGAATGTCACTGCCAACACATACTAAATCACCAATCACTTGGGTATTAAGTGTCGATTACATAGATCTTTTTCATGCAGTTTAAATGAGAGTGATAAGATATTCTTCTTTGAAATTATATTAGGCTGAAGGAACAAACACCAAGACTGATACTTAGTTTCTCATGGAAAAGATCGAAGTGGTGTGCAGTAACAATGATTTACCTTCTTGCCTTGCAATGATCTTGGAACCTGTTCTCTAAGTGTTACTTTGCATTGTTATGAACTAAAGCACTAAGACACTTTGTGGATTTGTAAGCTGTGTAAGCTTATTTTGAGGGAAGCAAGCAGTTAAAATGTGTATACATTTTAAGGAGTCTAAAATTAAGTAATGTTCTAATCTGAGATTTAATGGAAAAATGTGGAGACATCTCTGATGTACACGTACACAGTCATGTACAACGAACGTCATATAAATTATTTTCTTATGAAAGACAACCTTTAAGAATAAAATGCAGGGTCATTTCAAATGTTTTTTTTTCTCCTAGTGCGATGTCTATATTCTTGATATCCAGGTACTGGTGTATCAGCTTCATTTTTTTGTGTATCAATCTTTCGTTTCCCTTTATGTTTACATGGATATGAAAATGTGCGTTAGCTGAAAATTAATAAAGAATTACATGGAATGTATTTCAGTATAATTTTTGTCTCTATACCCGTGATTATTTTTCTCATACCGATATCATTGTTGTAGGAAAATACAATACAATAGACACAAGTGTAAGTGGTTATCTATGTTCATTTCGGAAAATATTTATTTTCATACCGATTGGCCCATGTTTCAGTCTGTGCAATCGAAGACTACATTCATGGTACTTGAAAGTGATTAATTATAAGTGCTTTTCATCCTTAATTGGTATTCATTTATAAATGTCAACATTCCTATTTGAAATCAACAGGTGGCCGTCCCTTGTTTACCACTTTAAATACCACTGATTTATTTCACCTCTGTTCCAATACTGATGTAGACCAAAAGTTAATTTAAGAAGCAAAATTATCTCTTCTTGGAACTCTTGTTATCTGGTTTCTACATTCAGTCTATTTGATGACACTGACTGCCAGAGTCGTGGTCAAGGTACCAAAAACAAGTCCCAAATCTACCTATGATGTAACAAAATAAATATGGGTATTGTATAATAGCTGGGTATATGCTGAATCTGAAAAGTGACGTTGGAGTTGAGACCCACAGACCGATGTGCCTTCTTCAACAGGTTTCCAGAGCAGCCGTATTTAGAGTCTTCAGCAATAACTTGTTATGCTGCCATAACTTAAACCGGTAATATATTTGCCGAACTGAATCATAATATGATATGCAATCAGGTAATGCACATCTAAATAGTTTTTGTCTCTCTAGTATCACTTTTCCGAAGGAAGTGGCGGCTGCGTTGTCGTTAATGATTGCATTTATATTAAATGACATTAAGGTCTTCTATTCAAGGTTTTGAACGTCATATGTCTTTTACATAATTTGCTGTAAATATCTGAAACTTATGGATAATATTACAAGATGTATGGAGTTTGTACCCTGATATGCTAGGAGTTCCTGTCTGGCCTGCGTGAACAGAAACCTGGTGGCATTATTGTGAACAATGATAAGGTGCTATCTTAAAGCTTTTGAAAGTCACACAACGTCTACATCAGTTGTTATAATCCACTGAAACTTTGGGATATATGTCTAAAAGTTTGAGTGTTTGTCTAGCCTGCATAAGTACATATATTTTGCATTATCGTGAACAATGTTAAGGTGTGCGAAAGTATTTGAAAGTCACATATCTTTACGTCAGTTTGCTGTATTCAACTGAAACTTTAGGATTATATTACTACACATCAAAATCTTTTAAACCTTGATATGCCACGTGTTCTTGTTTTGGTTGCGTAGTCAGGATCATAACGCCATTCACATGCAAAAACATCGCGTTATATTCATTGGACCACTGAAATCAATTTTACAATTTTACTAGACGGAGATAAAATCGTGTGAATTTATACTGTTCTGTATGGCTGAAATACTTACAGAATGGTAATTACACTCAGAAAATATAAACCTTAAACTGGTGCATGTATGGTTTGAATGAATATAAACTGTCAATCAAAAACAATAATGATGCTGAAGTTTTTACTTCTTCAAATATATTACTTGTGAAGCGTTAACATTGCTTCTTATTGCCTCTAGTGATGTTGGCAGTGATTCTGCTGCAGTGAGTATTACATTAGGCCTCAATGCATCTGAGTCCATATATAATCAACACTACCGTCGTTAAAGACGACACTTTGCGTTCTTATTATATTGATGGTTACACTCTCGGCATGTGAAAACATCTCGCAACCATTGCCTTTAAAGAAGAAGGTAATGCATATTTTTTGTGTGAGTGCAACAATTGTTGTAGACTGATACGGTGGAGACCGTGACATTAGTCACTTTAACTTTTACTATAAGATATTTCAACGTGTTGATTTGTTTTTACTATAGTGATATATATGTACATGAACTACACGAGCTTGAGGTCATCCATTGAATTGCCGAGAAAGAAGATGTCTTTCACAAATAAATCTACAACCAAAGGAATTCTTTCACCTTCAGGTTTGCAAGGTAGAAATCCCACAACAGGCCAATTTTCTCCTGATATGTAAGAAGTTAGATCATATTTTTAAATTTAAATCAAAGTGGAGAATCGGAGCTGGATAATCAGAGAGTTGCTTGTAAATATAGATAAAAAGCTTGACAAAACAAATGATTTTTTTTCTAAGATCGGAAGAATGGATTAAAAATTTAATAAGTTGGTCCAAGATGTTAAGTCAGAGTTTTATGCTTTTAGGAGTGCTGAATGGGAAGGTTGAATAAGTGAATGAGAGAATAAAGGAAGTAGAGACCAGTATGCAGTTTCATTGAAATAAGGTTGAGGATTTTGAGACGGAATAATGGTGGTGCATAGAGAATCAGTAAAGGAAATTGTGTTAAGTAGTCAAACCAAAGAAGATAAAGATGTGAAGAGCTGGAAAAGAGGCTTCTGAAGTTTGAAAAGCACTAACGAAAGATGAATCTACTTTTCTACGATGTGCTTCATCAAGAAAGTCCTAAAAGCATCTAACAGATTGTTAGAAGCTTCCTTAAAGAGACAATCGGCACATTTTGTCTATGGGTTAATTCCAGCTGATTCAAGTTGACAATCAAGTTAAAATAAATTGAAAAGGGGAAGGAAAGAAAAGGAATTTTGTAAAATATAACGTAGTTTGCAATTACATGTAATATTAATAGTGTATTAAAACATAAAATTATGGAGGATAGATATAAGCTATTATATGTGAATATGTTTTTCTTACATAATGCCATTACTTTTCTTTTCTAAATATATGCTCGATTTAATGCAGACTCCATTTTATGTACAGATAAAGATCATTTCCCAAGATGTTGCCTATAAAAATAGATGTTATTTATATTTTGTCGGTTTATTTCCCAGTCCTGTTTAGTTCAGCCTTGCTTCTGTACCTTTTCCCCAATAGGCCCCCATGTCTTTTTTCCCATATTGTATGCAATACACTGTCATCTTTTTTTTACTCACATTCTACTCTCTTTTACTTCTTGTTTGGTATGTTTATTGTTTGGTACGTGCAGCAAGCTAGGTTTACTCAGATTTTGTTGGTAAAGTTGTAGCTAAATACCTGTATTGTAAATACCTGTATTGTAATGTAGCATACAATTGATCATTATATACAGATTGTATGGATTAGCTCTCTTGTTCCACGCACACTGTTTATCAATCATAGGCAATGGTGTTTGTGAGCTGGGAGGTTTAATAATAGTTTGATCCTTTTTTTTTTTTGTTCTCCACGTCGGTATGAAGGATTATTTTTTAAATCAATTGTGTACTTGTTTGTATATTATTTCTTGCCGATTTTGTCTCATATACTACCGGTACATTGCCTTTTGTTTTGCTCTTCTCTTTTGTTTGTGTATGAATTCCTAGGGGGCAGGCGATTTTAACCTTGTCATGAACAGAACACTATGTTCATATAAATAATCTTATTAAAACTTCCTGATCTCAGCAATATTATTATCAGTAAATAGTTATTTTTTTCCTGTAAAGACATTTCCTTGTAACATGACTTTAGGTAATGGTATCTCAATAATATCAGTACATTGTCAAGGCTTATGGGATCACCGAAAAAGGCGTGATGTGCTTAATTTTCTTAAGGCAAAAAACGCACTCTATATATGTTTACAAGATACACATTTCCGAACAAAAGAGGAGAAAATAATTCGTTCCATATGGGGATACGAATGCTTCTTTAACTCCTTTACTGGCCAGTCTAGGGGTGTTGCAATCTTATTCAAGAATATTTTTGAAGATAAATTAAACAATTTGATAATAGATACAAAGGGAAATAGGTCAATTTTATATGTAATAATAGAAGGAAAACCGTTTTTACTGATTAATATATATCGTCCTAACTGTGATGGGAATTTTATACAGAGATAATAAAGGAAATAAGTAGATTTCAAAACGTACATCAAAATGCTTACGTAATTACGGCAGGCGATTTTAACCTAGTCATGAACCCTGATAAAGATACACAAATTTTTGTTCATATACATAATCCTAAAGCTAGAGAGGTAGTGGTAGGTATGACACATGAATGAAAATTAGTTGATATCTGGAGAAAGGTAAACATGGTAAAGAAAAGATTTACTTGGAGACACAAAAATCCACCCAAGCAGGCAAGATTAGATTTTTTCCCAATTTCAGATAAACTGATAGGTGATGTGAAAAAGTAGGTATTAAAACAGAATATAGATATGATCACTTTTTTAAAGACATCTTGATTTAAGGACAAAACTGCGGGAAGAAATAGAGCGTAGGACGTATTGGAAATTTAATAACTCTTTATTAAGAGCTCATGAATACGTTCTTTCTGTTAAGGGAAAAATTGAGGACATTATAAAAACAATATGCTTTGCCTGTATATTCCCTTAAAAATCTTTGCAACATCTCTAGATCAGAAATACAGTTTACTATTGTTGACCAACTCTTTTATTAAGCTTTTTTATGGAAATTAGAGGCATTACAATTTATTGTGTATTCCACAAAAAGAAATAAATGGATAGAAGAGACAAATATTTAATTGATGAAATAAATAAATTGGAGGAAGACCAGAGATGTCCCGGAGATAAATTAAACCAATATAAATATGAACTTAGAGGATTTACAGATAAAAACTTAAAGGGGTTTAGAATTATATCTAAAGCAATATGGATAGATTATGGAGATAAAGTAACACAATACTTCTGTAATCTGGAAAATAGGAATTATGTTTCAAAACTCACGCCTCAGTTGAAGATGGTTCAATAATAAATGATCATTATGAAATATTAGATGAAACTAAATCTTATTATGAGAATCTTTATAAATTTAGAGAAGCAGAAGAGGTAAGTTTAAAAAATCTATTTAACCCGCAATTTTAGTTACCTAACTCAACTTAAATAAACAAAATTCAATTGAAGGATTAATTGCATACGATGAGTTTCTATCCAGTCTAAAAAAATGAAAAACTGTAAAAATCCAGACTCAAATTGCTTTACCGCAGAATTTTTAATATTCTCTTGCAAAAAGTTACGTTTTTTTCTTCTTAGATATATACATTTTTGTTTTCATTAGGGTGAATTATTAACTCTTTAGAAATAATGAATTATAATTTGTATTCCAAACGGCAATATGGATAAAGTATTACTAAAGAATTGGAGACCTATATCTTTGTTAAATACTACCTATAAAATTGCCTCTGCAACTATTGTAAACAGAATAAAGAAAGTTTAAAAAAAAACTGATACACCCAGATCAAACGGGTTTCGTTTCTGGTCGATAAATAGGGGAAAATATAAGAATTATGTATGATATAATGCAAAATGCAGAAGAGAAGAATATACCTGGTCTTCTTCTCGTTGTCGACTTTGAAAAAACTTTCGATTCGGTTTCATAGAAATTTGCAGATAAAGTTCATGATTATTTTAATTTTGGACCACTGGTGAAAAAATGGATTAAAATATTTTACAAGGATATCAAATCATGTGTCACTATGAACAGTCAAGTTTCACAGTGGTTTCCTATTGCAGGCAATGTGATCGCTTATCGCCATATATTGTCATTTATGTGCCGAGATTCTACGACATATGAGTAGGTTAGATCAAGGTATCAAGATTGATAAAAAAGTAGCAAACTTGGAAACAATTAAGAAAGAGATATTATATCGGTACAAATTAGAAAAGTATAAAGCTTACAAAACTATTATTGGGAGTAATTCAGCAATAGATGGGAAGCATACGAATGTATAATTGATGTATCATTTTGCTATGAGTCAATTGCAAGCTTTAATGTGTCAAAAATAATGCATGTATTATCATATACGATTTATGAGGGAATATCCTCAGTTTGGGCAAATATCTTTCAAGGAATAATGTACTTGACAAATACATATATTGAATGTATAAGTCTCTCTCTCTCTCCAGTTATCTACCATATAAATTTCCTTCTTCCTGCACTATTTTTTGTTGAAGAAACCACTAGAAATTGATATTAATAATCCAAACATACATTTATTGTTTAAATATGTGACTCTGTCAAATTCTCTGTAATGTATCCTGTGGGATGGTACCCCGACCCATAGCTACCCATTTTCAGCGTTTATTAAATATTCAACAAAAAACAATATGCTTTTATGTCCAGCGTGCATGTACATCCGTGACTGTACATACTGACTCAGAAGCATGATCTTAAGATTCACAAGTGTATCCAGTACATAGAATGGTAATTCTTGAATAATCTTTGGTATGAAGAATATGTCACTCTTCGACTTTTACCTAAGTAAAGAATAATTAAGGGAGATTTGCTTCGTTAGGGACCTTAATCACTTTCTGTTTCATCAAAATATAAGGACAATGACCGGTACCATACCCAGCTCTGGATGTTTTGTGCCCAGACTTGCCATAAATTCGCCGAAAAAGTTAGCTAAAACCACTTTGTTTTCTCAATTGCAAAATAGTCTTTTGTACTGATGAATGACACCAACTTTGATAATCAAATATTTTAACGCATTTTCTATATATCTAGCAAAAATGTTCCGATATAATAGAAGTTAGCTAAAGGGGTCGGTATGGGGACACATGGGATGCTATGGGGACAAATGAAAAAGTTCACTCTCCGGCCATCTTGTATTGAGACTGTATGGGGACAAACGGGAGTCTAATGTTAAATACGTACATATGATTAACATTGTGGAACGGTACAGGGACAAAGGGCACTTTAACATTGGAATGACATTGTGGTGCCTAATGGGAACTTAACATTGTGGGTCACTTTCGGGATCTAACACACTTAATGACAAATTCTTACTAACCTGATCATGTATGATAAGGCTGGCGTCTATAGACCTAACATGGGAAAACTACCTGACTTTTCAAATCCAAGACGGCCACCGTAATGTAAAGGCTCTGGAATTTTTTTATAGTTTAACAGGGTGGCGTCAATAGAGATATCCCAAGATACCCTTGGGGTGGATGAAGTTCATAGGGATATCACATCTCGCCTAATTTTTTTAAATTTTCGGATGCGCACCGAATTTATTTTATAAAAAGTGCGCAATCTTTGAAAAGGTTCAATAATTGTAACAAAATGATTAACAGTTTAAACTCCCCAAATTTCCAACAAAAAAAAGATGCAAAATTAGAGAAAATTAAAAAGGAATAATAAATGACAAAAAATTACAAAATTAGAATGAAAACAATTTTAGAAAAGATAAAATTTATGCAATTTAAAAAAAAAACAATTAAAAAGAAATTTTAAAAAATTGAAATACTATATGTAAAATATTAACATTTAAGCACAAATTAGAAATAAATATTGCAACAAATTATAAAATTTTCTGAAAACCAATTCAAAAAAATTTTAACATGGAAAAAAAGAAAGAAATTAAACCAGTTTAAAAACTTAAATGAACAAACTCAAACAAATGAAAAATAAACTATAAGAAAAATACAATTTTAAAGTACAAAATGTTAAACAATTTAAATATAAAAAGATTTTTAAAAAATGAACATAATATTTTTAAATAATTAAAATGTCAAAAACAATCAGAATAAATCACGCGGACGTGAAGTAAAACATCCACAAAGGTTCGGGACGCTGTCGTCGTGAAGGAAAGCATTTTTGACGAGACACACTGACGTGAAGGAAACATCCCCATTAGAAACCCAAGAATGGTCGAAAAAGAGCATGAAAGAGAAATAAAGATTTAAAAAAGACATTATAGCAAAGTGATCACAAACATACCATATATTTTCAAAATCAAGTTTTTTTCTAATTTTGTTTCTACCTGTTGAATCAGTCTTTAACAATTAACGAAGATAACGGATTAGGAAAGTCCCTCCTGTTCGTGTCAAATGCTTTAATTCTCAAATTAATACAAAACAAATTCATAAATTTAAACTTTAACACATTTACAAGGTTGGCAACGTTGGTAAGAGTGACCTGGGTTCCAATGATCTAGAATAGTTTCGTCTTGCCATCGAAGGACACTATGTTATTGAGCTAAAGAAAAGAGTTAACAATAATGATCACGAAACAACATTTCTATTCCTTAATCGTTTCTAGGAAAATGGAACCCAAAACGAGACAGTAACTATTCTATAGGAAATTCAAGGCATCGTTGATGAAGAAAATGCACACAATATTGTTCACACACCATAGAATCTGATCCTTGAAATCTCATGTTATTGAGTTGGGAGCAAACAGGATTTCTTCTCATAAAGTCTGTGATATCGTCTTTGATGGGGAATAATAAATTCAATCAAAATATTCCATAATTTTGTCCTTGGAAAAGTAGACAGCCATCTAGTGGGTTTCTGGTCGATGACTCGTCGGTATATGATGACATGGGGTCGAAGGTCTTCAGGTTTTCGATGTGGAAGTTTATCTTTGGCACAAACCACTGGATTCCAAGTGGCTGTGTACGAACTGTGTGTCAGGAGGTCCCTTCACGGGTGATGATAGGCAATGATTTCACACTTTACTTTTTTGTCAAACTGGTCAGTCAGGTAAGTAGAGGTGTAGGAAGGATGCATTGATCTGCTGCAAGAATGCGTCGATATTACGATATTAAAAAATGTAGAATATATATATTAATTTAAAAAATAAAAAATGAATACAAATTTTATGCCACACGTAGAAAACATAAAATATAACAAATTGTTCAAAACTATTATAAAGTGCAAAAGTAATAAAATGTAAATACAGGAGAAATTAAAGTATTGAAAAAACAAATTCTACTAATAAAGAAATTGAACAGAAATTTAAAAATATAATATTACATAAAAAACTTTAAGGACAAAAAAATGTTCAATTTTTGTTTTTAAAAATTGAAGCTATGAAGAAAGCGAAAACGAATTAAAAAGACTAAAATACGTTTGAACAAAACTAACAAATTACAAATATAAAGGAAAATTTAAAAAGTTAAAAGGTAATTTAAAAACTAAATATTTCAAATACAAATAAAAATGATAAAGTTTAAACAAAAAATTTAACAAAATATTTTACATATTAAAAAGGAATACATGTTAGACCACAAAAGAAATGAAACATTCCTTTCTTGTACAACAGTGTACACGCATTGTGTTTATTTATAGAAAATAAAATTGAATTTTCCCGAAAAGATTAAGACAGGTGCTTTTTAATGATGGACAATCTATGAATGGATTGACCCTTTATTTAACTTTTCAGGGCCATCCATGTTCATAGAAGCAGAAGGCTAATCACTATATGCATAGAAACTTCTGTTTTATGCTTGTGTTTTTATGTGTTTGTTTTTCTATGTGCATGTTTGTCTTAATTTTAAAAAAATTAACCCCACGTCCCCCTCTAGTCCTGTGCAATGGTATGTGTGATGGTATATAGAGGTGTGTGTGTCGTATTTGATATCTTCTTACTGTATGTGATATCTAAGGAGGTCATCGGCTCCCTTTGTTTTTAAACTTGATAATTTTCTTCAGTTCACGATCTTAACTTCATGACCGATGAACAGCCATACCAAGTGGCATTCCGACGTATTCAATGTCATACCCAGACCGTCTTGACATAGTAGCAAATAGGTACAAAATCTTGATAATAGTGCTCGTGGGCTGAGAATCCAATATGTTACTCTTAATACAATTGGTATATCGTGAAACATTTGTATGAGTTTATTTATTAGTTTTTCAAAAAGTGTTTTCCACTAGCAAAATACAAATGTTCATTTTTGATGAGAGGTCAAACACAAATATTTTTGTATAAAGGCAACTAGGTGAATGTTCATTGTTCATATGTTCACTTGTAGACTTGCACATTATTTACTCACAAGGTCACAAAGTTTATATATCCAACTATCTACCTATTAATCTATCTCTCTGTCTCTGTCTATGTCCCTCTGTGCCTCTGTCTCTGTCTCTGTCTCTCTCTCTCTGTCTCTCTCTCTCTCTCTCTCTGTCTCTCTCTCTCTCTCTCTGTCTCTCTCTCTCTCTCTCTCTATATATATATATATATATACATATATATATATATATATATTTGTATATATATATATATATATATATATATATATATATATATATATATATAAGTATACCAAGAGAGAGAGAGATAGAGAGAGAGAGGTGACACGAGTTATTACACACTCAAACACACTGGTACCCACCTAATAGTTGTGATGGATATGAAAAGAGTAGGAAACGTACTGTATAACACGAGATGATGCAGCATTGTATGCAATGCAATTCCCAATCTATGCAACTACTGATGTGTGAAATAAATAATTTTAGATAAAAAGAATCTTCTGAATGTGTTAATTACATCGAATTTTTGGCTAAATTTGAGTCTCGTCCACATATATTTAGAGTAATTAAGTTATTAGAGTTTTAAAATATGGTATAGACTCCAAAAGACCCCAAATTGAGGTTGCAATGACCACATAGACCATTGATAGATGTTGCAATGACCACATAGACCATTGATAGATGTTGCATGGACCACATAGACCATTGATAGATGTTGCATGGACCACATAGACCATTGATAGATGTTGCATGGACCACATAGACCATTGATAGATGTTGCATGGACCACATAGACCATTGATAGATGTTGCATGGACCACATAGACCATTGATAGATGTTGCATGGACCACATAGACCATTGATAGATGTTGCAATGACCACATAGACCATTGATAGATGTTGCATGGACCACATAGACCATTGATAGATGTTGCATGGACCACATAGACCATTGATAGATGTTGCATGGACCACATAGACCATTGATAGATGTTGCATGGACCACATAGACCATTGATAGATGTTGCATGGACCACATAGACCATTGATAGATGTTGCATGGACCACATAGACCATTGATAGATGTTGCATGGACCACATAGACCATTGATAGATGTTGCATGGACCACATAGACCATTGATAGATGTTGCATGGACCACATAGACCATTGATAGATGTTGCATGGACCACATAGACCATTGATAGATGGATACGAAAGTTCCATATCATTATTTGTAGTAATCAGTCTCACTATTCTTATCATAGATAAATAAATACAGTCCAATTAACAAGATATAAAACATAGATCATTCGTAGATGGATACGAAAGTTCCATATCATTATTTGTAGTAATCAGTCTCACTATTCTTATCATAGATAAATAAATACAGTCCAATTAACAAGATATAAAACATAGATCATTCGTAGATGGATACGAAAGTTCCATATCATTATTTGTAGTAATCAGTCTCACTATTCTTATCATAGATAAATACATACAGTCCAATTAACAAGATATAAAACATAGATCATTCGTAGATGGATACGAAAGTTCCATATCATTATTTGTAGTAATCAGTCTCACTATTCTTATCATAGATAAATAAATACAGTCCAATTAACAAGATATAAAACATAGATCATTCGTAGATGGATACGAAAGTTCCATATCATTATTTGTAGTAATCAGTCTCACTATTCTTATCATAGATAAATACATACAGTCCAATTAACAAGATATAAAACATAGATCATTCGTAGATGAATACGAAAGTTCCATATTATTATTTGTAGTAATCAGTCTCACTATTCTTATCATAGATAAATACATACAGTCTAATTAACAAGATATAAAACATAGATCATTCGTAGATGAATACGAAAGTTACATATCATTATTTGTAATAAAAGCAAAGGACCAACATTTTAAAATAATACTTTCCATCTATCTGTCTGTCTGTCTGTCTCACACACACAGACACCCATTCTAGGGGCGGCAGAGCGGGATTCTGGATCTGTTACTGCTTATTTTATCCATAATCTGTATAATATTATATTTAAATGTTGCTTCATATAAAAATCATATGATACTGACCTCTATGTGAAATTTTATGTCAAGGTCATCAAAACATACTAGCGCAATAGAACACATGTTTGATTTTTTGACAGAAGACAGTTATGTGAACCATCTAACACATATACAAATTGTTTACGAGTTCTCGTTTGCGCTCATCCCTAAGGAACAGAAAAATGAAGACAAAATGTGTTCTTAGCTCAACCGTTATATAACCATCGCCATATGGGTCTAGAAAATCTTCTTCACTGTATCACAAAAATGACCTTTTTTTTCTTCAAACAAAACTGATATTCAAATCTCGCCTGTCATTTGTATGGAGAATTGTTTTTTTTTTTTATCTGATCGCGTTTTGGGACTATCTTTAGCTCAAATCATAATCAATCTGAATATTGCGATGAGGGTAGCTAAAATACAGAAGAGACGAACGAAGGAAGTCAACCCAAAACAGCAGCAACAACATTTTTACCAAATGGAGTGTAAATGAAAATGAATGATGATAGAAATAACGATTACCGTGTATTTTTTCCTTACCTTGATCATTGTAAATTGCATATATTATTTTAATTGGTTTTTGTATACATAAAAATAACCAGTACGAGTCAGCCTTGCTATTTTCCTTCAACAGGAGCAGGTGTACGTGAAATGCATATTGATGATAAAAGAAAATATCTTTCATAAATTCATGTTGTACTCTTTACCAAAGATGGTTTGAGCGATAGAACTATTCAGAATGTTCTAAGCAAGTAAGCTGATATAAGCACAAAAATGATGATAAAACTTTTAACTTACAACACTAGCAACCTGCTCTCTTTATGCACTTGCGATAAGGCAGAAGACGTCTGTCCATCCGTTCCGTATTTTTATTTCAACACAGTAACTAAAGTGCACCATCTACAGTTACCAAGTACTTAACATGCTTGCAATTGGGGTAAGAAAGAAAGCTATTAAGTTAGAGACCAAGGCAACTAACTAAAAGAGGAAAAGTGGTTTCTGCATAATAACATTAATTGTACATCACAGACCTTGACCAAACTTTCCTTATGGCTGGCCCTAGGGGTAAGGAAGAAGCATATGGATTTTTGAGTCAAAGGTCAAGGTCTGTGTGACTAAAAAAAGAACAATTGTTTATGCACATTAACTTTAGTGTTATATCACAGACCTAGACAACTTTGTGAATGGCTTGCACTTGGGTTGAGGAGAAAGACTATAGATTTTGGATTCAAGGTCAACACCACTGTGACTGAAAGAGGAAAACTATTGTTTTGCAGAATAATTTTATTCCTCAACATGAACATTGACATGCAAAAAGAAGGCCGACTGATTTTGGGGTCTAAAGGTTAAAGGTCATTTTCACTGACTAAAAGAAGATAAATTTGTTTCTGCACAATAATTTTACTTGTAGGGCAGGCACCGTGACCACAATGTATGGATGACTTGCACTTAAGGTAAAGAAGAAGAATATTCATTTAGGGGTTAAGTTCATTGGGGCTCCAGAATTTTTTTTTCCGTACACAACTTGTGTTCTATATCAAGTTACTTGGTCAATCTTTGTGGATTACTTGCACTCGGAGTAAGAAAGAAGCTTGTAGATTTTGGGATATAAAGATCGAAGGGTCAGAGTTTATGCACAGTAAGTTCAGTTTTAAATCACATTCCTGACCAAAGCTTGTGGATAGATTGCATTTGGGCAAGAAAGAAAGAATTATTTTGATTTGTGGTCAAAAGGTCGAATGTCAAGGTCACTGGCACAAACAAGTGAAAAGATTTTTAGTATAACAACTTTAATTACACACCACATAATGGCACCAAACGTTAACAATGTTATGCTGATAAGGGAAGAAAATGTGCTACATTCTTTGGTTATGTAGCTGAAAGGTCAGGGTCACACTAAACCAGAAAAAGACGGTTTTCTACACAATCAATATATCAAAATCACAAATGGTTTTCATTTGGGGGAAGGAGAGGGTCTATTCATAGATAGGTTTAAAAGTCAAGGTCATTGAGATCCACTGGTCATTACTGTCCAATGTCGGCCATATCCTAATCGTGCCTACACATGGGGCATGCATGGTACTTTTGTTTCGGTCTGCAGTGTGGGCACACCTGTTTTACGTACAAATCTAGTTACCTTTTGATACTCTCTCTCTCTCTCTCTCTCTCTCTCTCTCTCTCTCTCTCTCTCTATATATATATATATATATATATATATATATATATATATATATATATATATATATATATATATAGTCACCAAACTACAGTAAAACCAGCCTTAAAGGTCACCCCATTAAGAAACCAACTGTCATTAACATAAACATTTTGACGATCATGAGAACAATTTGTGGAACAAAGTATGCACTAATAAGCGTCCAACTGACTTAAAAGGTCACTTTCTACAAAATTCAGATTTTGATTCAAGGTGTTGATTATACACGTTTTTTGTAGCATACCAGAGTTCTATCCATTCATTAGTTTGATCTACATTATTACTAAAGTACTTAAGACTGTAAAAAGGCTCCAAAGCCAGGTGTATGTATGACTATGAGTGAAGACATTACTGTTGATCATGTTAAACCTCTGTCTCTGCCTGCCCCAACTACTTAGTACGTCTACACAGAAAATTCGCAAACATCAGTCTGGATAAAAGCCCAGCAAAAACTACTCCCCGTTGCAGTATTTTGACAACAAGCCAATACATTTTGAACTCGTTACTTAGAGGGTGTTTACACCATCAAGATTTTGAAGTAATATCGTGACCGACAAAATTCTTCCTAACTGATATAAATTTTATTTTTGTTTACCTTAAGGGGCTGTTTTACGTATTTTATTGATTTTTTAAATATAAAACTGGCAAGAAAATGACCTATCTTTCCATACATCATATAAATGTATTGTCGTTGTGTTAATGAAATTAGTGCTTTGACGATATGAAAATTATAAAGCACATTTGTCCTGAATTGTGCTCACTGCTGCATGCACTATTTCCCCAGATAGTCGTAGATGAATGCACAAAACCATCATGTTTATCCGTGAAAACAAACCAGTAGTGTTAACCAATAATCAAGTGCAAACAAGCAGATTTTACTACATGAAAAAAGAAAAGTTTCGATGGATACTGAACCACACATGTGCAAAACACAATTACCATATATAATTGCCTAACTTTTACCGACGATAACATAACAATTGCATGACATCCACTATACAGGTACACTCTCAAATACAATTGTTCTTGAGGCTGCACAATTGCTGCATATTGGCCCTGTTCGTTTACTTGCAACTGCATCTGGAGTTAATATGCATGCACCAACATTTACCTTCTCTTTAAGTCTGATGGAAAGACGAGGTAGTTCAGTTGGTAGAGGGTCGGATTCGTAATTCAAGTGTTACGGGTTAGATTCCCGCCCAGACCAGCCCGGGTCGGCTGCCTCGTTGTGTCCTTGGGAAAGGCACTAACTCCCATTTCCTCGGCATGATATATCCAGTTAAGCCTGCTAGTTTATAGTCATAATGAGATATGAACAAGAAACAAATAAAAAGAAGGATTGATAATCACTCTGCTGGAAAGATATATCGTAATAAATAATAATGAAGATTTGCATCATGAATTGTGATTCTGCATTTGCATAACTAATTACTAATGGCGGGCGGGAGTTCTGAAGCAGATAAGCTACACTATACAAAATAACATACTATTGGAGGCACCCCCAAACTGTTGGTTTAAATAGTATTTATTTCAAACATCATAGAAAGATATTAAACTATGACATCAAGAGATACAGCGGATTCAGCAACAAGCTTAATCGTATTTCGAACTCACTCATTAACAATAATCTTTACTTAGATGATTTGACTGACGTGACCAATGATAGACAATACACAGATTTATGTACAATTTGATACTAGCTAATAAAATATTCAAAGAATATTGTGCATACTATATTGTAATAGTATCAGACAGTAAGTAACACGCATTGATAGCAGTAACACGTTGTTAGATACTAATAGATAATATGCGAACAAGTTGGTAGTGGTGGTGGTGGCGATGATGATGGTGGTGGTGATAAATGAATTTTAACGTCAACTCTTGCTTTCTGTTACGAATTTCTTGACCTCACTGACTTTATTTGCCTCAAGCGATTGAAATGATTTACCCATTAGTAATAAAGATATCCCTATCTTTTAGGGCAATGTACATATTCTGTGGTTCCCGATAACAATATATTTAGTACAATCTAAAGGAAAATGTTGTGCTTCATCCCATGAATAAGTGTTGTGCAATGAGCAATGATTTCTGAATATATCATAATGAGCTACTACCATATCAACGTCTTGATTGTAAAATTTGTATTATTATATACTCATTTTTTTCTCCATTAACTTTGCATTGTCAGAATCGTGCAGTATTTCTCCATGCTACATGGGTTCATACTGCAAGACACGTGTGTCTAAAAATAGTATCGCGTGTTAGGAACTACTTTTATTATTGTAAACAAACAATCTATGCACACGTAGCAGACACCGGAACTTTTGCTTTATTAGATTTATCTGTGGATGAACTAAGCAACCTGTTTGAGCCATTTGAAAGTAGAGATGATAAAGCTGATCATGTGGATGAGCTTATTGAGTCACAAAAGAAACTTTCAACCAAGCAAGCGACTGAACTTGATATTCGCAATGTCCAGCGATGGCTTTTATGACAACAAACGTGAGAAATGCAGTATTGAACATATCATTCTGATCATTTTAACACTTATTTAGCTTATGGTTCAGACTATAAACCGTGCTGTCTAGCGTCTATAAAAATAGCATAGAAAGGTATCTTAAGGCCAAATGATATTCCGTCTCTCTCAGAGACTCCCCATTTTACAAGTCAGTCCAAGCACGAAGTTCTAATAAAATTACAAGTAAAGAAGGCGGGTTTTTGGTATATAAACAAGTGCCTCGGAGCCAATAAGCCAAGATAACGAAGAAGTCTTATTTTCCTGCTTGCAACATGGGCTCTCACACCCCAGCCGCTTTGCAATTTTCCTGTTTTAATTTTTTTAGAATTTATAGTACAAGTCATATAGGTCATGTAGTTGGGGTCCCTCCAACAAAGATCATGCAAGTGGCAGTACATAAAAATATGTTATCTATAGCTGGTAATAAGAATGGTAATAAATGTACTTACCTTCTGCACCTTGAATTTCTTCAAAATGTACTTTCTTATCCACGGCGAGAAACTGCACTGCAATCTATAAACTACATTTCCAAGAGAAATCACATTCCAAAGGAGAATTTACTGCACTCGAAAACGAAATGAATTTGCTATTCCCTAACAAAAAATATTTATCCTGCATCTTCTTGACAATTTCATTTAAAAGAATTTCATATTTTGTCCATCTTATGATTCCAAACTATCAATGGTAGAACAGAAAAACACATGTGCAACTTGCTGTCAAGACCAGTCTCTCCGGCTACATGTACATCGTACGTAATCGACCCAGCTAATAACACCAGCACACCACAACTAAACAAGCAGAATTTAGTTATATCGACAGAAAAATAAAATCCCTCCATTTCAGATTAACTGGGAAAGTTGTTCCAAGGCGCAATCATTCACAATATGATTCTAAATTTCAATTTTAAGTAGACCAAAATGATATTTCTTTTCTGAAACGAACGACTGAATGCGCGGTACACTACCAAGTTCAAAGATCGCTGGGCGGTACCATGTGCGCATGAATACGGTTACTGTGTATTGGTTTAACTACGGTTGTGTATTTACATTGGAATCCAGCAGAAATTCAGCTACTTTATTTTCTGTAGTGTGTCCCTTTTATTATTCAGCCGTAGGTAGAAAAGCAAAACGAGTATATAATAAAAAGGTTATTACATTTGTATAGGAAAATATGAACTCGTTTTTTCTGAGCTATACTGCACTCCTAACGTCGTGCAGTATTGCTCAGAAAAACTCGTTCATATTTACCCATACAAATGCAGTAACCTATAAATCTCTCACCTTGATAATAATAGGCTGGAACCTTTTCTAGATTCATGTTTAAGTACAACTTAAAGGAATACAATAACGGGATTTCCCTATTCTCCAAAAGGGGGAAGATTCCATTTTAGTAATAGACCATGGAAACGTTTTAAATGCAAGAGCTTCGAGGTGCTTCTCCCCGACCATGGGTTTCATCCCACAGACCCCTCACCTACTTGTTTACGCCACACGCCACCCCACCCCTATCCCCAAACGATATTCCTGACAGTTGAGGACTGTACAAAATGAAACCATAGCATAAACCCATCTGGAATTTATTTCCTCCCATACCTCTCCATCTAGAGCGTCCACGCTGTCCAAAACTTCAAAACGATTGACCCTAGCCAAAGTTACTGGGGCTGGCGGATGGCAGCAAGAACCCAATATTCATAGTGCAATTTGTCCCAAATGAATGCCCCTGTCTTCGCTGTCACGTCGCACCTGTTGGTCATATATATATATATATATATATATATATATATATATATATATATATATATATATATATATATATATATATATATATATATATAAGAGTCGAGCACTATTTCCCTGTATTTAAGAACCTGCAGGACCAGACGAGGTGATCGCTTCAATCTCTCCGCATAAAATTCCACAAAACGCAAGAACCCACTGATCCAACATTCAATATCGAAGACTTTTGGAGCCAGAATGTCCCTAACTACAGCGTGTTTGGCTGTTCATGTAATTTAAACTTTCAACTGCTGATTATCATGTGAATAAGTCTCATTGGGCAAAGAAGTTATTAGGTCTACATATTTGTCGCGCCAAATTTTATTTTCTTTCAATTTGGAAGGAATCTTTGGTGAAATCGGTGCTGACATCAAAGTAGGTCGGCTCCTGTTTAACACCTGTCCGCTTACCATCAGCTTCATGATGATGAATATTGATGGGCTTCCGCATCCGAGGCGTCAGAGGAAGAGTCCGGTAATGGACGCTTCTTGGCAAAGGAGGTCAGCACCAAGGCGGGCAACTAGCTTGTCCTTATCCACAGCCTGCTGTGCGGGCGCAGCACTCCTCCTGCGAGGGACCTGGCATTAGAGACAACTCTGGGCGTGGATCGCTTACCACAGAGTTGTGTACACAAGTCTCTCCCTGAAGGACGAATTCTGCCAATGCAGCTGGAGGCCGTCTTCTCCGCTGAGGGCTGGCCGTGGCATTCCCTGGACGAGCAGAACTTATTTCGGCATCTAAAATTATTTTTTGTTGTTGAAATAGTGCAGTATGCAACCTCCTTCATGATTACATTTATTTGGAAGAGCTAATACATACATAAATAAAAATAACGATGTGTCAAGACCTGTCTGATACCACCAACGAAATTAATTTCTGAAATCTCTTTTAAGAATTTGTCTTAGTTTTTTTGGATGCTGAGCATCACAAAAATCTCGAAGATTTTTAGGAATCAGTCATCCTGAAAAATACATACATACATACATACATACATACATACATACATACATACATACATACATACATACATACATAGCCGACTACATACCAACTTAGAATATAAACTACACCCGCCCTACAAAATTACCTTCATATATGCATTATAAAAATTAAGTTTTTTCTCTTTCTTCTGACTGCTTGAGATGCAGCTTGCAATGAAAATCATAAACTTTCTGGGGATCCATCCATAGTTAAAATTATTTATCGTCCTAACTACCCATATACAAACTTAACTACCCATCCACCCACCCACCTACATATATGCATGCATTCCTTACTTGCTGGCAACCTGCTTACCTATTTCTTTACACACACACACACACACACACACACACACACATATATATATATATATATATATATATATATATATATATATATATATATATATATCTTTAACAATTTACTGTGATTGTAAACACATTATTAAGCATAAAGGATATGAACAGTTTCAAAACAAGTTTTACACTGACTGCATAACTGCATTTCACAGTGATAGGTATGAATGTGTGTTTAGGTGTATCGACGTCGGTTCCTATGGTAGAATGTTTTGATATTCAAGATTTCTTTTTCTTCCGGTTGAATAAATTACAAACAGGTAGTTAAAACGCATGATTTAGTTCGTCTCCTATTGGCTGTTATACAGTATTTACCTCTGTGCATAAGCTTTCCAATGAGCTTGTATCTTTTTACCCGAGTGACAAATGTCTTGGTGATTACCTGAGCGTGGTCTTTGAACTTATATCAGGTAAAATAACCTCTCTCTCTCTCTCTCTCTCTCTCTCTCTCTCTCTCTCTCTCTCTCTCAATCTCATTTGCACGTCTTATGTGCAAACACTTTATCAATTTTGTAAATGTATAATTTTCAAAATGTTTATAGCCTCCATGCATGCATACGCTTTAGGAAAACTTTCATAATTATAATTTATTAATGTATCAAAGATTTCTGATGGAATGATAGATTGGTTCATAATTTATCTGATGCGTGAAAAGTATATATATGCGACCTGTTCTTACCAGTACATTAACAGGTTACAAGGTAGGACAAAGAGAATGAAGGGGGTTGTAAGCACAGACGAGTTATATAGTATTATTATAATGAAATGGTGAAAGAAGAAATGCACATAAACAAGGATCCTTTTTTACGACATCAGTGCTTTCGAAGAAAGAGGGATAGATCTAAAACAGATTTTTCACCAACTAGACCATTAATAGCAGCAATATAAAGTCAAAATTATGAGCTTACATAAAAACAACAAAGACCAGTGTTGTGTTTGATGCTGGCCACTTTCGTGACTTTGTATTGAACGGTAATGACATTTAGAACCAATAATTAGCTATGTATTTACAGCATAACAACAATTTTGAAAAAATCTATGGAGTAAACGGAATAAAAATTGAACAATGATACATACAGCATTATAATGAAATTTTGATGCTGCAACCACCAGAAACACAAATACAGGGAACTGATCTTTGCCGTTTTTCTGGCAAATAGATAGAATATTTAACATTATTTTTTAATCTGTGTTTTACTTAACATTAGAGTGGGGTTTGTTGTTTTTATATGTTATTAAATCAATGATGAGTCGCAGCATGTTGAACATAGGCCATGCAATCTATTCCTTCATAATACAGACGCTCGGATACATATCGCTTGAGCATTTTCTGAGTAAGCATGTTAAAAAGCTTTCTTAATCTTTTTTTTTTTTTTTTTTTGAATATTTTAATTTCCTTTTTCATTATTCTTCTATGCGAAGAGGATAGGGGAAAGGTTCCATCCATTGAATTGGACATGCAATAGTGAATCATTAAATTGTCACCTTGACCCTTTTGTGCCATTGTTATAATCTCTACGTAAACTGTATCCCTTCTGTACTCATACAATCGTACACTGTATCCTTTCTGTACTCATACAATCTTACAGACTGTATTACTTCTGTACTCATACAATTGTAAACTGTATCCCTTCTGTACTCATACAATCTTACAGACTGCATCCCTTCTGTACTCATACAATCTTACATTGTATCCCTTCTGTACTCATACAATCTTACAGACTGTATCCCTTCTGTACTCATACAATCTTACAGACTGTGTCACTTCTGTACTCATAGAATTTTAAACTGTATCCCTTCTGTACTCATACAATCTTACAGACTGTATCTATTCTGTACTCATACAGTCTTACATTGTATCCCTTCTGTACTCATGCAATCTTAAACTGTATCCCTTCTGTATTCATACAATCCATGCAATCTTAAACTGTATATATCCTGTACTCATACAATCTTCAACTGTATCCCTTCTGTACTCATACAATCTTACATTGTATCCCTTCTGCACTCATACAATCTTACAGACTGTATCTCTTCTGTATTCATACAATCTTACACTGTATCCCTTCTGTACTCAGACACTCTTACATACTGTATCACTTCTGTACTCATACAATTTTATATTGTATCCCTTCTGTACTCATACAATCTTACAGACTGTATACCTTCTCTACTCATACAATCTTACATTGTATCCCTTCTGTACTGATACAATCTTACAGACTGTATCCCTTCTGTACTAAAAACAATCTTACACTGTATCCATTCTGTACTCATACAATCTCACACTGTATCCTTTCTGTACTCATACAATCTTACACTGTATCCCTTCTGTACTCATACAAACTTACAGACTGTATCCCTTCTGAACTCATACAATCTTGCCGACTGTACCCCTTCTGTACTCATACAATCTTGCCGACTGTACCCCTTCTGTACTCATACAAACTTACAGACTGTATCCCTTCTGTACTCATACAATCTTGCCGACTGTACCCCTTCTGTACTCATACAATCTTACACTGTATCCCTTCTGTACTCGTACAATCTTACAGACTGATATATTAAAGTTGAATTCGCTTTCAGTTTCTTTAATCTGTGGAATTTTTCCTAGGTGTAATATCCAGTCGTAGAAGATGGCACTTGTGAAGATGACTCATTTTCTTGTGATTCTTGTACTGAAGACCTTGGCCCAGAACACAGACATGCAGTCAGTATCAAATTCGTGTACAGAAGATCACGGAGAACTGTCATGCGAAAATATTGCTAGTGAAAAGGATATTCCTCACGCTGCACCTGTAGGTATACATAAGGTTTCTATAAAAGGAAGCAAAAAAATAAAGAAATTTGAATCCAGTCCATTCCGCAGTGTATCTTGGGAGAACGTTTCAGAACTGTATATAAGTAATTTTCTGGTACTCGATTCCATTAACAAAGATTTTCTGGCCGGCCTGAGAGGTCTTAAACTTCTATCCATATCCAGCTGTCAGTACTTAAAAGTGATCCCGGAGGAGCTATTGAAGGAGACACCTGATCTAGAAGCATTATATCTTGACTTGTTACCGTTCATGACAATGTCACTTGTAGAGAAACTCCTGCGAAACAGTGTACCTAATCTCCGTTACTTATCTTTGATTGCAATCAACACAGTGGGAAGTAAATCCTTTATAATTGGAAATGATTTTATAGAGGCAGTAGGTTCTAAAAATCTAACCTTCCTTGATTTGAGTCTATCGTCTTTTAGAGGAGCCAATGACATTACCTATGTACTCCAAAAATCCTTATTACACCTTCAGTATTTTAATATTTCAAATACTCCATTTTCCATTACGACCCCGGATGCCTCCCTCGACCCACTTTTACATCTGGATGTGATAGATTATAGTGGTTGTGTAGGCTTGCTTCTTGCACGCATGGATCCGATAACAAACAGTCCAAAGGTATTTACTTCACATCATTGTAGTCCCGAACTTAGTTTTTTCCGATATTATATCATGAGTGATTTGAAGGTTGTGTTGGATCATCCTGTACAATTAGACCTGACGTTTAACAGAACAAATCCAGAGGAATGCAGAGTGAAAAATATCCGACTCCTTGATATGAGCAAAAATCGTATACAACGGTTGAACATTACAATTTTTGGTGGTTTCAGCTTTGTCGACTTAATAAAATTGGATTTGTCATATAATAACATGGAATATCTAGCCCCATCCTTTTTAAGTATTTGTCCTCGACTAAAAATCATAAATCTCGATGGCAATACACTTGGAAGAATGGAGGATATGAATGATTTCGAAAATCTATTCGACAGCATGAAGAGCATTGAAATAATAAATCTGAAGGATAATGGTTTGACGCGACTGCCTGGAAACTTAGATCATCAAAACAAGGAACTTCGCATTCTTGATTTAAAAGGAAATCATCTTCGTCAGTTTGAAATGGCTGTGGGCACCATGGAAAAACTCGTATTGATTGATCTGAGTAATAATTATATCGATGTATTGAGCAAGAAAATTATAGACGATATCCAGCATATACACAGTATACAGCAATCAAACAATTATATCAATGGTTCATGGCCTAGAGAGAGGGACAATTTATACTTTTTGCAGAAGAAAAGTATTAGGATGGCCTATACTTATAATTCAACCCAAAATATACGATTGTTAGTAGAAGAAAATAGCCGGTTTCCAGAACGCTTCACAATTGATATCTCAGGAAATTCTCTGCAGTGTTCCTGTGACAATGTATATTTTCCAACATGGATCATTTCTTCTGATGTCTATCTCCTCAAAAAGGAAAGTTTGAATTGTATCTTTTACGGCGAGAAACTTGATATAAAGGAAAACATAATCGATAAGATGGGGCTTAGGTGCAGATTACCACGAACCATAGCAATTATTGTCACATTATGTATCCTGTGTTTTATCGGGATCTTCTTGTCGTTTTATTTCATTTTCAGACAGAGAAAAAAGGCTCGCATAAAATATAGAATAAAGCATTTGAAGAGAGAGATCAAGGAAAGAAAGATGTCTTATATAGTGTTTGTGTCATGTAGCAGCGATGACCAGGACATCGTTGACAAATGCATAGTTCCTGTCATCAATGACTACCTAAAAGAAAAGCTGGGGACAATAGACGATTTGGCTGTGACAGGATTCGAAACAATTACACCAGGAATGATGCTGGTGGATGAAATACATCGCTGCATCGAGGAAGCGCTCGTAGTAGTTTTGGTTGTCACAGACCACTTTCTGGAAAGTGACTGGTGTAATCTAGAGGGTTTAGTTGCTAATCAATACAATATACCACTTGTGATTCTGATTGAAGAGAGTACCAGGTGTGAGAACAAATCCAAGACTATCAACCGTGCCCTCAAGCATTTTGGGAGGGCTGAATGGTCCAGAAAGAATGGCCAGTTTAGAATCCGGCCGTCCTGGAATGTGATATGTGATGGCATTTTGAGCTTAGCCGCTGAATCACTATTCAGACAAAAAGAAAAGAAAAATAGGGATTGCACACGTGAACAGGATCTTTTCCTCGAAAACGATAATGTTGAACTTATTTTACGTTAAAGTACGTACTTTAATGTATGCAATAAATCTTACATATATATATATATATGTGTGTGTGTGTATGTGTGTGTGTGTGTGTGTGTGTGTTTGATATACATTATATTTGAATACACCTTTGTATATGTTACTTCCACAACATTTATTTCGATAGTATTTGATGTCTTCTATGTGTATCGGGTAAATGTAGTTCTACAGCTAGTGTAGCTATTCATAATCCTTTGGGAAATTGTTCATTTGCTCCTTTTCTTAGCTTCTATTTTCATTCATCTTGATTAAATAAGTAAAGGAGACGATTATAATTTCAACTTGAAAGTTGGTTTAAATGAAGAAAGTATAGCAATAAAAAAGCAAGGTCATTCGATTCGATCACCGGTGAGTGCATCGAAACGAGTGGGGTATATGCTAAGCGAAATGACGAACCGAGTCAACAAGAGGTAATTCAAACATTGAAATATATTTACAGCTTATCTAAGTCATTATTATACTTTACTTACCATTGCTACGGACAATAAGATTGTTTTTATCCTCCATCTCTCACTTACTTTCTCCCTCTTTTGGTCGGTTTGTGATTTAGATTAACGATCATATGTTCAGAGAAACCGTCGCATGTCACGGGCTAAAATCCACTACGCTCCTTTTTCACGCGTTTTCGGCCTTGGAATCCAATGATAAACGAGAGAGACAGACAGACAGACAGATCTGGATCCATTGGGTTAAAACTAACGTGCTGGCTGACCAACCAACAGCGAGCGAACGAGAGAGAGAGAGAGAGAGAGAGAGAAGGCTGGTTTGGACTGACCTTAAGACTAACAATGTACACGCACCTATGTCGTTAATATTTCATTTTACTTTGGTACAAAAGCACGATATAAATTATTGTGACTGCTTATTTTCCAACTTATGCTTTCGAACCAAAGCGTGATATTCACAGTTGATTGCTCATATCGAGCCAGAGGGACATAGAACTTATGTGTTGTTAGTGTTTGAGACTAGAATAAAAGGCGGAGATCTAAATTATCTGAGATGTATGACATCATTATTAGACCAGGATCTTAATCGGTCTCCTAAACATCAGAACCTAGGAGACACAAAATGTATGAATGTGTGAAATTCTTCTACATTAAATGTCAATTAATGTTCTGAATGCTATACCTGGAATTTCGAACTGATTCACCTGTATAAATGTACCAGGAAGTTTTTGATATGAAGAAAGAGTGAGGGAATCCTGCACTTTTCAGTTGGTATATAAATAAACCATTTATTTTGAGCCTTATATAAAATACGTTCCTCGACTGAGACTATCGTTATTCAAGTCACACCTGAAATCCTTTATGAAACATAAATATATTCCAAGTTTGTTTGAAAAAGGAAGCAGAATTCGAGTATAGCATTTCGACATGAAATGATTTATAAATTCGTCTAGTTCTATGCCAGATTAGACATCAATGGGATCGTGGCACGGCAAACTCATAAATACAAAATCATAGAGGTCTACAGACATTTTAATATTTATTTAACGTTTCAGAACCTTATTTTAGGTTTTAAAAAAAAAGCATCAAGTAGATTACAGTATGTGCGCCTCTTAGGCAAGGAATTTACAGCACGGACTTTGAGTCTCGAGAAGCAATTGCAACTTTGTATCATTTGTATAATGTAACACTGTAGAAAAATCTCATGGAAAGTACACACACATTTATAAGGACTCTGGTTCCTCTAGGTTACTTGGTGTAAGTTCAAGTTCAAGATTTCCATCCAGTTCAAATATTTTTTTTTTCTCTCTCACTCCGCAGATTTCTACGCATTTTTGTTCCTTTTGAGTATGGTGTGTGGGGTGGGTGGGTGGGGAAGTCTGAGTCTGAGAGAAAAAGAGAGCGAGAGAGAGAGAGAGAGAGAGAGAGAGAGAGAGAGAGAGAGAGAGAGAGAAGGGCAAGTTGAGCGGATTTCGATCACTGTAGCATGTTTAATTTATTTAGGAAAAGGTAATTATTCATATTTGTTCTCTTTATTTTCTTATTTTTTAAAATCATTAATAAGTTGAAAATCGTCACTGATATAGAGAGTACAGAAGCAATAGTCTACTTCTGAAACCATAATTATATGCGGATTTATATGCCATGTGTGGAGAGAGAGAGAGAGAGAGAGAAAGAAAGAGAGAGATAGAGAGAGAAGGAAAGAGAGAGAGAGAGAGAGAGAGAGAGAGAGAGAGAGAGAGAGAGAGAGAGAGAGAGAGAGAGGTGACACGAATTGAAGCACACACAAAGCACGCAGATTAGTTGTGATGGATATGAAAAGAGTAAGAAACGATAAAGTTTCAACTTATAGTATAATGGGAGACGATGCATTATTGCATGTAATGCAAGTTCCAATCTGTACAACTACGGATGTGTGAAATAAATAATTTAATATGAAAAACAATTTCAGTATGTGTAAATTACACCGAATTTATGCCTGAATTTGAGTCTCATCTAAACAAATTTCGATTAATTACATTATTAGAGTTGTAAAATATGGTATAGATTCCAATGTACACTAAATTATTGTTAAATTGGTGTATGTGTAGATAAAACCTGTATTCTCTAGAGATAATTGATTCGATGGAAATATTTACATTGTAGACTTAATCCTATTGACGATACTTATCATAGATAAATAAATACAGTCCAATTAACAAGATATAAAACATAGATCATTCGTAGATGGATACGAAAGTTCCATATCATTATTTGTAGTAATCAGTCTCACTATTCTTATCATAGATAAATAAATACAGTCCAATTAACAAGATATAAAACATAGATCATTCGTAGATGGATACGAAAGTTCCATATCATTATTTGTAGTAATCAGTCTCACTATTCTTATCATAGATAAATACATACAGTCCAATTAACAAGATATAAAACATAGATCATTCGTAGATGGATACGAAAGTTCCATATCATTATTTGTAGTAATCAGTCTCACTATTCTTATCACAGATAAATAAATACAGTCCAATTAACAAGATATAAAACATAGATCATTCGTAGATGGATACGAAAGTTCCATATCATTATTTGTAGTAATCAGTCTCACTATTCTTATCATAGATAAATAAATACAGTCCAATTAACAAGATATAAAACATAGATCATTCGTAGATGGATACGAAAGTTCCATATCATTATTTGTAGTAATCAGTCTCACTATTCTTATCATAGATAAATACATACAGTCCAATTAACAAGATATAAAACATAGATCATTCGTAGATGGATACGAAAGTTCCATATCATTATTTGTAGTAATCAGTCTCACTATTCTTATCATAGATAAATAAATACAGTCCAATTAACAAGATATAAAACATAGATCATTCGTAGATGGATACGAAAGTTCCATATCATTATTTGTAGTAATCAGTCTCACTATTCTTATCATAGATAAATAAATACAGTCCAATTAACAAAGATATAAAACATAGACCATTCGTAGATGGATACGAAAGTTCCATATCATTATTTGTAGTAATCAGTCTCACTATTCTTATCATAGATAAATAAATACAGTCCAATTAACAAGATATAAAACATAGATCATTCGTAGATGGATACGAAAGTTCCATATCATTATTTGTAGTAATCAGTCTCACTATTCTTATCATAGATAAATAAATACAGTCCAATTAACAAGATATAAAACATAGATCATTCGTAGATGGATACGAAAGTTCCATATCATTATTTGTAGTAATCAGTCTCACTATTCTTATCATAGATAAATAAATACAGTCCAATTAACAAAGATATAAAACATAGATCATTCGTAGATGAATACGAAAGTTCCATATCATTATTTGTAGTAATCAGTCTCACTATTCTTATCATAGATAAATAAATACAGTCCAATTAACAAGATATAAAACATAGATCATTCGTAGATGGATACGAAAGTTCCATATCATTATTTGTAGTAATCAGTCTCACTATTCTTATCATAGATAAATACATACAGTCCAATTAACAAGATATAAAACATAGACCATTGATAGATGGATACGAAAGTTCCATATCATTATTTGTAGTAATCAGTCTCACTATTCTTATCATAGATAAATAAATACAGTCCAATTAACAAGATATAAAACATAGACCATTCGTAGATGGATACGAAAGTTCCATATCATTATTTGTAGTAATCAGTCTCACTATTCTTATCATAGATAAATAAATACAGTCCAATTAACAAGATATAAAACATAGATCATTCGTAGATGAATACGAAAGTTCCATATCATTATTTGTAGTAATCAGTCTCACTATTCTTATCATAGATAAATAAATACAGTCCAATTAACAAGATATAAAACATAGATCATTCGTAGATGGATACGAAAGTTCCATATCATTATTTGTAGTAATCAGTCTCACTATTCTTATCATAGATAAATAAATACAGTCCAATTAACAAGATATAAAACATAGATCATTCGTAGATGGATACGAAAGTTCCATATCATTATTTGTAGTAATCAGTCTCACTATTCTTATCATAGATAAATAAATACAGTCCAATTAACAAGATATAAAACATAGATCATTCGTAGATGAATACGAAAGTTCCATATCATTATTTGTAGTAATCAGTCTGACTATTCTTATCATAGATAAATAAATACAGTCCAATTAACAAGATATAAAACATAGATCATTCGTAGATGGATACGAAAGTTCCATATTATTATTTGTAGTAATCAGTCTCACTATTCTTATCATAGATAAATAAATACAGTCCAATTAACAAGATATAAAACATAGATCATTCGTAGATGGATACGAAAGTTCCATATCATTATTTGTAGTAATCAGTCTCACTATTCTTATCATAGATAAATAAATACAGTCCAATTAACAAAGATATAAAACATAGATCATTCGTAGATGAATACGAAAGTTCCATATCATTATTTGTAGTAATCAGTCTCACTATTCTTATCATAGATAAATAAATACAGTCCAATTAACAAGATATAAAACATAGATCATTCGTAGATGGATACGAAAGTTCCATATCATTATTTGTAGTAATCAGTCTCACTATTCTTATCATAGATAAATAAATACAGTCCAATTAACAAAGATATAAAACATAGATCATTCGTAGATGAATACGAAAGTTCCATATCATTATTTGTAGTAATCAGTCTCACTATTCTTATCATAGATAAATAAATACAGTCCAATTAACAAAGATATAAAACATAGATCATTCGTAGATGGATACGAAAGTTCCATATCATTATTTGTAGTAATCAGTCTCACTATTCTTATCATAGATAAATAAATACAGTCCAATTAACAAGATATAAAACATAGATCATTCGTAGATGGATACGAAAGTTCCATATCATTATTTGTAGTAATCAGTCTCACTATTCTTATCATAGATAAATAAATACAGTCCAATTAACAAGATATAAAACATAGATCATTCGTAGATGGATACGAAAGTTCCATATTATTATTTGTAGTAATCAGTCTCACTATTCTTATCATAGATAAATACATACAGTCCAATTAACAAGATATAAAACATAGATCATTCGTAGATGGATACGAAAGTTCCATATCATTATTTGTAATAAAAGCAAAGGATCTACGTTTTAAAATAAGATTTTCCATCTGTCTGTCTGTCTGTCTGTCTGTCTCACACACACAGACACCCATTCTAGGGGCGGCAGAGCGGGATTCTGGATCTGTTACTGCGTATCTTATCCATAATCTATAAAATATTATATTTAAAAAAATATATAAAAATCATATAATACTGACCTCTATGTACAATTTTAGGTAAGACTTGAATGCGTGCATTTGTCTTTCTTTGCATATTAGACATCAGATTTCTAAAGAGAATTATGTGTAACAGACACTGCTTGGTGAGCAATCATGTATAGTAATTGATGTACACCGTGTCATTTTACTCTTACTTATCAAAGAATGTTTGTAGCAGAAATCATGTCACTGAAAGAAAAGAAAACGAATCTGACAAGGGCTATCAAACAGAAGGGACAATTATGAATGGTCCACGAAAAATTCTAAGTTAAACTTAGCAGGGTATAGACATATTCGTTGTTATAGGAAATTAATTCATAAAAAAGCCAGATGTAATAGCGGAGGGCTTGTAATTTATTATAGAGATAAACTGAAACATAGTATCAAGCTAATAAATTCAAAAGAAGACATTTATACTTCATGTAAATTAAATAAAGTTGCTTGTAATCTTCAGAAAGATATCCTCATCTGTTTTCTTTATTTGCCACAGGAGGGATCAACAAGATATAATCTGTTCACAACAAATATTTTTGATGAAATACAGAGTGATGTAAACAAGTACACATTTCAAGGCTACGATATTATACTTACTGGAGATTTAAAAAGCTGATTTCATTGTAAATGACGGCCCTGTTCATATAGAAAACCATATCGATTTTGATATTGATAATGATAATATGAGAGTTTCTATGGACAAAGCTTCAACTGTATTAGGAAATTGTTTGCTTGATTTGTGTAAAGCAACTGGATTGAGAATACGTAATGGCAGGCTATTTAGGGATTGTGAGATTGGTAAATTTACCTACACCAGCCCTCGTGGACGTAGTGTTATAGACTATAGTTTACTTTCTGATAGTACTGCTTTGTTACTTTACGATTTTTATGTCCACGATCTTGCAGCTCATTCTGATCATTCACCATTAGAGTTTGCTTTAAAATATAGCGCTTTTACTTCTCATTACGTGAACGTTAAATATATTAAAATTTATTACAAATGGAATCTGCAACATGCTGCTGCATTCCTTCAAGATTTAGAATGTAACCAGGCCCTTTTTGACAACTGTATAGCAAATATTTCAGCTGATGACCATGGTAGTATAGATACAGCGATAAGAGAGTTTACGGAAATCTTAAATGGCCTTGGAAAACAATATTTTGAGAAGTCATACAATGAAAATGTTGATAGTGCTTACTTTACTAATTATAGGGACAAATCTAATAAAGTATGGTTTAGTAGTGAATGTAGGGATAGTTAAAAGCGCTATGTGGATCAATTATTAGTCTATCGGAAAACTTTGAGAGAACCAGATATGTTACTTATGTTTGAAAAAAAAAAGAAAACTTAAAACAAATATGTATAAACAAAATGTGACTTCTGCTGAAAGAGTCTCGCCTGAACTTTTTTTCTCCAATATTTTAGTACTTTGCACAATAAAAATAAAGTATTTTCAAATGAGGAAACAAATTATTTTATACAAGATATATATGAGAATGATCTACTGAATCAAGGAACAATCTTTGAAGAACTAGATAAACAAATGACAGAGGATGAAATTACAAAAGCGATAAAAAAAACCTCAAAACTTCGAAACAACATGGCAAAAATTATCTTTTGAATGAGTATTTCAAAAACGGAGCGGAGTTATTTAGACCCTATATATGCAAAATATGTAATGCAATGTTCGATTGTGGTCATTTTTCTACGCAATGGGGGGGGGGGGGGATATTGTACCTATATTTAAGTCTGATGATGCTTGTAATACAGGAAATTATAGAGGTATTACTTTTCAAAATTTTTTACCAGTATTTTAAATGAAAGACTGCTGAATTGGGGGGGGGGATACAAATCGGATGCACAATTTGGTTTCAAGAAAAGAGTGGGAACTACTCACTTTAGCCTCGAAGTTTGTTTCAAATTCTTGTGTAATCATCAACACCGATAAGCTTGACAAAACTCCGAGTGTCTTCCCATAATATGAGAATTTAAACTGGGAGATATGGAAGCAATACAATCGATAGAAGTGAAAGATATTGTATGCTATGTGACAACCATGAATGATATTGAAGACGAATATCATTTTCTTTTAGTAGGTACTGTGTATTCTCATTTTCGTGTAAACTTAATACAAAAATACTTCTGGAATAAACATCCATGCACAAGTACAATGAACTATTAACTTCTAGTAATAAGAAAATAATATGTTTACTAGATAACTTTGTTTATTAAGCGTTTACAATAAGATATAGATTATTTTTTTTACATTAATTTATTATAAAGAGTGTGTGTATTTGTCCATATTCTCCTTTCTAGCTCTTGACGATTACCTATTTGAGTTAATGTTTAACGTTGTATATATAGCATTTGATAACCACGCAATATTTGTAATATGTACTCTATAAGCATGTAAATGCTTATGATAATAAACTATTGAATTGAATTGAATATTTCAAGTTATTATAATGTAATTTAGCACTGAATACGCTGATGCTTATTGAGTTATATACATCAAACATGATTTGTATATTGGCTGGTGACCATAAATACTAAATAAAAGTGGTTATTGTCATTGTCATAATAAATGTTGTATATGTTGTCGTGGTCATACACGTGTTGTATTTATTGTCATTGTCATAATAAGTGTTGTATTCATTGTCATGGTCATACAAGTGCTGTATTCGTTGTCAATGTCATAATAAGTGTGGGAATTTTTCATAAAAGACTTCTTATAATGTCTATTTGGTCCTAAATAAAAATGGTGTCGATCTGACGTCTAATATGTCCTTCACTGTGGGCACCTTGAAAATCTTGTCATTGCTATTCCTCCTGAATGGAAAGTCATACTGACATATGGTTTTCATCTGGCTAGTAAATGAAAAAAGAGCCGCTCTTCTAGATGGCTGCTCATATCGACATTGTGCTTTCACCAAGTTTCTTATGATGTCTAGTTGGTCCTAAATGGAAATGATGCACATCTGATATCCAATATGGCCACCATGGCAGCTATCCTGAAAATCTTGCTAGTGTTACTCCTCCAAAACGGCAAGTCATATCAACATGGTACTTCGCCATCACCATGGTGGCCATCTTGAAAATCTTGTTATCGCTACTATTCTTAAATGGAAAATCAATTTAACGTCGGCTTTTCATCAGAAAAGTTCTTATAGTGTCTAGTTGGTCCTAAATGATAATGACGCAAAAGTTACCTTTAATATGATCACCTGGATGACTATATCAACATGTGGTTTTCACCAATAGACGTCTTATGATATCTAGTCGGCCCTATAAAATAATTAGGTGCCAGTTGTACATCCAGTTTGGCTACCACGATGGCTGTCTTGAAAATCTTGCTGTTTCTACTCTCTCTGAATGGATGCTCACATTGACATATGGTTTTCACCAAAAGATTTCTAATGATGTTTACTTGCTCCTAAATGAAAATGGCGCCAATCTGACATACAATACGTCCACCGCAGCAGCTAATTTGAAACTCTTTTTATCGCTCAAGAATATCAGAGATGGCTTCAACACTCAGCAGTTAAAAGTAAGAAATGGTCTTCTGTTTTGCTTTGCTTTATACGATAAATATTTTAAATCTGAATTTCGGATGTACCACAATACATAATATAGATATGTTATACATACATACATACATACATACATACATACATACATACATACATACATACATACATACATACATACATACATACACTCTATTGACGAGTCCAGGTTTACATCCAGGACGAGCGATTGTGTACATCTCGCTAAAATTGAACATTTAGAACAAAGTTTTGAATATGTTTGGACATAATGACGCAAAAAATAACGATTGGGCGCAAATTTCCATGAATTATGCGCGCTTCATTTCCAACAAATGTAGAAATTACCCTTTTTACTCCTGTACAGTGTTGCTATTGTGGATCGCCATTTCAGTTGATTGAAGAGCGATGTTATCCGAGTAATGCTGAATTTGGTTGAACTACTGTTTAAGTTTCTTTAACGGAAGGAATATGTCTATCCACATTCGGCTGAATGTGACAAGACATATTCGTTTCGTTAAAGAAAAAGTATTGATAATTCAGCCGACTTCGGCATTCCTCAAGTACTTCCTCAAGCTCTTCAAACAACTGAAATGGCGGTCAACATAATTTGATAACGCAACCACTTGATTGTGTCTGGATTTACTTCGATAAGGAAAAAGGCATCAGAGTATTATAGTATTAATAAACCAATTAGACCCTAAGCTGTGCAGCAGGATCAATATTGCCTGCCAACTATGTGAGATATTCTCGAATATTTGGCCACTTGTTCCACTGTCTACGCTGTCGGAACAGAGCTACACAACGCTAATTCTTATGGTAGTAAGACGTCGACTCTCCCATAATAGATATCGGGGTTACGTGTTGCATTGTAGGACTACCATCATATAATGCGCCAGCGGATATTGATCCACATCGTTTTGCTCAATTAATGAATCTGAATGATTGGCGTAGACACCAATGGCAGTAATGCCGGTGTAACGTAGAAAATTGACCCCCGGAGTCACTTTTATACGGAGAATAATGGCCGGGGGTCACTTTTGTACGACTAAATGGTCAGTATAACATAATGCCACGACCCCCGTCATGGAGAAAAATGACCCCCGTAGGAAACTAATCCCTCTTAAAATGATAACTTGATATGCTATATAGTGGCTCAGTGGTACGAATCTTTAGAATATGTCATCGATTGTGGACAATTTAAAATAATTTCCATTCATATAAATTGTAGATTTCTTCGTTGTATTTACAACCCACGCCATTTGTTAAAATATTTCAAGTGTCATTTTATGTGAATATTGTAGGGGTTATTAGGGTAACTAAGACTTGCACATCTGATGTATACTGAAAAGTATTGCACAATAAGGATATAACTGAGTTGTCATGTCTTGACCATAACGGTGACCAATAGGAAATCCTAATGGAATTCATAAGCACAATCTGACTGCAAAACCTTTCATTTAAGGTTAACGAGGTTTTTTTTTTTTTTTTTTTTTTTTTTTTTTGTTAAAGCAAGAAACCTTGAGGCTTTAACAATCGTTGATCTCTGCCTCGCCCTTCGTGAAATTGCCTGTCCGAATCGTTCATCAGACGCTCAAATTGTAGTATCTAAAGGTGAAATTCACTCAAAATTCAAGTATCATTTCTTAGTGGTTAAGGCGCTGGACTTCCAATCTGGTGATCCAGGTTCGAACATGGAACTTTTCAGGGGTGATACGTCATCTCCCGCCCGCACAGAGTACGTAAATGCTCGCTACCGGAAGTGTTTTTCGGAAAGGGCTCGAAAACTTAAGGTCAAATGTTTCAGTGTACGTTAAAAATACCTCTGTGACGTTTGTATTGAGAGTAGACTGCGGCAGTCACGTAGGATGCCGAATTGAGCGGTCTAGTTTACATACTGAGCGCAGATAAAGGCCTAGCTTACAGACTGAACGTAGATAAAGGTGAATTATGTTCATTAATCCAGAGGTTTTCCTTACATTTGGCTACTTCATGGCTCTTTGAGGTATAGTTATATATAGTTCTGTCGTGCGTTTCACATCAAAAACACACACGTATACTAAAAGTCCGCTTAACTGTTTGAAATGAGCGTCACGGATGGACAGCAATATGTAGATCACATATTGTCTATGCTAAAGAACAGGAATGAAGTAATTGATTTCATAACTGCTGGATGTTTACCAAAGGAAAATTAAAAATTGTATGCTAATGACTGCATGTCGAGCCCCATGTGCATGAAAAATCTTAAGATCAACCTCAAATTTAATCTTAAGTTTTGGCTTAAGTTTAATATAGTGCTCAAATGCTCCGGTCAATGTAGACCCCTTCCCTACCCCCCCCCCCCCCCGAGACTGGGTATTTGCAAGATCTGTTTCCACACAAGAAGAAAACCTGATTTAAGGAAGACCTTCTACTGCAGGTTAACATGCAAAGTTTTATAAATATGCATTTATGTGTAACCCCGCTAAAAAATTTAGTAAAGCCCGAATCTAAAATCATGGCATCTGTTTTGGCGCAAGTGGAAAGAACAGCGCATCCTCGGTTCTGCGTGGCAACACCGACAGTAGAAACTTGCTGGCACTCCGGTCCTGTTGTTGAGGGGGGAGGGTTTACATTAGTTAATGAAAAATCTCTGCTGTTTTTTACTACATGGAACAAATGAAGTACAAAAAGATGCATGTACTGCCGATATATCCTGATTTGATTTACACAGGCAAATTCATTACCACTCCTTTTATATTGGTAGTCTCATTTATATCTTGTTCACGTATAGCTATAAATTAACACTTGTTTATGACATTATGCCTCTAGAAACCAGGAGAAAATATGTTAACCTTATTTGCCTTTCTGCAAAACCATTTAATTATCACAAGTGTTCACATTACCAAAAGTGTATATAGCAATAAAAATGCCGCAATACTACTAGTATATCGAAAATTAAAGTTTTATTTGCAGATTACAGACTGTCTTTAATTATATAAAGCCCAGGGAATACAATAGTTATCTAGGCACTGTTGAAGAAAGTGTCTCATTGAACACATCAAATCGTAAATGGAATATGTAATATTTATATACTGGTAGGTATATGATACACATGAAACAGCAAAGCTAAGACATATTTAATCACAGAACCATTTTGTTGGCAGTTGACAGTTCACTATGTTGTACTGAAAATAAAACAAAATTGCTATTTGCAATATCCGGATTTTCTGGTGAAGCCTTTAAAAATGCACGGAAGTCGTTAATCAGCGACTGGTAGAGGTTCAAGTAGCTCAATGAACGCATCATAAACGACTGTAATGAAAGTATTAGAGACTGACATTGACATGCTAGTTCACATCGAATAAAAGAAGCAACTGACTTGAAGATATCTTTTAGCAGCGTAATGTTCACGAATTAGTCTTCTCGTTCAGATCTTCCCAATCGCATAAAAGATTGAAAATATTTGCATCTATCTCCCTAGCAATATTCTTGAGGCCTGGAATGACACAAGGAGTGTCTGTACATTTTTTCACATACACTGTGGCAAGTCCCTCTCGTCCTCTCAGTAAACTAGCATCTGTTTCGCTATTGGCTAGTGTAGATTCTAACATCTGATATGCACTGCCAAAACTCGGCTGGAACAAAGTTCCTGACGCACAAATACGGTGTTCGAGAATAGACCATCTCCTCGTCGTCCAGAACGGGTTTACAAAATTGTAAATTCATATTTTGTTTTGAGTGCAGATAGAACATTCATTAGGTCCATCTTTATTCGGTTCATCCCCACTGTTTAAAAATTTATAAGGCATCCAAACATAGTTATGATGACCACTGAGTGCCCCACTAGCACAGTAAACAAACACAGTAGAGTTACAAATTCTCACAAATGCAAATTTGGTTCCCTACGTACCTTGTTTTTGCATATTGGACGTTCTCAAGTCTTGATTGACAGGTTTAGACTCGGCCCGTTTTAGCATTTGATCATTTGCTTTCATGAAATTAACGGCTGCGTTCCTGACAGTATTGTTGCAAGACTGTACTCCGAACTAAATGCAGCTGAATGTCCTAAACAAGCAGTTTCCGTTATCTCTCATTGTAACTGTTTTTACCAGCTGTGTGTGTGCGTTCATTTCCTGAACCGTACCAATGGTATGGTGACGATTTTTCACAGGTTGGTCAAACAGTTGTGCTTTTCATACCGCCACTTTTTATCAAGATGATGAAATTGGATTAAGCGTCCCCTCTCCCCGTTAGTACGCTACTACTTTAATGGAAGATATTTATTTCTTCCTTCAATGGTCTTTTCGTGTCGTATTTCATAGCTGCAGTTCGGTAAACTTTTGTTGGACTTTACTTAGTGTTCGTCGTCGCTTGATTTTTGTCAGCTTTAGATGGACTTTTTGTATTTTTCTTTCTTCTGTGAATTTTGGTCAGTTACTTGCCTGTTGTATAACTTAATCCGATTTCCGTTGGTTGCTGCAGGGTGTATGCTCCTTTCTTAGTTACAGATTGTTTTGTGTAAGGGCCATTCCAGCAACCACTAAGTTTACCCCCCCCCCCTCTTTCTGGTGTCTTTACTCGTGCTATGGACCAAAACTTCGTCTCCAACGCGTTGAAATCAGGGGCGTCCGCAGGAATATTTCCAGAGGGGGTGGGGTAAAGCCATTTTTCCGGGGGGGGGGGGGCAAAACCAAAATCAAAAGGACTAAGCTAATACTTCACAATTGATTTTTAAAAACTCCGGGACCTCCCCCACCTCCCCCTTTGCCCGTCCCCCTCCTGCGGATGCTTGTGGTTGAAATGCGCTTCCTTCACCCTGGCGTCATACTATTTTTTCTGTTTTCTCTAGGCAAGCTTAATATTATCAGCTTCCTCCTCTCTATTGCATGGGGTTTTCTTGGTGGACGCGTATTCTTCCGTTCTGAATGCAAACAGTATGTATGGCAATCCCTCATCCCAGTCATTTTGTTTTTTATTTACGTATATAAATAACATGCTACATAGTGTTCTATTATATCTTTCAGTATGTCCAGCAGTTTGTCGATGATAGGACCAAGCAATGTAGTGATCAGTTCCCAGTGTCTTGCAAAATCTTTCATTCAGATTATTACAAAACTCTCGGCCGTTTTCTGTAATGAGCACTTCAGGGGTACCATGGTTGGAGACAAACTTAATCAAAACTTTAAGAACGTTTTCTGCTACTGTAGTATCATTTGTTTTCGTGGGTCTAAATTTCCATGGTTTAGTAAACAACATACATTTTTGTGGGTACTTAAATTTGTGGATTTGCCTGTTAAAGTTTGCATATTTGCAGGTATTTAATTTCCTGGATTCGTCTCTACTCTACAAATACCCCCCCCCCCCCAAAAAAAAAAAGAGTACAAAAGAATAAAACTATGCCGACAAGAAACTGTGTTCCCTTCAATGATTAAAACACTACTACCTCCTGTATAAGCACAGATCAAATACCTGTAAAGATCCATTACTGAGACTCAACATCAAAGGGAGCCGAAGCAGCAAACAACACCAAGCTATTCGGTTATTAAAGTACATGTTTATGATCTATTCCTTAAAACACTGTCCATAATGTTACACAGTGGCGGCGCAAGGGGGTCGGGGTAGGGGTTCATTGCCCCCAGGCGCCATAGTATTTCACCTCACCTTAGTGTGACGGTGGTTTAGATGGGGTGGGGGAGGATGGAGGTTGGCAACTGACATAAAACTGTTTTCTGTGGCAAGGCAGGGGCGCCTCGGTTGGGGCGCCAGTGAAAAACATTGCCGCCGGGCGCCTCGAACCCTCGCGCCGCCACTGATGTTACACCATCAATTACTTTTTGACGACCATGACGTTAACACAGTGGCTTAAGAGTGATAAAATTCAACTTAGATCCCCGTATTTTCGGATAATGTCATCATTCCACGTGTGAACCAAACACTTGACCCAATGCAATTGGCAAGCAGTGACAGTATTTGATGTGTTCAGAGCCCATCAAAGTGCGAAGATACTAACTAAATTGAAAAAGAATGGAATCACTCCATTGATTGAGCCCGCCTCGTGTTCGAATCAACTTCAACCACTAGACTCTACTTAAAACTTCATTAATAAAACCGATTCATGCTGAATGGATAATTGCGGTTCATACGAAAATATGTGAACGATTGGACCTAATTATTCTTGGCTTTGAAAATGCTGGACTTGTTTAATTCAACAATTTCAGGATTATTTACCTGACAAACATTTGTGTGTACCAGCAGACTGTCGGCGATTGCTTCCGCTTCCACCCATTTGGCAAGTATTCAGTGAAGACCACAATGTATATGTTCCCTGTTAACAAATATAGAATAACAATATCGTACACTGCAGAGTAGTAACGGGGGAACGGACGGGGCTGTTGCCCCAGGCGCCAGAGGTCTTAAGGAGCCAAAACAGCTGATAAAATGTTGGGCCTCGTATTCTAGCCCTTTGGGACATCATCGCGCCATTTACCCTTAGTACGCCACTGATCGCACATTCTCGATTGGTTTCAGTGAATGCCCACTGTGTACACAATGAGATGTATCAAAGTGGGAATAATTCGACTCTTGCTTCACACGGCCTAAGCTCTGAGTAGACCTCTATATATCACGCATGAGGCCCAAGAAGGGCTGAATCGCTCACCTCTGTGTGTGGCTATCTTGTATATTGAATTGGCTTATTTTAAAAGGAGGATACCCAGTCCGGACATACAACAAATGTACAAATCTATGGGTCCTGTATCTCTCAAAATGCTAGCCCACGTGAAACGACTTATAATATATCATACGATCACAGATTTCCTATTTTTGGAATGACAAGCAATACTAATTAAGTTACTGTTTAAGTTTTTACCAGGGACAAGGCCCGAAATAGATGAAGGTACAATTACGGATCCGACGTGAAGTGTTTGTACCAGGTTTCACATTTTATGGCCTACGAAGCACGATCCCTTATCGAAAAATATGTTAAATGTAACCCATTTAACGGAAAATTCAGCCAAAATCTGGGTTTGGACACTCACTTTTAAGTTAACCCTCCCACTTTGAAAGTGTTTCCTACTGCAACGCTAGGTGTTACACTTAACATGAATGTCGCCCAAAAACATTTATAAAACAAAATTTGACATTGAACAAAGTTAAATAATTTAGTTTCCAGAAAATCCATTCTACAGTATATATGGATCAGGCAGTATAGGTACTATTTCAATTTCATATATATAGATGAATTCATAATTCAAATTAAGCCATTTCCATTCTGTGCTTCATATTGGAATAAGAATAATTCAACATGAGTAATTCAATTTTTCGTCATTTCTAGAGGTTCCACCAGATCCACGCTTTTTTGATGAAATGCTGTTGATGTAATTCCTATTGGGGCAGTGGTTGTTTAGCTTTCTTTGACGATCCCTTTCGTTGACACTGGTAACAATCTTTTAATACTTTTTAACGTCATCGTAGGATTTAATCCAATAATATCCGTCTCTTATCTTCTTCATCTAAATAAATCCATCAATCTGTCTATTTGAATAAAAAGAAGTTTCATAACAAACATAGTTGTGGGGTTTTGGTGTAAAGCCCCTTTTGTCCGATGGCATATTTTGTATCCTTGAAGAATTCCTCCAAATGTAATAACTATGCCCCCGCCCTCGTCCCCGACTCCTTGAGGACATGAACATTGTTTTCATTTACTTCAATATTTTGCAGTTTTACGACAAAATCTTGCATAAACTTCTGACACAACACTCTGCCTATTTATTTCTTGGAATTCCCTGTTTAAACCGTAGAAATCTGTTTTCTGAAGTTGCTGGAACAGCCCTTAATCTATCAGAATAGACTCCACTTCAAAGTTTCGTATTGGCAGGATTTTTTCTGTATGTCTGTCTATGTATGTATGTATGTATGTATGTATGTATGTATGTATGTATGTATGTATGTATGTATGTATGTATGTATGTATGTATGTATGTATGTATGTATGAATGAAATGTATAAATTTCATGACAAAACAAATATAATTTATAATTATGTATATTTTAAGATAATATGGGTAAACCACATTGACGATTGTCGTTAGTTAAAGCTTCTATAAAGATGATCATACATTAATAGTAATTTTAAGGCTCTAAAATTGCCCTTTATTTCCACAGTATGAATATTATGCAACATGTAGAAAGTGCCACACCACCTCTAAATGTACTCTGATCTGCCTGATGATTTCTACGGTGTTCATGTTGATGGGGTAGCTCGACTAGGGAAGACGTTGTTCTAATATACTAGAAGCGCGGACGTGAAGGAAAACATCCCTTTCCAAACAAAAAAAAACATCACTCACGCTACCCCGCGCCTGACGTCATCCCTATGACGTCAATCTAGGCTTCGCGGATTCTGCACTCCATAACCCTTACCCCCAAAAACACAGACCCAGTGCGATGACCTAAAAGAAACACCTTTTGATACAAACACACACCACACTATCCTTTTTTTATTTTTTATTTTATTTTTTTCAAACACAAACACACAATCCTTTTTTATCAAACACACCACAAAACATACAATCCATTTTTTAACATTTTTTTATCAAACATACAGTCACACACAACCATTTTTTAATTTATTTTTTTTTTTTAATTTTTTATCAAACATACAATCACACACAACCCTTTTTAAAAAATTTATCTTTAATTTTTTAATCAAACACACACCACAAACACACTATCTATACAATCATTATTTTTTTGGGAAAGGGATTTTTGTTTGGTGGGTAAAACACAAACACACAAACATACAAACAAACAATATTTTTGTTAAGGCAATCGAAGAGTAGTTATCTTTTCTAGAGATCTTTGTGGCCATGAAAAGCACCGTTGGGGTTAAGAAGTTATGTTTAACTGCTAGTAGCAGTAGCAGCAGCAGTAGCAGCCGCAGCAGTGCGGCCACGTTTAGCCACGGGTCTCGTGGCTGCTGTTGGACAAGCTCTCTTTCTGGTAAAAGAGAAGGCAAACTCCTCGCAATCTATCTTACAGCTGACTTCTCCGTCTGGTACTTTCATCGACTGCAAGAGTTGGAGCTGCTGTTGTTGTTGTTGTTGTTGTTGTCTTTGCTGCTGTAGTCTTTGTCTCTCCTCCCATTCAGTTCTATCCCTGATGATTTCTTCCCTCAGGACTTCTTCCAACAGATCATGAGCCATTTGTAGGAAGATCATTGTCTTTCTCTCAGGGTTGGTCTCCATCAAATGATGCTTCACCCTCTGCATATTCACCATAGCTTCGTTCAGTTTGCTAATTTTGTCTGCCATCTTCTTGAAGTGTTGTTGAGATCTTGACGAGTCAACGAGAGTGACTACACTGGCCAACGCACCACTTTATATGCTAGAAGCGCGGACGCGATGGAAAACATGGGGTTCAGATCGATAGTGAGAAATGGATAGAGTGGGTGACTTCAGATTGATAGAAAGAGAGATAGAGCATATTCATTTTTCATTTTTTCAAATTCAATAAACCACACAACACCATTTTTTTCAAAAAATCAACATTTTTAATGAACAAGAAGAAGCTTCTTTAAACATAAAAATTTCAAAAAAAAAATTTCAAACTAACAATCAACAAGATATTAAACAGGAACGTATTTACAGGGTTGACAACGTTGGGAAGGTAAACTGAACTTCCACTTTTCTATATCTACATCATTCTGATGTACACTACGTTTCTGAGCTAAAGACAAGAGATAACCGTAACGTTCACAAAACCATCGTTCTACTTTAGCATCGTTTCAAGCGTTGATGAAGAAAATGTACACAATATTGTCCACACACCATTGAATCCGATCCTTGTAATCGGGCATTATTGTCCAAAGTAGGTAATCCATAATAATCAAAATATTCCACACCACCACTGTGATCGTTGGGAAAGTACACGGCTACCCAATGGATTCCTGGTCGATGACTGTCGTCGGTATTGATGACATAGGCATGAACGTCTTTAGGTTTGCGATGAGGTGGTTTATCTTTAGCACACACCACAGGATTCCAAGAAGAAGTGTAGGAACTGCGAGTCAACAGATAATGAAGTTCCCTGGTATCCATTTTTTCACAGGAAATAATAAGTCATCAAGTTACACTTGACTGTAAACTTAAATTAATCTGTCAAGTAAGTCCACGAATTCTCACGGCGGATAGTTTCTGTACTATGTTGAATGAGAGCTTCGATGCATTTGATCTCCAGAGGAGTGAGTGGAGGTGAAGAAGAATCCTGCAAGCCTTTATACCATTGTCTCAACACCTTTTCTTCCGAGATCTGAGACCAAGCCTCTTCCAAATATTCGTCCAATTTTTCTTCGCCCGTCATCATCAAACATTTGTCGTGTTGTTTCTGACTGGGATGATCGATTTGACATCCATGACAATGTTCTCGGGTCAGGCTGTTAATTCTTTCAGTCAATTCCTTAGCATAACAGGAAACTAAACGTTTTTCTTGTTCAGGCCATCGAGAAATAAATTCAATAAACTTTGGAACAGTATTATTCTCTTCTTCTTCTTTTGGAAGTTCTGGATGAATCAACCCGTCATCATCAGTGATTTGTGACTGTTGCTGTGCTTCAGAAAATCCCTCATCATTATCTATCTCCATAGGTTCTTCTTCTACGTGTTGCATCTTTTTTTCTTCTAATAGTCTAGAATCACTTCTCTCAAACTGTTGATCTCTAGAGCATTCTCAAATTCTTCATACAAGACGACGTTCACTGTCTCGGTTAGAGGTTGTTTAAACTGAAGTTCCACACGAAGTGGGCCTGATTTTATAGGGTGGAAATGTCCTTCGTCGCTGCCTTGGTCAGGAGTGAAATCAAATCCCCACAACGCATATCCCCCTGCTTAATCCTCGTACGAAATACCGTGGCTGGTGTTGGTGCCTAACTGTCCTGTGGCTTCAAACAGTAAGATCGCAAGCCATCTCGACTGACTTCTATCTTGGAGACGTTGTAGTGTTTAAACTCGAACGGATTTTCTTTGTGGGATCCGTTGAAGGCTGAGTTTTTGACGATACCAATCAGCAAACGTTTGGGAAGCTGTCCTTGGAAGACATTATCTTCGACTTTGGATTGGGCTCCACTGCTAATGGTAAATGTTTTCACTTCCACGCGTCGCACAGGACACTTGGCGGTGGTTCTGCTCAACGTTTGACTGATGTCGTTGGCTACTTTAGGTAAGACTTCTACACGGCGCACGTAAAGTTTGGCTTCTTGGATTTTGGTTTTCCACTCGTTGTTGTCACCATGAGCCATCAAATGGAAGTCGGCACTACTGCGATTCAGTCTCAGGCGTACATCTACTCCGTTCAACAAATACTTCTCTTGCAACCACATGTCCAAATGCAAACGATCCATCAGTTCTAAACTGCGCCCTAAGATTTTCTTTCGACGCTAGTTAAATCCCACATTGTGCAGGTTTGCTGGAATTATAGTTTTATCGACGGCTTGCGTCGCCGGTACTGACACCGCTTTGTCGTTGAAGGTATCCACTCCCGCGGTGTCAGGTTTCCAGATCACCGAAGCATCCAGATGGGTGTTCTTGGCTTCTTTTCCGTACGTCAAGAGATTTTCCAAGTAAGCACGGTAAGGGTAAGTATCCATACTGCTGCTGACCAGTTTGTTATTCAAGTACAAATCCACTCCGCTGAACAAGGAATGCATGAAATTATTGACGGGTGCCACTCTGTCAACGTCCCCAGGAAGGGTGTTGTCCGTTTTTTGTACTTGGATTTCAGGTACAAGTAGCTGTTATTCAGATCGATGTAATCTTCGGTTTGTCCTTTGATTTCAAATTCGATAGGAGCTGAATCCGTCAAAGACGATACAGGATGAAATTCCACCCATTGGGATTCTTGCATCGTCATCATGGTGGTAGGCATGGTAAACATATCCAGTTCTGACTTGGTACATTCGCAAGAATCTCGGTGCATCATTTTCAATGGTTTTAACAATCAAACACGTCTAATTCTCTGACGGTTCTTCTTCTTTTCTTATTCTTTTTTGGAACACCACCGTGTGTTTTATGAACTCTGAAGGGGTGTCGACGTAGTCTCTTTCTGCCTTGTCCTTGCTGTGAAGTGGAGGAATAAGTAATGCCAGGGCCAGAAGCGTGAAGCGCATTTATAGGACTCTCTCGGAGACCTAAAAGATCTTTGCCAGTGTGCATCAATACATTTTTGCCTGCTCTCATAAAGGCTTCTTTAGGATTTTGTTTGTCGATGAGGACGTTTTGCAAAAATTCTTTTCCTTGTGTCAAAGCGGCATCTTTTAAGGCATGCAATCTTGGAGTCACCATAGGTTTCAAAATAGGGGCTACCCTCCGAAAAGCCGATTTTAACATATCTCCTAAACCGTGTCCTCGTTGTCGAGCCACTCCTCGGTACACTGGATACATTTTTTTGGATGTTACAATGTGTTGGAGAACCTTTTTCGAAAATGTAGTTTCACCGTGACTTTTCCTTTGTCAATGAATGGCACACTTTGTCCCAAATCTCCTTTTATACTAATGTTGACACTGTCAAATACGATTTACTGACTGGAAGATAATGAGGGTGTACAAATTCACGGTGAACGTGATACGTGTTTCCACCTTCTTCGTTCGCACCAACAGCAGAATCCAGTTTGAAAGGAATGACTCTCAGTAAGGTAGCAGCTGTGTGTCCCACCACGTTGTACTCCACCACATCCGAGTACACAAACATTAAATTCAGTCCAACGTTCAATTCGATAGGGGTTTTAAAAGCATGTCCGAATTCTACGTTGCTTGCGACTTTTAAATTAGGATACTTTTTATTTCCACCCAAAATAGCATACAATCCAGAAGAAAAAGCGATGGTTAAGGGTGTTTTCTCCTCCACGGGTAAGCCTTTGTCTTTCTCGCCAATGAGTTTACCCGCCTCTTTGAAAATTTGCAAGACGAAACGGCGTGACACAGCATGGTAAGCGATTCGTACCCATTTTTGGGCAGTGTTTAACGCCTGGCCAAATTGGGTTGTGAACATGGTTGCAATCGTCTCCACCAAATGTTCAGCACTAAAATAATACCCTGGAGGAATTCTCATGGTATACTGCGACAAGACATGAGATTTAGGATCTACTACCCTTTTTAATGATTCCCACATTTTAGGATCACTTTTTTCCAACTCATCTTGCATTTTTGCGTTCAAGATTTCCACGATGAAAGTGTTTTGACCTTGGTCGATGTTTTGGATTTGTGTAGGATGAATGATTTCTACCAAAGCCACTTCCCAATGAGCATCGTGATCCAATTGGATGGCCTGAGGTAATTGGTCATGAAACAACATAAGGCGTTGTTGGGAAACACATCCACGGAACTGTCACTGGGTAAAGTTAAATAAAATTGGTCATTCATAGTAGGTCCAAAGTTGTTTTGGTCTCCGAGGAGTCACTCGAGTTCAAAGGATGTTCAAATGGTTCCAAAAGAGGAGTGGTATTATGGTGACTGGAAGAAGGTGGACTGATTTTGGTCGTACTACCGTGGTGTTGGCTGCTGTTGTTGTGGTGACTGTTGTCCGTCGTCATAAATTTCAGAGGGACTGGGTAAAAGATAACCGAAGCAACTGCTGAGTAAAATGGTCCACAATTGTTTGTCCCCTTGTTCCAAACTCAAATTGGCAATAGCTGCTCCGATGACACAATACACCACAAAAATTTGGCAGAAAAAGACAATTTGATTTTTAGGCACACGTTCTCAGCACCACACCCAGAGTGGTTGTTTTTGTAATTCTTGACGAGAAGAACTCTGCGAAGGAGTCGTCGAGGTCGTGGTTGCTGTGTTGAATGGCATGTTGAGTTACTTCTTCTTTTTATAGTCGACGACTTGGGAAGCTGCAATCCAAGAATCAAAACTAGGAGGATATCCTTTCCTACGTACTTTGACTTCTTCCACTCGACGTTTATCCACTTTGCGTGTTCTTTGTTCGAGAATGCTTTCGATGTCGTACAAGGCGTCTTCTTTTTTGATCACTCGTTGTAACTCAGGCAAGTAAAATGTTCCTTTGAGCACTTCACCGTGCATGTCTTGCAATTTATAGACGGGAGGATTGCGTCCACGCACGGGTGTAGTGACACGAAACAATTCGGTGGTCCAGTTGGGTAAATAACCTTTGTCAAAAGTGCGTTTGGTTTTTCCGATGCGAATCCAATCTCCCGTTTTCAACCCCAGCAGGGTTTTTTCTGAGGTGGTCTCCTCTGGGGTGTACCAAACAATCGATCAAACACGGTCACTTCGTTTTCAGGGCTGACTTCTTCGGGGGCACATCCGATGCTTCGATGGTACGATTGATTGTACGCTTTGGCCAAACGGGGTAACACGTCGATGTACTTGAGAGTGTGTTGATGAGTAAAATATTTCCACATGCGTTCTTTCAAAGTTCTTCGAAAACGTTCCACGATACTGGCTTTGGTTTCAGGATTTTCGGTGGTAAAAAAATGAATGTGCCTTTGTTTCAATTCTTTTTGAAAAGCTTGGTTTAGAAATTCGGTGCCTTTGTCGGTTTGCCATCGTAAAGGGTGACGACCAGTTTGTTTCAGGACCAATTTTAAGGCACGTACCAATTCGGTACTGCTTTTAGAAGTCAAAGGCACGACCCAAGCAAAATTTGGAAAACACGTCGATGACAACAAAACAAATATTTGTGACCACGATTGTAGGCTGCCAAATGAGAGACGTTGGCTAAATCGGCTTGCCATTGATGATCGATGCCTTCCACTTGGGTTGGACTTCTAGAAAATTTTCGTCGAATGGGTTTGTGTAACGTGTACGTCGATTGTTCTTGTAACCATTGTCGTACTTCGAGCAAACGTACACTTTTCAATTTACTTTTGGCAGCTCGATATAATTTTTGAACTCCTCCGTAACCAGCAGCATGACCAGGATTGTAATAAAGGCTGGCTAAAAGTTTCTCAATGGTTGATTAATAAGTTACCCACTGTTCGATGCTACTACTTTGAGAGTTGTGAGGTTTGGATGAAGCGGCTTGACGCGTTCGACAAGCCACAGGAGTGGGCAGTGAAGAAGGGGTGATGGTAGGTTTCTTCTTGGTGGTGTCTTTTTTCACTTCAGTTTTGCTGTCTTTCTTTTTTTTTCTGCTGAAGAAGGAGTCTTTTTAACCCAAGCTTTCATGGCTTCTCGATGAGGGGTGGGAGAGGGTGTCAACAAGGAAGCTGCAATTTGACTAGGTATGCCAGCAGACGGAGTTTGAAACACTTCTCGGGGCTCGTCTTCTTCTGTCATCCCCGTGGCGGTGTCTGTTTTAGTGGTGGTGGTAACTTTAGGTTCGCTTTTCATCAGGGTTTTGAAATCTCTCAGAGTGGGTGGAGCTGTTTCGTCTACAGCTTTTTGGTGAAAGAGTTACAGACGTTGTAAGAGTTGACCGTACCGTTGCGATTTTTCTGTTTCTGACAAATCGCTTCGTTCCATCAGCGCTTGTAATTCTAAAACTGTGACATTTTGTTGAGATTAGGATTGGGTGGTAAATGAGGTATCCGTTGTTCGTTCCAACGATGGAATTCCATCCATCGTTTGTAAGGTACTAAAGTCAGTTTTCGTCCTTCCATTTCATCCAAGGGTACAAAAATGTGTGGTCTTTCCAGAGAAGGGTGTCCTTTTTATCTTCTTTTTTTTATCGCATGACACGTCCTAAAAGAGGTCCAGCAATCGTTCCTAACAAAGGAGCCGCTATTTTTAACAACGGTCCTATCAGCATGGGTAGAAATCCTCCTAGTTGCACCAACATTTTTTTCTTTTGCTGGAGAGGTATTTTCTTTTTCACCATTTGGCGAAGAATGTTCCGATGTTTGCCTAATTTTTGTTTCTGTATCTTGGACAAAGGTACCGTTCCTTTCAAGACGTTCAAACAACATTCGCACACGGTATCGATGATTTCGTTTGGGGCTGTTTGAATGAGTTGTTTTCGCATGGGAGGATTGGATTTGGTCAGGACAGACAAGACGTCCCAATGTTTCGCCAGACGAGGTGGAAGTCCTTTTTTGGTTTTCTTATTTTGGTGGTGTGCACGTTTGGGAGCCATCTTAGAGGTTAGGAGTAAGTCTGAAGTCTCTGGCAGGTCACCCTTCTATTTTATACTGGAACACGTATCCAATGATTGTCTGCATGACGTACCATCTTCATGACAGGCCTCACTCGACGTTGAGGTGTTTTCAATGGACTAAATCGTCTCAATTCTTCTTTGGATAAATCCACTAAACTTTGTAACACGCCGGTTCTCTCTTAGACTTTGGTTTTAGGGGACGGTACTTTTTTAGCGGCCGCTGCCATGGCCAGATCAGCCGAAGTGGAGGGTCCCGAAGTGGTGACTTTCAAAATGGGTTCTTAAGTCTGGTTTGGCAGGCATCATCATGAAGGGTGGTGAAGAAGATGATGTGGACGCAAGAGGAGAAGGAGACCTCGTCACTGCAGTCTGTCGAGGTGGTGTCTTGCGGGTGTACCTTTGCGTCCTCGCAGCAGTACCTCTCTTGCGGGTGCCAGTGGTGGTGGGTGTTTTCTTCTTAGCAGGGCTTTTCTTCTTTTTCTTGGGGGCTTTCTTTTTAGGGCTTTTCTTTTTTGTGGCTTTCTTTTTGGGACTTTTCTTCTTTTTTTTTTTTTTTTTTTGCTTTTTTGGCTTGGGCATTAGGATCCCATTTCAAAAGTGAACGAATCATGACCCCTCCTAAAAAAACCGCTACCTCCAGGGGTTAAAATGATTTTTTTTTTAGTCTGTGGATCGATTCTAGGATCGGCTAGTTGTGACAACGCCCCTTTATATTTTTGAAAAAAACGTTGAGTTTGATGAGGGATGTGAATGATGCCTTGCAGTAATTGACGTGCCGTCAAAGTAAACCATCGTAACACTTCTTTAAGACTAGCTTCTAACAAATGAGCACGGACTTGTGCATTTATTTTGCGACTGATGCCATACAAGGCACGAATCAATTTGGCAGAAGGATGAGCTTGAAAGGAAGTCATCTCGAAGACTGTGAGACAGAAATGACGCGGTAGATGCTTTTATAGTTTTTTTAGAGCGTGGCTGAAGGGGACGTGTAAATGACAGGACCTCCTTCTTGGCACCAATGGTGAAACAATTGGGTATGAAATCTCAAATAGTCGGGAGTGGTCGGTTTTAAGTCGATGAGTAAATACGCATGAGGTGTTTGAGTGGCATCGTCGTGTCCATAATTCAGCCAAGGAGTGCGTAACTGTTTGGCTAACACTTGCACTTGAGATTTGTCTCTGGGGCTTTTAAATAACACCACGTAATGAGCATTGAGACTGATGGTACGATGGGCTTAGCTTTGTTGAAATAAATTTTGAGTAATGTAAATGATGCTGGCATTTCGATGGTGTCCTTTTCATGTAAACCAAAGTTTAATTTCTTCTTCGTCTTCTCCTAACATGTCGTCGAAGATGACCAGATGTGTTTGACTCACGTCAGGCACGATCCCATCGTCTTCGCGAGGGATGCCTTCTACAAATGAATTGGCTTCTCCTTGACTTTCACGAAGTAAGGTGTAAGACGATTGCCACTCTTTGTAACACCACACGATGCGTTGAGGTGGACGATCAAACAGATGAGATTTGTGTTCGATCAAACGTTTGACAAATTCGGTTTTGCCTGAACCACTGGGTCCAGCAATCAACATGTTAAATGGATGGCGCAGATACAAAGCGTCCCAACTTTGACGATCTAACTTTTCGTCGATCACTTTGACCACAGAGGAAGTAGAAGGGGCAGACGAGGCAGAAGAAGATGTAGCCATGACTGAGGTAGGAAGATTTTTGAGAAGAAGACAAAAGACCCAAGACATTTTATACGTTTCATACACGTTTATTTTTTTTTTGTAAAACAACCAACAAAAACATATTTTTTTTACAAGTCATGAAGGACAAAAATGCATACCGCAAAAATGGTCAGGTACAAGATTAAGGCTACCACTAAAAAATTAAAGTTCTGTATAAACAAGTCAATGTACAACAAGAACAAAACACTGTCCTAGGAATGGAGGGCACAGGCACTGGGGGTATTCTTCTGGTCGTCTTTGTTCTGGTACTGGTAGAAGAATGAAATGTCTCTGACGGAAAGGAGGGGGTGTGTTCCTCAGGGCGTTGTATTTGGACGACGACGGTGTGGTCTTTCTCTGCTGTGTCAGGTTCTTCCAGGATTGTTTCTAAAGTCATTTTTGACTTGGATTTCAAGTGGTTCACTTTAGGAAACTTAGTGACGTGCCAGATCTTTGGCAAACTGGGCCACTTCTTGTAGCCAAGCATCGAAACCAATACTTTTCCAGTCACGTACATCTTTCCAATTGTAAAGTTGTTGGTGTAACTCACTAGCAATACACATTTCTTGAAACGTATGAAGGGTAGATAAAGTTTGACTAATGTCTTCTTCACACGGAGGTACCCCACTCGTCTTCATCACCACTCTCAACACTTTGAGTACAATTTGTCTTTCGTGTACGATAAAGCATGAATGGTCATGTTTTGTTTTTTTTTTGATGGTTCATCAAAATAGTCCGAAACAACCAAGGGTCCTCCAAAATAATCCAAGACAAACAATGGTCCTCAAAAATACTCCACAACGAATGTCCTGGAAAACGAAATCCAAGAAATGCAGTCACCAAGACACACACCACATAGAGTCCAAAATTCAATGGAAACAGTTCTTGTATCAAGTGTTTATAATCCTCTAAGGTCTGAACACGATCGTTGACTTCCTTCCACGGAATACGTTTCACGAGTGAAGACCACAGATCAGGCATGGTGGGTTTTAATATCCAGGTTCTTTTGTGATAGACTATTCCCGGGATCCTGCTATGAAAGGTTGTCCCCAGAATCTCTTCTTCTGACAGTTTGGAAGTAAGCATAGCTTAAAAATCGAGAAATGACTTTGAGTTTGCGTTTCACTTGGATCTGGACAAACTCTCGGTAAATGCGTTCTCGCAGCTCCAAAGGCAAACCACGAATGTGTTCTGGTAAAGTATTCGACTTGGAAAGAAGTGACTCTCTTTTGTTTTCTTCACAATAGCTGTGATAGTTTCTCTCCAGAATCAGACTTCTGATACGGTGGAAGTAGCAATAGTTTAAAAATCGAGGAATGACTTTGAGTTTGCGTTTCACTTGGATCTGGACAAACTCTTTGTAAATGCGTTCTCGCAACTTCAAAGGCAAATCACTAATGCGCTCTTCTACGCTAGTCTTCCTGGTGACAAAACAGTCACACGCTAGCCAAATGGAATCGGGGGGTAAAGGATGTCCAAGATGTTTATTGAGGATCGTACTACACAACCTCACTTGACGTAAAGGCGTTTCGTCTTGAGGTGACACTTCTTGTAAACGTTTTTGGTATTCCTGTAAGTTGGTTCTTTCCTCCACTTCGTTCCATCGAATTCTATTGATCACTCCCACGTGGTAGGTGGTGCCATCCAATTCCTTACAAACCCAATTTTCATTTCTATCAATGTCTGACCATTTGAACAACTTGACACTAATCAGTATTCTTATAGCATTCAGATACTAATGATTAAATTGTTTGTGTCCAAAAGGATGTAACTGTTCTTTACGTTTCACTTGTATCTGAACCCATTCTTGGTAAATTTGTACTCGCAACTCCCAAGGCAAACCACGAATGTATTCTTGTAAAGTATCATCCGACATGTTACTTCTTGGTATCCGGCTCATCGTACCCGTACTCTTCAAAGGCAACTAAAGGCAAGTACTGACAGTGCGCAGACCATCTGGCATGTTCGATGTAAGCTGAGTCGGTAGGCTCCCATTGGTGAAGTCTCACACCGCAACTGAAACACTGAACTTTATCTCCTTCTCCCAAGTAGATAAATCCAGATCTGGCAAAATCTTTGGGAGTAGTTGCTTGTAGTAGATATTTAGGCCACTTGTCTTTGAACGTCTGGAGTCGACTTTCAAACTTGGAATAGCCAGGCAAAGCCACAGGTATCGTCAATTCTTTACTCCTGTAGGTATGACATTCATGTGTACGTTTAATAAAGAATAAAGGTCGTCCTGCATCGTTAGAGGGAATGTGAGGTCGTGCTGCATAGCTGATGTCAAAGCGTACGGCATCCGTCTCATCGTGTGAATCGCTGATGCCAAAGCGTACGGAATCCGTCTCCTCGCATGGCACTGCATCGCACTCTAAGTCGTGATGGCACTTGGAGTTCACACTAGATTTCTCCCTTTGGTGGGTGGGTGCCAATAGCACTTATCTTTTTTCTTCTTGCTCGGTCAACGTTGAAAGTCGGAATGAATGGTTAGGCTTGGAAGGGGTCACTTTTTTATACTGCAGATCGGCGTGTCCGTAAGGCAAAGTGGTGTGGTCTGGAAGTCTCACTCGTTTCTGGTACACGATTCGGTACACTTTTTGTAAAGGACGACTGACGATTTGGTGATTCGGTAACCGTACGATCTTGTGAGGTTCTAACGTGTGCACTCGAAAGTCTTCCACTTGTCCAGACAGCAAAGCATTTTTCAAAACCTCAAAATTAACCACTTGGCTGGTTCGATAGTTGAGGGTTAATCCTTTGACTTTACATTGGGTGTGAAGTTGGCCTTGTGGGTCTCGATATCGGTAGCCGTAATTTTTAGGGCCACCGCTGGCAAAACTCAGAATGGTGTCTTGAGGGTGCTCGTCCGTCCAGGCTCCTAAACGATCTCCTTGGATGGTAGGGTGTGGCCAACCGGGGCGATGGATGTACATACAACTGTCGGTGTCAAAGTACAGGACACGATCTGCCAAGACTTCTAAAGCTTCGTCGTACAACTTCAAGCGAGCATGAGCGGTCACGTAAGCTGCAATGACTACGTTGCTAAAATGGTCGGGCTTTACAAACTTGCATTCTTCTTCGAAATTGACTAAGATCAAATCATCACGGACGATTTCGACGTGTTTGACTAGTACACTTTTGTTGTCCACCAATTTAAAGTAGAGATAGGGATCGATCAAGTATTCCGTCTTGGGTAAGATCGTACGTTGTGCCATTTTTCTACGTCTTCCAAAGTGATGCCTTCGATGTCACGGTACTCTTCTTTGAATCGAACTTGGTCTTCGGGAGTCTGACACCACGAGGGATAGCCGCTGGCTTCTTGTTTGAGTTTGAGAAACTGGTTGACGTACCCCGAGAAAATGCCTGGATTCGAGGCGTCGTCCTTTTGGTATTGTGCTGTGGTTGGAAAGTGCCAGATCTCGTACACTTTCAACAAACGGTATCCACGATCCAGAGCCCGAAACAATTCGGCACTGACCCACGTTCCTGTCAAAGCGCGTTCTTCCTCCGTGTGGTGACAGGGGGTGATCTTGGTTGCACGTTTCGGCACACGTACGGCATAAAGGAAACATCAGTTTTCCTTGGCAATGATGAGGTAAGATAGGATGGTACAAGTCGGTCGGGGGTAAGACTTTGCATTTGATCAATCCTTCGTATTGACGAATGTGTTCCACGTCGATGTGTTCTGTCAAGATTTCAGGGTGTCCGGTTGGAAATCGAGCATATTTGCAAACCCAAGGATATAACGAACACACGTCGATGTACTTGATTTCTTCTCCTTTTGATTCGTCTACGTCGTACAGCAAGCAAGTGGCATTGGTTCGTCCTCCAAACAAACTGTGGCGTGGATCCAAAGGTTCGATGTCGGTCACGTCGTAACTTTCGGTGATGCTCCTAAATTCAGGATCGGTTTTCAAACGGCGATCGTTCTCGTGCTCCCATATTTCTACCACATGGTATCTTTGACTTTCTAACTTGAGTCGTCGTTAGTAAGTGTGTTCGTACAACTGTTCCATGGTAGAGTCTGAATAAGGACTTTTCAGGTTTCGTTTAGGAAAACAGGTAGGGCATCCGTGAAACAAGCAGCCCTGAAACTCGTACACCGTGTGCGGGTTTTCTAAATCCCAACCATCCACGGAATAAGATCCAATCTTCTTTTCTCCTCCTCCGTTTCTGGCATGTTGTATCCATTTGTCTTCTTTTTGGCACAAGTAATGGAGCCAACACAAAGCTTTGGCCGAGTATTGACGACTGGTAAAGAAAGACGTGTTGGAGTCTATGATGGCTACTTTGTTCTTGGGCATGAAGTTTCTGGTGTACACTAAGGCACAGGCTTTAGGTAGAGTGGACGCTTCTTTCAAAGGATCGATGTCTCCGTGATCTAGATATAACTGTCGAAACTTTCCACAGCAACGGCGCAAAATGTCCACATCGGATCGACAGTACTTGAGCATCTCTTCTTGGAAGTCAAACGGTTCTGACTGGTGAGCACGGTACCAAGCGTGAAAGGCTTCTAGCTGTTCGGGGCGCATTCCGTAGGGGTCGTAATAGTGAAGGTCAGGCAAATGCGGTAGCACGGCATGTTGATTGGCTGCCGTATATAAGAAGTGGGGAAAATATCCTTTGGCCACTTCTGTCATGCCAAATGTTTTTGGCATTCGACTCAGAGGCATGGCTAAATAACTCATGGAATCTTTGAATTGCACTTGTCCCACTTTCATGTAAATGAGTTTGTTTCCGTTCATGGTGACTTTAGGGCATTCGGTACCTTGTTGCGAATAATATCTTAACAAAAACTGTCCATCGTATCCCGAGAAATTGTGAGCTATGACGGTCGCATAGCGATGACAGTCTCCGTAACGTTGAATGTCCTCTTCGCTCCAAGTGTCATCGGTAGGGTCTAAAATCCATTCAGCAAACTCGGACAGAGTGTTCGGACCACGAAAGATTTTTTCACCTCCTCCTGGAATCCGACTACAATGAGGACAGTGAAAATGGATAGATTCTTGGATGCACTTCTCACAAGCCCGATGAGCCACGCAGAAATTGGGAATGTGAATGACCGTTTCTTGCATGCATTCAAAATCAAAAAAGATGAAATCCACTTGGTTCTTGTTCTTCTGATCGCTCTTTAATTCTTTCTTCTCTGTATTGTCGTACTTTTGCATGAAACATTGATGATCATAATCCACCATCTGCTGACAAAAGCGGCATCTTTTCTTACCAGCACAAACGTGTCTCTTGGGGTCGTTGGTACGAATCAGTTGTCCACACGTGGAGCACATTTTCAATAAGTCGCAAGCACATTTTTGTTGGTGTCCGTGTGTCTTGCGATGCTGTTCGTAGCAAGAGAGACTGACAAAAGTGCGTCGACAGGTTTCACAATGGACGTGTTGTTCAGGAAGGCATGGTTTGTCCGCTAAACAGCACCGACATCTCTGACCGCAATGATTGTGTCGCTCTCGATTGTTAAATCCTTTGTCACATTTCTCGCAGTAGTAAGAGTATCTTAGAAAGCCGGTGATACTGGTGATGGCATCGAAATGTTCTCGATGGTAATACACGTGAATGTATTTTCCCTCGGGAAAATCGGGGCCTCGAAACAGCAGAGCCCCGCGCACTTCTTGAGGGTGTACTTTCAAAGTGTAGCCAGGAGCCAAGATGTCTTGAAGTTGTTGCATTTGAGAAATGCCACACACGGTCTCTTTGGGGATGCCTGCTTGTCGTAACAGGAGTTCTGCTTCGTTTCGTTGTTTGGCTCTGTCCGATTGTCGAATGCTCTTCCAGGCTCTTTTCCATTCTGCGCTCTCGTTCTTGTTGGCACACGTTCGCCCCACCACGATGGCCCGAGTCAAGCACATCTGGTCTTGGGTATTGTCAATTTGGACGAGACTGTGTTTGGTACTGCGAAGGTCGTCCACAAGTAACGCTTTCCTACTTCGTCCGCTCCCTCGAGGAGGGGAGACGTGAGTCATGTGAAGTGTGGCCTTTCCATCGGTGATGGCAAACTTTTCGTTAGATTGTTGAACGTGTTCTATTTTGGTGATGACTTTGGCTGGTGTTAATTCTGCCGGGGTGCTGAACTCGATCCAGACAGGACTCTTCAAACTGTCGTGATGAATAGACAGTCTCAATCGATCGTCCTTTTGGCTCCACATTGTCGCTTCAAGTTCTGTAAGACAGAACCCCACAAATCAGTAATGAACCCTGCCGCTTTCTCGGGAGGCACTTCGGACTTGAAGTCTTTAAAGTGAACCGTGTGAGTGTATGCTGTAGTTCTAAATTTTCTAGAGGTTATTTTTTGGGTCTCCCGAATGCGATAGTAATTTTCGGGAGCCACGGTAGTAGGTCTGTTTTGGTTAGGGGTTCTGGTGGTAGTGGATTCTTTGGGTTGGGTTTTGGTTTCAGGCTCACTCATCTCTTCTTCGAAGTCGCTAGCATGGACTTGAGCTAGCAGTTCAGCGAGCGGTGTTTCAGGGGGCACGGAATGTCTTCGTCGCCGTGGCCTCTTCGTTTCTTCTTCTTCTTCTGGTTTCTTATAGATTTGGCGTGCTCTTTTCATCTTAAAGTCTGATTCAGATCTGATGGAGTTTCACACAGGAGACTATATATAGAGAGACCTTCTTACCCTCAGAATCAGTCTTTGTGATTGAACTTTCAAACTGTAAAGATGGAAAAGTCAAGAAGACGTATTCCGATTTATAGCCCTGCCGCTTACTATAAGGCTATAGAAGACCGCAACTTTCAAACCTACTGCACTCGAGATAAAAGTCGAGATACTTGCTATATCTGTCAAAAGAAAGGACATTGGTCTTCCTATTGTCCACAACGTCATCAACAAAGAAAAGAAAAGATAGATAAAAGTCAAGATACTTGTTATATTTGCCAAGAGAAAGGACATTGGGCTCCAGAAAGTCCACAACGTCAACAAAACCAAAACAGAGATAAAGGGAAAGATACTTGTTATCATTGTCATGGAAAAGGACATTGGTCTTCGGAGTGTCTTCAGAAACAAGAAAACCTACCAGAGAGGGAGGAAGCAGAGGGATCTTCAGTCCCAGAAGAAGAAGAACCTATCCCCGTCGTCATGAAAAGCAAGAAAGCTAGACGACTGGAAGACAGTGAGGAAGAACAAGAACCCTTGATTCCTGTGAAGAAATTCAAGAAGAACAAGAGAGACAGACAATGAACTTTTTTGGAGTGTGGTGTTATATGTTCATGGTGAATTATTTTGTAAAAAAAATGAGAATAGACCAGAATGGAAAAAAGTAAGTGCCTTTGTGTTTTGTTATTTTAGAGTATGGACGCACGCACGCACTCACTCACTCACTCTTTCACAAAAACCAAGGAATGGGGATTTTAAGTTTTACTTGATTTGGCAAAATTGAATGATACTCTTTTCTAGAGATCTGGGTGGCCCTGAAAAGGACCGTTGGGGTGTTTGTTTGTTTGTTTTGTTAAAACAAACTTATGGGCTCGACATGATTAACTTCAACTGTCGCAATCCTTTTCCACGACCCAGTCCAAGACGTGATGTTCTAAATTTTCTTAAGGCAAAAAAACACTCTATATATTTTTAAAAGATATACATTTCCGAACAAAAGAGGACAAAATAATTCGTTCTATATGGTGATACGAATGTTTCCTTAACTCCTTTACTGGCCAGTCTAGGGGTGTTGCAATCTTATTAAAGAATAATTTTGAATATAAATTAAACAATTTTTATAATAGATACAAATGGAAATAGGATAATTTTATATATAATAATAGAAGGAAAAGAGTTTTTACTGATTAATATATATGGTCCTAACTGTGATGGGAATTTTATACAGAGATAATAACGGAAATAAGTAGATTTCAAAACGTACATCAAAATTCTTACGTAATTATAGCAGGCGATTTTGACCTAGTCATGAACCCTGATAAAGATACAGAAAATTATGTACATATACATAATCCTAAAGATAGAGAGGTAGTGGCAGGTATGACACATCAATTAAAATTAGTTGATATCTGGAGAAAGGTAAACATGGAAAAAATAAAGATTTACTTGGAGTCTCAAAAATCCACTCAGACAGGCAAGATTAGATTTCTTCCCAATTTCAGATAAACTGATATGTGATGTGGAAAAGTCAGTATTGAAACTGGATACAGATATGATCACTTTTTAAGACATCTTGATTTAAGAACAAAACTGAGGGAAGAAATAAAGCGTAGGACGTATTGGAAATTTAATAACTCTGTATTAAGAGCTCATGAATACGTTCTTTCTGTTAAGGGAAAAATCGATGATATTATAAAACAATATGCTTTGCCTGTATATTCTCTTAAAAATCTTTGCAACATCCCTAGATCAGAAATACAGTTTACTATTGATGACAACGCTTTTATGAAGTTTTATTGATTGAAATTAGAGGCATTACAATTTCTTGTGCATCCCACAAAAAGAAATAAATGGATAGAAGAGACAAATATTTAATTGATGAAATACATAAATTGGAGGAAGATTAGAGATGTCCCCCAGATAAATTAAACCAATGCAAATATGAAATTAGAGGAATTACAGATTAAAAAAAAGTTAGAGGGGGTTAGAATTAGATCTAAAGCAATTTGGATAGATTATGGAGAAAAAGTAACACAATACTTCTGTAATCTGAAAAATAGGAATTGTGTTTCAAACTCACGCCTCAGTTGAAGATGGCTCGATAATAAAGGATCATCATGAAATGTTACATGAAACTAAATCTTATTATGAGAATCTTTATAAATTTAGAGAAGCAGAAGAGGTAAATTGAAAAAATCTATTTAACCCGCAATTCGAATAACCTAACTTAACTTAAATAAATAAAATTCAATTGAAGGATTAATTACATAAGATGAGTTACTGTCCAGTATTAAAAAAAACGAAAGACTGTAAAAGTCCAGGCTCAGATTGCTTTACAGCAGAATTTTTAAAATTCTTTTGCAAAGATTTAAATTTATTTCTTCTTAGATATATGCATTTTTGTTTTCATTAGGGTGAATTATTAACTCATCCGAAAGAAGGAATTATAACTTGTATTCCAAAAGGCAATAAGGTTAAAGTATTACTAAAGAATTGGAGACCTATATCTTTGTTGAATACTACCTATAAACTTGTCTCTGCAACTATCGTGAAAAGAATAAAGAAGTTTTACCAAAACTGATACACCCAGATCAAAACGGGTTTCATTTCTGGTCGATAAATAGGGGAAAATATAAGAATTATGTGTGATATAATGAAAAACGTAGAAGAGAAGAATATCCCTGGTCTTCTTCTCGTTGTCGACTTTGAAAAAACTTTCGATTCGGTTTCATAGAAATTTACAGATAAAGTTCCTAATTATTTTAATTTTGGACCAATGGTGAAAAAATGGATTAAAATATTTTACAAGGATATCAAATCATGTGTTACTATGAACAGTCAAGTTTCACAATGGTTTCCTATTGTAGGTAATGTGATTCCTTTTCGACATATATTTTCATTTATGTGCTGAGATTCTAGGACATATGATTTAGTTAAATCACAAGATCAAAGGTATTAAGATTGATAATAAAGTACCAAACTTGGAAACATTTGAGAAAGAAATATTATATCGGTACAAATTAGTAAGGTATACAGCCTACAAAATTGTGAGTGGGAGTAATTCTGCCGTAGATGGAAGCTTTGAAAAAGTTCAATAATTTTTACAAATGATTATGTTTAAACTTCCCAAATTCCCCCCCCCCCAAAAAAAATAAATAAATAAATACAAAATTAAAGAAAATTAAAAGGAATAATAAATTAAAAATTAAACTGCATAAAAAAAATTCTACAAATTAAAAAAAATTGAACAAATATCGAAAACTCGAAAAATTAAAGAATATATTTACAAGTTTTAAAAAAAATTTAAAAAATAAAAAGTGGTACAAAATTATATGAAAAGATTGTAAACAAACACACGTTCTTATAAACAAACAAACACACATCCTTATTAGAAAAAAAACATTCTTATTAAGAAACAAACAAACACATATCCTTATCAACAAACAAACAAACACATATTCTTATTAACTAACAAACACGCACATATTCTTATTAACAAGCAGACACACGCATATTCTTACTAATAAACAAACACACATCCTTATTAACATACACACATATTCTTATTAACAAACAAACAAACACATATCCTTATTAACAAACAAACACACACGTATTCTTATTAACAAACAAACACACGCATATTCTTATTAATAAACAATCACACATCCTTATTAACAGACACACACATATTCTTATTAACAAACAAACAAACACATATCCTTATTAACAAACAAACAAACACATATTCTTATTAACAAACAAACAAACACATATCCTTATTAACAAACAAACACACGCATATTCTTATTAACAAACAAACACACACGTATTCTTATTAACAAACAAACACACACGTATTCTTATTAACAAACAAACAAACACATATTCTTATTAATAAACAAACACACACCTATTCTTATTAACAAACAAACAAACACATATTCTTATTAACAAGCAAACAAACACATATTCGTATTAACAAACAAACACACACGTATTCTTATTAACAAATAAACACACACGTATTCTTATTAACAAACAAACATACACATATCCTTATTAACAAAAAAACACACACGTATTCTTATTAACAAACAAACAAACATATCCATATTAACAAACAAACAAAAAACTCACATCCTTACATACAAACAAACAAGGGGTCAGGTAAATTTGTTTGTTTTTGTTTTTTATAATGTATATATATATATACCGAGCGGGCTGAGGGTGTTAACTCTCTCTTTATACATATGTATCATGTGACTTTGATCTCTGACCAAAAAGGTTTGTGTTTCCATTTATATCAACTATACGAAAAAACACAACGATTTTTTAAAAAAGCGCTCACTTTTAAGAAATGAGATAGCAGAAGTCAGACAAAACATATTTAAAAAGGTATACATGTTAGACCACGAAAACAATGAAACATTCCTTTCGTGTACAACAGTGTACATGCAGTGTTTATTTCTAGAAAATAAAATTGAATGTTCCCGAAAATACAGAAATTATGAAATAAGGTAAGGAAACTCTTAATAATTATATTCAATCTTTACCTATAGAATTACGTCAATCGTTTATAAAGAACATGTATATTTATGTATTACAGAATTACGTGACAAATTTCATAGATCTGAAAATATTGTTTCAAGTTTTAAACTAAAGCTAAAAATAAAAATTGAATGAGTCTATGTCAACAATTTCATAGAAAAATTTAAAGAGAGAGCATGTTATTCATGTCATAAAATGTTTAAAGATCGACATAGTTTGTATCGTCATAACATAAAGGAAAGTCATTTTACTCGTCCAGGAGAGTTTGTATCGTCATAACATAAAGGAAAGTCATTTTACTCGTCCAGGAGAGGTTATTTGTGCCTCTTATGAAGCTTATGCTGATGTTGCCACTATCATTCAACCGATGGTATCCTCTGTTTCAGAGAATATATTGGATTTTGAATTAGGTTTCTGCGATTTTTGGCATCGCAGGAATTGTTGACGGCACCTTCTACATCACTACCATTGCCAAAATACAACGATTTTGGAAAGATGCAGAAAAAAGAGCTAAACAAATTTACACAACGACAAAATGAAGAAGAAGATACTTTTGCGCAACAACAAGAAGAGGAAAAGAAGAAGCGAGAGATGAAAATCTTTACAATCAAAGGAAACAGAGCAAACCAAGTGCAAGAGGGGCGACTTCAGAAACAGCGAGTATATTACACGAAGTCCCGGCTGAACTGAAACAGTTAAGAGCCTACTACAAAATATTTTGTTCAAGCCTAAAAGAAAGATACTTGCCTTGCAGAAAAAGTTCAAACCATCCATGACAACAGCAGCAGCGGGACTCGGATCAGGAAAAGGATTAGGCCAGGTACAATTAATGATGACAATCCATGAATGGCCTGACCCTCATTTTAACCAACGGTCTTTTTCAGGGTCACCCATGTTTATAGAAGGAGAAGTCTAATCACTATATGCCTAGAAACTTCTGTTTTATGTTTGTGTTTGTATGTGTTTGTTTTTCTATATGCATGTTTGTCTTAGCAACACAAAAAAACCCCCCACCTCCCCTCTAGGCCTGTGCAATGGTATGTGTGATGGTATATAGAGGTGTGTGTGTGTGTGTGTGTGTGTGTGTGTGTGTGTGTGTGTGTGTGTGTGTGTGTGTGTGTGTATCTGGTGTAAATCGAGGACATTCATGAGATTACATACCAACGTACTGAGAACACACCTCCAACCGACGACGTCCTCGGTTGGAAAAAGGGTAAAATCTTGCTTCTACCAACAATTTTAGCCCAGAACAATGTAAAAACATGATTTGTAGGAAGGTCCCTGTTTACATCCTTGGTGCTTGTTCGCGATTGTGGAGTGTATCTTTCCTCATAAGCTGCCGATACACACGCCCGAAACCATGTCCTCGATTGCCCGGTGGGAAACCTGTAGAGGTTTCCAAAAATTATTATCCCCATTTAAATCCAAACATCAAATACCAATAGCTTAGCTAAACTAGAAGAAGAAAAGCTGATGTCTATAACGGTCTCTGGTATTTTGTATTAATATTTCATGCTTGTGAGTCAATAGTGATGGGATACACTCGTGCTTCACACGTCCAATACAGGCAAATCTACGACACGTCATAGGAAAGAAGTACATGAAACTGATATTGATAATACGTAAAAATTTCTTGTAGGGTTGTTATCCGACCCGAATGTAAAGTTAAAACGCCCTGTTTGCGGCGAGGTTGTACACATATAAAGCTATTGAAAAGACGCCCATGATATGCAACATTCAATGAACTATTTCTGACACTATTACATCACTTGCCTACTTAGTGTTCAAAACAGGAGAGAAAGGTTGTGCGTCTCATGACAGATCCTGTTACAGTGACATCGAATTATGATAAACTGAATTTGGAAGTTACGCGCATTGAACTTCAGTAGATAAATAGAAAGATAGACAGGTAGAAGTCAAACATTTATCATCAAGATGATCAGTCCTAAAAGGAAACATTTCATTGCAGCAATATGTGTTTTTCATCATCGCACTCTTAAGACTTGGAACTATATGTGTAAGCAATCATAAAAAGATGTATGCATTCAATGTGCTGCTTCATAAACTAATATATGCATTCAATGTGCTTTTATAAGTATATGCCTGATTCAGTTTTTTGATGACTTCGATCTACATATCATGCATTATGCTTGTATCCATAATTATGTTGTGAATGAATTCTCATTAAAATAATACACAAAATATATACACCAAAACAACAATCAGTATACGAAAACAATGGTGTCAATAAGGTATTGTTAATTTTATTTGCTTTTCAAAATTTAAACAGGTTTTTAGTGATAACCAAAATGCACAGGATGTTCTACAGGACCAGCCTGTATACCGTAACTTAAAAGTACAGTTATTAAGAATTGTATTAGACATTAATATTCCTACTCGTACAGTCTTTGTTTCAGTAAGTTTAACACAGAAGACGACTTGAAGAATAGAAAACTCTTAAAAAAATTTCTTCGCGTTCCCTATACAATAGCAATCAGCAATTCATAGTACCTTTACAAGGTACTATGAATTGCCAAATGTATAATCTAAGTGACTTGGAAAGTGAAACGTGAGAGTATTGTACTATTAAAGTGTATCTTTTTCATTAATAGCGCCAAAACAATACAAAAGGATAAACTGTTTGTAAGTATGTATTAGAAAATTATACCCGTCCACTAACTCTCTACATACATGTACTATCATAGAACAGTTTGACCCCTTGTACTTAACCTCTGGAATTACAGAACATCTAGGGTTTTATACGAGCCGTCTGGGTGTAGCAATAGCTAGGGACTTAAATTGGGTTAAATGTTGTGGGGTTTATGTTGTATATTAGTATTCTTTGTGTTAAGATTGATATAAAACACTCTACAAAATACAATAGAAACAATGTTGTATCATGATCGATTTATTCAGCTAAAGCGGCTTGAAAAATACTAAGTCACCACGAAATACATAGTATATTAAACATAAACATTCGCTCCTTTTTCTCAGCATTAAATTTGGACATGCCAGAGAGAGAGAGAGAGAGAGAAAGAGAGAGGATTCATACATGTATTATACAACAAAAACATTACTCTTTTTTGTCAACACAAACAGTGATTGACGATCAGGCCAGTTTCCTGACGTAAGCGCTTAAATCCAGCTAATTGGTATGATCTCCAGAGCGGTGGACTATTCAGAACCGTGTTATATCACACTAAAGTCTAATTGCAGGACAATCGGTCAATCAATCAATCAATCAATGAGTCAATCACAATAAGAAATATTCAAATAACAAGGCCATTACCATAAAGAACTGAAAATATTTGTAGATGAAACCCTTGTGGAGGTTACAGGTACTTAGTAGTAGTATGTATTATGAAGCAGCCGTATCTAATACGGTATTTAAATTCGTTCATTTTCTTTTTTTAGCGTGCATGATGTTCCTATCCAAATAAAACAGTTTTATAATACAGGTCGAGCAAAACCACAGTTTTCTGTACTTTTTTCTGACATGGCAGTGGATTACTTTCGCATAATTAAATTTTGTAAACTTTTATTCATTTATTTTTTATAACTGTTATAATTTTAAACATTATTCCAGATATTCATGCAGAATGTTGGTGTTGGTTTGGGTTTCAGATCTTGTCAATTACACCACAATGGGTGAAGCATATTTCGGGACTTCGCTAAAAAGAAAAAAGAAAACTGCAAATAGACCAGTTGTATAATACATTGACTTCGTGACCATTCAGAACAGACATTATTACGACAATCCTAACTTCCAGAGTTGACGTGCTGTTTATATTTATTCCCGGTGCACTGATATTGTGAACGCACTCTATAGCTGGCATTTATTCCTTTCAAAGGCATTCCATCATTCTGAACGAAAATCCGACCCAGTTTAGTTCTGTTTGTTGTTTATGGCAAAGCAACACAAGTGGTTTATTTAGTGGCGAGGCAGCTAGGGGTAAAGTGCCTTGCCCAGGGACACACCAGTATAGCCGACCCAGGCTGATCCGATGGCAGGATTCGAAACCGCAGCCTTTTGGTAGCGACTCCATAAAGCTAACCACTGAGCCACTGCGGCTCCTAAAAATCCGACCAGTATATTCATTTATTTACAAAAAGCCAAGTTATCTGCACAAAAAAAAAAACAGAAAAAAAACAACATTACATTTGACAGTATAGAAAAGCACCTTTTAAAAATGAACATATAAAATGATAGTTTTACTTTATGGTTCCCAATAAGTTTTTAATTATCGATAATTAAAATCTGCCCCTACTAATATTTCTTACCGAAAAACTTCGCCCTAATTCACAACAAGTGCTTTACCTGTATAATTGTATATATGTTTCTGCAGATAACAGTTTTCCTTGTAATTAATTTCCCTTCCTTCTCGAAGGGACACACATGTCGATAAACAGAAAACGATTTTAATTATTTTTTCTCGGTAGATCTGACACAGCCCAACGCTTATCTGCCAATAGTGAATCGGCACAAAGAGTACATTGATTATGCACACTGATTGTGCACACTCTGTGCACATAACAGTTTCTTCAATTTTTTTTCATTGATTTTGTTTTTTAAACTAGAAGTTATATCCCCAAAACATGATAACATACGGGTCATACGGGTGAGATTTATATATGCAACAAGAAACAGTTTTCCAAAATTGGTCTTTGTGTAACAAGAAGTGCTTATAAATCATGCTATTTACACCTATGTCTGGGAGTTGCTTTTACGTAAGTCAACTGAAAGTTGAATCTTCAACTTCATGTCTTTGAACTGAAACTTACTCTACAGGGATTTGTGTCTGCTTTAACGCCTGACAGGTTTTTACACTCCAATGGCCTTATTTCTTGACCAACTTGCACATGAAGAACAAAGCCTAGACAATTAAATGTATCTTAAAATGCAGAGAAACGTAAGGGACATTATACAATTTTATTTTTGCACGTATATTCTTGTTTTTCTGCTTTGAATTTGTGAACAAAAACACCACTGTGTTTTAAAAATAATAAGATTATCGTTTTATTTATTTTTTTTTTCATTTTATTTCTTGACAGACTTTTAGTCTGGAAAGTAAGCATAACAAAGTATCATTCTTCACAAATGAAATCTGAATATTGGGCTGAAGAATTTATCTATCCTTTGTTACTAATTAGCATATTTTTAATTATTCATAAACGAGTGAAACATAAACTTTAGTTTGAAAATATAATATATCTCGAGTTTGCTCATTGTACAGAAGTGTTTATTTGCTATTATACTTGTACAATCCTCCCAGCTTTAAACTGCAGGTAAGTGGCAGAACAAATTATATAACACACTGGTGATTTCAGTGCTAACCTAAATTTTCCAGGCTGGTCAAAGGGCATTGAAATAACGTTTTCATAGTTACGCACTGACGAGATGCAGCAATCTCCCTCATGTACATTTCGAAAAAGATGAAATAGAAGTCAAGATAGCAGGCTTGTGTGCATTTTATGGGGCCTTCTAGTGTAGTATAGACAAAATAGGTATTAAATTGGGGCTGGACAAAATGAAGTTATCTTGTTTGTAAGCAAAGTTTTTTCAATAAAATAATTATAATGAACAACAGTGGAGGGTGTTACACGAAAGCCTATTTCAACTGAAATCTATCAAGGAGTTGAATGATTAGGGACAGGCAAACGATTTAAAATATTTAACGTATTTCATAAATTTCATTTGAAATAATCTCAGATGTAAGATGATATTATATATAAATACCAATGTTACTCAATAAGGACCTAAAAAAAAATATGAAGAATTTAGCTTAAATTACATTCGGATGCCTTGGTCATTACACCTTCGGATGCCTTGGTCATTACACCTTCATGGTATATATCGCCGTTCCATCATTCGTTATGTCATTGGATGTTATTAAATGTGTGTAATATTGGAAAATATTATATGGGTATATAGATCTAAATAGCACAGTAGCCGTATGATAAAATCATATATGTCAAGCAGTTTATACACATAAATGAAACAACGAAAGTATTTACATAGACTTAGTAATTATTATTTTAGATGCCAGACGCTTTCTTTACAATGCCATGATGTGACGTCATGATGTCAAAAATGACGATTCAAATCACAATTTCAAAATCACGTCATGACGTGATTGCATTTGTTGTTTTATTAATTTCAAATAGAAGTTTGCTGTAAATGCCATTATAGAGGAGGATGCTATACCGTACCATTCGACCGTAGTTAACGATCACAGTAGAGAGTTTAATGCAGTTAGCACTACTATTCATTGCACGAATTTTCATTGGAATCGTTATAACATTCGTTTATTTCAAAATAACTTATTACCCGAAACAACAACGCACCAAAGTTTCCATCATTTTCTATGATATATAACATCGATTATTTATTTATATCGCCATCTGTAGAAAGAAAAAGTGTCAGAAACTCATATAGTCTGCCAGTGATTGAAGTTTCCTGTTCGAATTTCTATTCGTCACAATCTAAAATTCGTTACACAAAAATATTATTAATAAAAATGCCCTATTTCAGCAATCAACTAATCATCGGAATTGTTTCAACTACGCCACCCCCACCCCACCCCCTTTCCAATCGCCACCCACCACCCCTAAACGGGTTGATTGAAGCACGTGCATTAAGAAAAGCTAAGACTCTTATAAAAGAACCTTTACGTAAGCCTCAGGCAAGTACAAATTTATTAGTAACAACGTTTAGTATCAACGGCTATCAGAAAACATAGATCTGCCAATAAAACAAAACAAGGTTTAAAGAACGTTCCACATATCAAAAGTTAATGCTTCCTACTCTGATTTTTGACATGCAATTGTCGACTACCAGCAAACACAACACTGGGTTTTTTTAATCTTCTTTTTTGAAAAATACTGGATAAAGGTCCTAATTTTCAAAAAAATAGTGTTTCTTCCACTGTGATATCATATTGTCTGCATTGATCTCTATATCTGGTTCACAGTAAATTGCCGTTCCTTTTACTATTACAGAAGTTCACGTCAAAATACTACATAGCTGCCCATAATAATGTGATTGCATAAATTGTCGCGGGTATCAAATTCCGTGCTTTTGCAACAATAACAACAACAACAACAAATACCAAAAAAAAAAAAAAAAAAAATTCATCAGCTTATAAATTCGTGTATATGCCTTTGATTGTGATGGGGTGCCGCTGTCTTCATAGATGGGCAAGTTTTATTTGGGTCTGTATATTCGAAGTTTGTGGCAATTATTTTTCCTCCGTACATTTATGATGATCTCAAATGACCCTTAATTTTAGGTACAATCATGATCTCTATATTCGGTTTGGGAATTTAAATGTCTATTGTAAAAATTAATGACATGATTCTTAGTTGTATTGACAAGTAAGCCCTTAAACAGATTAATCATAAGTTACAGATTATATTTTTTATAAAATAAAACTATTTTGTAGTTAATGCTTTGTTTGTTACAATAACGTGCTTACTAAATTTACAATAATCATGTCTCTACGGTATATTTTCTTTCTTGTATTTTCTTTTATGCACGTATCCATATTGCTTAGGAATCTCTTGTAAGAGAATTACACAATCCCAGCTGTCACTAGTTGATCTTCCATCGAGAGGTCTGTGTGTTAGCATATTTGGATGGGAAAACTTGTGATTCATTTATGGAGATGAAATTATGTTGTCAGATGATATAGAATGAAAAATCGAGTTTAACTTTAAAAGAGCGCAAATTAATGAATTATAATCAAATTTATCCACGGTTAGTTTTTCTAGCTGACAAAAAGCAGATCAAATACTAATTGTGAAAACATACAAGTGTATATACTTATTATTGTCATAAAAGTTCCAAATTTCATTTTTAAAAAAAAAAAATTTTTTTTAATAAATACCCGGGCTTTTATTAACCAGGCATGTTAATTTGATAAAAACACCAAAGAAAAAAAATCGTTCTATGGATCCCATATACAAACGAAACGCCTCAATCACAATTATATAATAAGCAGATAAACAATCATTTTTGAATGGCCTATCTACAAGCGTTTAGTTATTAATAACTCCCCTTAAAAGCTAGCTCTTTTTGATGGTGCAAAGACTTCAC